>BDMV01000003.1:47262063-47973744 GCA_008326285.1 Oryza officinalis | reverse complement strand
TCTATAGCTGGCCTGTTAATGCCAGGTGCAGATTACCAAGAAAAAGCACTATCAATAACGAATAATAAATTATTTCCATTCTTCCAGATTATTCGTTCTTTCTTCCACTACTCTGGGTTGGTTTTGCAGTAGAATAAGCTGCAGACTCCAAGAGTTATTTCAAACTTAATACAGTTTGGCCTATGTACAGCAGTTGGACTCCGGCATGGAAGTTCTGAAATGCAGCTGATGCAAACGTTTGTTTCTGGATTCAGTTGCTTTTAACTAATGCATGCTTTACCATAATATATAATGCGAAAGGTGTAACAGACTAACCTGTCGTTGTCTCTGTTCAAGCCTCAACTTCTCAGCATTTGCTCTTTCATACTCACCATTCTCTAGGCACCGCTGATCTGGTCGCAATCTAGAGTCTGTTGGTGGCAGTTTTTCCTGGTTGTTGTTGTTGGTCAGATCTCAGTATGAAGTGAATATGATAACTTATTGTGACCATAAGTATACTTACCTTCAATCCAGGGGTAAGTTCATTTAATGTGATTGCAAAGCGAGTAAAATTGTATCTGGTGGGAAACTTAGGTGGTTTGCTTCTTTTCCACAACAAATGGGCCTCTGAGAAATTTTCAGATCCCTTGCCTTTTCCAAAGCAATCACCCATCACATAGTGCATGCTTTCATCCCACTTCCCAAAGAGTGTGGCAACAGTTCGACCATTTCGGTCCTGAACAACACCTTGTACCTGCATATACATTAATTCAACTGAATAAAATATGCTAGATGAACTAAGATATTTCATAAACAAGGCACTATGAGAGAGTCATGGCACTTTCACAAACATAGGAAAAAAGGCTTAAATGGTAGATATGTGCATTTCAACATAATTAATAGCTAATGCAGAATATTTTGTATCCATTCCAAATTCTCAACAAATGGGATGGCCGTATTGTTTATACTCCATCTAAAGGTTCTTTCAATAGTTCATTTTGCGTTAGCTGAAAGACTATTCACATTCCATTTCACTGTAAAAAGCATTACATTTTCTCTCTCACGACATGCAAATTCATCCCATCACTAAAACAAGCCAATAAAAATCATTATCGTGATAGCTTTTCATTCGATGAAAAAACAGCTTTTCATAATGCAATATACACTTGAACTTGAGCTGGTTTTAGGGCTAAAATAGCAAAATTATCAGAGAAAATTCCAAAAAAAAAACAACGTATTAGTAAGTAGAACCCATTGGATTTGCTTCGCACAATACTGAAGGTGTAAATTTTGAACTAGATATCCCATCTAAATTTATGGATTCAACATGTATAGTGCAGTCGATGCATCCATACCAACTGTGTGTATCGTTATCCCTTAGTCCCTCCGATTCTTTTCACAAGGCAAATATAAGACGCGCATGTGAATTCATTGCCTCTATTCCTTGTTTACGCGGTCACCAATGCTGTTAAGGCGGTTTAAGAGACACACACCTGTCTCAGCGCCATAGCACGTAAGGCGTGAAGCAAAGCGATGCCACATAAGGTCGCTGAGGCGTGATTAGAGTAGAACATTGTAGAGAAATTAGCAAGAAAATGGGGGAAATTGATAAAAGGCCCAATAGCGCACTAAGCTAGGCTGCCCAGACTGCTAGCCCACTAAAGCCCAACATCAGCATCATACCCACGTGTTTTGTGCCCTAGGCGACATCACACGCCACCAGGCACCAGCCGCCATGACAAGCAGGTCACTAGGCCACTGCAGAGATCGATCTGGCTGCCGGCCACCTCTGTATGAGCTCAACATCTGTGGCTGCTACCACCATCATTAGAGCTCAATGCCTCAGCTCACCTCGCACCTCGCTGTCCACTGCCACTGCTAGTGATTCAAGAGTTGTAAGCTGCAACAACTGCGATCTGGAACTAGATCTGATGGCAGAGTGTGGGATCTGCAACGGCAAGCCAGCTGGGGCAAGGAAGAAGTGACCGCAACCTTAATCAACACCCTGCTACCTTCCATCCCCTTTTTCTGGCCCTTCCACCATTCCTTCTTCTGTGAGGCAAGGCCGAGCGATGCCTTACCTCTGTGTGCCTTGCAGCTTCAGCGTAACAACCATGCTGATCACATAGTCCCTCTTACCTTAATAGGAAACAACTCATTATTCATCATCCCCTGTATCTCCAAGATATTCAAGTATGGGTAGCATGATCATTTAACCCCTCTTTCCTTTGTTTTCATACTTTCCTATCTCCTTAATACTTGTGCCCGCTCAAAACAAGCCGTGTAAAAAGAAACAGAGAGAGTGAGTGAGTATGTTTTAGGTTTAAACTGGGTACCCAGTTTGATCTGATGGGTTCAGCAAGAATAGTACTGGTAAATTCATCCTACATACGTGGATCATCATCCACCAGTGTAATATAGGTGGTGTTTGAATGTCCTGAAGATGAAGATAAAAATGAAGATTAAGTGTTTCACGTAAAACGAGATGACATTAACGTGTGATTAATTGAGTTTTAATTATTACAAACTTGAAAAATGGATTTATTTGATATTTTAGAGCAACTTTCATATAGAAAGTTTTCGCATGAAACGTACCGTTTAGCAGTTTGAAAAGCATGCCACGAATATCCAAAACTTTATCCTCCGTTTTCAGAGGAAACGAACGCGGCCATAGAAGTACGAATTTCATATGGTTTGGATATGATTATTGCTTTTGTTCCAAGTTTTTCTTGTGTGAGGTGTGATAATAACTACAAAGGGAATAAAAAAACAGAAACCAGAAAGAGCTGACATGGACACAAAATGCACTAAATTTACAAGCATACCTGATGTGGGTTACGATCAATAATAGACTGCTCCTTAAACTTCAGCTTGCACGAATATTCATTATTGCCTTGTATTCGCATAGTACCATAGTGATCACAATACAGTTTACCCAATATGAGATTGTAAATGGAAGTTGTCACCTGAGATAGAATATTTCAAGTGAATTATTTACACAGACCAAAGATAACCACATCTTGCTAAATATGCAATGATACCTTGCTCCACTGGAAAACTTCACCATCATCGAACTCCAAGGTTAGCACACCAACAGGATCAAGTTGAATGGAGCGACCCCAGAACTTGCTTTTTAGGTTGCTATCTGCCCAAAACCTCCACCCAGTTCCCTCACAATGGCATGCAACAACCATAGGATGGTGACTAACCTGGCAAATCATATTGAAGAGTCTTAATCAACCAAAATGCAAATCCAAATAGAACTAGCAGAAGATAATAATCTATAGGGGAAAAAATATTCAAGCCTATACAGGATAGACTATCTGATGATCAAATAGTTAAAGAACAAAGTTTCCAGTGATCTGTAAACATAAAGAGAAATATTGATAATCGGAAGAAAAAGAACTAAGAATTAAAAATTAACAACATAATGTACCATTTACCAAGAAGATACAGGTACCAACATAATGTAACATGGCTTTGGTGTCAGGGAACAGTCAAGTGACAACTTTGTAATACATTTTTTCTTCCAAACCTTACTAATTGGAACATCATGCCTGTACAAAAGCAGTACTACTACTTTAAAAAGTCTGTGTTAAGTTATAAACAGATGGCTATGCTGAACCGATAGTAAGAACATCTTCTTCATATCACAAAATATAAGTAGCTTTCAAAGGTCCACAGACAAAACCTTTTCTGAGAAAAAACGGAGGCCTTTGTCTGGATAATCTGCTTCATAGGTTTCCCCAAGAAGTGGATTGAAGGGCTTACAGCTTCTTCCATCCGTAGATGCATAGCCAGAAACAGCAAATGCTGCTACACTAAGGATCCTCATCAGACTATTGCCCTGAGTTTTAGCATAGGAGATGTAAGGTTCATCAAATTAATCACGATAGAAATGTGCAGATAAACATTTTTATCACAAATTGGATGCAGAGAAAATAAATATATTGTCTTTGCAGGGAAATCTAACAGTTGGAGAGAGTCTCAGTCATACTAATATAAAGCAATGCTGAAACTTTTAATGGAGAAATCACTAGAATGAATTAATGAAACAAAATCGAATTTATTAAATAAAGTCTACTGCGTAGAACAAGAAAGGGGACAGCATCTGGTGATGCAACTGTAGGACAGACATTCTTAAAGGCAAGCACATTTGAACTAAGCAGTCAATATATTTGCTAAATAACAGATCTCCCAATTGAATTATACGTATAGACCACAAGCAATTTGATCTCAGAAAATTGGATATATGCTACATGAAAGTAGAAGGAAGTATCCATCAAATAAACATATAGATGCAAGTTGGAGAATACACGGTTCAAACTCTTAATTTGCTTTTATTTGGAATTTATTTGAAAATGCATATGCATGCCCATGAACATATTGAAATAGTGAGAGGAAGAAGAAATACCCTTTTCCCCCATTCATAAGCACGATCAATAAGGTAGGAATACTCAAGATCCTCAAAGCATTTCTGTAAAGATGAGAGTGGTTCGTTGAAATAAACAGGCAGACAAACTTTGGTTAGATCCTTTCCTATATTGTCCTTGATCATTGACCACAAGCTTACACCCTTCTCTTTCTCGACTGGATCTGGCAGCTTCTTACGCCTTCTTACATATGGGTAACTAATTCCAACGGATTTCATAGAAGTATCAATACCATCCATTGGATAATCATCCTCGTCATCCGAACCAGCTTCTGATCTTTGGAAATCAGATCCACTGCTTTTAAAAGAACTTGATGACAGGAAATCTCGTGTATCAAAATATATATTCTCATCATCGTCAGTTTCGTCTTCAGCAGGATCTTGTGGTTCATTATAATCATCAGATTCACTAGCACTTCCTTCTGAAAAAGGAGGAATGATACTTAAACTAGCCATAGAAAAATCAAAAAGGGATTAAATCAATACTGAAGAAATGAACATCAAGAGCTACATATAAGAGCAAATCTATCCTGGATATTTATCATGAAAAGGTAGTCATCTTTATCTGATATTTCACAATTACTAATGCATGGCAGACAATAGTTTGCTTATAGTTCTGGCAAACAGACAGAAAATCTAAGTCAGATCCAAACCAAGGCCTACATTGTTTGGCAGTTCAAGAAAGCTATTCTGATATGTAACACTAAATAATCAAGATAGGGCAACTTTGGAGTGGTATTTATCAAGGGAAACTGTTTTTATGAGTGGCATGTATTGAATTTTCCCTTCATAAAAGGTTGCACTATAAATGTTAGCAATATTTCTTTCCCACAAACCAGAGCAAGAAACAGCACATAGCAATGACAGGTATAGTAGCGCAACATGACAGGGACAAACTATTCACCGGTTATCATACCACTATACTTCTCATTCTTTGATCTAGAAGTGGCTCCATACTCTTTTGACTGTCTTTGGCTCTCATCAACAAGGGTATTCTCCAAATCGACCTTTTCTGTCTACAGCAAGGCACAAAAAAGAACACTTTATTAGAGGAAATCAATACACAAATTCTGTATAAATCCAATAGTACTTAAGAGAAACAACAGAATAAAGAATCCTACAATCAGAACTACTGGAATACAGCAAGCAAAATTTGAAATAACCCATTGGTAAGTCCCTTTAAAAAGACCTGTAGACCGCCGTTTTTACCCCCATCACCTACTCTCAATCTGACCCTTTTTGCAGTGTTATTGTTACCTTTTCTGTCCACACCCATCCCTCTTTCCTGAACTCAGATCAGGTCCTTGTTTCTTTTCAGCGACACTGTTGCTCCATAGGCTGATATGCTGGCTCGCTGGTATTGCCGTCAATACATTGTTAAGCCCAAAGCCTCTCAAGAGGATAGTTAGGCTCCTAAGGATGCATTGTGACATTTGATATATCTGATGGAGGCGTCCCCACAGTTAAGATTGGTGTGGCAGACTCTGCTTACCCTCCCTCTTTAAGATTTCGACAATTACTCAGCATTACTCATCTGGCATCCTTATCCTTATTACTCACTAAAACAACATAGGTAAAGAAGCAAAGCAATGTGTTTAACGCATATGTACCAGTATGGCACAAGATGTAATGTATAACACATGTGGACATGCAGACATGTACCAAAATGGGAATGCTTTTACAGATGCACATGTTCAATACCATATTTGAAAGGTAGGATGTAGTCAACAGCTGGAAATCAGATATCAAGTAGGCATGCCTACAACTAAATGCGCACAAAGGAACCCCCTTAATCCTTATCAAGCAAATGTAGAGCAGTTAATAACTTGAATCTCGCATTATTTATGAGTGGAAGACATTAATAAATTTCACACTTCCTATTAAATATAATATGTAGCAAAAGTAACGAGAATCTTCATAAATTCCACATGTATCCTTCCTAGCTTCCATTAACATTTTTAAGATGACCAATCGAGAACTGAAATGCATGATTTAAAGACACCCCAGAAAGGGGAGGGTTCTTTTCCCAAATGAGATGCAAAGATATTCATTACATTTTCTAGCAAATCACATATAATATCAAATTGAACAGTCAATCTGGATGACAAGGAGCTGGACTAAAGTAACAACGGGAGGTATATTTTCAATTAAGGAAACATCATGGCATAGCAATTTCCTGACAAAGAATAAAGGCTCTGTACTAGCTAATGAAACCTCTTTGATTTATAATTTCATCAAATAGGTAAAAAAACATTATGAAAAAAATTATTTAAGCGGTGCTTGGAAGTTGGAACACAAACAGAAAACAGGAAACTTGTCCCACTTCCAAAACAGGGCCTTGTTTGTACAATGGGATGGTTGGCAACCAGATCACAGAAAATAGGAACTAAACTGAAATCATGTCACACTGAATCGTAGTTAACATTTTATCAGTTCTGACCAGAAAAAAGGATCCCTAAGGCAGTTAGATATATCTGAAGATTGACCATATTCCATCTACATTAATATAAGCCATCGATAGAAAGAAATAATTCCTAAAAGACACAGAAGTACAATGAAGGACTACCTAGTAAATAGTACATATAACTAAGGCGAGAATTTTATTTTCCATCAAATAATATATCAGATATGCAGCATTACTCAATTTCCATAGTACATTCAATTATTAAGAGTTGAAGTACATCTGACATAGTCACTAAAGCAACAGAGTCAGAAAATAAATATAAACAGAAAACTTAAAGCATGTTAAATAGCGTGACCACTAGAATTCAATTTTTCCAAGGACACTAGATGGTTCAGCCAACATAAAATGTTCATAAGTACCCCGTACTTTTTTTCCTTGAATTAACTCAAGCAAGCAAAAAATGACGCAATATCACACCATGCCATGGAAACTACAAATACCTACCTCATGCACAATCAAGCATAGTACAATGAATAGCAATACCTCTAGCTGACGGAGGGTATCCAGGAGGAGCGTCTGCTTCTGCTTAAGGAGCATGAGCTGCTTGTGCAAGACCTCAAACTCGGTGCGCACGATCCTTTCGCTGTCAGCAATGGCCGCCTCGCTGACCCCTTCCTGCTGCAGCCGCTGCCTTAGGCGCTCGGTAGAGACAGCCACAGCCGCTGCGGTGTCCCCTGGCCCCACCATCTCGCTCGTGGACATCCGCGGGAACATCTCCTTGGTCGCCTGCAGTGCCTCGACCCACGCCGCCCTGTCCTCCCTTGTCTCCGCCCGAAGGTGCAGCCTCTTCGTCCCCGAGAAGATCGAGAACCTCCTGTCATCCGATCTGCTCTCCCGCACGGACGACACCTGCACACGCAATCCATTTCACCGTAAGAACCGGACGAAATGGATCTGGAGATCACGGAGGCGATTCGAACAGAGGATGATGACCTTGAGGTGAATTTCGCCGATAGGCTTGCGGGGTAGGTGGTGGCCGTTGGAGTGCGCGGAGGAGGAGGAGGAGGTGGATGGTCTGGAGAGGCGGCGGAGGGAGTCCTCGCCGATGACCTTGGCGCCGCGCTCGGTCTCGCGCGAGAGGACGATGCGGTCGGGCCCGTGGATCTTATAGTAGGAGAGCACGCCGTCGTGGAGCGCGAACCACCGCGGCCTCCACCCGCGCCCGTAGTTGACCCACTTGTAGAGGATCCCGGAGATGCCGCCGCCGACGATCTCGTTCAGCTTCACCCCCTCCGGCGGGGAGTTGCCGCCCCCGCTACCACCCCCCGCCGCCCAGCGCAGCGCGCGCCGCTCGGGCGGCGCCGAGTTGCTCCGCGGGGGAGGGGGCGGCAGCGGCGGGGGCTGCGGCGGCGGCACGGCGGGGGCCCCGGCCACCGCGGACGAGGCGGCCGCCGTGGCCGCGGCGGCGGTAGAGGCGGCGGGGGAGACGGGGACCGGGGGCACGCAGCAGAATGGGTGCATGGGGCGGCGCGACGGGATCGGCCCTGGCGTTGGACAACGCGCTCGGTCGCCGCGGCGGCCGGCGAGGAGGAGGCCGGTGCGGCGAAACGGATATTTTAGGTTTTTTTAATTCCTTTATTTTTCTTGCGCTGGGACTAGGTGGGTGAAGGGGTTTAAATGCCCGGGAGCTCGGGGGGTAAACGGCTGCTTGCTCCCGAGTCCCGAGTACTCGACGGGGGAGGAAGCCGTGCCGTGGCGTGCCGTGCGAGCCCGTGTATGAGCTGAGCCACGGTTGCCCAACTGTCGTGACGACTGACGAGAAACGTCGTGGGGGTTTGGCGAATGGCACGCCGTGATTCTCTTTTTCCTATCCTTGTATTCCAGATTCCAGCGTTGTACAGGGATTTGATGCCATACAGTGGATTTTCATGTCTCCTATGCAATTCAGCTTCAAATACAAGCCGCCCATACATTTTACACAATAAAAATAATAATAATAACAATAATAATAATAATAACAACAACAATAACAATAGCAACTAACAATAAAACATGAGGTTCTTTAAAAAGAGATCATGATTTTGAGAGCAAGGAGAGGATAACATGTGAATTTAGAGAGGGTTGAACGTGATAGAACGGACCACGAGTCAAATAAGTATAATAGGTAATGGTTGTTTCTGATGTTGACTAAGAATAGGTAATGCTTGTATTTGATGGTGACCAGCAGCAGATTAAGTAAAAAACATACTACATAGTTTAATAGCGGTATCAACAATGACAACATACAACGATAGACAATAGGTACGCAACCAAAGAGAAAAGAAAAAAAGGAGTGATTATGCTAGCTGTTATGAGGGAGCGGGTTGATAAGGGTTAGATTTAGGGTTAAATTGAATACACATTATAAGTATAAATAAGACGATATCATAAAGAGAATAAGATATATTCAGGCTATATAAAAAAGGCAAGAAGTTAATATACATATGGACTAAAATTCTAAAAACTCCTATGTTGTTTATGAGCAAAGCAGTCATATTTATATATCAATGTTAAGTTAAAAGGTTATACAGCGTGATATGAATGTAGAGATATATATCTCAGGTATGTATACACCTTCGAAAAACCTCTTGTGACCAAACGTAATCCTAATGATTGAAGTGAAAAATGGTTCTAATTAATTGCAACTTTAAAGCAACTAGTACCTTGTAAATCCGTGGGATTTGAACCTTGGTTTTTACTACTGGGACCAAATTAAAAGTCCAGAACGGTATGCGGACAAACCGAACAGAAATGACAAACTAACGCAACTTAATTAATTATTACGGCAAAGCTAACTAGGTTAGAGCATCACGGATGTGTATGGCCACGTGATACGAAGGCAATTAGCTAGGCCAGGCCGGCAGTGGTCCGGCCGCGGGCTAGCTTGATCTCGTGCAGCGTACGGCCGGGGCGTTAACGTTCGTGCGTCACTGCCATCCATCGACGACTTGCACGTGGTAGAATGTCTCTCAGACGACGTACGTTCGTCGTGGCTACACTGCTGCGGTGGAGCCCAGTGATCATACGCGTGGTGCGCACGTTCGAAACCGGTGATCGATTAATTATTGGTGAAATTAAAGGTGCCGTGTTAGTCTTATCAATATCATTACTAGAAGGCTGTGTTCGACAGTCTCAGTTACAAACGCGTACAGTAAACACGAAAAACGGAGCGGTCATTAGCTAGTGATTAATTAAGTATTAGCTAATTTTTTTTTTCAAAAATGGATTAATTTGATTTTTTTAAGCAACTTTTGTATAAAAACTTTTTGCAAAAAAATACACCGTATAGTAGTTTGAAAAGCGTGCGCGGACGAAAAGTACCGTGCGCGCGGATAAAACAGGCTGCCGAACACAGCCTAAGTCTGTTTTAGAGAGTTATTTTTACAGCTGCAGTTTTTTTAAAATCTAAAATATTTTCAAACGGTTTAGCTTTTTTTAGATTACGAGAAGCTAGAGTTACAGATAAAAAAATAAACTAAAATTTTCTCTATATCCTTGAAAGCGGGATACAATCAGCCGTTTATCAAAATTTTGAACTCACCAAACAGATCTTCAGTTAGAGATGTGTTAGAATTGGTTATGGCCTGATCTTTCCTTATCGTTGTAGATATGGTTTTTAGTTTGGTTACGGATTCACTAGCAACTACAAGCATGATGATGGCCTTGCCTCGTTGATCGATCATATGCCAGGATATGAATCATGATCAGCCGGTTTGGTTTAACATATACGAGTAAGGTAGTAGTATGTATGTTGTGTGTGTACGCCTAGCTGGTAGCTACGCACGACCGTGACCGAGGAGTTGTCTAACATCGTCGATCATTTTGGTTTCTCCGTTTGTTGTATACAAATTGAATCGAAGTAGTTGCATAAAGAGGTTCCCATAAACACAGAAAACGACCTCTGTTCTATCCGCGAAAGATACCCCTAACCAGAACAAAACCGTCCTTTTGGTATTAAAGCTCGATCCCCTCCAATTTCCACTTTATTCGCCCTTAATTTCCCGTCTCGTTCATCCTCTTTTTCTGGAGGACCTAAAATTCCCCCCAATTTGCCCACGTTTTGTTCTATCCGCTTTGCTAACTCGTGGAACAGCACGAGCCAAGAATTCGCACGTAGCAGCGGGGGTTTCTATCTCATGCATATGCGTCAATCTCGCGCATATGTGTCAACTCATTAGCTAGCGCGCGTGCCAGCTGACACCCCACACGCGTTTCTTTTCTTTTTACATTTTTTTTATTTTGACGCCTCCTCCTCATGCGCGTGTTTTCTTCGTATTTTTTAATCTTCAGCACATGTGCTTTTTTTAAATTTTTTTAATGTATTTTACAATTTAGATTTTTCACTTCAAATTTCAAAATAATTTATTGAAAACTTTCAACTCGAATTAGAACTTAAATTTAAAACATTCATCTCAAATTTCAAAACTCATAACTTAAATTTTTTTAAAAAAATTCAACTCAAAACTCAAAACATGAATAAATCTTGAGATGAAAGTTTTCAAATCTTGACTTGAAAGTTTTTCAATCTGAATTGAAAGTTTCGAATCTTAAGTTGAACGTTTTCAAATTTTGTCTTAAATGTTCAAATTTTGAGTTGAAAGTAGTTTTCAAATCTAAGTTGAAAGTTTTCAAAATTGGGTTGAAAGTTTTAAAATTTGAGTTAAAAGCTTTTAAAATTCGAGTAAAAAATTTTCAAATTTTGAGTTGAAAGTTTTTAATATTTGAATTGAAAGGTTTCAAATTTTGAGTTGAAATTTCTAAATTTTAGGTATGACTTTATTTTTTATAGAAAGTTTTAAATTTTATTTAAAAGATTCAAATTTTATGTGTATATTTTTAAATTTGTAGTCAAACAGGAAACAATGTTATGTGAAAAAAAAGAAAGGTTATTTTAATAGGCTGTGATTTTCAAAAACAAATTACCAAAATTTAGGTGGTCACGATTTTTTCTTGGAATCATGCACACGTGCAGTAGTTTCGCCTGAAAAAAAGAAAAGAAAAAGAAAGCGCGTCTGGAGCAGTGAAGCTGCGTGGGAGGGTATAAGTGAAAAACACGCACGACCTCGACTCCCGACACGTACGTGCTAACTAGTATTCTTGCGCAGGAGCAACCTTTGCCTTTGTTTGTTCGAAGTGTATACATACTGCCTCTGTTTTAAAAAGATTGAAATCCTAGGGATAAATCTAAACACATATTTAAATTCTAGGAATGAATTTAAATATATATATTTAATTTTTTTTTGATAAAGAGAGCATGAGACAGAGGGAGTAGTTACGTTGCCCCCGCCGCGCGGAAGGGGGCAAAAGCATCCGGTCAAAGCCAGCTCGCCCCGTCACCAACCAACCCGTGCCTACGCGAATCGGCGGGCCGCGATCCGCATCAACATCATCCCCTGGCGGCCCGGCCCATCCACCCAGCTAGCTAAGCCAGCAGCAACACGTGCATCCCGCGCCGCCCGCCCGCCCGGGCATCGCGCGCGTGCGCGCGACGAGGAGTCGACGACGACGTCTCGATCTCTCGCCGTCTCGCGAAGTCGGGATCACGAGGCCGAGCAGGCGCGAGCAGCGCCAGCGCCTCGGCTCATCTCCGCACCGCTCGCCCGCTACGCGCGTGGGCTGGCTCCCGGTGTCGCGTCTGCGTGGCAACGTGTGCGCGCCGTGCCTGCCAACCCCACTTGCCACTTCGCAACTGTCGCTTTGGCTGCTGCTGTGCGCCTGTGCCGATCTGCCAATAGGAGTCTCCCCGTCCGTCTACACTACTGGCCTTGCTTGTCGCCAAATGGATGGCGCCGCAGCTTTTTTTTTTGTCGATGATGATTGATTAAAAACTTCCGAGCCTTTTCGTAGCAATTGCATGCATGATGCATCCGTCAAATTTTGCAGCAGTATTACACTCCTCAATTAATCCTTCTTTCCACTGAAGATGTCTATGTCGAATGTCGATCACAGCACAGTGGCTTTGTTGCATATCGACTTCAGTTGCTTGTCAACTACAAGTCCGGGGATTAGCTATATATTTGTTGTCAAAGTTTCTTATAAAAAATTTAATATATATAAATATAGTGTAACAATAATATAATTTATATGTAACGCACATTGTCTTTTTTTTTCTTTCTTGATTGCATGAATCTTAAAACAAATCCAACGATTCAAAAATCATGTAAAAGTTACATATAATTACAAGTTACAATATAATTACACTACAATTATACTATATTTATATATATAATTTTTTTTAAAAAAGTGACGATAAATATATAGTAAAATCATCAATAAAATGGTGAGCTATCAAACGAGGCGCAAATTAAACATGCATTATGACAAGTTAATTTGCAAGACGCAGACGCATGGCAACCCCTGACCAATCTATCTCTCTCCGGACATGTTTGTTTGGTGTTTCTCTCACATAGCTAAGCACCTGTAGAGCTGGAGTGATTGACATATCGACAACGTCCGTCTTCAGTTGCAGATGGCGAAGGAGCTCATCTTTCGGCTCGAAGTCACGCAAGAGAGTCGTCCTCTATCTCCCCTAGAGTCTTGGTTGCGACGAGACCTAAAGTTGAAGTGCCTTGGGCTTGCTTCGCTTGAGCGTACCATTGGGCACCAACGTTCGCACCTGATCTGGCTCAAAAAGGGTGCTGCCAATACCAAATTCTTCCCCATGCACGCTAGGGCCCGGAAATGAAAGAACTGCATCACGCTCCTTCGCGATGGCGACCAGCTAGCCGTCTCTCATGATGAGCTGCAAGAGCTTGCCTACTCTCACTTTAGCAAAGTCATGGTGACGAGCGTCGAGCGAGATCTTTATCTCGATTTTCACTCTCTTGGCCTCCGCCCAACACAACTTGGTGCCCTGAACAGTCCCTTCTCCGAAGACGAGGTGTGGGCAGCGATCAAGCAGCTACCTTCAAATAAGGCGCCTAACCCTGATGGTTTCACATGCCGGTTCTACAAATCTTGTTGACCAGTGATCAAGTCGGAAATCTTGGCTGCTCTCAACACCCTCTTTCTGACTAACAGACAGGGTTTCGTCTCCCTCAATGATGCCCTCATCTTCCTCTTGCCAAAGAAAGATGAGGCCGTGGAAGTCAAGGATTTTCGTCCGATAAACCTCATCCACAGTTTTGACAAGCTGTTCTCCAAGATCCTGACTACCCGTCTCTCTCCTCATCTTGACGGGCTGGTGGCGGTCAATCAAAGTGCTTTCGTCAAAGGCTATTCACTTCACGACAACTTTCGCTACGTTCAGCTTGCGGGCAAGGCACTCCATGCCAGGCACACGCCTCGTCTACTCCTCAAAGTGTACATTACGAAGGCCTTTGACACAGTCAGTTGGTTGTTCCTGCTGGAAGTGCTTACTCATCTTGGGTTCAGTCGTCGCTGGCGTGATTGGATTTCCTTGATTCTACGTGGCTCCTCTTCTTGGGTGCTGGTCAATGGGTTGTCAGGTCCCCGCTTCCTCCACCGAAGAGGGCCCCGACAGGACGATCCTCTATCCCCCATACTCTTACTCCTTATAATGGATGTGTTCAATGCGATGATCCGCAAGGCCTCTGAATCGGGCAGTTTCCTTTCCCTCAACGACCTTGCTTGATGACATCGTGTCTCTCTCTATGCTGATGATCTGGTTCTCTTCCTCTCCCTCGTCCGACGGGATCTGGATTCATTCAAAGCATCCTCTCCGTCTTTGGCTCAGCCTCCGGACTACGTACCAACTTTGCCAAATGCTCGATTACTCCGATTCGTTGCTCGGTTGAGGACCTGGGGCTGGTTCAGAGCTCTTTTCCCTGTTCTATCTCCGAGTTCGTTTGCACCTACCTTGGCATTTCGCTGTCGGTTTGCAAGCTACCGAAAGCGGCCCTACAACTTCTAATTGACAAGGTTTCACATTGCCTTCCTCCCTGGAAGGGTCGGCTCATCACTTTGACTGCCCGCTCTGTACTGGTTCAGTCAATGCTCTCTTCTATTTTAGTCCATGTGTCCATGACGATCGGTCTGCCAGGTTGGGTCGTCAAGGCCATAGACAAGAAACGTCGCGCCTTCCTGTGGACGGGTACGGACTCGGTCCAGGGGGGATGGTGCCTTGTGTCTTGGACAAATGTCTGTTGCCCTAGAGCTGTTGGCGAACTGGGTATTGCTGATTTGAGGACGTCAGGTTTCGCTCTACGTCTTCGCTGGCTCTAGCTTCAACGCTCAGGGCATCCCTATTGGGCTGACCTAAAGGCCCCTCTCGAGCGGAGCGTCTCTGATATGTTTGCGGCGTCCACCTTCTTCGTGTAGGGTGACGGTGCGTCGACTCTTTTCTGGACGGATCAGTGGATTGAGGGTCACTCGGTGGCCTCCTTGGCACCAGACCTCCTCCTTGTTGTACCCCTGCGTCATCGAGCTTCGCGCACAATCGCTTCTGCCCTCGCTGACAACTCCTGGGTGAAAGACATCCGTGGTGCTCTCATCGTCCCGGTCATCTCCCAATTCCTGGTGGCCTGGTATTTTGTGCTTCTTATCCAGCTCTCTTCGGGCACGGAAGACTGTCTTGTCTGCCGTTAGACAAGCGATCAACTTTACTCAACTCACTCGACCTACCAAGCTTTCTTTTTTTACCCACACTCATTTGCTTGTGCCGTTCTGCTCTAGCAGGCAAAAGGCCTTGCTAAATGCAAACTTTTTCTCTGGCTTGTGTTTCAGCAACGCTGCTAGAGGCTGATCTTCTACAAAAGCAAGATATTGATAGCCACTCGGCCTGTACTTTTTATGCTCAAAAACTTGAAACGGCGATCCATATCCTCCTTGACTGTGTGTTCACTCATCAAGTCTGACACTGTGTGTTGTCTTTTTCTGGCTGGTCTGACCTTACTCTTTCCCGTGGCTGCTCGCTTCAGGCCTGGTGGTCGATTTCTAGGGCCTGCCTACCTGAGCATCTTCGCGTGGGCTTCGACTCCCTAGTCCTTCTGGTCTCTTAGCAGCTATAGAAGGAGCGGAACTCCAAAGTTTTCAATTACTCTCTATCGTTAGTCTCAATGGTTCTGGAGTTCATCATACAAGAAGGCCGTCTGTGGTTATCTGTTGATGCCGCTGCTTTTAGGGGCCTGTTGGAAGTGTAATGGGGCTTCGCCACCACCCTCCCTTTATATAAGAGCAACATAGTTTTACTTTAGGAGTCTTTTGTTTCTTTCTTTTTTTCCTTTGTCCTTAGACAATGGCCGTCAGGCCGATTGTGTTGTATAACAAAAACTCTGCTTTCTTCTAATACATTAACGTGCAATCAGGGGCGAAGCTACATGATGACAGGGGGTGCCCAGGAACCCGATCAAAAAATTTTTTTAGCTATAGTTCATCTACTTTTATTATATGTGCACCTCCCTCAGTGCAAACTTAGACACCCGCATCAGCTTTAATTTGGTCCAAAGCAGAGTAACTTAAGCACGTGACACCCTTTTTTATTTCGCTTTAGCTTTGTTCCTGCATAATCTTTTTGCGCGTTCACGAAAATCTAAGTTAATTTGCTCATAAGAACAATTCTTCGAGAGGATTAATTGAATATATGAGATCTGGTAACGTAAAACTGCACGAAATTGATTAGTTAGAAGCGACCTATTCGGTCCAAATGAACCTGCTGATTCAATCCGTGTAAGGGAAGCCACGAAGAGATAATAGGATATACATTCAGAATCGAGATAAAGGTGATTACGTACCACCTTACCACAAGCGATCTGATTTCCGAAGCTGGTACTAGTTTTTTAATTTCTTTTTGTTGTTTAGGACTTTAGGTAGTTTTTTAATATCTTTTTGTTGTTTAGGACTTTAGGTACGTACGCATGATGAGCATAGTGCCCACAGTTCTTTGTGTATGGAAGAGCATTTCCTTTGCGTGCTACCTTCACCGTGACTGATCCACGCGTACGAATCACGGACATCTTTACCACCAGCGAAGAGACTTGCGAGAAGGAACTCTGCGTTGCTAAGCAAAGCAAAGGCCATAGGCTAAAAAAAATGCCTAAAAGAATGTGAGTATACTATGTCGCAGCAGGCTATATATTAGTTGGTGTTGGTCGTTCTTCAAGATTCACACGCTCTTCCTTTTCTTAAGTCATTTTTTAAACAGGGAAATTTCACAGGATGGCCTGTCTTGGAAGGGGGTCTACTCTCTCTCTCACCATATTATCTAAGGCAGATTTTGCCTACCATGATCAAGTCAAATTAATCTCCGGAACTTCAAATTCACATTGAGCTATATTCAATGCAAAAACTTTCAAATTAATCTTCGGAATATGCAACTATCATTAGTAGGTGTGAAGCACTAGTATTTGGATGCTCTGGGGATAAAATTGTTTGCTATTAATGCAGATGCGTGAAATACCTAGTTGAATTTGTAGCGAAGTGTTAAATTATTAAATTGTTGGCTCCTTTGGAACAACTCCAAATCCTGCAAAATGTTGCATTATAAAAAATTATGGACGTAGTGATACATGGTGACATATATCATTTCACTAAATTCGAAGTGAAGTATACAGCTTGTATGCGTAGGGAAAAAAGCAGGACATATTTTCTTTCTATTTCAAATTTACTTTAAACACTCAGAAGTAAAAGTAAGTATTTTTTAGAAGTAAAAGTAAGTACTTTTTAAATGAAATGAAGGGCAGTTTTCCCGTGGTTTAAAAAAATTTCAACATACTTTTTTTGCATTCAGATATAACTTAAATGTGAAATTTCTGTGGAGTGACATGTGTCACTATATTCTACGTTATTTTTTTACCGTTTGCCTCACATAAGGGATTAGGGCATCATGTTTAGGTGCACGTCCAGGATGTTTCTAGTTTTCAATGTAGGTATATCCTCCTCGTATTATGCTATCTGCAAGCACCTTCTCCTCATGTGCTATTTTTGATTCCGTCTTGGATTGGAATTGCACTCGTTTGTTCTGAAAATGACTTGCGAGGCAGAGAGTTGTTTTTAATGTTAGGGTGTTTAATTAAAGAACAAGAAAAGAACTTAGCTACAATAATACTCGTACATTGTTCTACTTTATAATAGAAATGTGTTACATCAAAGATCATAGTTTGTTACATCATGCAGCAGGTAGTGGAACGGGGAAAGGAGAAAGGAATAGAATGGAGGGTAGTGAAACATTGGCCCAGGTCACCTGTTGAAAGCATATATGTGATGCAATTGAATTGACAAGAACAGTTAACATTTTTGTACGTGTCACTTTGTCTTTCTCTCAATATGATATTTTGGAGCTCCATTTCTACTGAGACCATAGTCCATAGATTCACAGCTTTAAACTTATCTCAGATTTCGTTTTTTCGAAGTTGAAACTTTTTAAAATCATGGAAGTTTTTTTAGCTTCCAATTCTAAAACTTGGGTTTTTGAAGCTTTGCCCAAAAACTGAAAATAGTCTACGGAGCTCTCAATTTAGAGAGCCCCAAGCAAATCTAAAAGGTCAACAGGCTGTGTTCTTTTGGAGTGGTTGGAAATCTCTCTCTTTCACACGTAAAACGAAGCGATGAATTAATACATGATTAATTAAGTATTAGCTTAAAAAAATTTAAAAAATAGATTAATATAATTTTTTAAAACAATTTTTCTATATAAAATTTTTATAAAAAAACACACTGTTTAGTAGTTTGGAAAGCATGTGCGCGAAAAACGAATAAGGTGTGGTTGGAAACTTGAAGGAAAGAACACAACTTTAGAAAGCCCCAAGAAAGTATCCTAGACTGAAATTCCCTGTCTTTCAAATGGGAAAAAATTCGGTATCATCTCAACACAGGGCCTATTCTTTTTAGATAAAACTAGCAAAATGTCCGTGCGTTGCACCGGTTAATGATGCTGTCGGTGATACGGGCCCGGGTACTAAGACTAGAGGGCTGGGCGGCCCCCTGCGCCCACGTGGCGCTTCCCTTGCAGGGGTCGGCCCCGAGGATGACGTGACGGCTGCCCTCCCTAGTCCCCCCGAGGGTCGGGCCGCACCCAGACCTTCCCCGAGGGTCTGGTCGCCCCGACCCCCTCTGCGCCGGTGCCGCGTGTGCGAGGTTAGGTGAGCGTGGCCAGAGCTCACCTAACTGCATTAATGGCGGCTCTGGCGAGCGCACCACGCCACATTTAATGCGGCGTGGCGCGTGCGTGGCCAGTCTACGACCGGTCACGGTGATTGACCGGTCGTAGACTAGCTAGATCACGGATGAGACGGCGGCAGAGCGCCTGCGTGCTGCTCGCACGTCAAGTGGCGCATGGCACGCCTTGTCCCGTCCCATCAGAATGATGAGAGCCTTTTGCCTCTCGTCTCTCGGCCGGAGTTGGTATGCCAACCCCGGTCAGATGGTTTCCATTTCTCGATATGAACGGAACACGAAGTCTTCATCCATTTAATGGGGTTTGACACGGGAGTCCCCCGTATCAGCCGCCTGACCGGACGAAGGCCTTGCTACAGCGTCTGTGCGTGTGGCTTCCGAGTCAAGCAACGAGACAGCCATTACATGTAAAAGAATATTTTTCTCCGGTCTTAGACAACCTTTTGCCCCATGTAGTAGCCCCTTGACATATAAAAGGAGGCCCAGGCCTAAGTAGAAGGGAGGACGAAGAATAGATAGACAAGAGAGAAAGGAAGAGAAAACACTTGTATTTCTTGATTTTTCAGTCGCATATCCACCATACACAGGAGTAGGGTGTTACGCTTCCCAGCGGCCCGAACCTGTATAAACGCTTGTGTCCCTGCTTCTTTTTTTCTCTCTCTCTTGTGCGATCAGGGGAGGAAGGAGTTTCACCCTGCGCCCCCGGCCGAACTCACAAAGAGGGACCCTCTCTGTCCCCCGTTGAGGAGCTAACACTCCGTCAGATACATTGGATAAAGTTTAACTTCAATGATAATATTTAAATCACATAAAATATATATTTGAATATGCCACTATGGATATTTACATCCAAAATAATATTTTGTCTGATCATTTGTGTTTGTATTAAAATTTAATGGAATAGTATACAAATATACATGTATTATTGAGATGCATTACTGAGATACAGAATTATAGGCGAACCATTACTTCAAGAAAACATGTGAAAATCAATTTTCATAGACCGACTTTTTAATAGGCTGCATGCGAAAATAAACATATTTTTAAATGTGGGCCTCTTAAGATACTTGCATGCGAAAATACCTTCCCCAAACCTCTATCTTTTTTTCCTCCCCTCCTCTCTCTCTCTCACTTAACCCTCTTGTCATCTCTCCCTCGCCTCTCCCCACTTCTTTTCTCCCCTCCTCTCTCTCCCACTCCTCCCCCATCTTATCCAACTCTCTCTCCTACTCCTCTTCCCAGTCCCGACGACGGCGCGGCGGCGGCGCGTCAACAAGGGCGGCAGCAAGCTCGGGCAGTGGCATGCAACCGTGAGGATCCGTCGGTGGGAGGGGCGGATCTGGCACCCCCTCCCCCCCGCGCGCGGATCCACCAACGGCGGTGATGGGAGGGGCAGATCAGGTGTCCCCTCTCCCTCTCCCGTGAATCCCGTCACCTCTCTGTCCCTCATGCACGCGGATCCTCCGGCGGTGGCGACGGGAAGGGCGGATCAGGTATCCCCTCTCCCTCTCCCGTGAATCCCGTCGCCTCTCTGTCCCCCATGCGCGCGGATCCTCTGGCGGCGGCGACGGAAGGACGGATCCAGCGCCCGCTCCCTCTCCCGCGCGGATCCTGGCCGCCGTCTCTCCGCCCACCACGTGCGAATCCCGCCGCCTCTCCATCCCCCACTCACGCGGATCCTCCGGCGGTGGGTCCGGCGGTGGAGCTCGAGAAGCAGGCGACGGGTCCAGCGGTGGATCCGGTGGCGGCTCGGAATTTGGGGATTTGGAGATTTTGGAATTTGAGGATTGGGGCCATGATGGCAACAACGAGCATCCTTGCGTCCGTTGTGTTTTTTTTCTTGATAGTGGGAGTTAGTGGTGCACATTTCCACCGACAATGTGGGCCCACAAGTTAGCCTGGCAGTTTGACGGAACAGACATCACAGTTGCTATCTTTTTAAGATGGTATGGTATGGTATGGATGAAAGTCGATAGATCTAATTGTTTATACATATGAATTAAATCTTCTTATTGTCAACCTAACAAAATACCAGAACAAGTGGCTAAGCAAAAACGATACAGATAATCCGCAAATAATTCAGCCATGTAATGACCACTATTCGTAACGGGCCCTCACCTGGCGCCAAACTGGAACTCCCCTTGCCCCTGGCCCGGATCACAGCCGGTCCTCCTCATCTCCCCACCCGCAACACGACAGTGCCAACAGCTGAACAGCCCTCCGCCCCCACGCGCTTCCCGCGCGACGCACGCGCCCCAGGTCGCCCCCCGGGGGCCGGGCTGCCGTCGGGTGGCCCGGCCGCAACGCCTCGCGCCCGTCGCCCATGCGCGGCCACGCCCCCGCTGTCCCAAACCCTCGCTCTCCTCGGCTCCTGGAGCAGCTATAGACCTCGCGTCGCGTACTACTACTCCTCCTCCTCCTGGGCTGCTGTGATCCTGTCCTGGCCATTGGTCATTCCATCAAGCGTGCTGTCCGAGCTGATCAATGAGTTGCTGACCCACACAACCACCAGTTGTGATGCGCTTGTGCTTGACCGGGGCGCTGTACCTTGTGGGATCTTTGTGGGTGGCGGCAGAAGGAAGGGAATAACCGGGGGCGCACGCAACGCGGGGGGGGGGGGGGGGGGGGGGGGTCCTTCTTGATGTGATGGACTGGGGCGTGTAGTATCGCCCAGAAAAAAAACACCATCAATCTGACTGTTGCATTGATGCCCCGCGCGACAGTGGGTACACAGCCGGTCGGGGTCATCGGCCATCGCTCATCAGGTGCAGCCGTACCGTACAGGTTTGGTTTGGTTTTTTCCTTGCTCCTTGTTTGCACTGTGTCTTTGTTTGGTTCTTTGGGCTGTCTACTGTGCGCTCGGTGTGGTAGTACCACTGAATATTTGACGGGTTTACTAATGAATAGTAGTATATGCTTTGCATCATTGAGTACTAGCAGGAGCGAGGGATTACCTCGTGCATCAACATGGAAGTGAGCAAATTTACCTCTGTGCAACTGCAACTGTGTGCCGTTTCATTATTGCTGCGCCTGCGCATGTGAGTGAAACTCAGGGCCTGTGCTATTCTACCTCTTCCAGGAAACCGCAGAAAGCTCCTGCTCCGCGCACAGTAGCAGCGCACTACCGCTCGAGAGAAGGGAAGGGCTCAGCTGACATGGAAACAGTGTGCTTTCCCCCACGAGAGGTGGCGCCGGCCGGCCGGCCGAGCTAATCGGCCAAAAAAACGATCCGTAGCAACGCGCGCAGCCGCGAATCCGTGACGCCGTCGGCGCTGCATGCAGATTCTCCACCCAACAAAAGCAACGAGACCAATGATAGCTCGAGCCAGTGTGTGCACGTACTAGCATACGTACTACGCCCCATGACTCCATGAGTGGGCTGCTCGGTCAGTCCGACCCAATCCCGGCGTCAGTGGCAGTCTCGCCCTTCGCTTTCTGTCACTCGGCTGCGCGTCATCAAAGCTCACCCGGGGTTGGCCGCCGGGGGGACCCCCCCGGTGCCGGCCAGCCGGCGGCCGGAGCAGCGCAAGAGCTGGCAGGGGCTGACCGGCTGAGTGAGGACCATACGCTGCCTGGCCGGCCGACTCCCTTTCGTCTCTGACCGCCTCCTGCAATGCATTCATCTTTTAGCATCTAGCTAGTGGCGAATACTACTAGCTTATGATCATAAGAAAACAGTACTACTAATACTACTACTGGCTTACTCCTGTGTCACTCCGGCCTCAGCTTTAGGAGAAGTGAGAACAGTACATGAGTGCGCTACTACGCCGACGTGAACATACACCTGACTTTCTGTACCTGAGGATGGGCCTTGGATTCGCTCGGTTCACTTCAATCACAAAAAGAGGATCAATGAAAAAAGAAAAAGACGAACCAAGTAAGCAGCAATGGAGTCAAATATGGCCGGCAAAGCTTGCCCTGTTGAACATACATTCTGACAAAAAATTGCATCAACTTCCAAGTTTCCTACTTATGCAAATATGGAGCGTACAATGCCAAGGGCACCATAAAAAAATGCTCCCAGTTTCCTACTCATGCAAGTACTATTTACAGATTACAACAATAAATTCAAACGATCCAAGCGATACAGATACTAAATCACTTGTGCTACTCAAGGTTCTGCCTACCTCCTAGTTCCAGCAGTAACAGGAATACATCATCTGAAGAAAATCTTGCGTGATAAAAAGATGTCCCACCTTCTGATGGCACACAGTAGCAAGCTTCCTAATAACCAAATATATATGAATATAGCAGACAATTTCAATAATCAGATAAGCTATAACGTTAGCTATAGTCAGCTTGTTCCCTTGCTGCGTATCAGTAAGATGCTGCTAGCATAACTGGGCATACGCATCGCACATCCACATTCTATCAGTGTAAAGCTCTCTTACATTTGAGTGGCTGGACGGCATTGATCCTTCTCGAGCTCTGCAATAAAACTATGAAGCTTGGGATTGGCCCAGTGAACTCTAATCCTTTCCAACAGCAACCCACACGGGTCTTGGTCAATGGAAGGTAAATCCCTTGGAACCAGAGGAACAAGGAACGGGTGCTCAAGCAATTGAGGTATTCTCCATCGATCATTTCGGTCCCATGCAAGGCATCGTTGCATTAAATCAATAAGCCATGGGTTATCTACCGGTTCATACTTGATCTTGTGGTTCTTATCAGTAACAACTTTAAACTTGGCCCAGAAATTCTTGTAATCAGCAAATGGTGTCTTACCATACACCATCTGATAAAGAATACAACCAAGAGACCAAATATCAGAGGGACGTCCACACTTGATAATATTACCACCTGAGTCCTGTTCATTGCACATGAATGCTTCAGGTGACATGTAGTTCAGTGTTCCAATCTGCACAATACAGTGAGAAACCATGATTAGAAAGCAAGACAACAATAGCTGTAGTGGACATCGATATTCTTAACCAACATATCAACGAATGCCACATCCCAAACCATCTGTTGGTACCTGAGAATCACGTTGAATGTTTGTGGTATCATTCATTATTGCTTTAGCAATGCCAAAGTCAATAAGTTTCAGTGCTCCCCTCACAAGCAAAAAATTTGCAGGCTTCAAATCGGAGTGCACTATCCGTTCCTCATGTATTGTATTGACAGCTTTAAGCATTTGCTACAGCACAAAGGAAAACTGATAAGGTACTATATTTTATAAAACCCAGAATCAGAGAAACTCTAAGCACAATATAGGTACTATATCAACCCTTTTGTGACATTCTACATAAACGCATGACTAACCAAAATGGACAAAGGTGAAAGTTGCACATGACATTTATGTGATATATCATACTGAACCATGTTGCCTCCTATTTTACAAGTTTAAAGCATAAGCATGAACTGTAAAACCATGTTACGTTAAGTGTAAGCACTGCATAGAGATGTTGCCTCACTTTATTCACAATTTTCCTGGTAAACAGAATGAACAGGGTAAGCACTGCAACACAAAGGTACAAACTTACAGATATTTCTACCATACTCCATGCAGAATATGTCAGAATGAAATTCGGAAAGCTCATGCCTAAATGTATATACTGAGAGCAAATGTACAGAACTTCTCTACAGAATTTTTCAGTTGAGGGATTACATAAATCAAGAGCCTTCCTACAAACCTACACAAGTTCTCGGATTACTACATGGATGGTTTGCTCAACTAACAATTGATTAATTGAAGATATAACAAATCAACAAATTGCTAGCAAATCAGCTGTCGCTAAGTACACTTGGTCTAAGTATATAACCATTCAGTAGTATTAAAACCAACAATAATAGTGGGGTAACTACGAACTGTAATGATACTATGGTATTCTAAGATAAATTCCATGAATCAACAGTATATTTGTCATAAAGATTTGAAGATATTTCTTTTGTGGACAAATACCCTACAGCAGAAGGGGTTGATCATTTTACTAGGTTGACCACAATTGTTTCTATTGACCCATTTGTATCTTGTTTCAGCTATATTGAATAAAAAGAAAAGTTACCTGCCAATAAAAACGTAGCCAATTTTCATCTATTTTCATATTTGAGGTGTTCCTCTCCTTCCACTCCTGAGCAACCATATTAGCTAAATCAATTTCACCATACTCAAGGACCATATAAATGTAGTGATCATCCTTAATTCTCCCATCTCTAGGAGACAGCGGATCATCTTGAAGCAAACTTTTATCAGTGACCTGGCACAGACAAAATCCATAGGACGATTAAACAATGTTTTCTCCAGACAGAAAAATTATAAAGGGTTAATTAGATAATAGCATATTTTACCAAAGTCCATATATGCTTAAGTTGGTCTTCATACATCATGGTCGGTTGAAATATTAAATTATCAATCATCAGTCACAATACTTAAAATATAGTAATGTTTAGTTTCTTAAATGTAGTGAACTACACATTTCCATTTTTACTGGAAGTTTGGAACCTGTAAATCGTAGCCAGAAAGTTCTTTTATATCGCTTAGTTATATTTTTTGAAGAATGGAAGTTCTAAAAGATGTAGAGCACTGGAAATTTGAAGGAGGAGATAAAAATGTTAAGCATACATCAACAGGTACTGGTCACACTTAGAAATGATGAGCAAGTTTACACTTTACAGTGTGTCAAACTTCCGTGCAAAAATATGGATCCTATGGGTATGTATATGCATATTATAGGAAAGTGCAACTGATACCAACAAACCACAGGGAAGGTAGTATTGCATGTGCCTATTAAGAATTTCCAACAATAAAACTGAACTACCTTTTGAGTTTCTCAAACTACACCATTGAAAAAATGCCAATATTTAAGATGGTAGTGGTTCTTTTGAGCTAACATAAAGTCATAAACCCTTAATCCTTCTATATTGTAGGTCCTAGAAAGATAACAGAGCTAGAAGTAAGTTATAATGATAGTTACATAATAATAAAAAAAGACCAATTAGGGACTGGAAGGTTACATAATTGCACAAGTCAAGAAACACATTTCATGCTACAACGGAAGCAATGCTATCTTTGTTTAGGTGATGAAGCAACAGTAAATTCTTTGCACATGATATCAAATTAGTCTGTTTCAATAACAACAGGTATCCTGGACATATGAAATTATGAATTTCCAAGGCATCATAAATTTAGAGACAAACATTTACCAACCATTAGACCTACAATATCCAGGTTTAGTCGCACAAAAAGCGATATCGTTAACTTTGGGTTCGGAAGTACTTTCATATGACCATAATTTCATAATTACTAGCAATATATTGCAGCAGAAACTCACATCCAAAGCTCAATTTTGGATACTACGAAAATCAAATTACACAATAATCTTTCAGTGGAGGTACTGCCATCAACTTTTGACATTCCGACCACAAATAATGGAGAAAAAATTCATTAAAAAAATAATGGAGATAAGAATAGTAACTAGTACCTCATAATCAATCAACTGTATGATATTACTCTTTCCTTTCAACTTGTTTAGGTACTCAATTTCTTGGCAAAACCCATAGGCAGTAGGGTAGTCCCGACCTTTAAGTTTTATTTTTTTCAGGGCATATATGGTACATTCAGCTGATATAACTTTGTGAACTTCACTGCTGCCTCCAGACCCTATTTTACCAAGCTTCTGATAAAGTTTTCCATTCACTTTAAAGAATACATCAGGATCATAATTCCTTTTGCGACGCTCCTTTTCAACCTTGCTTCGCCTGGGAGCACCATCATCCTTGGCAGACAAAGATTGATCATTCCCAGATAACCCTTGGGATGGCAAACAAACTCCACTACTAGAAACAGGTTTGTCCATCCCACCATTGGTATCAACCTGCTGTTTGTTGGTATTGCAATCAGCATGATTCATTGCCACTCCATGCAGTTTTTGAGAGCCATGACCTGAGACACCAGATGATTCTATGCCACATTGTGGCATATGAGCTGGTGAAGCATATTGATCAATCTGAGCAGCATTTTTACTTTGAATAGTAGGCCCTGAATATAAAGATACAGCAGTCACTGATGAACCGATGGCAGAGCAACGAGTCATTGGCTCTCCATGATTCTGATCACAAGCCTCATCAATTCTTCGGGCCAAGTTAGCTGCATCATACTTGATATCCATATCAACTGCTGCACTAGCAATCCCAATATCCTTGTGGTTCCTGCCTTGATCATCAGCTACTTGAGCGACAGGAAAATTATCTCCTGCTGTCAATGAAACAGAATGAAGATAAGACAACATACTGTCCATTCTACTACCAGAAGTTACACCTACATTATCACCTGCAACATAAACTGATAACTAAACATGGATGCAAGTTTGAATTGAACTTCAAAGGAGCCAGAAAGGGGGGAATCTTACTCTGAGAAGTTAACTGTGGATCGCTAGTCAAATAGAATAGGTCTTTTTTGAAATCTTCCCCTACCAATGCATTTGCGGATGCCATCTGGGAGGAAGAAACTTCCATTGACGATTTCTTCCTATCCACCAAGAGATCAGTGTCACTTTTCTGCTGATGGTTCTGACCACCATTCTGATCATGGGTATCAGTGATAGTTCCCAATGTCGAAGGCGTAGTCAACAACAATTCGTCTTGACTTGAGACAACAGCTTTGTTCTGATCAGGAGCTGCATTTCGCAACCTGGAAGCCCCCAGCAGGCCTCTCCTCTGCTGCATAACCTTGGCTTCCGGATTTTGTGTCACAGAAGGGTTGGCAACAGCTTTCGTTGGGCCCTCACCTCGGGACACCAAGACTCGGGTTGCTCGTGGTTGATTGGACTGCATCGAACCTACGAGGCATTCAATCCAAAGCGAATAAACGGCACATTATAGATAAATAAATCCATTCCGACCAATATGTTCTTCAAACAACATCACAATTGATATCTAAAATTTCAAAACAAGCTTAAGAATGAAATTTGATGCGGAGTCCCCAGTAAACTAGCTAATTTTCAGATCACTAACCCCATGTAGAATGTCTGGTACTAATGAATTCCAACTTACTACAGTTAGGTTTGAACGTGGAAAAGCGCAAACGTTAACTAGAGAACCCTAGGAGGAAGCAACAGCAGGGGAGTGTAGGGCTAGATTCCACTCACGGGTAGGCCTATGCCGCTTCAGCGCGGCCTGAACCTGACGCAGGAAGTCCGGAGGGGACAACGTGAGGGAGGAGGTGGAGCTCGAGGACGAGGTCAGGTTTGTCGCGTCCCCTGTGGCGAGGACCGGGAGGCTCTTTCCGCCGGCGGCGGGGGCGGGGGCGGCGGCGACCGCGGCGGTGGCAGGGGGCTGAAGGAAATTATCCCTCCTCTCCATCGTCAGCGGCGTCGGCTGCGGCGGGGCCCACAGGCATCTCGCCGGAGGGGCAGATGGGCGGTGCTAGGGTTCCCAACGGGCGGCAGACGTGGCGGCCCGGTGGGCCTCGGAGGCAGCCTGGGCACCCTCTAGGCGCGGGCGTGGTCGGAGGCCGCCATGGAACCGGAGCTCGAGCGAATCGGAAGCGAGCGTGGTGGGGGAGGAGGAGGTGGGAATGGGGATGAGTCCCCGAAAAATTTGAAATGCAACCGCCGCAGCGGGGCGATGGCGACGCAGTGATGGTGGAGAGAGAGAGAGAGAGAGAGAGGGGGGGGATTTTTTTTTCTATTTTTTGTGGGAAACTAGTTCGGAATGCGGCCTGGCCCAAGCCAAGTTGCTGGGCTTTTCACATGGGCCTATTAGGTGGTTGCGGACTGTGCCGTTTCTTTCCGAACCTTCTGGAGAGGCGTCGGACAGGGGATGGCGTCGTGGGAGGAGCAGCTGCGGGACGAGCTCGCCGGCCGAGACCTCGCCGTCGCCTCCGTCCCCGGGAAGGGCCGCGGCCTCTTCGCCGCACGCAGCTTCTTTCCAGGTAAACCCAACCCCCTTCTCTGATCGAAAGGTAGCGCTGTGCCATGGTGGCCAAGCAAGGCGGGCGCGGCTGCTCGCGAACCGCTCGGCGAAATGCCCAGGCGGAAGGCATGAGGCCATCCGTAGAGGGTGCTGCTGCAATGCGGTTTCATTGAGTTGGGATTATGGTTCCTGTTGCCGCGATGATGATGATGGAGTTTCTGCGTCTGCAGGGGAAGTCGTTATTTCGCAAGAGCCTTACGCTTCTACGCCAAACAATATTTCTGTAGGCTCGAACTGTGACAATTGTTTCGCCTCCAGAAACCTGAGGAAGTGCTCCGTTTGTCGAGTTGCTTGGTACTGTGGGAGTGCGTGTCAGGTGATGACTCTATCCTTGAACTGTTACATGCATTTGATGTGCAGTGACTTGCTTTTGTGATCATGGGTGGCAATTATTTAGAGTGATTCCTCTTGCTTTCAATGGTGTAACTTTTTTGGCGATATGTTGCTACCGCAGAGAGAAGAATGGAAGCTGCATCAACTTGAATGTCGAGCAATCGCTGCCCTCATGGAGGATAGAAAGAAGATGCTTACCCCCACAATTCGTTTGATGGTGCGGCTTGTACTCAGAAGAAAACTGCAAGATGACAAGGTATTGTGTAGTTGATTGATGTAAAAATCTAATGCGTCATGCCAATGATGATATTTTTGTATGTATGGCATGTTGAAGTTTTCTGCATTTTGGTAACTTGATATTGGTTGTTTTGCCAGGCTATTCCATCTTCAGGAACAGATAACTACAATCTAGTGGATGCATTAGAATCCCGTATCCTTCCCTTTTGATACATTTGATCCATGAAAAATAAGGAGACTTTTATTTTGTGAATGTTTTATTGACCGCATACATATAGACATCTTTGAGGTTGATAAAAGCCAACTGGTGTTATATGCTCAGATGGCCAATCTCGTCCAGCTGATTCTTCCTTCATTTGAGCTTGATCTTAAGGAAATTACACATACTTTTTCCAAGGTAATGCTCCTCAAAGTCATAAGGTTATTATTAGTATATGCTACTTGCATAGCTTAAAAAATGTTTTTACTACTATAGAAGACAATATATCCAATGAATAATTGAGCTTAAAAAACTCAGTTGGTTCCTGGTGTTATTTTTGAGATTTTACTTGTACCTTCCATGTAAAACCTGTTGGGGACCTAGTTGTATGTGATTGATTTCGTTCCAAAACCATCAGGATCCAAGTTGTCTAGGACGTCTCCCTGTGGTCTTATACTCTTATTTGAGTAGAGTAGAATCATATCTGGAATCTGCCTTTTGAAAAATAAACCAGAATAAGCCAAAAAGCTTTGGAAAAAAATCAAAAAAAGAACAATTGTTCTGTTCATGTTTATTCTTCTTTATTTTCGTATTTGTTGTCTTCCACTCTCACCCTTAAGCAGTCGCTAGGACTATTGTGGTGATTATCTGGCTAGACCTTTAGAAGTAAGCATGAATAATATATCCTCTGCCTTATATATGCAGTTTGCCTGCAATGCTCATACCATATGTGATCCTGAACTGAGGCCCCTTGGGACTGGACTATACCCTGTTTTATCTATTATTAACCACAGGTGATATACTATTCCTTTATTCATCGTTTAGCATCTTCCTCAGATTATATCATTTATTAATAAATAATTATTATTGTATCTACCCTTTCCTGGTATACTTAGTTGTGTACCAAATGCAGTTTTGATATTTGAAGGTCGAACAGCATATGTTCGTGCATTGCAACCTATAAGTAAAAATGAGGAGGTAATGAATATACTTTTGTTTTTTGTCCTTATCGTATATTCCTCTGCTTGCAAGCCATGTTTCTTGGGGTTTCTTCTCTGGGCAATGTCAGTTATGCATCTTTGGTTAGGTATCAATAAGTTACATTGAAACTGCGGCAACCACTATGAAGAGACAGGACGATCTCAAGCACTACTACTTCACTTGCACATGTCCCCGTTGTGTTAAGGTTTTCCATTTCGTTGCCTACTATTTTTGGCTGTCCTATGGAAAGCTCACACATTCTTGATAATGAAGTGTTCTCTAGCTATATATATATTTTCCAACCTTACAGGATTCTGAGGAAGATGCACTCCTTGAGGGATACAGATGCAATGACCAAAAGTGTGATGGATTTCTTCTGCCTAATGCAGGTTGGTTAACAGCATGAAGGAAAATACTAACTGAAGAGATGTAATAGATTGGATTGTTCAAACATAATGTCAGCTCCAGCTTTAATACTGTTTCAGTTATCATTGATCTTACATTTTTATCTGGATTTAACATCTGTAGGAAACAAAGGTTATACATGCCAGAAATGTAGCACTTCTAGAGATGGGGAAGAGTTACAAAAGATGGCAAGCGATGTACTACTATTATCTGACAAAGTCTCTTCATTAGTTTCATCTGGAAGTATCCTTTTTCACTATTAGATGCTATCTGAGGCAAATATATATATAATTGACAGCATCATAATGTTTTGTGATTTTGTAAAACGCTACCTTAACTTTGGGGGGTAGATAACAGTGAGGTAGGTTCTATGTACAAGACCATTGAAGAGCTAGAGTGGAAGCTTTACCATCCTTTGTCAGTCACTTTGCTTCACACACGAGAAACACTCTTGAAGGCATATTTGCAGCATTAACAGTAAAAATAACCTGCTAGGGTACAGAGCACACCAGCTAGTATGATTAACCACCTATTATTTGTGCAGATATATATGGAGTTACAAGATTGGCAGACTGCATTGATGTATTGCAGATTGACAATTCCAGTTTATGAAAGTAAGGCGCTTCTCTTCTTACAGTGTGCAGTCTCACACTTATGTAAAACTCAATGATCACTAATGTTGTTGCGCTTCTGCCAGGAATTTATCCACCTTTTCACCCAATGATTGGATTACAGTTCTATACTTGCGGAAAGCTTGAATGGTATGGAATACTTTTGCCTATTCACCTACTTACCGTGTTTATATATCATGGAGTAACAACTTTCCTTGTCCAGTATAAGCTTTGGCCTTTGGCTATTTCATGTTACTAAAACAAGTTAGCTGAATTGATGCTAGTAGGATAGCTGGATAGGGACATGCTTTTTCAAAAGCTTCAGTGAAATGCTGTCATGAGCTTTTCCAGAAGTTTGTTAAAATTCCTCTTGAGTCTTAATATTTGTACACTTAAAGGGTCACACTCATGATGTTTACAGTTACATCTAGATGTTCCTGTTGCAGGTTGCTTGAGTACACAGAGGATGCTCTGAAGTCTTTAACCAGGGCAGCAGATATACTTCGCATAACGCATGGGACTAAATCCGAGTTCATGAGGGAGCTTTTGGGCAAGCTAGAAGAAGTAAGGGCTGAAGCTTCTTTTAGGCTCTCGGCTGGAGATGAACATTAAATTGAGTAACCATTTTCTTGTGAAGCTCCAGCTCATCGTGATGGCAAATAGAATGTAACAATGTTACAACAATGTTCAAATAGGATAGCACTAAGTAGACGATCTCTAAATTTAGAATAGCTTTGTCAATTCAACATTGGGATATAAGCTGCCCTGCAGGGCTCGCATCGGGACAAGAACAGTCAACTGGTGATATGGAAAATTCATTGTACACCTATAAAGTGTGGGTTTTAGCTTTACATTTGCTGCCGTTTTGATGTTTGTTTAGTGGATAGTTTATTATTATTCACTTCACAAAATGCGATGGTGGCACCAGCAAAATATGTTAGTGTTAGTGGACAGCAAATTATAGGGTGCAACAAACTCAAATATGTATACACAATCAATAGTCACTGGGTCAAGGTAGAAGTGCTGCTCTTTGTCCCCTCGGAAAAAAAAAGTTCCGCTCTTCAACAAATATGACATACTCCTACATTCTGAAGACAAGATAGAAGCCCAAAGACGTCATTACTTTGCTGCAGAGATTGGAGAAATCTGGTACTCTAGTAATTTGGACTAATCTGACACAAACAAAACTATATCGAACCTTTTATGTAAGTTGGGAACATGAGAAGAAGGTTATTTAGTATTTACTATGTTATGGTTATCTGGTTCTGTTATGCCTAGTTATGCAGATATTCATTTTAGAATTTGGATGAATGAACTGACCATCCCATTGCTCTATATACATCGAGTTGAGTCAGTTTTTGATGTATTGTATCCTATAAGAACTATGCTCAAATATTCATATTTACATGTCTTAGAATACATCAGGACTGAAAACGAATACTTGGGATAGCTGGGACCTAATTGCCGTAGTAGCTGTAGTGCACATCAGCAAAATTATTACAATGGAACTCTGTATGTTGGGTCAACCATTTTCAGTATGAACAAATTCCCCTTATCGCCTCTTGAAGCCCTGAAACCAGCAATTTGTTGCAATGTTAGTGAATTTAATCATTGATTACTGCATTAGCGTCTAGTAACCATGTCTATCAACTGGACATCATCAGGAGGGGGAAAAATCAAAAGAACCGAAAACAAAATGGTTAAACCGACATGGAAAACTAGTGTAGTGGCGACAACAGGAAATAAAAAAAAACCCACACAACATAACAAAGAATGTTGCTAAAGAACCTAGATAGCCGATGACAAGGTCAGCACCACCCTTCTCATCAGGGTCATATTTCTTCCTTTACAGGACAGAACCCCAGCTGCATTTTCTTGGGATGGTTTGGGTCGGTAGTGGGAGGGATTGTTTTTGGCAAACCATTCTATATTGAAACTCAAAGGCTAATATATATATATATATATATATATATATATAGAGAGAGAGAGAGAGAGAGAGAGAGAAATCACATATATTCTGATGCCTATATCAAGTGTATGGCATATTGGCATTTTTGTCATACTTAATTTGCAGGGTAAAGGATTTCTGGTTTTGGGAAATTAGTTTGACAAGAAACGATCTAAAATTAAATGTAGAAACAAGAGAAAACTAACCAATTTTAGTGGGTAGGTATATGATCAAACTTCACTACTTAAAAAGCCATTCATAGGGTGAAAGAAGCTGACCTGAGCTCTTCATCAAGATATGTAATTTCTAGTTCACCTTTACCACTGCCAGGTGCTTTGATTGAAATCTAATCATAACAGAAGTATATAATTAGTAACTTATGACTGCAGCATGAAATTTGACTATGTTATGTACGCACCAACTTTACCATGCATGGAAACTTTATCATAACTGAAGGACAAACAACAATACTACATCACTAGCAAGGAAATGAAAGGACTATATCATAACAATATAACATCACTGCGTGTCAAAACCACATGGTATTAATTAGAAGTAGCAGGCTAGCATGCCTATATGCCCACTAGTCACTACCCACCAGTTAATTGGCAATTTGGCAAGGTATAACAGAAGAGCGAACATTTTAAGAATGAACTATTGAGATAGAATGAGTGTAAACATTTTAAGAATGAACCATTGAGATGGAATGCGAGTGAACATTTTAAGAATGAACTATTGATAGAATGAAGTACAATTATCAAGTACAAAATGCAAACTGTTGATAAGAGATAGATGTCTCACCAAACTAAATATTTTGAAGTAATCAAACTGAACTGCCACTCTTCTAGAATTGAGAGGTACCAAGTTGGCAGTAACCTGCAGAGGTAAATGTTTGTACATTACCATGCTCCAGAGAAATAATATCTCTAGCTAATAGTAAGAAAATTTACCAACAGCATGGAGTATGCTATTCAGATATATTTACAGACACAAATTTGTAGCAAGATAACATTATATATATATTATGCCAACGGATCAAGAAAAAATTGGAACACAATTGCCCAAGTTAGTACATAGAAATGTGTTGACTATGTAGGTACAAGAAGAGCAAGAAGAGCAAGAAGTTGAGAAGCAGAAAGGTGGGAAGATGTCAAGAAGGAAATGAACACTTCTCGAATCAAGTAAGACTTCACCAGTGTTTCAGCTAGCACATTCCTTTGTCTAGAAGAGCAAAAGAACAGGAGTTGCTTATCCATAAGACTAAGACCCTAACACATACGGCAGATCTCAAAAGTTAACATGCCAGATAAAAAACAATAATGCATATCATTCCTATGAAAGAATTCTTTTCTTCAAAACAAAGAAAGGTATTACAAAATGATCGTCTCTTCATATTAAAGGCACATAGGAATCAGTTTTGGAGGAAATCACCTGATTAAAATAGGGCCACGTCTCCATATTTTGGGCTCTTAAAGTGTCAGTATTGATTGCTTGGTAAATCGTCCCAAACGGCCTCAGAAACTTTGGCCTCTGCATCAGTAAGTGAACAGAATTTGACAATCTGAAAGGTTAACCTGACTACACCACTATCATTTTTGGTTTTTATCCGCAATGTATTGCACGCTTGAACATAATATTATTTTTTGAGATAAGAAGGGACCTCTGGTTGCAGTATGGATTCTGAGGTGGTGTAGAGAAGCTCCCATTTGCCGTTGAGGAGATCAGACTTGAGCGGCTCCTTCACTGGGCTCACCTCCTCCAGTTGCTGAACAATCTGAGGAAAGCAAAGCAACAACAAACTACTTATATGTCCCAATTCACGAAGAATCGTGGAGAAAAGGATGAGGCGACCGCAGCTCACCTTCTCGACGCGCTCCTTGTCCTCCGCCGTGGCGTCGACGCCGCGGTCGAGCGGCTTGATGGCGGCGAGGAGCTCCTCCTTGACCCTCTCCGCCTTCTCGCGGTTCTCCTTCTCCTTATTCCCAGCGAAAAACGGCGGCAGGAAGGAGAAGGAAGACACGCCCGCCCTCCACCTCCCTCCCCCACGGCGCCCGGAGCCAGGTTGCGCCGCGGCCAGCGCAAGCCCCCTGCCGCAACCGCCCAGCGATCTCCTCCTGCCACCGCCGCCGCTGCCGCCGCCGCCGCGCGGCGATGACGAGGCGGCGTTTGGCTCCGCGCACGGGAGGGAGAGCGAGAGCGACACGAGCGCCATGGCACGGCACGGGAGCGGAAGCAAAGCAAGCAAAAGCGTGATATTATTATTTTCTTTTTCGTGTGCGCGATTGCAAGGAGAGCTGCAACGTGGGCTCGGCTGCGGCTGCGTTTTCTCGTCGGAGTCGCGCGGTTTTCGAGTGGACGATATAACGCGCGCCGCGGCAGCGGGGCTCCTGTGGCGAAGTTGCTCTGCTTGTGTTGCTGAATTCTGAAAACAAATAAACTTGTCAAGAGACTGAACCATGGTTCCAGGTTAATCATGGTTCGTGGTTCCCGATTAACCATGATTCGAGCTTGTTTTGGAGCCATGCAAAACCAGGAGACATGGAGCTGGCTTAGAGACTAATAGCACAGCTAGCTGCTGGCTCCAATTTCTGTACATGTCATCTATGGATAACTTAAGAGATAACTAATACAATAGTTAGCTCTAATCCATAGGATTATATGCTATTTAGAAATTTTATTTTATTTTATAATGGGTCCAACCTTCTTTTTTCTTCTATCCCATTGGTTGGTTTGTTTGGCTTCAGGAGCAATGAGAGGTGAATAGGATTCTTGGCCCCACGTTGAGCCGGGGATTGTGCTAGCGTCGGCGTTTATTTAGTCACCCGCAGCTCTTCTCTTTCATTCCCTCTCACTTTCAACTCACCTAATACTTTGATGTTGTGTTTTTACAGCCAGCTGAATATGATTATTGTAACTGTTGAGAGGCTCAATAATGGTCGCGGCTCAGAGCTAAGACATAAATCAGTATTTTGGATAAACTGAACATGTTTCTGAACGTGCTCAATCGATCAATCAATGGTTATCTTATAATAAATAATAAAAATGTATCACGTTTTTGTTAGCTTGCCAGAAAATTGTTAGTTTCTCTGATCTGACTGACATATGACTAACTAGAAACACGACGTCCCTACAGCTCTACAAGCAGAACAGTTAGAACATCATTATCTTTTAGTTTTTCTGAGTACAATGCTTCATTTCTTCTTGTTGTAATGACTCGTCTGTTATCGAGTGCCACAGTTTCCTCTCTATTTAAGATTTGAGCCGAGCAGCTCTCTCCAGAAAGTTCCATGTTCCAACCACACGCATGGTAATCATGGTAATTGGTAACTCAATTTTAAATCATCTCTTCACAGAAACAAAATTTCAAACTTAAGTTTAAATCATCTCTTCACAAAAAAAACAAAATATCGACTGGTGTCTGCTGCTATCAGCAAGACAGGTTGAGAAGATGCATGAGCTACCGTCATTATTCTGCTACACTGATACTCCTCTTTCAGCTTGTAAAGTTACTCGGCATGGATCTGTCATCTGACAGTGGTATATGGAACAAATGAACAGAAAACTGGCGATAGGTTAATTCATCATAAACAGGTCCATCAAACATAGATATGACAACAGAGAGAGACAGCGAGATGATGGATTGTAAAACGCATTCAGTATAACCTTAATTTAGCATCAGTTCATGTAAGACAGGTGACCACTATAAACTTTTCAGCGACAGATTACAAGAGCGTGGTCAAGCAGAACACAAAAAATAAACAAGAGGCAAAGAACCCAAGGTAAATACATGGCAATGTGTCTTATTCCTCCTGGGAAGCAGGCGACTTCTTCTTCGCAACAGAAGCCCTCCTTCCCTTCAGCGTCCTGCAATTGTTCTTCGTCCTCTGTCCACGAACTGGCAGCCCTAGCTTGTGGCGGATGCCCCTGTAGCACCTAATCTCCTTCAACCTCTCAATCGCCACACGATTAAACCGTTTCTGTAAAGCATGGCAAAAGCATCATAACTCTATCTTATTTCTATTAAAACAACACAACACAAATCCATGATGACAGAAATGGGAAAAGAACTACACAGTTCTTTTTTTCAGAATGATCAATTTAAGGCTACCAAATTTCAAGGAATCTTCAACATGCTACCAAAGTAGGGTACTCATACTAATCATCAATAATACAGAAAAAAAGTTAAGTGATGAATTAGCAAGGGATAGGGCCATTACGAGGTCTCCCTCAATCATGTACTTGGTAACCTCCTTACGGAGTGTGATGACTTCCTCCTCAGAGAGGTCCTTTGTGACCTTATTGTCAAAATTGAGGTCCAAGAGGATCTGACGGGAGCGTGACCGCCCAATGCCATGGATGTACTGCAGTGAGTACTCTACCCTCTTGTGGTTTGGGATCTCCACTCCACCAATACGGATGCACTCGATCCGCAGGCCACCGTGACCGATGCCTCCTCTCTGTCCAGTATGCAACAACAAAAAAAAAATAATCAAAACCACAACATTGTTAACAGAACAGACCTACAAATGACAGGGCAAGTAAATATAATACTAACAAAGAATGACTCCTTTTACACCCTATATGTATAATTAACCTTTGCTCTCCCTAGTCCCTACAATCCTACATGACTTACACATACACTCTGCAGTCCAAAGAAATAACAATATCCATTCTTCCAACATATCCTACATGACTTACATATACACTCTGCTGTCCAAAGAAATAATACTATCCATTCTTCCAACATGATATGTGCTAGGGACAGAAATTCAAACTCATAAGCATGCAAGCACATGACATAGTACTAGTTCCTCCCATCATGCCAATAATTCTAAATTGCACAGGAATCCTGTTCTTCCAACATCACGGGAAAAAAAAACTATACTAAATTGCACATACAAGCGATGGACACACTCAAAAGTAGTACTGTAGTACACGAGCACGGCCACTAGGCTTCCAAACCTCCAAGATGGCAAGATCATATAAAAACAGCCTCAACCAGGAATCCTATCCCACTATCCCAGGGGTCGAGATGTAATAAGCGAGCACGGATATATGACGCATAAAGCACACACAGCAATCGCGGCATACTCAAGCGATGGCACGAGCGAGCAAATGGCCGAACACGAAGTGGGCGCGGAAGGGGGGAAAGAAGAGGGCGGCGGGGAGGAGTGGCTTGCTCTCACCTTGGGAGCGGGGAAGGAGACGGAGGAGCTGCGGCCTCGGGCGGAGAGGGGCAGGGAGGAGGTGGCGATGGGGACGGAGACCATCGAGAGGGTCGCCATTTCTGCGCTCCCGACGAGGGTGAGGTGCGTGCGCTTCTCTCCCGGAGCTCTCGGCGTCTCGGATAGAAGCCAACGGGGAGGAAGCCGTCAAGCCGATAAGGTAGCCGCACGCCCGCACCTGTAGGCTGCCACTGTTTCGGAGGCCTCTCGGGTTGGAAGGCCGGCTTGTTGGGCCTTGCAGGGTACGGGCCAAACAGGTCAGGTCGCCGGTAGGATAAACGCGAAAGAAAATCTTCTCCTCGCTCGTAAAAAAAGGAGAAAAATATATTCTTGCACAAGTTTCCTCTGAATATAAATTTCTGGAGTTATTTGTGGGAAGATAGAGAATTTCAGCACGTTTATAATCTTACATGTAACAGTTTAGAATCTTAGATACTTATGTAGTTTAATTCGCATTGCATTGTATTAATATAAGCTGTGGGGGACATTCTGAAAATTGTCTTGCAGAAATGTCTCAAGTAAAAATAAAATAAATGGAGATAATAGGACAATTGGTGCAAATAACACATCATTTCAACACGACGGACAAGGTTGCTCATCCAATTGGGAGCAGTAAGATTTACTGTAAAACCACAACCACCAGATACTTCCACCGCATCGTTATTCGTTAATTGGGACGTGGGGATTTCAGAACATTGGGGCAACAGATGCAACAGCTTAGCGTCATCTATTATTAAGGAAAACATTCATCATGTTACTACTACATCTCTACAGCTAAAATTGAATAGGCATACAATATCAACAAAGAAAAAAAAACTAATACACTTCTGGAGTGCTCGATACTAATACACTGTTTAGATGCTTTTTAGTGGCATCATTCGTATATTCTCTTCCTTTTCAGAATCGTTGGAGCAACAGCAACAGTTCCAATGAGGAATAGAATTACTAGTGTTTTTGAGTCATACAGTTCCCTAACTGATCTTAGATCGCCTAGTGCCCTACCAGCCTGCAAGACAGCGGTAAGAATGGTCATGAGTAGATAAAATGGTCTAGATTTATGACTGGAAACAGATAATACAATCAGATCAACCACCAAACCCGTCCACAACTAAGTAAATCTTGAAGCCAACAGAGAAGACGTGCAAAGTGCAAAGACAGTTCATGAAACATAACACACCGTCATCTCCTGTTGTGCCCGAAAACTTGGCAAAAGAGCAATGCTATAGTATTAAGATAATAAATCATGATACTTGAATCAGTGCTTAAGCACTAGCCCATCTTTAATGCGAATTCTTAACATACAACATTGATTCAGTTGAGATTTTTGCCTTGCTCTAAAGTAAAGGCAAAGCTGAGTCAAACAATAAGATCATTGAACCTATTATTGAGAAGGCAATACGATCATTAAATTTACTATTGAAAAGGAATTTACCTTTACAGTGATATAAGATGCTGGGATGAGACCAATTAGTGTTGCAGCAAAGAAAATGTGGAAAGGTATGTCAACAATAGGTGACGCCATGTTTATGAATGTGTTGGGTAAAGTTGGTGTAATTCTAAGAAAAAGCATGTAATTCAATAGTTTTTCTTTCCTTTTGGCAATCTGCATTGAAACAAAAGCATCTGTTATATGAAATGAAGAAGATAGGTGAAATTAGCATTTGCAGAAAGAATCTCAAGAAAAAGGAAGTCAGTGAACAAACATGAGGTCACATTATTAAAAGCAGAACATTACCTCTGACTGGAAATACCTCAGCTTTTCAGGCCACAACCAGCTAATCAATGGCCTTCCAATCAACTTGGAGACAAAGTAGCAAGACGAAGCACCTGCTGTTGCAGTGAATACGACCAAAATGCCACCTTTAACCACCCCAAAAAGAGCTCCAGCAAGTAAAGACATGAATATTGTTCCAGGGATCATAAATGTTTGCATAAAGATGTATATTGAGCAATATCCCAGTATAAAATTAGCCTCATAATCTCTTGCATACACCGCGAGATTGTCTCTGCAAGTTTCAAGGAAAAGTGTCAGTAGTGAAGACTTTGTCATCTAACATCTATCACTTGTTAATTTGCTATCATATTCTATGATCAGTTTACTAGTGAAAAAAATAGACATGCCCATCCCTATGAATATGAATATGGATAATTTCCTTGTTATTCCATGATAAAATTCAAGCAGAAGATCAGTCGTAGCGACTTGAACATGTACTTCCTACAGTCCATATTCAGAATGAAACAAGACAAATATTTCTGCCAACACTATGACTTATACCAATAATGCATAGATGTTCTTGTAAGGAAAAGGCATGATATATAACCAGAACTTTCTGTAGAAGAATATTATAAGTGACCGACAGGTATAACTAAATGTACATCAAAATAAGCGATGGATTAGTATTTCTTTCAGCTTCTCATTCATCTCATCACATGGTCAAGTGAACTGAAAGGAAACATGAGCAACCAGGCAGAAAATCTAAAATGTTATCATCTCAAAAGTCAAAAACAAATACAAACATCACATGCAAGTCAGTGCAGTATAGAGTGCAGTATAGAGGTTACATGTTATGTTAGTCAGAGTTTTAGTTTGATGCTCACAGTTCTGATTAGACCATGGACAAGATTTACAATTGAAGTAACAAACATTGAGAAATGTATCCATGGACAAGATTAGACCATCGCATCTTGATAGTGAACTGCAGAGTAACCTTACTCATAATAGACGCATAAGAATACTGTACCAGGTTGCAAGTATATTGATATTTTGCACATTGAATACTGCATGATCCTAAAAGAAATTATTGTCCACAACAAGGGACCTAGTCAAAATCTCACGGCCGAACTCCTAACCCTGCTAATCTCTAGCAATTATTTGACTTGAAGGGTTGGACCAAGTCCCATTTTTCTGATAATTTAAGATCAACTATTTGACTTGAAGGGTTGGATCATTTTTCTGACAATGTAAGATCAACCATAAAACCCATCTTATCATCTCCCAAGTCCCATCAAACAAGTAGCCACTTGCTGTTCGTATCCTAATTATCAAATTCTCGCACAAACTAAAGCAGTTTCAGATTCTTTACATTCAAACATGTTCAATCTCCTGTCACCAATAGATTCTTGCAAGCAAATCCGAAACTCAAATCACGCCCAAAATTTGCACCGAAACAGTTGATGGTTGGACGGACGATCCAAACTGCTTTTCTCACACAAGAATGACGGCGATCCAGGTCGATCTGGTGGGAGAAAGCGGAAGGGGAAGCTTACTTGAGGAGGCGGACGTCGGCGAGGCTGCGGGGGAGGCGGAGGATCTGTTCGAACTCGCGGCGGGGCGCGGCGCGGAAGACGCAGAAGATCCCAACAAGGAAGAGCGCCAGCACGGTGGCGGCCGCGACCGCCTCGGTCCGCGTCAGCGAGGGGCGCGCTCCTGCGGCCTCTGGCTTGCCCCTCTTGGCGGCCGGCGAGTCGTCGTCGCCGGAGCCGGCGCCAGCGGCCTCGATGTCGCGGCGCGTGAACGGCATGCCTGCGGCGCAAGAGGCTTGGGCGAGACGCAGGAGGACGTACGTGGGCTAAGAGGCATGTCTCGGGGGCAGCTTCATGCCTTCATCGGGCGCGGCGAGGAGGAGGAGGTGGTGGTGGTGGTGGTGGTGCTGGTATGGTGGTGCGGTGTTGTCTACTCTGCCGTGTTGCGTATATTTCTCGTTCGTTTTCTTTGTGTTTTTGTCTGTCCTGTTTGATCCGCAGTTTTAATTGGTGGGATATTTCCTTGTTTGACTCGATGACGACTTTATAAAAGTTAAAAACGCAAGGAAAAAATGCACTAAAATGTGCAGCTTGTGAAAATACTTTGAAATATGATATGTACAAAGTGGGCAACATGCATGGAAGCAATAGCATACGCAAGTTCTTCTTTTATTACGAAAGTTATTGAGAAAATTAAAGTAGATTCACAAAACCCCAGTGGCGGTATTCCGTTAAAAAAAACCGTAGTTCTTGTGATTGTTTCAAGAAGGCAAAATGTTTCGAGAGACATCATATTTATAGAAACTACTCGTAATTTTTTTTATTATTTATGATTGTTTTTACATAAGTTCATATTAGTTGACTCAAAGTAAACATCATTCGTCCACTATATCTTTATTCTCAATTTTTTTAAAAAACTTAAATAATCCTAACCAATAATAACATGACAATCGGTTAAATATACACGTAAATAATCAAACTATGATGATCAACACTTGTTGAAAAGAAACTAACTGAATATCTACTAAAAATATCTTATACAATTTTTCTATAATTATTATAAACAAATATATTAGTTAAATTGACAATATAAGTTTACAGCCAGGTTAGTCTGAGTTTAAAACTATATATGGACTGTATAAAATTCTAACTACACTTTAAGGCTAAACAAAGATAAAAGCCATGACTTAATTAGATATTATATATATTAACTTTGTGTGTAGAAACCCAGATAAATATGTGGTGAAAACTCAACTTAGGCTACGTTCGTTAGAGCATCTCACCAGAGCTAAATTAGCCATTCATAAAACGAAACAAGTAATTAGTACAGTACATGATTAATAAGTACTAACTACTATAAATATAAATTTTTTAAATGGATTTATTTGATTTTTTAATATATATGTGTAGGGAACATATCTCATGCACACAAGTTTTTTTATGTACACATGTACACATCAAGTAACAAATTTCATCAAAAAATCTAGAAAAAATGATACAAATATTTTCAATAGTATTATATCTATGTGTGAAGTCTCATGTTAAAATTCATTATATAGGGAGCAACAAAACAACAAAATTCTGACATATTTATACTATCAAAACTGTCAGAATTTTGTTTTTTTTTCTTTCTATATATAATGAATTTTAAGATGAGACTTTACACATAGATATAATATTATTGGAAGTACTTATACAATTTTCTTTAAATTTTTTGGTGAAATCCGTTAGTTGGTGTGTACGTGTGTATACGCTTGTATGCATACCATATGTTTCCATGTATGTATGTATCATTTTTGGAACCTATGTTCACATGCACCCACGATCTCTGTCATCTATATCTCCTCATGTCTCCTCGAGATACGTGTATCTTATTTTAGATGTGTACCTAATGACTCCTTAATATCTCTCCAACGATTGGAGCACATGGCAATCTTCTTTTCTTTTTCCAATGTGTACTGTGCATAGTAGCGTAGAAGATTCAATTTTTTTTCAATCTAGTACTAGATGGTTCCGCTGGTAGCAAGTGATCCATGAGGTGTTCGTTCACATCTTTTGTAGACTAAGGCTACTTTTTCAACTCGTCTCTTTTTTCCTTTTCGTACGTACGCTTTTCAAACTGCTAAATGATATGTGTTTTACAAAATGTTTTTATACGAAAGTTGCTTAAAAAATCATATTAATTTATTTTTTAAAAAAATTAACAAATACTTAATTAATCATGCGCTAATGAGTCGTTTCGTTTTACGTGTCAGGAGGATTCGTTCTCAACACAAAGTAACGAACATAGCCTAAATGTGTAGCCTTCTGAGATTTTAACTTTAGTACAAATTTGGAGATGTCTCAAAATTTTACAGCCATTTGGATCACATCTGATTTTTTTGTGTACACATTTAGATGGCATCTAAAAATTGTGAGATATTCAAAATTCTGTAGATTCTGGACATCTCAAAAATTTGCGAGCGTTCAGCACATATCTCAAGTTTGAACACAAGAATATATCTCAAATTTGAACATAAGGACGTATCTCAGAATTTTGCACAAAGACATGCGTACCTCACACTCAAGAGTACCAGAACATGTCCATGAAACTTTGTACACTTTCAAGGCACATTCCAAAATTTACAAAACGGGTATCAAACATATTGTTCAGGAGTCAGGACATATCTCATTTTTTACATGCTTGCCATATACTTTGTCACGTCCAAAAGTTTTAGTCAAATTTTTAGACTATTTTGTGTATAACTCTCTATCCAAAAATCAAGCCAGGGTAAACAAAACGACAGAATAATATACAGATCCAAACGTAAATAAAGTGTAAATACTTACTGAAGAGACACTTAGTCCTCACACAAAAAGAAAGCAGCAGCAGCGAAAAAAGACGATCCTAGTGGGGCTTCAGCTCCACTCCTTAGGCAAAAACTCAACTGAAAAGCCTTGGTCCTCTAACTTCGTCTTCATCTCAGAAGCACTACACTTTGAAAAGAGGAAAATAGCAAGGCTAAGTACAACCACCGTACTCAGCAAGCCACACCAATGATGCAGACATGTAAGGAGAGACAAAGAAATGTTTGTGGCTATTTGTATAATAACATTTATAAACATTTAGAGTTGAAAATGGTAAAACAATTGATTAATTAAGACAAGATTAAATATCCACTAAACAACGCTACACCACGTTGAACAGGCCCAACCAAATCACCTGAACTACACCAGTTCATTAAGCCGAGTTAATTAATAATGTGGGACTAATCACGGTAAATCTGGTCGATCGCCCATAACCGTGGGCACGACTATTCGAATAGTTTTACTCTGGGCGGAGGTGCACAACTGTACCCACAAGACACAATCCACCGTCATGCTACCGTGCTCGGCCGGACACATCACCATGGCGAGTGATTGTGACAAGACTCTTCGCATAACTCCTCCTGACCAAGCGCACCACACCGCAGGTTTTGTCTTTACCCTTAAAACCAAGGTAGGCAGCCCCCTTGTGCCTAGGTGAATTCGGAAGCCGTATAGATCGTTGCATGGTCCATCCAAACTCCATCACGCCCACCCTTGTCTGGGAATGTCAAAAAAGGGAAATGTATACTACAAGTCCAGCAGTTGCTTATTCTTACTTATGGTAAGAACGGTAATTCTTTCAGGGTTTTCCACGAACCAGTCCTTAATTGTCATGGGTGTGATAAGCAAAACCATACACCTGTAGCCCACCATCAAGCCATATTTTAGTTGGATAATTACGACCAATAAAACATGGCCAAATGTCTCGAGCTCGCAACTCATCTAGATGCTAAAAGTAGATGGTGTAATTATCCCATTAAATGAGCTAGTGGTAATTAAGCATGGGTAAGCATAATATAATTTTAGTAAGATCAACATAAGTAACACAAGCTAGTTAAGTTATCACCCAGTTTGAGAAAGAATGGATATCAAGTAAACATGGCACAAACAAGTAGGTAGGTAATCCATATTCCTATGTAATTAGCAAAATATGCAATTTATTTGCAAATGGTAAAATATTTTATAAATTAGGCTCAATATTCTCAAGGGGGGAATGTGTGACTTGCCTTGCTTCTTCAATACAATCTTCTGAACTCTTTTCCTTGTGAACACGATCTTCTGAAACAGCAGAATCTACACGCTGGCACGCAAAATGAGAAAAACCCTAATAAAAACCAAATAAACAGTACATGAAAAGTAAGCAAACATGTAGAGGTTAATTTTAAATGAATTTTTCAAGTTGAATGACTCAATTTGAAGTTCATATGAATTAGTTATGGATTTTAGAAGTTTTGAACCATTTAAATCAATTTCTGGAAATTAATGTGATTTATGACGTAATTATTAATTATTTTTAGAAAGGAAAAAGGCGCCCGCTGACATCAGCATGGGGCGCCGACGCCGACACGCGGGCCCCACATGTCAGCGGGTCAAGGGAGGCCGGCCTACCGTGGACTGAGTACACGGAGGCACGGGCGCGGGCGCACCACGTGGCAGCCACGGCGACCCGGCAGGGTGAGGTGGAGCCGGCGTGGCGCCGAGGTGGCGCCGACGCGGGACGGTGGCAAGGCGGCCACGTGGATGGCCTGGATTGCCCCGAAGAGAGATCGGACAGCCACGGGTGGAGGCAACGATGCTCGCCGGTCGACCGGCCGGGGAGCGGCGGTGCACGGGCCAAGAGGCCACCGGCGGCGACACCAGCGGTGTGCAGCGCAGCGGGAAGCGATGGAAGAGGCAGGAAGGGAGAGGGGCGCTCACCGTGGGCATGCCGACGAGGGGCGACGGCCAAAAGGGCCCGGCGGCGAGGAGATAGCGACGGCCGGCACGGGATGGCGGTGAGTAGAGCGCTCCGGCGACCACTGCTTCAAGGAGGAGGTGGCCGGGGTTCGACGTGGCATGGGAAAGCTGGCGGTGGCGATGGATTTACGCGGCGGTGGCTAGGCGGCGATGGAGCCCGGCCGGAGTATGGCGGCGAGCGGCGGTGCCGGAGGGCAACATGGGGAGCGCGAGATAGACCACGACGAGGTTGGGCGAGGTGGGAAAAAGGGAGAGGACAGTGTGGCGAGGGTTTTTATAGCCTTGAGGGGACGAGGTCGAGGGGGAGTGGGCGAGGCGGCGGGCGTGAAGCTCCGGTCTTCGCGGAGGTCGTGGGGGTGATGCGGCGCCGGATTCTGTGGGGAGAGTGGGGATGGCATGGAGGAGGTGGAGGGGGTCCGGGCCCGCGCGATTGGAGGTGAGGGCGGGGCCGGAGGCGCGCGGGGAAAGCGGTGATGTAGGGAGGTGGCGCTCGGCTCTCCTGCCGGAGGTTGAAGAAAGGCCTGATAGGTGGGCCCTGCGGTCCCACCAGTCAGTGGCACAAGAGATAGGAGGCCGCGATAGGGAGGTCAAGTGGACTTGCGAAGGAGGGGGCCGAGCAGGCCGAGGAGAGAGAAAGAGGTCGGCCGGCCCGGTAGGGAGAGGAGAGGAAGGTGGTGGCGAGCGGGCTGGGAGGGAGGGAAATTATACTTGGGATCAAAATGGCCCAGGTACAAGCAAGGGGATTTTAATTGGTTTTTCATTTAATTTAATTTATTAAATGATGTTTGTATTATTAAAATTAATTATTTAGCTTTAAAAATTCATGGGAAATTTCAAAGAGTACTTTAGGGCATGAATAATATTGTAAAAATATTTACAGCCATAATTTTTAAAGGAAATTTTAATTCCTTCGTTAATTTCACTTGTTAAATATCTTTTAATTTAAATTTAAATTCTAAAAATGTTTTGATTTTTAAATCCGAAAAAAAATCGGGACGGACAACCCTTAATTTTGAAAAAAATCATGGCATATCTTAAATAGGCTGCACATTCAGAGTTTGGCGCATATTTAGGACATATCGTCTATCTTCAAATTTAAGATTTGATACCAGATCAATACATATCTAAAATAATTTTACACGCGTGCCACATATATCAATTGTTTTTTTTACAAAATCAAGATATATCTCAACCCGGAACACATTCGAAAACAAATCTCAAATTTAAGCATCTCTCAGACCGGAAAACATTCGAAAGCAAATATCAAACCGGAACACAAGCTGTAAAAAATATCACATATCTCAGAGTTTAGGCATCTTTCAGTACACATTCAGGACATAAATTTTAGCATTCAATCTTCTAAAAAAAAGATAACGGGCAGCTTGGCCAATATCCTAAGTATAATTCATTCCAGCAATTCTTTTGAATCAGAAAATTGCTAGTATAACAACTACAGTAAACTTCACGAAAATTCAGAGCTTCCCTGCAGACCAAAGAAGAAAAACCGAGTCGAACAAAATTCATAGTCATGTGGCTGTACTGAAAAAAAAACAAGAAGTTCAGCATTTCAGGCATCATTCGACCTCCTCTGTTGAAGCAGAAAATTTCAGAAAACTACTAGCAGAAAAAGCTCCTAGAGAACTCAATGATGAAGAAAATACAAATTCAAAAGTAAAATTACTGTACTTCTGGAGAAAAAAATTTTCTGCCCATTGCTCCTCCACCGCGCAGCTCGATCTCGAGTGGGAGAGAGCCATCTAGACGAAGATGAGGAAAAGAAAGAGCCGTTTGCTCCTCAGGCGGGCCGCCGAAAAGTGGTCAGACCACTGTGTATCACCATCACTTCTCATTTCTCCCTATATTAATTCCCCCATTAGCAAAAAGTAATGTACACGCCCAACATGAATCTCAACTCAAGTAAACGGTGTGTGTATATCTCTAAAACGCTCACATACACAATATGAATCGCAAAATTACTGTACTTCTCGCAATAACTAAAACGCTCTCCTCACCTACCCCCTACCCCCACCTTCCACCCCTAACCGTCCCCCACCCACACCTTTCCATTCCCACCTCCTCTCTCTAGTCCCGTACCGTCACATCCTCTCGTATCTTTTTTTTCGCGACCATCTCTCGGTAAGTAAATTACTCTCAGTCATCGTCTTAGCCTGTCGATAAATAAATTACTTTTTTTCACGACCATATCTTAGCAAGTAAATTACTCTCAGTCGTCGTCTTAGCTTGTCGGTAAATAAATTACTCCCAGTCGTTGGCCTTCTCTTTTGTATTCCATCCCGCACCTTGCTTGATAGGTATACATGCCTTTAGTAAATATATTACTCCTCATGTCCCTTCTATTAGTAAATGGATTATTTCTTAGTTGGACATAATAATTTTTTTCTCTGTTCCCTGTAGCTGTGGTACCCTGTCCTAATTTCATGGGTGCATGGATCGGTTAATAATTACTTAGATAGTAATAGTTTTACTTCCAAATTGTCACCCTAATATACAGGTAGTACTATGTTTATCTTTGTTAAAAACTTGGTAGTATTTTTTTACTCTTATGTTTTTACACATATTTAGTTTTTAGTAATATTTTTACGAATATCAGAAGGTTTCTATTTTAGATTTTCTTAGACCAAATGTTTGTAATTTGTTTACTCAACGATAATACACGGATGCACAACCCTTAATCTATAATCTAGCAGTAAATAAGTTACTCCTACATATGTTACATCTGTCTCGAATAAAAAAATTACGAACACACAGAACCACACATTCGCACATCCAGTCGGCGGCAACCCCATCTGCTTCGCCGTCGGAGCGTGAGGTCGGCTGGTGGCGGTGGAGCTCCATGGGGTGGCGCGATGGACGGTGACAATCCATAAGCGCCGCACATGGAGGACGGGTCTGAGGAGCCACCATGTATGGGCGGCGTGGAGGTTAGGCTCGAAGAAGACGATCGACGTGGATGGTAGACACAGAGACGATTGGAGGCGGGTCCATCCAGAGGAGACCGGAGTAGCCGACGCAGTCCAGCCCATCCTTTTCCTCGCCGGTGAGAGCCTAGAGAAGGACGCTGCCACCGCCGTCGCCGTTCAGAAAGACCCACCCGACGGTGGACAAAGAGGAGGACGACCAAGTGGCGTGCGCCGGATGGGACGCTCGTCCCTATGGCTGCCGCCGCGGTCCCGTCATGGAGAGGATTCCCTAGGGGAAGATCGTTTCTAGTGCTAGGGACGAAAGCGAGGGGGAGGGGGGAGGAAGCCGGACGCCGATCCGCCACCAGGTCCCGTGACCTGTTGCACCTCCTCCACGCCGCCTTTCGCCTAGACGTTGCTACTCCTTGGCCACAGGCCAGTGCTGCTGCCGTCGTGCTCCATTGAGCGTCTCCTCGCCACTGCTGCACCGCTAGATCCCTAAAAAGTGGAGAGGGAGGGGAAAATGGGTGGATGGTTTCTACGATGGGAGAGGAAGGAAGTAATATAAATAGTAGATAGATTTGATGGTAAAAAAATGGCTGGGATTAGAGTGGGTTGCCACGAGGGAGGGTGGTGGGGGTGGGGGTGCGGAGGGAGGGAGGTGGGGGGTGGGTGGGTGGGTGGGGGTACCTGTGAGGGGTGTTTTTTTTTGCTATAACACAACCCAGGTGTAGTATAGAGTGTGAGTGTGTGTGTATAGGAATATTATAAGCTACTACCGGGAGTAGATACGAAGGGAGTAGCTACTACCAGATAATGCTAATGATTGTTAACGGGTCTAATGAATAGAATATTTCCAACTGTTTTTTTACCCGTATTTATTTTTTTCGGTGGTCAACAGAAGGTCATTGTTCTTCTGCTGCAGATTCGAAAATTGAACAGAGCTTCCCGAGTTTGTTGTAGATCTCAAATTTGATTGCAAACGAGCTAACCAGAGATATATACGGCTGGTTTTTTTGCACTTCAGTTTGTTATCCATAGCGAGAAAGCAGGTTAATTCTGCCGTCGTGAAGGACGAGCAGAACGTTGTCGATCTGAAATTGTTCTCTGCGTGTGGAGAGTTCAGAACCCAAACATTGTCGTCAGATTAGAAGACTTTGCCGGCGGCTGCGTTGCAGATAACAGTGAAAGCTCTAGCATGAAGAATTCCAGTTCCAAGGTTTGCTTCCATATTCATATGTTATTTTCCATCTTTTGGATTCTTTTCCTAATGTCGATTGATTCTTTCCCTAATGTCGATTCTTTTCTTTATCGTTTCTGTTACTACTTCGTTTTGCATTTGTAGCACCTTTGCAATCTTGCAGCAGATGCGAATGTATCATGTGGTGGTGGCTCTAGTTCTGTTTTCACGAGAGCCCTGCATGCTGCTCGAGCAAGAAAGATGTATCAGTGGAAGCAGCTACCTGGTTCTGCAGTATCAAATTCCCAAAAAAACAAGTGGCATCAAGAGTAAAAAGGTTGTCCAAGAAAAGATTTACACCAGGTGCACTCCTGCTATTCTTGATCTGTTCGCAGGTATTGGTGACCAGCAAAAAGAGCTAGTCAAGCAGATGGGGTTTGATGGGTTGCTTACCATGAGGCTGACTAAACTGAACAAGCAATTCGGAGCATGGATTCTTTCCAAGCTAGACCCATCATCAGGCACTCTGTTTGTTGGATCTAGACATGAACTTCGTTTGACCTATGAGGATGTCAGCCTACTTTTGGGAATCCCTTGTGGACGGAAGGAGATTTTGCCCGCAATAAAAAACAAGGTAAAAGATGTTAAGGATTATATGTGTCATATCTTTGAGAAGGATTCCTTTGATGGACTAACCATTGTAGCGATTCAGAGGATTTTGGAAAAAAAAATTTAACAGGACGATGACTGTTCTCGAACAGATTGTTTTCAAGACTGCTTTTATAATCTTCGTTGTAACCAAATTCTTGGCTCCTCAGTCTGTTAACAATCACATCTCAGTAAGATATATGAAGGCTTTGGCTGATGTAGAAAATATTTGCAACTACAACTGGGCGGAATTTGTTTTGCATGAGATTAAAGATGCAGCAGCAGCATTGCAACACAAAATTCGCCATCGAAAAAGCATTGGTTACATCAACGGTTGTATTATACTACCTCAGGTGAGTTTGTCCTTGTAGTCATAGGATTTTTGCTGCATAGTGTCTGCTATACTCGCAACATCTTTTCACATGTCATAATTTGCACTGCTCAGGTTTTTTACCTGGACAATCTGGATTTCGGGACGGACACTCCCGTGCATGACAATATTCCCAGGATTGGCTTGTACAACGACTCCATGATAGCAGAATTCATTGAGAGGGATTTTATTCTCAAGAACCGGAAACCTTTCCCAGCGTATGGAAAGATGAAGGTAAAATCAAGTATCCTATAGGTACTATATTCATATTGACTATTCCCTTATGCAGAAAGTACAGGCTATTGGCATTTTGTTTTGGTTTCAGTTGCGTAACCAACATGTTGAAAAATACTATCATGGCCTTCCTACGGGTGCAACAGAGGTGCAATCTGCTGTAGTTTGTCAATCTCTTCCATATAAAAAAAATTCATTTGCTATAATAATTGTTAATATTTCTGTACACAGTCTATCCATGTGGATCGAAGTTTCGACACCGGGACGGACATCGAGCCCCCAAGCTTTGCCCTAGGCATGACACAAGATATCGAAGAAGCAAACATGGTGGCATGTACCCCGGGGCATGACATCTCCAAGGTGGCTCAAGACTCTGAGCTAGCGCAATAACTCAATGTATTAGCACCTACCCCAGATCAGGCGATCTTGAAGTCAGTAGAAGGCTATAACAAAGCTGGAGAAGATAATGCACTGCACAAAACTCCCGTTTCACATGGAGGTAAGAATCCCCACATGCCTATTTCAGATTTTTATTTTCATTCATAATCAACCACATGATAGTACTCACTCTCACTGTTCTGCCTCTTAACAGGTAACCGAGAACCAAAAATTATTAGTTTCTCCCCGCACTCACGCGTCGACTCGGTTCTGCCTTCTGCCGCCGCATAATGTGATGCAACAGAACTTAACCGACAAGGTTCCGCACTCTATCCCCGAAGGATTCTGCTACATCCAACTCCCGCACAGCTAATCTGCTCGCAAAATATGTTTTGTCGCTGTGCCGCTAGATGCTTCTGCTCATAAATAATCCTTCTCTTCTGCTCTCTCTCTCCGTCATCTTAAATAGATGTCCCGGTAACAACCTCCTGATCTCTCGGTCTTGCATGCATGCTTCTTATCCAGCCTTCCATGAAGAACATTCAAAAGCCTTTGCATGCAGAACATACAAAGGTAGCAGTGAACCATTTTATTCCATGCAGAACATTCAAAATCCCTTGCATGCAGAACATGCGTGCTTCTTATCCTTCCTTCTATGATGACGTGCAGTGAACCATTTTTTTTGAAAATAAAATTAATTTTATCCATACGTGGGTTAGTGGATGCTTTCTCTCCTACCTTGAGCGGGGAGAGATCCGAAACCCGATGAAAGGTGGACAGGTGTCGGATGGCTACTATATGAGTAGTTACTCCCGGTAATAGTATATGGGCTTCCCTATTCTATACCCGGGGTATAGAATAGTTATTCTATTCCCCTTCGCTCCCAAGAGCCACTACTACAGAAACGGTTTTTTCGTGCGGGTCGAAAGACATATTCCCGTGCGAAAGGCCTGCCCGCACGCGCGAGAAGGTCTGGGAAAAGATCATTTTCGCGTGCGGACGGCCCAACTGCACGAGAAGATCGATTATCCCGTGCGGTCGGCTTAAGCGGCCCGCACGGAAAGATTAAGTGGACCGCACGGGAAGATAGACAGCAACATTAATTTTTTTGTGCATATATTGGCTTATCTCTCCCTCCCTCCTCTCCCTCCCTCTCTCTCTCAGTAATAGTATATATACACATCGCACGTATTAAGAATTAAACGTAATTAATTATTTTTTCATGGAATTAAGATATTAAATTGTATGCCTCACATATATACATATCATCACGTCTCGCAATTTACAAAAGTTCAAAAAACCACATAAAATATATACTTAATTAGAAATGTTTGTACTGGCTAGTATTCATATGTTTTTTTCCCACTCTCTAAGTCGTTTGAAGGCATCCCCCGTCGCAAGCTGGCTCTCCAGATCGTAGAAATCGCCCAAATGGTTGCAGACATCGCGGCGGATGAAGCGGCAAATATCTGCACACAAGTTTCGTATGGTTCGATCGTCGAACTGGTTCGCTACAACTGGAACGGACGTGATCTGTTTAAGAAGGAATACACATTGTTATAGTTAGGAAAATTATACAAGATCTTATAATGTGTAAAAAGATATTTTCTCTGGACTTACTTCTTCAAACTTTGTAGTGTATCTCCTGTTGATTCTAAGCATCTCGCATACGTAGTATCCGCATAAACTAGTCCCTGGTGGTTGCTTAAAACACTATGTTGAATAAAATTGTATACATCAATATTTTGAGTGAAACAAGTATATATAGGAAATGTCATTATAACGGACATGTAATTACCGGCCTTTTTGTCTTCACGAGAAGCTTCTTCTTTTGTGGATTATTGATTGGTCCACCGTGGTCTACGTAATATTTGTGTGCTCTATAAAGACAAAATAATTGTTTGAGTCAATTATGTGTCTTCGAGAGTACAACAGCCAATATTTAGTAAATGGTGCATAACAGGACTTACAAATTTAATATAATGAGAAACTCTGTAAATGTTTCCTCGCCATAGTGTGCCGGATCTAGCACTACGGTCAAGTGGTCTTGCGGATATACCAGAAAAAGTATGTAGTGATCGCTGCAAAGAAGATATGTTAATCGTAGGTGATATCGTACTAAAATATCAGTAGTACGGAAGAATATTACGTACCGCAGCGCATAAGGGACCAAGAGGACAGTTTTGTTTTTGTGCGTGACCATCGCTCTGCCCAAGTACAGTGCTACGCTGACCATCTTTTTCTTGTGCATTTGTTCGACGACCGCTTTTTTCTCGGATGTCATTTTACCTTTGAGCTCATTGGAATCTGCACGAATATTCACCGTGTGTTCCGTCCAGCAAACTCTTGTTGGGTTGATGTATCCTACTGAATGGTTGGCCTTTTCAGCGGCGTGGAATTGCATCCTACGTAATGCAGCGGGTAATTTATCAGAAGTTAGTTAGCAAATGAATTCATTTATGACATTAAATACGATTGACTTACAGGCAAAACGCAGCAACGAGATTTATATCCAATTTGTCCAGCTTGAATAATGCGTGAAGGTCGTTGAAATCGATTACCAGCATCTCATTTGGTCCACTGATGAAAGTGTTATCCGGGACCTTCACAGTAATCATTTCCAGGCCCTTTTTAGACGCCTTTAGATACCAGTCATGCATTAGCCTCATTTCCCAAGGCAGGCCTTCCATGATGTGCGGCGGCAGGAACGGTTTCCCGTACGCGTACTTTGTTGGCACTTCGTCGGAAGTCCAGTTTTGCAGGTCCTTCATTTGATTTTTCACCGATTTTTGGGAATCCGACAACTGTGGAGTTTCATCCTGCTTCTTGTCAGTCGGCGCTCTCCCCCTGAAAGCCTGGAACACTAACCTTTCCTTGTACACGGCCATTTTTTCCTTATCATAAGTTGACCTAATCATTGTTGGGATAAGCCGACGAGGTTCAAGCTTGGTCGGACTTGGAAGACTTGTGCTTCCCCGGAGAGGCCTTTCAGGTAGCGCCAATGCTGACTGTGGTGTCGGAGGAGGTTGTTCTGTATGGACTTCAGGAGCTGACAGATGTGGCGAATCAGGACCTTCTGGTTTAGGGGAGGAGGGAGGTGGGGAAGCAGGCAGATTAGGTGGAGGAGGTGGGGAAGCAGGCCGATTAGGTGACGAATCTTGCCCTGGTGGAGAAGGCGGTGCAAGCGGGCATGGGGTTGAAGCCGGCGGGCGTGGGGTTGAAGGCGATGGACCGACCAGCAGGATATCTCATCGATGCCATAGTATAAATTGATTCACAGCATCCCCAAGCAATTCTACCCCATCTGGTGTTGGAATATCTATGTCTAAACTAGTATGCTCTGTATGCACCTTGGCCACTTGCACCCTTGCATATTCTTCAGCGATTTGATGCCCTGGTATCGCAAGTCCTGTACCCACCTCCTTTCTCTTCCCAGCCCTTCCTATCAGCATGAGCAGGTTGCACGGTGTTGGGGCAGGTGTTTTTCCGGAACGCAGTCCAGAATAAGCAGCCTACTTGACAGAAAGGGCGGGCACTCTCGGCTCGGAGGTAGGCACTCTCGTCTTTCAACCCCACCGTCACTTTGAATTTAGTGGGGCACTGTTTACTTACAGCCTCTACGAGTTGCAAGTGAATGGGGCCGGTGCGTGGTGAACGGAAGGGTTCATCAAGCCATTTCTCGCCTTAACCCCTAAACAAAATAGGAAGAGGGGTACTTGACTAATAGGGGGCAATTGCATCGCACCTGACTGTGAGGGACCTCTTGATACCTTATGTTCACTTCCTAACTAGTAGCCGGTTTCCTGTCGCGAACCCAGTGCGCGGAGCCCCAACGAGGAAGTGTTAGTGCTTTCTCATGGGGTCAATAATGCTAATCCCTCTTTTTGTGCCGGGAAGAAGATAAGAAAAGGCGAAGCCTTCTCTTGGTTTCCCAACCTGTTGCTTCTAAAGGCTGCCCTCTCTCGGCTGGATTTTGGTCCAGCCTACTACGAGGATCCCGTATCCCGTACATCGTCTTTCTCCCTCCTGGGTTCCCGTGGTTCCTATGCCGCCGCGTTTCCCGGTCCTTTTCTTTTAGTGCTTCGACCCGAAGCGATAGCTTGACGCGTTTTCCGTGGATAAGATGGCAGCGCTCCAGCTCACTAAAGAATGGGACGGCAGTGGTCCGCCGGCAAGCTCGTTCTGATCTTGGACGCAGTACATTGGAATCCTGAAGCACCACCACGAACACTACCGCGCGTGCGCCTGCGGTGCGGTAAGGCACCACCCTGTTGTGCCAGTAGCCAACTCCGGCGTGTCAGCTTAGTTATCCTCATCAAGCCACAACCTTGATGTCTAGCTTCCCAACTGGTAGACGGTTCCCTTTCCCCCGGAGCAATGAAGAAGGGAGAAGTCAGTTGATTCTTCCGAAGAACCGGAAGCGAAGCGCTATGCCGGGGCGAGGGGACGGGAAAAGAAACTGCTCTGAAGAAAGATATTGGGGTTCGCAATGCTTCTCCATGCCCAACGAGATGCGCCAACCTCGGGATGCTTTACTCCTAACCCCACGACGGTTCCGAGACGGAGCTTAACCTGAGTCTCGGTTAAGAACGGCGATGATCTACGTTTCACACGGCGCACGATTCCATGGATAGTTTCATTCGAGATCGTGATGGAGGACATAGCTTACGATCATCGGCTTTGATCATGCCACTAGGCATTTGATTAGGACATTGCACAATGATCCGAACACTTTGTCGCATCTCTTCGATACGGATACAGTAACGATCATAGCGATCTCCTCTGGTACCTACTGGTACGTCAAGATCCGATTGGTCATGAACATCGTAAGGTGCTGCTCTTCGCGAATCCCAGCATACCCCAGGTTGGGATGGGTAGGCCCACCACTTCACTTTTTCACTTTCACTTAGGCCCGGGCCAAGTTAGTGGGGGGACCCTATCGGGCTCCTTCCCCCCCAAAACAAACTGTACGTGGGAGTTTCCCTTCATACGGCTCGAATCATTCTCAGATGCCACGAGAGGCATCTTTCCTTATGATCTGGTGGTTCACACGCGCGCAAACGAGCACCGGCCGCAACAGCAAGGAACTATGACCAATAGAGTCAGACACAGAGCGTCATACTTCTTTATCTTGTAATGGTTGAGGAGTTTCTTTCTCAGAGGGTGCGGGACGCTTGCGGAGTCCGTGCCTTCCGTACCACCACAGGTCGTTCTTGGGCAGATCCCGCTCCTAAACATAAGGGAGGGATAGGGGGAAAGGGGCCGGGCCTATCATATAAATAGGGTTGTAGAAAGACCACGTATTTTCATTCGACGTTCCGGGGATTCGATCGACGAATTTGGCGAGCTGATCTGCTTTGATCCAGGAGAAAGCCCAGTCAGCCACCTTTTCGGTGCAGGTCACGTGACCTACAGCTCGGCCTTCGCTTTTTGAGACTTCCTCTACCCACATCTCTATGTGCCCGCAGCACTTTCATATGGGGAAAGATGGGCTTACCATGTTCCATCAATAGCACCTAACCTATGCCGATTTTGGCGGACCGTGCTCCACCCCGGTGAACTCATGCGGTTCCGACGTGCCCAGAGGCCAGAGGCGAATCCGTTCACGGTCCGTAGGACCAACACCATTCGAAGGTTGATGGCCCGCCCCGCCTAGAATAGGAATCTTTGACTGGGCTTATGCACATTCGCTCACTTACGTTGTCCCCCCTCAGCTCACCCCAGCCCCGGGTACGTCGTCTCCAAGGCTTCACACAAAATCTTCACTGACAACATATGCATGCTTTTGTAGGGTCAGGCAGAACCGTTGTTGCCTGATGGGAACTTCCCCCATATTGCTATCAATGTCTTCATGTCGCACGACCTCTTAACATTACACCACTGAATCCCCAATCCTTTGCTTGCTGTGCAGTGACAGTACCAATATCCACTAATCGTTGTTTCCAGATACGGTTGCCGGTTGACATCTCTTCTAATTCGTCGATACGAGAAGCAAATTGTTGTGTGGAGGAATCAATATCTCGACATAAACCAAGAGGCAGATCTTGTGCCACTCCACTAGGTCGTATGAAACTGGCATGCATCCTGGCTCCCGGGACTCTTTCATAGAATTCCAACAATTTCTCCCGCTCCTCAAAAGCCCAAAGGAACGGAGTTGATGCTCCCACATCCATAGCATGAGTAGTTGAAGCAAGTGAATGATTTGAAATTCGAGTTATTTCACAGAATAACACTCGTATATATTGAGCTCGTAATGGTACCTCACAATTCAAAAGTCTCTCTACGGCTAAAGAATGAGCGTGTTCTTGGGCCATCGTAGAAACATAGATAGGGTCAACTACGGAACGAACAACGAAACTTTACGACAGCTTTTTCGTACACGTTCACTTGCATCACATACACAAGTGCTCTCTGAACCGTGCAATAAGGTCACCCATAACACGGCTCTCCCACTGGAGTTACCTTAGCCCCGGGCCATGCTATTCCATGATATTGGAAAAATGGCAGCCTAACTACTTATTATCATCGTCTTTAAAGCTGGGCGCCTTTTGAATATGAGTGGGGCTCCTAGTCTAGGCGGCGCCTTCGTGGAGCCAAACCGAAGGAAGAGCAAAAGGGCGAGGCCACACCCGGCTTTGAATAGGAAGGGGCTTAGCTCTGGATCCCGCCTGCTTGCAGAAATGAATGGATCAGAAAGGGGTTCTATTTCCGGGCCGGGCAGGAGGTGAAGGCCAGAAGAAGAAGAGAAGTGCGCCTTCCCGGTAAGGAAGAGGATAAAAAGGTGCTGTCATCTATCTCGACCTGTTTCCCGAGGCGTTGGAAATGAAGACCGGCTCGGAGAATCACTGGCGTGCTTTCTCCCCCCCATCGTTTCGCCAACAAAGAAGTCATCCTTGACTTGACGATTGACCATTCCATCCCTACCGAGCCGCCTCTTCGAAGTATTTACCTCTGCCTTTCTTTTTTTAGAACATACCCTTCAAATCAAAAAGAAAAAATCAAGAAAAGTTCCTCGTCTGTGATTTAATCGGCCCTAAGGGAGTTTACTCGACCCATTCTTCAGTCTCCCGCACTGCTCAAGTGTGCGACTTCGTATGAGGACCTCCTTCCCTTTTGCTCTGCCCACTCTCCGTTCACACGGTTATCAAAGCGGAGGAAGGGTGGGCAGCAGGTACCACGAGCCCTCTGTCCCACACATCTATCAAGAAGCAAGTGTAGTTCACCGGTTCCACCGAATGCTCCTATCTCTCGGCAAAGATCGTGTGAGTGTGCAGTTATGCTTCGGATGCTTCGCCATGGAATAGATCGACTCAGTTCCCCTTCTTTTCCGGTGCACTCGCTTTGTATCTCCAACACACAAGGAAGGACGCGGTGGGAAGAAAGCTGCCCTAGCCTCTGTCCGGTCGATCATTCCGCTGGCATCTTGCATTCACGCCTCCGTTTGACTGCCGCTCGGGAATGTAGTTGTAGATACGTGAGTCTTAGTGGGTCATTGGCTCCACCTCTTATCTCCTTCTACGACATGCTGTAGTCGTCGCCATATTCAATATGTCACTTAGTCATATCTGCCTTGCAGCGGGTCAGCACCTCCGAAAGAAAGGGAGGGAGGACTTCATTCAGTGACTCCGCGATCGCCCTCTGAACGATCAAAATAAGGTAAAGCTTGAAGATAAGTTTTGTACTCGATTAATTTCTCAGTCCCTCTAGTCGGGTGGGCGCCGGCCGGCCGGATCCCCCTGAAAACCGTACGTGCGGGTCTCCCCGCATGCGGCTCACGCCATTTGAGGTGGCCCAGCCCAGCATTCATTCGCAAATCCTGTAGTGAAATTGAGATTGCTCGACCTCGGAAGCTAATTCGCGTGTAGGCGGCGCTGTCTGTCTACCGTTGACTGTATCTATTCATTGATACATTGGCTTGCCCCCCCTCTTTTTCCAAGAATGAATGAGCCGCTCGGACCTTCCATTTCCGTCAAATGACCCGACTTCCCCTGGCTCTTCCACCGTCCGGGCTCCCTTTCCTCCCTATGCTCCCCTGGCGCAGGCCCACCACGCTTCGCGCCTGCGGCGTTTTCGCCAGACGGTCTTTGCCAGTAGTGCCATCCTCCCCGCAGGCTGTCTGTATGGGTGGGTTGTCCCTTGCTGCTACGTTCTGTTAGGCGCTATGAATTACAGGAAATTAAGTGGTTGACTTGGACAGCAGGCGGGTTACACGTTCCACTGTGCCGAGATGTGAGGTGCAGGTGGTGATGATCACCCCGGGGTATGCGCTAGCGCCCTTGACGGGCACTCCAGGATCCGCCTACGCTCGTGAAAACCCAGGTTGGTCCTCCGACCAGATGTGTGGATAACGAGGCCACCTTCACAACCTTCTCCCTTCTATCTTTATCCAAAGTCAGGTAGGGCGGTTCGCTTGAGTCGCTCAACCGTCCCTTTGCCCGGTGCTCATGACGCGCTACGGAACCTCCACCGTGCTAGCGGCATAGGAGCCTACTCAGCGTCAGCGGCTTCGTGCCGCACTGGAATGATCCAATATGTGGTTCCGCACGTTCCACCACTTCTCCGTTCATTTCCAATACTGATCGTGAAACACCATGAGCAGCAGGATGTTGAGGTCCAGAATTCGAAGTGAAATTCTTGATTTGCCCGTTCCTAGTCGTCATGGGAAAGAAATAAGAAAGAAATAAGAAAGAGATTATTCCCCTAGAGCTTGTCCAGTACCACCAGTACTCAAAATGCATCTCCGCGCGTCTACCTGGCGCTTTTATTAGCCGCCTTGCATGCAAGCGAAGCGCTATTGGCGGCAATTAATAGCTCACTGAGCGATGATTGATGCAGTCAGTCAGTGCCCTCGATTATTCCTGATAGAAGGATCATGGCGCCCCGGAACGGAAGCATTCCATCCAGCAGCAGCATCTCCTTCAACCACGCGAGGACAAAACTGATGTTAGCTAAATTCGAGCGTTCACCGCACAGAGGCGATCTCGAACACTACCTATGATAATAAATCCAAAGGAAAGGAACAAGCAACGGATTGAGCGCACTAGCGCGAAAGAACAAGCTGCTTCTTGTTTAGGGTCTTGACTCTTGAGTCTGAGAGGGAGAAGGCTTCCCGCGTGGGCGGATTAGCAATCCCTAGTCTTCCATAATGCGTATTGGACTTATGTTTCCTCCTCCTCGAAGATGATGGATCTATCTGGTCCGGTTACGACCATTCTTTATGGCTCTGTACCAATAGTACAGATTCGATTTAGGCTCTTTAAAGAATCACCCAACTGGTTTTATTTTTTTTTAGCAGTAATCAGAAAGTTAGCTCTTTTTCCAGACCAGTGGCCTTGGAGTTCATCCCCGTCCTCTGCCAGGTGAGAAGGAAGATGAGAGATACGTTCCTTAGAAGTCGTCTTCAACTTTCTTCCAGGAAAGCCTTTCACCGAGCGAGCAGCTAAGCGAGTTCATCCGCATCTGTTGTCGTTCAAGTAGTTCAAGGTATTCTAGTGCGTACGGTTGGGACTTCTCTTAAAACCACCAATCCAAAAGATCTGTCGACCATCTATGACTGGGAAGGAAGTCACTAACCTAAGAACCGAGAAAACTATGTAAAAGATCTGCTCTCTTGAAATAGAAATCCTTTACGGAAAAATCTTCTGTAGCTTCCATGCTCTTGAATTCGCTCGCATTCTCTTGAAGATTGGAATGAAACAATCCGCTATTGGAATAGAAGCTCTTCAGGAAGAGTAGCGGGTGCCATCAAACCCTGCTTGTGACATAGACTTGCTTCTTTTCTGGTCAATCAAGATCTCCGCCCGCCCTGGAAATGTTTCTCATACAGAAGTTCCTTGCCTTCGCTGTTGGGAACACAGCTTGCTTTCTTTATCTTTATCAATAAGAATGGCTACCACCTCCTGCTGGATCTTCACCTTCTGGAGTTCTTTCAGGAACAGGATATGTAACTAATGAAGCAAGTCCGGCTCTATCAATCTAGAGCTACTGGTTTCACAACTGCTATTGGTGGTCAACTAGTGGTGGTGCAATAACATCCTCAATTGCGTAGCCTATATCAAAAGCTGGATCGACTTCTGGTGTGTGTGGCTTTACAGGTCTTGGCTTATACCTTTGCTTCTCTTCTCTAGGGATCTATACTTGGATATGCAACTTTAGGTAGTCAGACAGTCACCCTCGTATCGGCTGGATATATATAGATCAGTGGTCGTAACTGGTTATGCTTAAGGAACTGTAACAACAAAAAAAGGTTCTTCGTTTTTCAACTGGCTCTAATGCAAATTTATAAAATAAAGAAGAGTTCCGTCAGGCGTCATATTAGCTTTGTTTGTTCAGAGCTATGTACCATGATCTTCCCTTTCCCCGGCCGGAGTGTTGAATCAATGGCTCTTGCAACGGCAGTCTTCTTTCTTTTCCACTTTGAACGCATAGTTTTTGGCTTTCAACAGTCTCTAATTACCTTGAGACCCTCTTCTTGAATGAGCCAATATGAACTGGTAGATGATAATGCTAGAATGAATCAGAAATAAGTGATTTTTTGGAAGAAAAATGCAAGAACGAGCTAAAAGCCCTTTCTGGAACCAAGCAATGCCCGCCCTGAGAGCTGCCGCGATGACGTGGAACCTACCACCTACCCCCAAAGAGATGGGATAGAGCGAAAAAGCCCCGCTTACTTTGATGAAAAAACATTTGACTGACGGGTGTAGTTAAAACATTAGGTCTTTGCTTCGATCGCCAAAATTCGTTCAACATGAAGAAGAAGAAGGCGCGCAGAGTTCGGGTTCAAACCCCTTGCTCCGAAAAAAACTGACCAATAGCGGACCTTTGGAAGGCTTTGACCTGATCTTTCGATTTATAATGATCGAAAATCCATAGAAAGATGGAAGTCATCATCATCCCCCCTCGATATCCAACACGGTATTCTGATGTGCCGAAAAATCTGAGGAACCTATCCCCTTTGTTATGGTATCCCCTAAGCAAAATGGCTTCTCTAGTATCAAACCTTGCCTCTGCCCATTACATATGCTGTTTGGCCAAAAACATGACATGCAAACATACAGCTAAAGCTTGTAAGCTTTTGAGATTAATAGAAACTGGTTACCATTTGATTTCGACCACAAGAAACTCTTATTTGGCATTCTGACCTGTTGATACTTGCAAGAAGAGCTTCAGTCTTCGAAACCGCTGCGCGAAACTCATTATCCGGAATGGCCCCACGGTGTTGATGTCTAGTGCTACATCATACCTGCAAGTTTCAATACTTTTATTGCTATGGAATGTGAACTTACACATTTAGTAATGGAAACAATCCTTGGTGCAAGACTAGTATAGCTTCACGAACCTCTCATCAAAAGTGGTATTTGCTGCAGAGTTTACGATAACATCCACTTCTTCCGCGATCTCTTTGGCTAACTCAGGAGCAATGCCAATGTTGGCTTCCCTGACATTACCAACGACTGGAACCTGCTTGCTTGATACAAAGCTGTGGTAGTTTTTCCCATGGATTTCCTGTAAACATCTGAACAACTCAGTATCTTCTACCTGTATTGCAGACGGAAAATATGGTCATTTGCATGAAGAACAGAAAGTAGTCTGAAGTAATCATCATACCTCGTTCTTCAATCTTTTCATGGCTGCTTCATTGTCCTTGGCCTTGATCAACACGTATATTTTACCAACATCAGGATTTGTCCTTAAAATTGGATCCAGAAGAACTGGCAAAGAAAAGGACAGGGAATTCCATATAATGATAGCACACACTGATGGGAGAACAAAATCAAATGCTAAGATTCAGAGAAGCTGTCACCTTTTACAAGAAAACCAGTTGCACCAGTTATCAGAAAGTTCTTGCCCCTAAGCAATTGCACAATTCCAATACCTTTCGTGTGATCTGATGAGGTACTGCTGGCTCCTTGCTTGCATTGCATCAACTTCATCTTCTCCACAACCTCGCAGACCTTATCACTAGGGAAAGCCGATACAGCTGATCCCTCACCAGATGAGGCTGGTGACAAGTTCCAATTGTACTTTTGCAATATCTGACCGAGAAATGAGTTGATGAACCCTCATGGGTGGTCTTACCAGAGATAGGAATTTATCCATTATTCGATGATCCAACGCGCTAAGGGAATTCATGTTCTCCGTATTTACCATTACCCAGGATTCTTCCGGATCTAGCCCTGGAAATTACGCCAGCGTTCTCACCAGCCAAATGGGAAGTGAAATTCCCAGATGTAGCGAACCTGAACATTGCTGATGCCACGTTATTGTATCCTTCTTCCCCACCCGAGACACCCCCTTTTTCTTTGGGCGAGGAGATCACTTAGCATTGGCCAATTCCCTCGCTCTAGCCCTGCCTGCTTCGGAAAATGCCTTGCTGGCGAACTAGAAAGAGCTTACTTGAAAGATTCGTGCAGGTACATATACAACTGACTATACTACTAATAATAATAGTGACTCTGGTTCAACTTCTTACTTTTCTTGATCGTACTAGTACTAAATTAGAGTTGATTGAATAAGGAAGGCTGACACGCTTCTCGGTTGTGTAGTCAGTTCTCGGTGGTGGTGCCTTCTTCTTTTTCTTAGAATAGAGACACATACATATTGACTTGTTGACTTGATTTGAGAATATACTTCATTTACTTTCTTTCATCGTTGACAGAAACTGAACTCAAGACAGACCTTCCAGCTTGATCTTATTGATGGATCATTCACTCAATCAAAACATTGACGCACGCGCCTTCTTTCTAGGTAATTGAATAGAAAAGTGACGGTCTCATCAGCGGCCTGGGAGTGAATGTGGAAGCTTAACACTAGCAACGGGCGGAACAGTTGGTAAAGGAGATCATTGGCACTATGGCGCATGTATGTTGAGTTCTTGAAGCATTGCCGATATCGATATATATTTCTTTGCATGGGACAGTAGCCTTTTCTGCTTCTTTGCATGGGTGCGTAGGTAGAGTAGCCTTTTCTGCGGCGGAACAAGCTAAGAAGTGCAGGCGGCTCTGGTTTCGAATGGTACTTACTCGTCTTGTGACTAAGTCAAAGAAAAGATTGTTGCTTTTCAAGTGGTTAGGTCACCAAGGCGCGGGCGGCTCGCTACATTCTGTAGTTCGTTCACTCCTTTCTAAATCACTCGTCAGGAATGGGCTCGTCCCGTGCCGTGTCAATAAGGTCATAGGGGATTGGAGTATCAAACTTATCTAAAACCAGCCCTACTTTCACGATACCAGATACCTTCTTGACCCAAGACACCAGCTAGTGCAATCCCAGTTCCTGCAAAAGAAAGACTCCCTATCAAGTAAAATCCGGTCAAAAGACTATGAAAACGGGTTGCAAATAAACAAGAGCTAGACTAGTGGTAGTAGTAGCAAAAGCAAAGGGGATGTAGTCATGGTTTGAAGAAAAGAATACGAAGCAACGTTGCGTGTTTTTTCTTTTGTTTGAGTTTCTGTAATGTTTTTTCTTTTGTTTGATCTGTAAATCAAAAAGAAACTATTGAACTAGAATGCAAAAAGCATAGGACGAAAAAGTTGCAATCAGGTTCTGTTTTCTAAAATCCGTAGAGAAGAAGAGTGAAAGTGGAAAAGTAATTCAGTTTCGAGGGTAAACCACTCACTAGCGTAGAAATCTATATACTAAAAGCGTGGGGTAACTTCGCATACCATTCCCAATCAGAGCCCTCGAGCCAGAAAGAGCTTGGGCATGACCCCTCGGAGAAGGCGTCACTTTTCTTTAAATACGATGATGAACTCGGGTCGTTAAATTTCGACCGAACCAAAAGTTGGGAGTTCCGGAATGTCTGCTTTGCTGAGATTCCAAACCACCATGGAAAGGGCCAATTGCCAAGTATGCCGTGGTTGGTTTACCGGTGGAAAGGGGAGAAAGGAAAGATGTGGGAAGAAAGCGCGAGCTCTTCAATCAGTGAGCATACTTCATGTAAATGTAGGTCTTGTTGCAGCATGGGCGTAAAAAGACATCATAGATAACAACTAATTCTCGTAAAGTTCTTTCGGTTCAAGGGAGGGTTACTTACAAGTGGAGTCTGGCGAGGAACTGGAAGGAAGAGCCTGCTTGAGCGAAAGCGAGTCAAAGACGGATCAAGCTTTTCTAAAAGAAATAGCTCCGGCGTGAACAGTAAAAGCAAGCACTGATCGCTACTACGCGTAATAATTATTCTCGAGAAGGGACAGAGGCGGCGAGTGCCGGGAAGGGAAGGATTTTCAATCATTTAGCCGCTCCATAGACTTTTGAGCTTAGTATGGAGTTGCCTGGATTAGATCCTCGTTGGTCCTTGAAGAAGAAGGCGGAAGACTTAAACCCTTCATTTCCTAATTTTTGGTTCGGCTCTCCTAAAGAATTGACTTCCTAGAGCCGCATGTTATACAATTTCTTTATTCAGACAGCGGGTCAACAAACGAATCCCTTTCATTAAATGATATGGAAATCGTCGTTTCACTTCTCGATAATGGTAGAACCCAGGACTCTATTTCCCTTGCGAAGGGGGCTTTGTATATAACTTTGCAAACTACCTACCTTACTTCCCTAAATAAATAGGTTCTCTTCCCGATATCCTAGGTTAGTAATATTAGTAGAGGGTAGTTCAATTCAAGAATGCTCCCCTTACCCCAAGGGAACTTGGTGTTAGAGTGAAAGTCATTCCGCCAAGAAGAAATTACTACCGGGTTCGTTTTTTCATTATAGAATCGGCCCTATCGCTTAAGGTTCCTTTTGAGTACGATCATATTAGTGAGATGAGGCATATCTAGATCCATCTGAATCGAACACCCAAACTCATACCTAGATTCTAGGAGAGATCGACATCTATATCAGGGTACACCCATCTTTCCAATCAATTAAAGAATCGGTGGGTACTAGACTAGAGCCAGGAATCGAAAGAGAAATAAATCGGGAACTTCAGTACTGCAGGCTGAGGACAGTGGTTAAAGAGAGTCAGGGAATTATTGGTAAGGGCACATACTTCTAGGGGGAAGGGTCAAGCCAGAGGCAGAGGCAGCAGGTCTAATTCCAGAGTAAACTAATAAAACCTTGCTCGAGAAAGGATAAGACATGGCTATCGCTTCGACAGCTTCTCCGGAGGAAAAGATGCCGCCCATAAGATGTGCCTAGAGATAACAATCATTTCAGAATCTCGTATAAGTGATGTGCTTCTTTCTCCGAAAAGGTGGACAATCAGGAGGAAATGCTTCTTTTCAAGAGTTGGGATTGAAGGATTTGCTAATGCCCGACCCTTCTCGACTAGAAACTCTTCCGCTCCTCCGGACCTTTGGAAAACCAAGAAGCAGACTGCAGTGTCCCGCTCGAGTGCTGAAGCTGAGTTGAGAGCTATGGCCTCAGATACTGCTGAAATATAGAATTCATGAGCGCTTGAAATGTACCAGGGGCATTAGATAACCCAAATGGCATAACAAGGAACTCAAAGTGGCCAAAATATGTGCGAAATGCTGTTTTCGGTATGTCCTCTGGTTTCATGCGAATCCGGTGATAACCAGAGCGGAGGTCAATTTTTGAAAAGACTGTAGCACCATATAACTCATCGAGTAGATCCTCAATTACAGGGATGGGGAATTAGTTTTTAATGGTCTGTGAATTGAGTTTTCTGTAATCGATGCACAAACGCCAAGAGCTGTCTTTTTTCTTAACCAAAATGGCTGGAGAGGCATAAGGGCTCTGGCTATGTCTGATGACTTGATTTTTGAGTAGTTGCTGAATTTGATGTTCCATTTCATCTTTCTGCTTGTGAGGCACACGATAAGGACGGATGTTGGGTGGGCCCTCTTGCAATGGAATGGCATGGTCAATATCACGGTGAGGAGGGAGTGTAGTGGGCTCCTGAAAGACTTCAGAGTATTGTTGCAGTAAGGCTGAAATAGCCGGAGGGGCAGAAGAGTGTGGTGCCTGCAGAGATAAGCTGTTGAGATGCAGAATGAAACCAGAAATGCCTTTGTTGAGAAGCTTGTTCATTTGTTCAGTAGCCACTTTAGTGTACGCGTCCTGAGATGTGCAAACCTTTAATGAGAGGATAGTATCATCTTCTAAGGTAATGAGAAATTCTCTGGTCTTCAAATTGAGGGCAAATGGGCTATGTTTATAGAGCCAATCACAACCCAAGATGACATCGTATTCTTTCAAGTCCAGGACTCTAAGGGTGTTGTTGAAGGCATGTTTCTTTAACGATTTCTAGCCTAGCGAGAGCCCTATTCGTTGTAAGATTGAAAAAGGTAGTGAGCTTTAAAGCGAAGCACAAGTCGTTACATAAAAATAGTAAAAAACAAGTTACTTAACTCAGAGTAGGTGAACGAAGCGATATCCGGGTGGATATAGCGAGAAAGCCAACCTAAAGCTAGGGAAAGCATTTGGCTTGACTGCAGCATTGATATTGATTTCGATTCAAGCGCACTAATACGATACGAACTTTCTTCCATAGGCCGATATGCTCATACTAAGTGCTGTAATCTCTCATTCATGCGCATTAAGGAAATTTGAAAGATAAGGAGCTCCCATTTCTAAAAAAATCTACCTCGCCAGGTAAAGATAAGTGCATATGACTAAGATCCGATTTTTGTACTCCCTTCGGGATATCTTACTCAACTGCTAGCAGGATAGCCAAGCATTCCTTTTTATCTGGGATCCGCTTTCACTACGCTGGGTATGGTCCATCCCACAACCAAGTATCATAGCATCCTGGTCCGGATCGATGCCGTGAAGCATCTTATTCCTGTGGTTCTACAGCCGTAGGAGAAGATTGGTTTGGATTTCTCGCATCTTTTTGATAACTTGTTTTGCGAGTCTCCGACCAGGAAAAAAGGTATTACTTTACTGAACTGACCCCGGGCGTGTTAATATCAGTTGAAACACGCTTTGGTCCCTCATCCGTGAATCAATCCCTAGCGGGTCTTGTCTCGCCTCCAAGTAGATTATAATCAATATCGGTATCTATGGACGGCTATGGCTATTGCGCTTATCAATTCAAAAATGAATTGATTCTTATTCTTTGCATATATTCTATTCTAAGAGCTTCTAGAGCATAGAATCTAGCACCCTCTTTTCTTCCTTCAAAGCAAGCTTCAATCTTTCACGACCGACTTCAAGTAGCCAGTATCCTACGTAATTCATTCTTCTCCTTGCTTACTTTTCAGGGTAGTCTCGGCTAATTCGGCTATTAAACTAAGCCTTTGACTAGTATGGTATGAATTCCTAAAGCAGTTCACCGTGTATTAGCTTCCCCCTTGCTTTCCTGGCTTGGCCACTAGCAAGAACAGCAACCGACTCTACTTAATAAACTGCTGCCACTTCCGGGGAAAAACTCTAACTCCTAACTCAAACCTAACTAACAAAATCGGCAATTCGTAATGCTCTCTTCCTTTCCAGACCCCTTTTCAGNTGAGCCAATATGAACTGGTAGATGATAATGCTAGAATGAATCAGAAATAAGTGATTTTTTGGAAGAAAAATGCAAGAACGAGCTAAAAGCCCTTTCTGGAACCAAGCAATGCCCGCCCTGAGAGCTGCCGCGATGACGTGGAACCTACCACCTACCCCCAAAGAGATGGGATAGAGCGAAAAAGCCCCGCTTACTTTGATGAAAAAACATTTGACTGACGGGTGTAGTTAAAACATTAGGTCTTTGCTTCGATCGCCAAAATTCGTTCAACATGAAGAAGAAGAAGGCGCGCAGAGTTCGGGTTCAAACCCCTTGCTCCGAAAAAAACTGACCAATAGCGGACCTTTGGAAGGCTTTGACCTGATCTTTCGATTTATAATGATCGAAAATCCATAGAAAGATGGAAGTCATCATCATCCCCCCTCGATATCCAACACGGTATTCTGATGTGCCGAAAAATCTGAGGAACCTATCCCCTTTGTTATGGTATCCCCTAAGCAAAATGGCTTCTCTAGTATCAAACCTTGCCTCTGCCCATTACATATGCTGTTTGGCCAAAAACATGACATGCAAACATACAGCTAAAGCTTGTAAGCTTTTGAGATTAATAGAAACTGGTTACCATTTGATTTCGACCACAAGAAACTCTTATTTGGCATTCTGACCTGTTGATACTTGCAAGAAGAGCTTCAGTCTTCGAAACCGCTGCGCGAAACTCATTATCCGGAATGGCCCCACGGTGTTGATGTCTAGTGCTACATCATACCTGCAAGTTTCAATACTTTTATTGCTATGGAATGTGAACTTACACATTTAGTAATGGAAACAATCCTTGGTGCAAGACTAGTATAGCTTCACGAACCTCTCATCAAAAGTGGTATTTGCTGCAGAGTTTACGATAACATCCACTTCTTCCGCGATCTCTTTGGCTAACTCAGGAGCAATGCCAATGTTGGCTTCCCTGACATTACCAACGACTGGAACCTGCTTGCTTGATACAAAGCTGTGGTAGTTTTTCCCATGGATTTCCTGTAAACATCTGAACAACTCAGTATCTTCTACCTGTATTGCAGACGGAAAATATGGTCATTTGCATGAAGAACAGAAAGTAGTCTGAAGTAATCATCATACCTCGTTCTTCAATCTTTTCATGGCTGCTTCATTGTCCTTGGCCTTGATCAACACGTATATTTTACCAACATCAGGATTTGTCCTTAAAATTGGATCCAGAAGAACTGGCAAAGAAAAGGACAGGGAATTCCATATAATGATAGCACACACTGATGGGAGAACAAAATCAAATGCTAAGATTCAGAGAAGCTGTCACTCTGCCGCGGTGCTGCCGCTCGCCGCCTCCTGGCCGTGCCGCCGCCGCTCCGCTCGCCTGATCGGCGCCCCTTCCCTAGCCGCCAGCACTCTCCTCTCCTCTGGAAGAACCGAAGAAGCCAAGAGCAAGAAAGAGAGAGAAGGAAAAGATAAGAAGGAGAGAGAGAAAAAAGGGAAAAAGAAAAAAAAGAAAAAGGAAAAAGAAAAGAAAGGAGGTGGGACCCACCGATGGGACCTACTACCTTAACTCTCTCTCTCTTCTGTGCAGGCCCTTGAAGATTTCGAACAAGTCTACACTAGTAGAGAGAGGAGACCTTCTAGTTGATCTGCTTGGTCGCTGGATATGATCAGTTGCGCGATCAGCACAGTCTTTTATAGGGCTTATAGCTTAGGTCTCGTTCTTATATGCTACCTAGAATTATTTCTAACTTAAATCTTTAAGCATGTGCTTAGTCAAGGAGGAAACTACTGAAGAACAAAGAAGTCGTCTTTGGTCAGTGAACCAACTTTTGCCGAGCCCTCGGTTTCTTGAATGAAGCTTGACCTTCCTAGTCAGAGGCTTATTCCTTTTTGCACCCTGCCCGCTAGCTTCAAAGCGGATTGCTACCTAGCCAAGGCAGCTTGCTCCTAGTGACGGTCGTTACCTTTTCAATAGCTCCCATCTTCCCAAACAGCTAGCTTTCCTAGTCCTTGGGATATTCCTTTCTCCGGAGAATCTGTATCTGTCATTGACGGCAAAGGCTACTATAAATTTGTTGATTTGCAGGTGTTGAAAAGATTGCCAACAGAACGAAAAGACGGTTGTAATTCCTAACCCTTGCTTTTAACGAAAGTGAGCTAGCTGCTTCCATATCGATGACCCAAACCTGGTACACCCGGGTTGCTACCAGCAAAAACAGGAAGGTCCAGCTTTGGCATTGGTGCACTTGCAAAGTACTCCTGCCAGCTCTGTGCTCTCGACCGACTTCCGCATGTATATGTGGGAATATTCTTCTCACTGAGAAAGGAGGGGTGAGCACTTTTCTCTATTTATTGTAGAATTTCTTTTTGCACTATGTTGAGATTCTTTTCTTGCCGGTGTGGTAGATAAGAATGCGCCGAATAAGTGTCAGGATTCCCATCCATCACAGAAATCGATCATTCCTTGGATTCCTTACTTTAGGTACCTATTATACTCGCGCTTCTTTCTCTTTCTATCTTGCCGGCTTTGGTTTCAGTCAGAGGATGGGTGAGTCGTAAGGGGATTGGAATGGGAAACTTTGGGAGTCCTAACTCTTTCCTAGGAGTCAAAGTTACCTACCGAAGGAGCCATAGTAATGAGAAGTGGGGACTGGGCCTGCCTTGTTGGAACTCTATTTTCCCTTTCTCTGGAGCTTCCACATAAGATAAGATTCAAAAGCTATAAGCTCACCTTGGGGTTCCTTATAAGCACTTGTCTTCTTTCTAACATCACCAGGTGTCAACCCAACCGGTTCTCTTCGTCTATCCTTCAGTACGAGTTATCCGGTGCTTTGGTAATCCCCAAAAGCAATCGGTGGCTTGATTTTCTTTGTGTTAAGTTTCAATCCACACTCTAAGTTGTATCCACCTTAGTCCTGTTTTGAGATCTAACACAAAGCCTGCTTTCGGTTGTAATTAAGGATATCACTGGGGTTTCAGCCAGTCTTGCCTGATACGCATGTTTATTGTAAGGTTTTTATGTGTATCTGCCATCTACATAAACGGATCGATTAATAGAGATGCATCTGTTATAGATTACTCTTTAGGGTTTATCTGTGATTGATATATTCATATTGGTTGATTAGTTTATATAGATTTGCACTAGAGTATTAGCTAGTGTAGTTACCCTTGTTGTTCTTATCGGCCGATGCCATTGATCGACATCAACACGTTGATGAAGGCCGATAAGATTCATGCTTTAATATCATTTTATTGCAAGTGAGCCGATACAGCCTTGCCCCATCGGCTAGGCCACAACAATACGACATCGGCCTATCGGCCGATCGGCCATTGTTTTCTAACATGGTTTACTTGTTTTCTTGTTGATTGCAGATCAAATCAACTGGCATGCCTTACATGCACCTAGGCAAGCCATTGGACCTGCACTGGAGCTAAGCAGATCTCCCAGGCCGCCGTGGAAACGTGGAACCCGTTTTGTTGCGAGGCGGGTCTAAATTCCGCGCCAACACGCTTTTGGCACGCCTGGTGGGACACAAGAACGCAAGCTTCGCAACAATAAGAAGACCACGTCGAGATGTCAAAGCAGGCCGAGATCTCCGAGGAGAATGTCGTCTCCGTGACCGTCGACCAGCTCAACGATGAGCAGAAAGCCGAGATGGAAAAGCTGGTCGAGCAGTTCCAGAACATGTACCTGCAGACATACTCCAAGACTCGGCAAGGCACCATTATCCAAAAATCTAAGGTGGTAATGCCGAGCCCTGGAGATAGAGCCAGCACGTCGGCGACGGCACACGACCACGCCGTCAAGACTGAAGAAAACGCTGCGCCGACGTTGCAAGACAGAATTGACTCCGCAGTTCATTCTGCGCTAGTCAACCAGTCGGAGATCCTGGTGAACACGTTGACCAATACGGTCAAGTCGATCCTAGATGGTTCAATCCATCAGTACAAGCCTCAAGGGCCGATTTTCTTGCCAGAAAATAAATTCCCTGCTTATCGGACCTTGAGGAACGACTTGAGCACGGCTCCACAGCCGACAGCGCCGATGCCACCCCCATCGGCGCAAACGACATCAACCTTGCCGCTGGTCCTCACCAGGCAGACGGGAGGAAGTCCTCAGCACTTCACGAAGGAGCAATATGCACAATGGACGAAGGGGAAGCAACCAGTGATCGAGCCGATGCAGCAAGTTCCTGTCAACCCGACATCGGCCAGACAACCTCACATCTCCATGACTGGCAACCCTCCGCAACCAGCTGCATACAACACGCCGCAAGGCTACCAGCAGTACACCACAGGGCAGTACGACGCGCAGAACCTGAATCACCATTACCAACCGTACTCCCCCAGGCAGTATCAAGCAGAGGGCCTGCAACAATCTTATCAGCAGGACCTCCCACATCGGCCCGCAGGATACTGGGCCGATATGATAGCCGAGGTGATGCGAGATTAGTTTGGTTTGAAGCCCAAGGAGAGTTCTACGGTGTATCGGCACCCGTACCCCGAGGAGTTTGACAGAGTGCCACTGCCGAGCCGGTACAAAATCCCAGACTTCTCCAAGTTTTCGGGCAGGACAACGTCTCGACATACGAGCACGTGAGCCGATTCCTAGCACAGTGCGGGGAGGCATCGGCCATAGAGGCGTTGAGGGTGAGGTTTTTCCCCCTGTCCTTGTCAGGGTCAGCATTTACATGGTTTTCATCTTTACCCTGCAATTCCATCAGAGGATGGATAGATTTGGAAAAGCAGTTTCACAGGTACTTTTATAACGGTGTACAAGAGATGAAACTGTCCGATCTCACCGCCATCAGGCAACGTGTTGATGAATCGGTCCCAGAGTACATTCAAAGATTCAGGGACATAAGGAACAGGTGTTACAGCCTCAGCTTGACCGATTCTCAACTGGCCGACCTGGAGTTCCAAGGATTGATAGGGCCGATACGAGAGAGATTCTCTTCTCAGGAATTTGATAGCCTAGCACAACTAGCCCAACGAGTATCGGCCCACGAGCAACGATTCCAGGAGGCGAAGAAGTTTGTGAAGAAAATTAATACAATTTATCAGTACGCCTCCGACGAAGATGATGAAGAAGACGTCGACGTCGATCTAGCCGAGTGGGCCCGGATGAAGAAGCCGACAGCATGTCAATGGGCCAAAAAGGGCGACAAAGAGGATAAATACGACTTCGACATCAACAAGGCCGACAAGATATTTGACCTACTCCTGCAAGAGAAGCAGATCCAGCTGCCAGTGGGTCATATACTGCCATCGGCCAAAGAAATCAAGAAGAGAAGGTATTGCAAATGGCACAACACGTATTCCCACCATACCAACGAATGCAAAATCTTTCGACAGCAGATCCAATCGGCCATCGAGCAAGGCAAAATTAAGATCGATGATGCCAAGAGGCCGATGAAGATAGAAGGACACCCGTTCCCAGTCAACATGGTGTGGGCGGACAGGGCCGACGGTGGTGGCCATCGGACCGGCAAGCGACCTTATTAGACCTCGGAGGGCCTGATCAGAAAATACCAGTGGCGGCAGGAAGAACAAGCGCAAGACTACGCTGATCAAGACAACTCCTATGACCCACATTGGGAGTGCGAGTTTTTTCGGTTTTGCTGGAATGAGGGAATGAGGTTGCCATCCATCCAGGAGTGCCCTGCGTGCAACGACGCAGAAGACCCCCATCAGGGCAGCTCAAGCAGGCAAGCGCATCGGCCAGCCAAGCAAAGAAAATCAGTGCATGAAAGGCTAGGGCCGATGCCCCAAGAGCGTCATGACGAAGACCATGATCAACCTCAGAATCCTCAATGGTGCCCAAGCGACGTGTTCACCAAAACCCAAAAACGACGGGTACAGAGGTTGAGGAAGAAGGAGCAGGTCCAGGAGCAACAAATGACAATAGCCCATCGGCCCACTAGAACTAAGAAAGAGTGAAGGATAAAATCTACGGTGGTCAAGGCCGATGAGGGCACCTCCAATACAGCTCGAGCTTCTGCGGCCGCAAAAGGTAAAGGCGTAGCATCGGCATCCGTTAATATGGTTTTCATATTGCCAGCAGAATACAGCGTGCAGACGGCCGATGAAGCAATAGCCGACGACGAGCAGTCCTCGGCTCAGCTACAGTTGTCACAGGACCAGGCCATATTCGACAAGCCAACTGACACCAGCCACAGGCACCTACGGTCGTTATACATCAAGGGATTCATCAACAGGCGGCCGATGACGAAGATGTTGGTCGATGGCGGCGCGGCAGTAAACTTAATGCCGTATACGACCTTCCGGAAGCTTGGAAAAATGCCGGAGGACCTCATCAAGACCAACATGGTGCTGAAAGACTTCGATGGCAACACATCTGAGGCAAAGGGGGTGCTGAACGTAGAACTCACTGTGGGAAACAAGACGATACCCATCACCTTCTTCGTTTTCGATGGAAAGGGTTCCTATAGCCTGTTGTTGGGACGGGATTGGATCCACGCAAACTGTTGCGTCCCTTCAACAATGCACCAGTGCCTTATACAATGGCAAGGGGACCAGGTCGAGATCGTGCAGGCCGATCGGTCAGTACACGTGGCCAATGCCGATCTCGCAGTTTGGGAGATGGAGGAAATCGACTGCTTATCCGGACAAGTTTGGGATGCCGATTTCCTCAAAGTGACTGATTGTGATATCGAAATGATTGAGGATCAAAACAAGCAGTTGCTTTAACGAAGATGTGCCATCCACTGTTCAAGATGAGCAAACTAGTCCCTACACAGACGACGCAGTGGATGAGCTAGATGGCAAACTGGGACAAGGCTTTACGTCGGCCGATGAACTTGAAGAGGTAGACATAGGAATAGGTGACAGACCTAGGCCGACGTATGTAAGTGCTAACCTGCCAAGGGAATATAAGAATGATTTGATAAATTTTTTGAAAGAATTCATGGATTGTTTTGCATGCGAATACCATGAGATGCCAGGATTAAGCTGATCGATCGTAGAACATCGGCTACCTATCAAACCAGGCTATCGGCCATTTAAACAAGCTCCTAGGAGATTTAAGGCCGATATGCACGAAGCTATCAAGGCAGGGATCACAAGACTTTACGATGCCAACTTTATCAGGCCTTGCCGATACGCGGAGTGGGTCTCCAACATAGTTCCAGTGATGAAGAAAAACAACAAGCTCAGGGTGTGTATCGATTTCAGAGATCTAAACAAAACAACACCAAAGGACGAGTACCCTATGCCGTTGGCCGATTTGCTAGTTGATGCCGCGTCTGGACACAAGGTTATCAGCTTCATGGATGGGAACGCAGGCTACAACCAGATTTTCATGGCCGAGGAAGATATCCACAAGACAGCCTTCCGGTGTCTGGGGGCAATCAGCCTGTATGAGTGGGTTGTTATGACCTTTGGCTTGAAAAACGCTGGAGCTACTTATCAGAGGGCCATGAATTATATTTTTCATGATCTTATCGGCTCTTTGATTGAAGTTTATATCGATGATGTCGTCGTGAAGTCAAGAGAGTATGATATGCACTTGGCCGATTGACGTAAGGTACTTGAACGAGCAAGGAAGTATGGTCTCAAAATGAACCCTAACAAATGTGCCTTTGGCGTATCGGCCGGTCAGTTTTTGGGTTTTTTGGTCCACGAAAGAGGAATTGAGATTACACAGAAGAACATTGATGCTATAAAGAAGATCAAGCCTCCGACGAACAAGATCAAGTTACAATCTCTGCTCGGCAAGATCAACTTTGTCCGGCGTTTTATATCGAACCTGTCAGGGAGAATAGAGCCGTTCACTCCGTTATTGAAGATAAAGGACGATCAAGAGTTTACATGGGGTGATAAGCAGCAGAAGGCGCTGGACGACATCAAAGAATATTTGAGCTCCCTACCAGTTCTAATTCCTCCACAGAAGGGAGTTCCGTTCAGGCTGTACCTATCGGCTGATGAGAAGTCCATCGGCTCAGTTTTGGTGCAGGATATTGACGACAAAGAGCGGGTTATTTTCTATCTCAGCAGGAGGTTGCTGGATGCCGAAACAAGGTACACGCCAGTGGAGAAACTCTGTTTGTGCTTATATTTTTCATGTACTAAGTTGAGGCATTATTTACTTTCCAATGAGTGCATTGTGGTAAGTAAGGCCGATGTGATGAAATACATGTTATCGGCCCCTGTGTTGAAAGGAAGAATTGGGAAGTGGATCTTTGCCTTAACAGAGTTCGACTTACGGTATGAATCGGCCAAAGCGATCAAGGGACAAGCCCTAGCCGATTTTATTGTTCAGCATAGAGATGATTCAATTGCATATTCAGATATTGTGCCTTGGACATTGTATTTTGATGGGTCTGTTTGCAGACATGGATGCGGTATCGGCCTAGTCATCATATCCCCTCGAGGGGCAAGCTTCGAATTTGCTTTTACTATCAAGCCTTATTATACTAATAATCAAGCAGAGTATGAGGCTGTTCTCAAAGGTTTGCAATTATTACAAGAGGTTGAGGCCGATTTCGTAGAGATCATTGGTGATTCACAGTTGGTCATTAATCAGCTTTCTGGGGAGTATGAATGCAAGAATGATATTCTCAGAGTTTACAATGAGGAGTGCATGGAGTTGTTACAAGCTTTCAAGATTGTGACGATGAGGCATATACCAAGGAAGCAGAACTTCGAGGCCAATGATTTAGCTCAGGGGGCATCAGGATACAGACCAATGGCTAAAGATGTTCAGATTCAAATTGCTACCGTGGATGCCGATGACTGGAGATTTGATATCATCGAGTATTTGAAGAACCCTTCTCAATCGGCGTCACGAAGAATGAAGTATAAAATTTTACATTATGTCTTATTGGACGATGATCTGTATTATCGGACGATTGATGGTGTATTGCTCAAATGCTTGAGTCTCGAAGAAGCCAAAGTTGTCATGAGCGAGGTCCATGAAGGGATTTGTGGAACACATCAATCGGCCCACAAAATGAGATGGCTCTTAAAGCGCGTTGGATATTTTTGGCCAACAATGCTAGAGGATTGTTTCAAGTATTATAAAGGATGTCAAGATTGTCAGAAATTTGGAGCAATTCAGAGAGCACCGGCATCGGCTATGCATCCAATCATAAAGCCGTGGCCGTTTCGTGGATGGGGAATAGATATGATCGGCCAGATAAACCCGCCATCAAGCAAGGGACACAAATATATACTGGTGGCTACAGATTACTTCACAAAGTGGGTTGAGGCCGTTCCCCTTAAGAAGGTTGATTCCACGGACGCAATTCAATTTGTCAAAGAGCATATAATATATCGGTTTGGACTACCACAGACATTGACTACAGATCAAGGATCCATCTTCGTGTCCGATGAGTTTGGTCAGTTTGCCGAAAGCATGGGTATTAAGCTATTGAATTCTTCTCCATATTATGCGCAAGCTAATAGGCAGGCAGAAGCTTCTAACAAGACTTTAATCAAGTTGATCAAGAGGAAAATTGAGGAACAGCCGTGACGGTGGCATACCACGCTGGCCGATTCCCTTTGAGCGTATCGGATGGCCTGTCATGGTGCAACTCAGGTGCCGCCTTATCAGCTGGTTTATGGGCATGAAGCTGTGCTGCCATGGGAGACCAACATCGGCTCAAGGAGGATTGCCTTGCAAGACGACTTGACGGCCGATGAGTACTATAATCTTATGGTCGATGAGCTGGATGACTTGGCACATATCCGATTGCGGGCACTGGAGAAAATAAAGCGCGATAAAGATCGAGTTGCTCGTCATTATAATAAAAAGGTTGTTGCCAAGTCGTTTGAGGAAGGGGATCTTGTTTGGAAATTAATAATGCCGATTGGTTCTAGAGATAATAGATTCGGCAAGTGGTCACCTAATTGGGAAGGTCCTTTTCAGATTCATCGATGTGTTCCCCGTAATGCTTATCTGCTCAGAGGATTAGATGGAGAAGTTTATGGCAGAGCCCTTAACGGCAAGTACTTAAAAAAATATTATCCTAGCGTCTGGATTGATTCATGATCGGCCCGCCAGCCGATTTATGATAATAGCCGATGTGGTATACATCGTCTTTAGACGACCGATATACATTATCGCCCTAAGTTCAAATTTTACAACATGAGCCCTCATCTTCTAAAATTTGGGGGGCACATATATATACAGGCACAAAATTCTTCAAGTTTATCGGTTTTATCGGATTGATCCAAGTTTATGGGCTTAAATTCTTCAAGTTTGTGAGAATTGGCTTAAATTCTTCAAGTTTGTGAGAATAATTCAAGTTTAGGGGTTTCAAATTCTTTTTTCAGACTTGAATTGATCAAATTCGGCCAATGGGCCGATGAGATTAATTGAATTAAGAGGGTATCTGTTACCGATGAGATTAATTGAATTAAAAGGGTATCTGTTTACAAGAAGGACACAAAATATATTATATCACCATATAAAGTTTTCAATAGCTGCGATGGCCCTACGACGGATTTGATCAATATCTTCTATGGCTTGGGCGTCATCCGCCATCGACCCTGGGATCGGCTTTAAGGATTTGCTCAGGGTTGCCAAGTATTTGGCTGATGCCTTCAGCTTCGCCGTCTGGCCCTCTATGGCTTTTGGCGATGCAACTATCCCGGCCTTGACTTCTTGGATCTCTTTGCGAGTTGCTTCCAACTTGGACACGAGGTCTGCTTCGAGGCGTTGAAGTTCTTCAAGTCTGTTGTTCAGGACAATCGGCTCAACGGCCAGCTCATCTAGCTTGGTTTTATCAGAATTGACTTGAGCTTTGCTGGCGGTTATGGCCGATTCCAAACTTTCACGTTCCCGCCTCTCCACGATTCTTTCTTTAGCCTTCTGAAGCTTGAAGCGGTATTGTTCCAAGAAGATAGCCGATGTCAGGATTTCCATCAGGTTGTCGGGCAACTGATCTTCAATTTCTTGTACCCTGCTCCTGATGGGATTGCAGTCTTCCACCAAGTACTCCAATGACGACTCCAGCCGCTTGGCGATATCGGACAGCCGGTTCTTCAGATCGTCAGAAATTGACGCCTTTGCTGTGACAAGTGGCTCTTGGTCCTAGTCGTCAAGAAATTGGCCGATGTCAAAAGAGAACATATCGGCTAACTTCTGCGAACAACGAGATGGGGCAGGGTTAGCTTGGTCAAATAAAAATCGGCAAGGGATTTGAAGTAATTTGGTTTACCTGTGATGGGACATCGGTTGTGCCCACATCGGCTTCCTTTTGTTGTCTTGACGCGGTGGGCGAAGGTGAGGGCCGATGTGGTGCGGGCGATGGAGCACGCGGCTGAAAAAGAATGAGCAAGGACGATCAGATTTCTATCATTAAAAGGATAAGACAAAAGAGGATCAACTCTTACCAAAGCAATTGGAGAGGGTGGTGGAGAAGGAGAAGGAGTTCTTAATCGGGCCTTGGTCTGTTCGCGCCTTTGCAGGGTTGCTTTCTTAGTTCTTAAAGGGGCCGATTGAGTTCTCTCCTTGAGTACAGATGACGCGGCAGCCTGGAAAGGATATCAAATTATAGCATACCAACAGAAGGGGATTGCATAGATTCGGTAAAGGAAATGCGCTAACCTTGCGGACTACGTGTCTGGTTTTCCTTGGTTGGGCGGCAACAACTTGGTCATCGGCTGATGGGGTCGTAGTGGTCTTGGCCGATGTTTCTTTAGCGGTTTCAGCCGATGGATTTTCTTCTTCGGCTAGTTCGGCAGCAGCCGCATTGACCTACTCCTCCATTACTTGTTCATCGAGGAATTCTTCTACGGAGGGATCCAATTCTACAGGATCGGCCTGCTCGGCAGCCTTGGATTTTTTCACAGGTTTTTGGGGCTTGTCCCTTGCTGGCGCCTTCCTTTTGGTGACTTCTTTGGCTATCGGCCCTTGAAGTAGTAATGAGACCTTTGGGGCGGTTAAGCCGATAGTTGATTCCATGACAGAAGTGCCTGATGGAGCCAAGACCATTGCATATTATATCTTTTGTCCACTGTTGCTTACAGATGGAATCGGACCATCGGGACCTGAGGGCTGATGTCTTGGATGAGCTTTGTTAAGTAGAATCTGGCCGATTGATGGAAGATGTGGGCAGCCCATTCTTGCCACCATGCCTGGAAGCTGATATGAATGAAGACGCTCAGATGCAATCGGTCACAGTCACCTAGATTTGGGACTTCAATCTCTAGTGCTTTATTCATGATCAGCGCTGATGACACCGTGCCTCTGCTCTCCAGGAGTTTGTGGAAATGTAAGCTGATGGGAAGTTGTCCAAGCCCGCACTGTCTAGCAGCCACCATGGGATTGTACAATTCATAGGACAGGCTGGTGCTTCTTCCTTGGAATATGCCTACTGGGAGCAGGCATGGGGTGATGCCGATCATGAATGATTCCCGTGACTCCATATCATCATTCACCAGGTCCAAGTGGAGATCGTCAGGGAGTTCGAAACCTTGGTCTGAGAGGTAGATGAACATATCCATCTTAACTAATGGGGGCCCGGTGTAGAATCGAATGAACCATGTGGTCATGTCTTCGGCCGATTGATCTGCTCCAGGATAGACAGAGGCCGCCTCTCCAAAAGACATGCACCTTCTGGTTCTGGGGTCTTCGTGATCGGCGTACTTTGATGGGAAGCAGGAGTTCGATAGTGGAGGCCGATCGACTATGGTGTTGGTGTGGATAGTCAACCAGAGTTGGATAAACCACCATGGTCCTCCATGAGCCACGATTTGCTTCAGCATCAGATCATGAGTGGAGATATGAAGCAGCCGATACACAGCTCCCAAGAGATATCGGCCAAGGGGGATTTGTTTCTTATCGACCAGAGCTTGGGCCAAATGTTGACAATTTGTAGTGGGGCTGCAAGTTGATCCACAGAAGAAAAATCTTTCCAACCATATCGTTAGGAAGGCCACGTGTTCTCTCTCTGAGACTGATCCTTGTTCCATGTGCTCAGAAATATATCCAGACCAGCCTCCAATCTTCTTGGTTTTCAATTTATGGCTGCTGTTTGCCAGGAGGCTGAAGGGATTGATCTCGGACTGGATGTCTAGTCCTGTTAGCATCTTAATGTCAATCAAAGTTGGGGTCATCAGACCTTGCTTGAACAGGAAAGCGTTCAGGGTGCTGGACCAGAAGTAGGTGGCCGCTGACATAAGTGGTTCGTTTTTCTTGGTATCGGCCAGGGATAAGGTAATGCATTGGCCGATTCCTATCTCGTCCCAGTGAACCTGTTTAGATGCAGCAATCCTCTTGTGCCAAGTTCTGTACCCATTGAGTTTCGACGGCCAGGATCTGAAAGTGTGTTTCCATGAGGAGACATTCGGTTTGGCTTGTTTGAAGGGTACTCTGTTTGTCTCGGCGTTTATTAGCCAAGTCGGGTCGCAGTTGCCCATGGGGCCTAGAATGAATCAGTGGGATTTGTCGTTGGTGGGAATCAAGATTTGATTTTTGAAGACCTACGGCATATGGACAATAACAGTGAAAATAAGACCCGGGGGGCAAGAGCAGGAATTCTAATTTGAGGAACTTGGTAAGAAAACGACAATGTGAAGGGATTGACTCACCACGGGGATCTCGGAAGCGTAGAACGGAGCAGAGGCCATTGTTTTTGTTGAAGAGGTCGCTGTTGAAGGGGTCGATGCCGATGGGACGCCGAGGGGTCGCTGAAGTTGAAGAACGCGAGTGGTTACTAAATCGGCGATGGAGGGCTGCGAATCTGGATCTGTGCGGTTTTCAGACAAACTCTAGCAAGGAAGTCGATGGGTTCCTCTGAGCTAATTCCGCCACATTATATAATGAAGCGGAATTGGGGGGCATGTGTTAATAGTGGATTTTGGTAATCAACCCAGAGAGGGAAGAGGAAACCGATGCAGAGAGGAAGGGTTAAGTTGGAGTCAGACTAGGTCTCGTATCGGACCCGGTAGCCGTGTTGGACTGGGAGAGGCACTACCAGGAAGAGCGTATCGGCCGATACGGATTAAATATGGTCATCGGCCGATACAGGCTGGAAATTGACAGAGTCAGCATGGGCTTGGTCTGGGCTCGAGATAAGCTTTAAGGAAGTTGCCAAATAGAGATAAAGTTCGGTTTTAGGCAATTGTATGTTGTAAATTAAGTAGGTTTAGATCTAATCTGTGGCAAGAGTCTGCCGCAAAGACTTGTTTGTTAGTTAGAAATAAGATCGTGTCCTACACGGACCGTGTTGTAATCTCGGGTATAAATATCCCGATAGTTTGTACATAGAAACTCTCTCACAACAGAATACAACAAACAGTTTTGTTTTCAATCTACTTTCGGCGCATCGCCAAACCTCGCGAGAGGACAACTCTGACGAGTTCTTGCTTCCCCGGAGCAGAGGTAAGAACTCGTGCCCGACGATCTGCATCGTCGAGGCTAGCGTGTCGTCATTTTAGACACGTTAAGCCTCGATGATGTGATTGTCGTTTATCATGTTTTGGATGATCTTGACAAGTGTTTCAATTATGCTTCGCCAGCGATTTACTCGTTTTAGGGTTTGTTGCCGACGGCGGTTTAATTATTGCACTTGGTTAGATCATTCAATGCATTTACCATCCCAAAAGCAATCGGTGACTTGATTTTCTTTGTGTTAAGTTTCAATCCACACTCTGAGTTGCTATCGATCTTAGTCCTGTTTTGAGATCTAACACAAAGCCTGCTTTCGGTTGTAATTAAGGATATCACTGGGGTTTCAGCTAGTCTTGCCTGATATGCATGTTTATTGTAAGGTTTTTATGTGTATCTGCCATCTACATAAACGGATCGATTAATAGAGATGCATCTGTTATAGATTACTCTTTAGGGTTTATCTGTGATTGATATATTCATATTGGTTGATTAGTTTATATAGATTTGCACTAGAGTATTAGCTAGTGTAGTTACCCTTGTTGTTCTTATCGGCCGATGCCATTGATCGACATCAACACGTTGATGAAGGCCGATAAGATTCATGTTTTAATATCATTTTATTGCAAGTGAGCCGATACAGCTTTGCCCATGACAATGCGACATCGGCCTATCGGCCGATCGGCCATTGTTTTCTAACATGGTTTACTTGTTTTCTTGTTGATTACAGATCAAATCAACTGGCACGCCTTACACGCACCTAGGCAAGCCATTGGACCTGCACTGGAGCTAAACAGATCTCCCAGGCCGCCGTGGAAACGTGGAACCCGTTTTATTGCGAGGCGGGTCTAAATTCCGCGCCAACAACCCCTTGCTCGTCCGGAATGTTCAGGGTTGCCTAATGCAGCTGTTAGTTGATCATTTCTCCTCTTGGCAATAAATTCCCCTGTTTTCTCTTTTTCCGCAATGTCCTTCAGACTACTGGTCACACGCTCGATATCCGGATCCTCGAAACGGATCTCTCCCTCATCGGTGAATTGGCCCGTGCTCCGTGCCCAAACCTAGTTTTTGTTTCTTTTCTTCAGTGCATCTACAAGCAAGGGCTTGCCTTGGGCGGCAAACTTCTCTTCAGTTGCTCGCCACTTCTTTACGTGGCCATCGTAGCCGCTCGAGCCCAACCGGTGCGGGTATTTGTTCCTTTTAGCTAGATCGGACATCTTTTTCTTTCGCGCTAAGGCTTCCGGGCTTGTCATCTTTGCCACGAAAATGTCTCATTTGGCGGGCGTAATACCACCGTAGTCGACGAATGGAGTCTTGTTCTTTTGCACGTAGTGAGTGTTCATGTCCGATTTCCACTGCCTCCACCGATGCGCCATCGTTTTTAAGGCAAACTCTTTTCCCAGAACCTCTGAACCAGGCGGATATATAAGCCACTTCTGCAACTCGTTCCACATGAAGTTCTTCATGTTGTCATCCACCTGCTCCCAGGAATCTACATTCGAAGGGCCGTGGGTTCTAGCCAATACACCGCAAGTGCTGCTGAATTTTGTCATTGCTATCTTGGGCTCTAGTGGCTTCCCATCCTGGTTCAGAGAGGTGATATAGTATGTCTCCTTCGGAGGTTGGTTCTTACTTCTCTGACCACGTCTTCTCTTTTGACTGGGCATTTCTCCGGTGTCGGTTTCTACCAAACCGGACGTTGCTGTGTCCGTCTCGCCTTCGGCTATGACGGCAGTCTTGGCAGCCTTTCTTTTTTGATTGGCGAAGGCGATGGATCGGCTGTCGCGCGCCGGCTCGGCCGGCGGCATCGGCGCACTCCGGCGCCAACTACGATTGGGGGGCGGCGGTGGCAGCTCGGTGCTATCCCATCTTTCTCCGTTGCCCCGCGCCGCCGTGCAGCTAGCTCCGTGTGCCGGGCAGCTGAGGTCGATTCGAAATGGCAGCGGCCAGGAGGGATAGGCAGGAGGAGGGGAGCATGGCGGCAGCAGCAGCGAGAACGGAGGATGGCAGCTCGCTGCCGGCCACTTTATATAAGTAGACAGCCGACTCACGTGAAACCGAACACGGGACCACACCTTGAGAATCGTGAGTACTAAACTTTTTGTACTAGCAGTATCCCTTCCTTTCTGTCCGTTGCGCGCCGATATGGTCGTGGCCACTGCTCCTCTAATGTTGGAAGTACTAGTAGTAGGAGTTTTTACACAAAACAGTACCTTTTTAAAAAATTATAAAACACATATTTTTTACACTATTTTCAACGATATAATTTGAATATTAATTTATAATATATTATATTATCAACAACAATAAAAATAGTATTATATAAAAATATTTTAAAATATAAACATAATGATATAACATATACATAATATACAAATATTATGAGTGTAATTATTAGTCAAAAATATCAATATTTTTTAAAAAATAAGGCTCTTCTATAATTTAGGACGAAGGAAGTATTTAATCAAGAACTAGGTTCTCATGTTCTAACCCACAAAATTCCTAGTACATCCATGTACAAAACTGTTGGACTCTGTTCGAGGGGGTTCTTTGAGCTAAGCTACTCAACGACATAAAAAAATATCATTAGCATATAATTAATTAAATATTAATTATTTTAAACTAAAAAATAAATTAATATAATTTTTTATCGTTTACTAGTTCGAGAAACTCGCAGTAACGGGAAAAATTTTAGCCTAACAGACAGTATCCAATGGAGCCTTAAAAGAAGTCCCTAAGATTAACGAATTGTTGGCCAAAATTTATTTCAAAATATAATATAACCCTACATCTCTCTATGAATGGAGACGAGTAAAAATATCTTCGTATCTCTCCTGAGACTCAAGTCTCATCGTTTGTTCAACGAATAAGGGCTCTCTCGTATGTGAGTTTGGAATGGGATGGGATATTTAGCGGCACACAAAACAAGATACTCTCTTCGTCCCAAAATATAAGAGATTTTGGGTGGATGTGACACATGCTGTACCACGAATCTAAACAGGTTTTTTTGTCCAGATTTATAGACAGGCTTTTTGTCCAGATTCATAGTATTAGAATATGTCACATTCATCTAAAATCTCTTATATTTTAGAACGGATGGAGTAGCTTATTATCGCATGATTGATTAAGTATTAACTACTATAAACTTAAAAAGTGAATTTATTTTTATTTGATTTTTAAAAAAACTTTTGCACAAAACATATTGGTTAGTAGTATGTTCATGAAAAATGAGAAAATAGATGTTCCAAGTTGCTCTTTAGAATTCACCCTAGTCTCAGTTCATATGAGCTATAGAGGCTAGCTTTTTACTTACACATTAGATTTGTGCTTAGGTGAAAGAGAGCGAAAAGAATAAAGAAAAATGATCTACATATTTGTAACTAGCTGCAATACATGTTTAAGACACTGTATGTATAAGATATAGGCTAGGTATTAGTGATACAGTGAACTGGATATTAATGATGTAATATATATTTAAATGTAAAAATTGTATGGTGGGCTACCAGTTTGCTCTTGGAAAGAAAATACTCCCAGTTACAGTATCAGAACCAACCCACATTGTACTTTGTCTTTTCTCTCTGGCTCCATAACGTATCAGCCTAAAGCCGTGCATTCCCCTGGCGCAGCTAGTGGTTTGGTACATTCCACCCTTCTTTCCACGCCGCGAAAAGGTAGTACATTGCTCCTCCTCAGACACCGAGCAAACAACACGTTCTATCTACGGTTCTGCCACGCCGCCACGCCGCGTCATGGACAGCAAGCGAGGCCATCATGTGAGTTCAGATTCTCAGCATCTTCGTGCGTCTGTTGATTTCATCTTTCTTTCTTGATTAGTTCATGATCTTCCAACGTCCTGTGCACTTATAGGCTTCTAGCACTAGCCCCACTGCTTGGATCTGTGACTAGGTGTTCTTGGTTATACTCTCGGTTTTGTGGTTTCTTGGTTTGTGGTTTGATCTAACCAACGCAACCTTTTCGTCCAACGTTGTATTTCGTTGATCCGGTTAGTTTTCGTTGATCTAATCAAGAGGGATTAATCATTTTCTTGTGCAAAGCACGTTGAGATTTCTTTTCTTTGTGTCGTGGTTTCTTGGTTTTTTTTTGGGTTAGTTTTGTTGGTTTGTGTGTGGTTGATCTAGGGAAGAGAGCTACAATTACCACGTTCTCTCTTTCTTGTTTAAGGGACGTCGAGATCGATCTTATTCTTCACCGTATGTGTTTTTTTGTTGTTGGGCTCCCTCGTGGATCTAAGTGGAGCAAGATTTACCCACTATGCATGCTAAGATTTTTTTCCCCTTCGTTTGATTCGTTTATTTCGTTAAATTTCTGAGATCCCAGGATTTAAAGTATGTTTTGTTGTGCGTGTGCTTTTTTTTCAGAAGTCCAAAAAGCAGCACAGGCAAGACGCCGTGCCGGAGGTACAAGCGCCAGCTGCTCCCACGGCTCCCACGCCGACTGCTCCCAGCCCGAGAATTTTTTTTAGAAATAATAGTATTTTAATGAAAAATCGTAAAAATAGTGGGTTTTTACAAAAAATCGTAAAAAAGAGGCCCAGTCGAACCACGGCGAGCCGACAGGCCCAAATCGAACGTTGGAGGGACGACAAGCCGGATCGATCGTTTCGACTGGGCCCTGTCGGTACGCGGCATGTCGACAGGCCGGGTCGACGGCTCAGTCGGTACGCGGCATGTCGACAGGCCGGGTCGACGGCCCAGTCGAACGCCGGCCGTTCGACAGGCCGGGCTGGCTGGCCTTATTTTTTTTAACTTGTTAAGTATAGTTTTTTAGTTATTCAAATTAATTTGTTAAGAGTTATTTTTAACTTGTTAATAATTAATTAATGACATATATTTTATAATTGATTAATTATAATTTGTAAGTTGTTTTCATAATTAAGTTTGTAAGTAGTTTTTGTAAATATAATTTTGTTATAATTGATTAATACCCATTTTTAATTGAATGTTTGGAGAAACACGTTGGATTTTTAATTTATTAATTTTAGATATATCCATTTTTAATTTAGTAATGTACAGAACTTTTTTTTTAATTTGGTAAGAATTGTTTTTAAGTTGTTAGTAAATAATTAATGACATAATTGTTTATAATTGATTAATTATAATTTATAAGTTGTTATTATAATTATAATTTATTACAATTGATTAATACACATTTGTAATTGAATATTTGGAGAAACATATCGGAGTTATAATTTAATAATTTTAGATATATCCATTTGTAATTTATTAATTTACAGAACTTTATTTTACTTATCGGTTATTTTGGGAAATTACAAAAATCACTTTCGGATAGGGCCAAAAATTTGCAGAAGCGTAAATTGGTTCTGTCTATTTTCAGAAATTCCAAAAATCGTTTTCGAAGGACTCAAAAAATTTTGAATTCACAGAACATGTTTTTAGAAACCGAGAAGAAACTTTTTTTAAGAATTGATGTTGAGCACATCCATGACTATACCGAAACAAGGAGAAGTTGTAGTACAATTTAAACATGATACACTTGGTTTCATTGCGGTTACATAGATAAGATTAGATTCGAACTAGAAGAAAGGTAATGCAAGAGTTGAACACGACGACGATATAGTAATGGGACAACGAAACATGACATCACATATTTGACTAACGTAAGTTGTCCGATAGTAGCTAACCCCTATGTGAGGATCCCTCTTCCTTCTCAAACTGCTTTTTAGTAAACATGTATTGCTCTGGCAATTCAAGCTGCACCACACAGGAAGTTGGATTACTCAGAACCTTTTTGGTGTCTATCCATTCTTTGTATTGACATCTTCTTGGCGGTTCCTGCGTGAAATGAATAGACGTGAAGCGAACAAAGTTACTGAATGTTGTGACAAAATAAGGATTCATGATAACGAAAATATTTTCACCATGAAATCGTCGTCTACAATATTTGGGCAAACAAAGAACCTCTGACCCAAAGTTCTTGGCTTGGTCGAACGGAAAACCTGACAACGATCACCGCATCTGCATTTTGGACGGGCTTCCCATGAAGGGAGTGCCATCGTTAGCACCCGCCAGTCGCACTGTTCTTCACGACATTGTTGTTCGTAAGCAAATTTGAACGCCAAGTATTTCTCAGGACTTTTTGATGCGAAATACCAGCGTCCTTCTTGTTGACAAGTGGTTAGGTCGAGAACGGGATTTTCTGTATCGACCCACTCGATGTATCCATAAGTCGTAGCGCGGGCCTGACAAATAGATTTGGAAGAAGAATAAACAATCGCTCATGCAAACTGAATAAGCATATGCAGAGAATGAAATACCTCACAGTCATAGTTAGGGCACCTAAAGAAACGCCTTCCTCGAGTGTCTTGATTCCTCGAAGCCATTAGTTGGCATCGGTCACCGCAAAGACAGAGAGGCCGCTCGCACCAAGGTGGGAATAGGTATACCAAAGGATCGCTACGCCAGTTGGGATCCTCAACGCCCCCACGTCTAGCCATTGCCGAAAGCTGGTGCAATGAAGGGTTGTGGTAGCGCTTGTTGCCTACACAGATGAAGAAATTATGTGCTGCATCGCTCGTTATGGGGACTTATGTAGGCGCCAAAGATAGCAGTGAAAATCTTTACATGTCTACATCATGGGGCACGATGAGTCCACCTGATTACCGCCGAAAGTAAGAGTGGACGTATGCACCAAAAGTTGATCGTGACAAGTCGAACTGATAGTGTGTCCGTGCACTGTGGTATACTGTGCTATGTAATGGACCCGACACCCAAGCGCCGAAAGTTTGTTGTCGTATGCATAAGTAGTTATGACATGTAAGGGCATAGGCGCATGTGGAGTCGATCTCGCATTGTATTCTTGGTGTGTCCGATTTTTCGACAACGAAACGACATAGGCGCCGAAAGTAGTTTGTAACCACGCGTGAGCACAATGATGTCGATAGTGAATTTTTTCTAAATTTTGTAAAAAAAATATAAAAGAAGTGATACTTTAGCACAAGTAGAAAAGACATTCAAAGACAGTTTATCAAATAAGTGTATGTCATGAAGTAGTTCATACATATAATATGACATGAGTAGTAAATGCACAAAAAAATAATTCAGCACATAAATAACACTACAAGTCAAGAATGCCCCCCTCTCGCACGCTTGCTAGGCCCTCCCTTCTTACGTTGTCTGATTTGCTCTGTGGGATAGGTCAAATTATCAGGTGGGTGCCTATATCGTGCCGGCTGATGTGGAGTAGCATCCTCTGGCTGCACGGACTCCCCCTGCTGCGTAGGCTGCGTGACCGGAGGAGCACCGTACCAGTAGTCTATGCCAGCTTGCGCATCGGGTGCATCCGTCGCAAAGAAATCGTCCACGAACTGTGTTCGAGGAGAGACAGCAGAAACTGCAGAATGCCCCTGGGAAAACCCGTAGTCGTCACCTGTTGCAAAATAAAGGCGATGCCACATGTTAATAGTTAGTAACCATGCATAAAAATTAAGCGAACGATGATGGTAACTACGTTGTAAACAATACTTACTTGTGTGCTGTGTGTACCCTGACTCCGGTGCGCGCGGAGTAACGTAGAGTCCCCAACCCGGTGTGGGCGCCAAGTTGTCCCCTGTCGGCAGGTAGGGAAAGTCTGGTTGCGCGTAGGCTCCCTGGGTATCGTACACCTGCTGTGGCTGTTCACGTTGCGTAGGTTACGATATGGTATAAAACGGAGGTTGAGTACGATATGAACTGCATGTTAAGCAAGGCAAACGTGTCATACCTGAGGCCGCGGTGGTGGCATACTCGATGTCGGAACCCCAAAGTCAGACGATCTCCCTGGGCAGACAGGGTCAGGCGTCTCCTGAAGCGAAGGCCGAGCGTGCGATGGACCGGCGTCGTCGTAGTGGCGACGTGAAGTAGAGGACCAGAACTGGTCCACACTAGAGCGTCGTGGTAGTGGTGGCGATCTTGCCCGCCTGGAAGGCTGCACCACATCAGCCGCACTCCGACAGGAGACACGACGAAGTAGCGCCGCAGCCCGTGAACGGAAACTGTGAAGGACGGACGCCACGTCATCCTGCCTGACGTGCTGAGGCCTCGTCTCCAGTCTCTGTAGCAACGTGTTGGACTCAGCGTGAACCTGTTCCACAAACTTGGTGTAACATCCTGAATATTTCGACTTTGGAATACGGAATTAAAAATTCAGAATAACCAAAAATCTTTTTCAAAATACATTCATGCCTGAACTAACTCAATTCGATCTGTCGTTTTTCGTTTACACGTGGGCTAATAGACGAACGTCTGAGGATACGTCGATATTTGATTTCAAATATTATTTATTCAAGGAGCTATGATTTGCATATGCCAATTATTTTCGAAAAACAAAAACCCTTGAGCATATTTACTTTATAAATAAAGCTAGATATCTAAATGTATCACCATTTTGGATAAAACCCATTAAGGGATAGTTTATTAAAACAAATATTGTTCCACTAAAGAAATAACTTTGATTATTTTCTATGCACCTTTATATAGAGTGATAAGCTTTTGGAAATTATTTGCAAAATAATGTCTATTGGTAAAGTATTTACTAGAAACCTTAATTGCGAAATATAAATTCCTAATAGGCTATTTTCAAGGATATGACCTCCTCAGACAAAGTCTAGTCCTCAGGCATAATTTTAGTTTGCTTGTTTATTGTTTATTTGTGTGTGTCTAGAATCTGTGCCAAAAGATCTCGATTAAATCCTTTTACCGAAAAGGTTGTCCTCTGTACAAATTCTATCTCAAACCCCCTTCAAATTTCCAAATTTCATATCCCAAAGAAAATATTCGAACATCCTATTTCTTTGGGCCACATTTCCCTCTGTTAACCCAACCCATTCCGCAAAACAAGTTCATTTCCACTCCCTCTACCGTGGCATTCCTGCTGGGCTTTTTCTGGAAAAGTCCATGTTGCCTCCCCGAGCCCTTTCATTCCTATTGGGTTGGTAGTAAAAATAAAGTCTAATTCTCCCCCCATACTGTTTTCGGTGGCGACGTCGCCGCACGCCGCGCCGCTACGACGAGGCCGCTGCGACACCACCGGCTGCCATCTTCCGCTCCCGTCTCACCGGCGAGCTTGCCGGCCATTCCACGCGCATCCTGCTCAACCTCGCACCGCCGCCAGCCATGCAACAAGCTAGTTGTGCATGTGCATGCATGCAAGCATGTCAGCCACGAGCATGCACCATGCAAGCAAGCGCAGAGGCAGCGGTCCACACCGAACGCGTACGCCGCGTCCACGCCGTCCTGCAACAGCCCCATCCTCGCTCTGCGACCGCCCAATAGGACCGTCGGCCCCGCTCGGCCGAGCCGCCCTTGTCGCCATCCGCCGGCTGCGACGGCTATAAAAGCCGCCCTTTTCGCTCACTGTTGCCATCACACCGACGGGCTGGACACCGTTGTCGTTCGATCGGCCGCCTTCTTGCCGTGCACTGCCGCTCTACGTCACGCGCCGCCTCCACCTGGCCGAACGCTCAGCCCGGCCGTCGCCCAGGCCGAGCCGAGCCCCGCCGTCGCTGCCTGGCCGACGCCGTGGCCGGCCAGCACGCCAGCCGACCGCCCTTGCCGTGCCAGGCCGCCGGCACCTCGGCCTCCCGGCCACAGCCGCGCCTGCCCGGCCGCAGCCGCCGTGACCGCCCCGGGCCCGCGTCGTCGAAGCCGCCTGGCCCGGCCTCCTGGTCGAGCGCCGTGGCCGACGCCGTGCCGTGCCGCGCCACGCCGCCGGCCTCTTCCTGCCCGGCCACCGCCCGGGCGCACGCTGCCTGAGCCGGCGCCGCCACTCCCAGTCGCCGAGCCGCGCCGCGCTGCCTCGTCCAGCCCGGCCGCGCGCCACCGCCCCGCGCCGTCCCGGCCAAGCTCGCCGAACCTTGCTGAGCCGACCCGCCGTCCCCCGGCTTTGTCGTCCAGGCCGCGTCCCGGTTCGGGCCGCCTCCCGGCCGAGCGCCGTGGCTGGCGCACGCGCCGCCGTCGCCGCGCCGCGCCCAGCCGCCCCACCGCCAGCTCCCTTCCCTCCCCTCGGGCGCTCCTCCTGTGCAGCAGAGAAGACAGAGAAAGGAAGGAGGAGAGAGAAGAAAGAGATAAGGAGGAGAAGGGAAGAAAAAAAAAAAGAAAAGAAAAAGAAAAAAAAAGAGAAAAAAGAAAAAAAAAGAAAGAGGTGGGACCCACGTTTTATTCTCTACCCGTGGGCCCCATCTTGACCCATACTTTGAAAAAAGTCTTGTATCCACCTCCCTCTCGTTGTCGGGCAAAGCCCATAAAGCCTCCCAAAAAGTTTACCAAACGTCCCTCTGCGTCCATTGGGCTGCCGACTACAAAGTCTATATGGCGTCCCTCATCCTTTGTTGGGCTGAGCCCAAAAGATCAATCCCCTGCCAAAAGTCTATATGTCATCCTTTTCTCCAAATTTCAGGCTAAAGCCCACCAACAGCCTCCCACCTCACCAAAGTCTAACATATATCCCTCTACTCACCCAACCCCCTCTATTGAAGTCCATCTTGCCTCCCCAAGCCATTCATTCCTGTTGGGTCGGCAATAAAAAGATAAAATCTAATGCTCCTCCCCGGTACTACTCCCGGCAACGACGTCGCCGTGCGCCGCGCCGTCATCTGAACCCCGAGAACGACTAACTTATTGGACGGCTAACCTCTAACATCTAACATTTGACCCATTGACTCACTAACCCGCTGACTTCTAACTCACTAACCCGCTGACCTCTAACTCACTAACCCGCTGACCTCTAACTCACTAACCCGCTGACCTCTAACTCGCTAACCCCTAACCCCTAACCTGCACTAACCCGCTAACATTTATTCCTTAACGCTGTGTGTTCGTTTGTTGCCACCGATCGAACACGTGGTGTGCGAGGACGATCCGCGGGCCGACTGTCCCCAGGCTGTACATCGACGACCGTAGTTTCGTGTGAGGACCACCGCTCGGTGTGCCGCTACCCGGCTGCCGCAAGGTGAGCTCCTCTCCTGCTCTTCCTCTTGCTTTTGTTTTCCTTACCGCCGTTGTTGCCGCGGCACGGTAACGTTGTGAGGCGCAACACCGTACCCGTTCCCTACGCGGTTGCCCTCCGCAGCGATCACCGCTGTGCCGCCGGCCATGCATGCGCCACACAGCTAGCTGGCTGTACGTGTGCATGCATGCAAGCAGCTCACATGCATGCAGCTAGCTAGCCGTGTGTATGCATATGCATGCATGCTTGTACTCGCCCAAGCCCTTCACCTCACCATGCGCACACTCTTTTAAAAACAAAACCTGTACGTGAGGAGTTAAGGGCAGGTTCCACCCGTCAGACCTTTCCCTTTTCTTTGTTTTAAAACTTTTTCAATCTTTCGAATTCCATATCTCCCTCGTTTTAAGTCGGATTTGAACGAAACTTTCGTCAAAATCTTTCTAAAATCAAGATCTACGCAATGGCACTAGTTTGGTTATTTTTGATTGTTCTAGAATTTTTGGCTCTTTTTGTGTTAGCGAGTAGTTTGTGACGTTAGTATTCAACCGGACAGGGTACATCTGCGAGGAGGAAACTGAGCTAATCGAGAACGAACCCCCAATTGAGCAAGGCAAGTCACTACGCCCCCTTCCTCGAACATGTTGATCCTATTTTTATAAATGTGTTGATTGCAAATAAAATTGCATGCTAATTATAAAACGCGTACCTACATTTGCTTAAAGCCTTACCTTTGATATTGTTTATCCTTATGTATTTACACACCTTTGTTACCTGAGTATATTACTTTACGCGTGATTATTTACTCACTGCTTAGCCCTGCTTACATAGACGTTATACACTCCATATGTGGGATATGTGGATGTGGTTACACTGATCACTCGATGGGAGTGATTGATAGAGATCGGGTGGAGACATAAGCGCCACCCACAGCATGAAAACCTTTGTGAAAACCCAAAAACTTAATTAAACAAAAGTGATTTCGACTGGGGCGGCACGGATAGAATATGGGTGGTTCTGGGAACGGTAAGCCGCCGACCCTGGTCAGTTAAGGACCGAGTCAAGAAGCTAAGCAGGAAACGAACCGAGTACGACCACACTTCTTGAGTGGGGTTAGACCCGGTGGACTAGGTTATTCTCGTGGGGTGGCACCCCAGACATGGTAGGTTCTGGATATCGGTATGGAAATGTGGAAGTGTGTGGTTTAATGACGTCAAGCTTTATATATGTATGATGTAACCTTCAATCTCGGGAGCGCCAGGACTCCCCTCACAACCGGCTCGAGGTAGGAATGTGGCGCCGGGGGTGCAATGGGGATTCATAGTCCTTGGAGCGGGTGCCGCCATGCGAGGGTAACTGAAAAACCGGGCCGTGACAAGTCTCATGTGTTGGGTGCGTCACGGAGTGTGGGATTAAAAGCGTACATCCACTGCAGTGTGAGTAAACTAAACTATTCGAATAGCCGTGCTCGCGGTTAATGAGCGCCGGGACTTGCATTACTCTTGACTAGCCTCGTCAATTTGTAATATTGCTTAAAATATGATGGGTATGGAAGGTGTGACCTTGCCTGATATGCAAAAAGGTCGTAGTGGTTAAAACTGTGGAAATTGGATGCGAGGGTAAACCGGACCAAGCGAGGCTTGGGGAAGGTGGATGAACCCTCGCAGGTTAATGATAACTTCAACTTAACGTGGTTTTCAGTTAAAACTGTTGTGGGATAGGTTTGTGAAATAATTTGTGAAAACTAGCTTTATGCAAATAAACCAAGCCATCCTTGAACCCCTATGAACATTATATGCATTCTGTAGTGGTGGCTTGCTGAGTACGGTTGGTACTCACTCTTGCTTATTTACATCTTTTAGAAAGGTGTTGGTGTCGACCTGTACATGTGCTATGCTGGCAAGGAGTTACCGAGGACGGTGGAATAGGGACCTAGGTTCACCAGTCGATGCGTGTGGGATAAGATGGACCGCCGCTGCTTCGCTTCCGCTACTTCATTTAGTTGTTTTGGTATTTTGTGTTGCTGTCGACCATGCTTGGTCTATTCGGGTTCCATTTGGGCTACCCTTGTATTATTAATATATTGTAAGACCTGTAATACGATGTCAGCTTGAGATATACAACTGTGCCATGTGTGTACCATCTACTGATCCAGGGAATGGTATTGTAATACACATGAAGTTCCCGGTATACAAAACCGAGGGCTCACACTTGGCCTATTGAACGAATAGGGAAGGGCGTTAGAACAGTTGAACGTGTTCCACATGTAATGATAATCAACGAAAGCAATGACATACCATTGAGTTGTACGCATCTCGAGGTTGTGGGGCAAACGTGTCCGTGATCGACGCCTGGTAAGGGACAGACGTTTCCCCTTGTGGCGGGAAACACCTCCAGCGCGTAACACTGCGGTACCAACGAAGGTACTGTCTGTACGAAGCTTCGTCGTCTGGAGGTGTTTGGAGAACCAAGTGCTCTGCCGCATGTTCCCACTCCGCAACCGTTGGCGTGATCGTCCGAACAATGGTCCCCTCGTGGGACAGACCGAGTCCCTTCCAGGTGTACCTGCGTAGCATTGTAATGAGCACGTAAGAAACGTATACAATGGGGTAAAACACACTACTTGCCTATAACATTATCGGACAAGTACTTACTTGTGGAGGCTAACAGCTAGAGAGCGTCCACCTCTCGGAGGGTAGTCTTGGTAGATGTCAAGCTGTTTAAGTACCCTTTGCATGTGGTACGACTCAACGTGCACGTCCAGCACGAGGTGACAAGTGGTCCTCCAGAGCTCTGCGTCGCGCGTGCAGAGCTCTGCAAGACCGTGCGGTGCCCGCTCGACGACATCGTGATGCGTGTACGGGGTCCAGCGAACCCGGTCGGGCGTAAGCTGATCGAAGTCCACCACGAACTGTGTCTACACGCGACGTGTCGTTCCGCTCACCCACCTCGGCTGCAAAAGCATGAAATATGTGACCTTCCACGTGAAGGCTCAACCAAGCGTGCGAAGGTCAACAACCCAGCGGCTCTCAACCTGTTACATGTCAAAAAGAAATAATTAGCAATGTGAGAAAATTTAAATGACAGCACGAGGTGACAAATGGTTTTTCACATACCTTGAAACCCAACGAGGATCGATACGCCAATAATGATCCGGTTTCCGCATCCTCAGCACGTTGCAGAACGTCCCCTGACTCAGTCGTCTCGAACGGTGATGTTTATCGATCACCTCGTCGATTAGCGATACGCCATCCCTGGCAGCCATATCTACAAAATGCATGATTATAAGTGTCGTGAGCATCAGAAATGAATTAAAAAATGACAAAATTTTAATAGCAGAAGTCAAATACTGATAAAATGATGTGAAAAAGTTATGCAACGCGATAGTATCATCGTACAGGTTATGCAACGCGATAGTATCATCGTACAGGTTAAATACTAACAAGTTCAAGTGAACACACTCTAGAACTGGTAAATATAAATATTACAAGACGAATAACTAAGGATTATTTCTTGAAGTCGACCTCCGCCCTGGAACATGCCGAATATCGCCACCTTCTGCATCTTTGCCTACATTGTACATGTTGCAATCTTTACGGCTATGGTCTCCGCCGCATACAATGCAAGCCTTTGGACGTCGCGAACGGGTATTCGTTTCAGCTTCATTCGTGTGGTTCTTGATTCGACAGGTTTTGCGACGCCCCTTCGTGCCAACCAGCAAATTTGAGTCAGGCACCCAGTTGGCTTCCCCTGGGGGTGGGCGAGTGAAATCACATACCGCACGCCAACCACGCAATTCACCGCGCCAGGTCGCCTCCCATGCTCCCTTAGTAAAGTAAGGCGAGACAAATATGTTCGCATCGACACCACCTTTTGCGGAAGCGGCAAGAACATGAGAGCATGGCAGATGTCGAAGGAAAGACTTGTTACAGTTGCATTTGCAAGCATGATAGTCTGGCCATAACGTGCACTCCAATGTGATGTCCGTACTCCCAATACCGACACCACTTTTGTCACGCAGGCGTACCTCAAACAGCAACTCCCTATTCCCAACAGGCCAGACCCTATGCATTCCGCCCTTCTTGCTTTTCTCCTCCATGTACAGTGTGATAGCGGGGCTATACCTTACATTAGGATTAGCAAGGTTAAGACTAGCCATGGCGTATCTTTTACAAAGATACTTCTATGTACCCCTTGTGATGCCCTCTAGGATAGCAACAATTGGTAAATGACGTGTATTTTTCATCACCCAGTTGTACACTTCGGCAAGATTTGTTGTCATCACACCATACCGTAACCATTGGTATCGTACAACAATAACCACTTTTCCCTTGGCTCATGCTCTATCCAGTCAGTGAAGCACTTTGTAGCCCTCCCCCCGCTTCCTACATCGAGTAACAGATGGTGATTCGTTTGGAACGGGTTCCAAGCCTTCCGGCTCCTCTTGTCGGGCAACAACTGGTTTTTTCGAACCTCTTGCATGTGAGTAGTGGTCAGCCGATCCAGCTGTTCCCATATGGCGTCGAACTTTCTTTGCTGATTCTGCTTGCACAACTTTTTGAACAGGTCCATTAACCTCTTACTCCTGAATTGTCTGTAAAAATTTGCACCGAGATGTCGCATACACCATCTGCTATGCAAATCTGGCCAGGAAACCTCCTCAGTTACATGTTCCTTTAGCTGTTGCACCACTGATAGAATGCCGGCATGTCGGTCATGCAGAACACACACATTTGGTCTGTTTTGAACAACACACCTTTTAATGTGACACAGGAACCATAGCCAGCTCGATGTGTTCTCGCTTTCAACAAAAGCGAAGGCAACGGGGACAACATGGCTATCAGCCTCGACTCCGATTGCGGTTAAAATAGTTCCCCTATACTTACCTGTCATAAAAGTACCATCAACACATAGCAACGGAATGTAATTTAGGAAAGCCTCTATCATGCACCCAAATGACCAAAATGCACGACGAAGGACGTTTTTCCCATTGTCATTAACCTCATCAAGAATAGCCATATGTGTGCCCGAGTTTCTAGCCTGCAACACCTCCAAAAGTAGGGGAAGGTTGTGGTATCAATCTTCGTAACTTCCAAATCTCATCTCCAATGCTTTCTGCTTACCTCTCCAAGCCTTGTCGTACGATATCTCATACCCGTACTCTTTCTCCACGTCATGCATTATTGTGAACGGCGACAAAGAGGTTTTTTTAACAACCTTCGAATAAACCATTTGTGCCACGAATGCAGCCGTCATGTTCCTGTGTACCAAAGGGGTCTTGTCCAACAAACATGTATGCTCCTCAACCCTTGAAGCTACCCATAAGTTGTCATGTTGTGGCTTGTAACCATGCACTCTCCAAGGGCATCCGGGCTTTGTGCACTTCACGTCATACGTCGTCCGATTTGAAACCTTCACCCTGAACTCCCGTTTCTGCAGAAAAGCCCACCTCTTCACCGCGTCTTGTAGGTGCCCTTTGTCGTGAAACATCTGTCCAACTTGCACCTTCTCACAATCATATCGCCAGTGGGCATCTAAACCATCGTTAACCCCCAGACGGGTCATGGATATGGTCGTCCAATCTTCAGGTACATTGGTTTCCTCCTCCCACTGTGCTGTATCTTGCCCTTCCACCACGAACGAAATATATTCCTCGTTCTCCAGTTTCATCTCTTCCACTACAACTTCGTTCTCCTCCGCTGCATCAACAGCCAAAGGTGAGTCCGGCTCATCGTCATCCAATTCGTTAGCCGGACAATTGCCACAGGGCACAACCACATCTGCAGTAGTCTCCTCCTCTACTGCTTCCTCTTCCCCACTCCTGCAACTATTAGCCTCTTCCACGATATGTGTTTGTTCCACCTCCGTTCGGCTGGTCTCGCCGGTCCCAACAATATCTATTTTCTTTTGTATCAATATTGCCAGGCTATAACCTTTCTCTCCTACTTTAGCCACCAATTTTCTCCAACTCCCAGTAGATGCAAGCTCTACTACTCTCCACTGCCATCCGTATTCACTCCTTACTGGCCACACGGCTTTTATGATGAATTTCTTCATCGAAGGATCTATCCCAAACATATTATGCAGCCACCCTAGCATGTCGTTCAAAACCAACTGGTCTGGTGTATTTAGGGTAGTATCAACAAATACATATACGGTCAAATCTACCCCGCTATCACAAAGTTGTATTGGAGCGTCGCCATAATACACACGAACGGGCACAGCACCTGACATCCTGAAATAGCATGCCAATTGCTATTAATACGTCATTACTCAGTAAGGTGTCGTATGCTCTATGCTTACATTATTGCTCTAACGTATTCAAACTATATTTCATTACTTAAATATAAGTTCCATTCGATTTTAACTAATAATAAACGTATAATACCTCCATTCAATTTTAACTAATAATAAACGTATAATACCTGTACTAACAACCAACAATGATTAATAAAAAAAATTCTCGTCGTCCTAAGGGATTACAAATGTATACCTTCGCTGTCGTTGCTCTTTCCTGCACAGTTACGGACGTCTCCTTCCCAACCACGTAGTAATTTCCTCTAGCCAAATGACACAGCTCTGCATCGTAAATTTGACTAATTAAATATAATTTCCTTTCGATTTGTACTAACGCTCAACATTGATTTCTCCCCGATGATAACTATTTCACCATTACGAAATTGCTAATCACCTCAGCAAACATATACTAACTTCGAATTATTTACAACATACAACTACATAACTATATATATGTACTAATGGTTAACATTACACTATGACTAATGGTTAACAGAGTCAACAAATTATATGTACTAACAACAATGACTAACGATTCACAAATAAAAACAACGAAATAACAAACCTCATATGTACAATTTCAAATTTCAAAACCTAAAGTATTGCAATTTTATACCTTAATAGCAGCTTATCTTTTCTTCTCGTGATGCTATATCTTCATGACGACGTGGTGCACCGGCTGCCATGGCAATGGCGACGGCAGGCTGGCGCGACGGCGGCCTGAAGCTGGCGAGGCGAAGCTACCGCGAGCTGATGAGGTGAGCCGACGACGACGACGAAGTGGTCCTCCTTGTGCTTATATGCATGCATCCTGTCGACCTCCCATATGCCGATATGGGGACCTGTCGGCACGCGGCTGGCCGACAGGGGCGGTGGGGGATCCTGTCGGCATCCGGCTGGCCGACTGGGCGGGCTGTCGGCACACGGTGAGCCGACTGGGCCAGCTGTCGGCACTCGGCTGGCCGATTGGGCGGTGCCGCGGCCTGTCGGCACGCGGTGAGCCGACTGGGCCAGCTGTCGGCACTCGGTTGGCCGACTAGGAGGTGTCGCAGCCTGTCGGCACGCGGCTCTTCGACTGGGCCGCGTTTCGTCTTTCCGTGGTTCGACTGGGCCTCTTTTTTGCGATTTTTTGCAAAAGCCCACTATTTTTGCGATTTTCTATTAAAATACTATTATTTCTAAAAAAAATTCCCAGCCCGATGGCTCCCGCGCCGCCTCCTCCAAGCGTAAGTGAAATTCATCTCGTTCGGCAGTTGGGCTTTTCTTTTCATTCTTGTATTGGGCCCTTGTGTTCATTAATCTATTTGTTCTCCATCCCAGTTGAAATTAGTACTACCAGCACATTGGTATTAATAGATCTTTGATGTGATGGATGTGCAGTTATGCTATGCAGTTTTTTCATGTAAGTGCACATATGTACTCACGCCACACAATACACCACGTTGCGCTCAGCTCGCTCTTATGATGTACAGAGCTTAGCTAGGATCTGTTGTTATGTCTACATGCTGTAGCCAAGTGCTAGTGCCAAATACTCCGCACATATTTTCACGTTTCACAAAACAACAAAACCTGGTCTTGTGCAAAGTGGCAACAAATACATGTATGTGGACTTTCCATGTGTATCCTCTTATTGTGTTCAATGAAGTGGTTATGGCTTTGAAGGGGCTTGATTGGTGCTTCGTGGTTAATTAATGTTGCATGTTATCTGTTTTACGTTGCATGTTATGTCTTTATCAAATTATATCTAGTCCTGCAGGTCGGTCATAAGTTTCCCCATATCAGATTATGATTATATCTGCATTCCGAATTATGATAATGCCACAAGGTATTTATGATCATCCCGTTTAGGCTTGTTCAGTTAATTCATCTTCTAAAGGGTTTGAAAAGAATTTATAGGTGAATTAATTCCACACCTATTTTTCTCTCAATCCCCTTTAATCCTTTACTCTTGGGATTAACCGAACAAACCCTTTAAATATAATAGTTTTCTTTTGGCTGTTGTGATCAAACAGGGTGTAATCGCAACAGTAATATAGGGCGTGTACGATCAACTAGTCATAACTATATTTAAACTAGTGACTCTTTTAGTTTATTTTTGAGTTGAATATGTACTATCCAGTGTTTGCATTAACACTGGATGACATACAAGGATCATGGAGAAAAATGTTAGATGACCTATATAGCTGCATTTGCAAAGAGGTTAAGAAGGAGGAGGACTTCAAGTTAGTAGAAGGAAAGGTTTACACACCAAGGGAAGGGTGTTTTCTTGTGAGATTCTGTGGCGCAAATGCAGACGACCCTGCTGTGCATTTTCTGTATCGCTTCAATGATTTATTCCTGGATTCATTTCATTGCGAAGGCAAATGGTACAGACTTAATGATGGGTCTGCCGTTCTACCTCCCAGACATCAACTGAACTACAAAGAAGAGATAATTTTGTCCTTGGGATCAGGTTACAGATCATTGGGAATCAACATTGAGAAAATAAGGTTTTGAGAATCAATGTTCTTTGAAAGCTATAACTCATTACTGACTGGCACAAGAAATGAAAGAGCAACAGATGCAAAAAAAAACATTGGTAAAGCTTTGCAGATGCCGCTCATCTGTGTTGCAGAGGCAACACAGTTCCCTGAACTTGCTGCTTGGCTTCAAGAAACTTTACTTCACAAGGAAGATGCTATCATACCCACAAAGCTGACCAATAAACTGAGAATGTGGGATAAATGTTCGAAGATACTCCACGAGGGCAGAAGCAAGTTTCAAGCCCCTGATCCCATAAAACAACCGAAGAGATGCGAGATATATTCCACTTCTGATGATGTTGTTAGATTTATGGGTGTTCTAAGAAGAATAAATGAGAACAAATTGAGAAAAACAGGGATTAAGATGAAGAGGAAGCATCTGATAGAGGATCTCTGTGAACATAATATTGCTATACTATCACCAAGGATGGATGAAGGTGAAATTTCTTCAGAAATGCCAGAGCTGAAAGAAGAAAAGGAAGATACTTGGAGTGACTCAGAGCCGGACCACATGGGCAGTGATGCTGAAGACAAGAGTACGAAGATGAAGCAGATGAACAATTGGAAGAGAAGGCATGAACTTGAAGACGTTCGGAGTAAGAAAATGGGAATTGGCAAAGTAAATGAAGAGAAACAAAACAGAAGTACCAGGATGAACAAGCTAGCGAAGACCGCAGAAACATCTAAGATTATGACTCCAAATGCTGTTGAAAAAGAGAAGCGTCGGTTGCAAGAGTTTAAGGGTAAACAGAACATTTTGAGCCAGAACAGTACTGAAGATGTCATGGAAGACGACCAGACTTATTCTGTTCAGGAGAAATCTGATGATGAATGTGATAGTGAGTATGAAGTAGTTACCTCAGCAGCCACAGATGTTGGGTTGGTGCTGGAGGGCTTGCCAGCTCCTCAAGGGAAGCATACCAGGTTCATTTCTAAAGAGAAAGGAAAGAAAAGCAACTGGATCAAGACAACAAAGACATGCCAAATATCTACAGGCGGACATGGAGACCTTACTTACTATGTTCAGGAAGAAGCGATTGAGGAACCAGACAATGGGTACGACCTCATCGTCACCTCAGCAGCAACTGGTGCCCTGGTGCTGGAGGGTTTGCCAGTTCCTCAAGGGAAACACACAAGATACATTCCTAAAGAGAGAGGAAAGACAAGCATCAGCATCAAGACAACAGAGCGACAAACATCTATTGGGCGTCATGGAGAATTAGCTTATTCTGTTCAGGAGGAAGTGAATGATCACTTGACAATGGGTACAACGTCGTCGTCACCTCAACAGCAACTGGCGCACTGGTGTTGAAGGGCTTGCCTGTTCCCCAGGGGCAGCACAAAAGATTTATTCCACGCTGCCGCCCTGCCCCATCCTTCGAATGCTGACTCCTAGGAGGTCTGACTAAAACAACAGCTAGCATGAGGAGGCCTAAAGCATCCTCCATCTATGCATTGTGTGATGGATATGTATGATTTTTCTGCTGGTGAAGATGGTTGCTGACATTTGTGTGTTCTTTGTCATGCCTGGAGTTTGGTGAAATCTGTTGTTGTTTGACTTTGTTCCATTTTGTGGCGTGTGCTTATAACTGTTGCATGCTGCTGCTTGTTTCCAAGGTAAACGAGAATATTTCTTTGCTAGAATGCTACATGTTGTTGTCATGTTCAAGGTTTTCTTTTTCCTGCATGCCTGAAATGTCTATGAACCTTTGCTTGAGACATGCCTGTGCTTTGCATTAAGTTGACAAGGGCCACAGCCATGCAAAAATTTCCAATTTGCTGTTCCAGAATAGTGTGATCATGTATGTCATGGCACAGTGACTCAAAAACAACAAAACCCTGCAGAATATCTGCCCAACTTTTAATTTTGTGTTATGGACATTTAGCAACACAATTTACTACTCCTTTTGTGTTCAACAAAATAACAACATATTGATTTGTTGATTGATGCATGTATATATAGAGGGGATACTAGCAGTTGCTTGGCAGATACAGGATTTTGACTATGGTGGTACGAAATTAACAAACAATGAACTACGTAGATAACATTGCAGAAACTAGCTTGATGATAAAAATGAACTCAATCATTGATAAGCACTCAATCTAGGCATGCATATATCAAGGCAATGTGTATGACAATTCCAACACTAGTCAGTTTACACAATTTGCAGTGAACAGTGAACAAAAGTGGAAAAGAAGGCAGTACAGAAGTAGAACATGTCATTGAATGATATCCATGGACAACATATATGGTATATAAGCCACATAAATAAAAGGAGTTATCTCTATTCGCAGTTACAAAATGTAATCTATGCTTTCAGGTTCTGGATAGTTGCTTGCTCACTTTCTGTCCATTTTATCAAAAATCAACACAATGTGTTACAGCTTGACTCTACTGGGTTTATGTGTTTCAGGTTCTGCCCCCACAGAGATTTCCAATCAACAAACTTCTTCTTTGAAGGTTCTAGAACTTGAATCACAAATTTATTTCTAAAGTAATGTTTTTTTAAAATAAATATTTCTCAATCAATTGAAGAAATGGAGAATCTAATGCATAACGAAATAGTGAAATAATGACCTTGTTCTGAGCCTGAAGTGCTTGATCCATCCCTATGCCATTGCACATCAGTCTTGGTCCTTCCCCGCCTTGTGTGTCAGGCTGTCAGCCTGCTTCCGCTTGCCCTTGCCCAACGATCGCCATCCCCTTAGCCTCCTGCTACTCAGCCCTCTGCCGACTGCCGTAGGCCGCTGCCATCAGAGCTAGTTGGGAGAGCCGAGTCGCCGTTCCACCGAGGAGCGGCATTCCGGGGTGGCGCGGCGCCGCCCCATCGCCTGGCTCTGGTGGTGGCTCCCAGTCCGTCGCTCGATAACTTGCGCCGTCGCCCCCTCGCAGGCTCGCCTCCTCGTATCCGTGACCAACAGCGAGAAGGGGAAATAGGGTTAAGAGTAGGGGGGCTGATGGGCTGTGCCGTTGTGGGCCACTTAGGAGAAGGCGCGTTAGGACGTTGGATTGATACTATTTTTGAGGAAAACGTCCACTTTTGGTCCCTCAACTATGTCTCGAAAATATAGAGCGTTCCTAACTTCTAAAACCAGTATAAATTGTATTCCTAAACTGTTTTGAGAGCGGTTTTTGACTGATGTGACGCTTACTGACAAGTTGAGTTGGTAAAATTGAACTCCCGGTTTTAAGTGTGAGTAAAACTTTTACTCAGTGAAGAGAGATCTTTCTCAATTCTACCAAAAGTAAACTTTTTACTCCCGATTTTAAGTGTGAGTAAATCTTTTAGTCTTGACATAGGGAGCATGAGAGAGAGAGGAAGAGGAGGCCCATGGACCAAAACACAAATAAAACATTTAGAGGTGGGCGGTTATTTACAAAATTTGTAGTGGAATGAGGTGCTCGATCTTGACCATCTATCCTTAACCCAATAGTGCATAAAAGAGTTGCATGGTTACACTAAAATGGAGGGTTGCACCTGATACTTCCCCTGGTTGAACACCTCAGCAATAGCATGCTGAACTGCTTCAAGGAGAAGAAGCAAAGAGTCAGGTCCATCTCATAGGGCCAGACGTGCGTCTGGTTATCTCCTGCGGCTCTCTGGATCTGCATGCTCTCTAAGTCAAGAACAAATAGCCCTAGTTATGAAACCCAGATGATTAGACGCCAGCTCCGCAGGCAAAACCACTCCAACCTAACTTCCAACTCTACCCAATCTTTGCACTCCAATCGAAAATGTGCCAGCCTAGCATCCTCGACAAGATTTCGTATGTCGAAAGACCGTGACAAAACCCAGCTCGCCTCATTGTCGTTGCCATCACCACTGCCATGCCCGTTGTACACCCAGATCGACACCTTCATGCTCACATCCTCTCTTCGGAGAAGGGCCAGCCGGCCATATGCCGTTGTTGCTAGTATGAGCATTTTCTTGGTAGATATGTTCGAATTAGACATAGTGTATTGTATCGGTAGCATTGTCATCCGTGCACGGCCTGTACCTATGTCCACCGCAACAGTGTGCGTGATTTCGACCATTTCGTCGAGCATATGCAGTGGTTTTCTGGACTCCTTTATGCATAGCAAATGGATGGCACCCTGACACACAACCGGCGCGGCACGGTACCTAAACATATCTGGCAATCGGAGTTCGTCGGCAATAGGACGAATGATTGGGCCCCACATGCCGGTCCTCGAACAGTAGTTCTGGAGAGCCAATACGCCCTTGGGTTCGACATCCATGGCGAGCACCTGGAAGGAGTTAGGGGTAGGGCTCGGCTCAATACCATGAACGGAGTGCAAGATGTATCTGGCCGGGATGAGCTGATCCAAGCGAGGCATGGATGCGTGGAATCCCGTCATGGGGTTGTACACGGAGATCTCCTCTGGGATGCCCCGGCACACGAGGAGCAGGCCGTCGCTGCACGCGAGCTGCGCGAACCTCTCCTCTGGCTTATCGTTCGACGCAACGGTCGGCACGAAGGAAGGGACAGGCAGGTCATCCGACCAGTGCTGCCCTGTGGACGGCGACCATGTGGACCGTGCGCAGAAGCAGAGCTTGCCCGGGTAGGCCTACCGGTAGTGGAATCCGACGAGGAGGCGGCGGTCCGCTTGGCGGCAAGGGTGGCGGCGCACTTGGGAGGCATTGTCTATCACGGCGCGCCGCCAGTGCTTGGAGACGGCAGCACAGCGGACAATGGAACGTGGGTCCAGCCGGAGGAAGACGTGCAGGAGGACGTCGCTCGGGAGGGAGCGCGGCGGCGGCGGCGCCATGCGTCGGAATCTCTTCCGCCCTTGCGACGTTCGATCGGCTGGCGCCCTAATTTGGCTTTGCTTGGTGATTTGCGACATGCTTTCCTATCGATTCGCCGTACGTAACGTACTAACGTACGTACGCTTTTATTTAACAACAACCAAAAAGACTAAACGTATACATATGCACGCTGTACAAATAATTCATCTCGCAGGTCACCTGATTTGACACGGCGAGAGCTACCCGGGCCGGCCCGTGATGTGTCATGCATCTATCTCTAGGCTCTAGCCTAACCTTCACCACGTGTTTTTAGCGCCGTACATGCGGGCGGCAACCAGCAAGATGGCGGGCGATTCGGCGGATCAGAACCGGAAGCGTCCGGCGGTGGCGGCAGCGTTGGTCGAGGATGAGACGCGGGCCGACGAGGACTACGAGATGATCAGCACCGGCGCCGTGAAGCGGCCGTGAGAGGCGACCCGCGAACGCGAACGGAAGGACAGGATCGCGAGATTGCTTCACGATGTTCGCTACGAACAGGCCACCGAATACGAACCCAAGGGGAGTGAGTTCACACCTTACCGGTTTTGCATGGAAGATATTTCCTGCCTCGACCACGACGAAGAATGTAAGGTGGATGGGACTAAAAAAATAAAAAAAAATTTAGTACATGTCACATCAAATGTTTATACATTAATTAGAAGTATTAAACGTAGACTAAAAATAAAACCTATTTTATAACCCTGGATTAATTTGCGAGACGAATCTATTGAGCCTAATTAATCCATGATTAGCCTATGTGATACTACAGTAAACATGTGCTAATTATGGATTAATTAGGCTTAAAAAATTTGTCTCGCGAATTAGCACTCATTTATGCAATTAGTTTTATTATTGGTCTATGTTTAATACTCTTAATTAGCACTCAAACACCCCCTAATTATATATCCCGGTCGTTTCTCTTCAGTAGTACATCAATGATACTAAGGGTGTGTTCGGTTCCTCCGCACGAAAAACGAAACGACTCATTAGCACATGATTAATTAAGTATTTGCTAATTTTTTTTAAAAAAATAGATTAATATGATTTTTTAAAACAACTTTCGTATAGAAACTTTTTGCTAAAAACACACCGTTTAGCAGTTTGAAAAGCGTGCGCGCGGAAAAAGGAAGAGATAAGTTGGGAAAGTTGAATAAAGAACTCACCCTAAGTACCCCTCGATCGGTTCCATATTATAAATTGTTTAAAGTTTACCCTAAGTAAAAACAACTTTGCCGTGAGTTTATAAAAAATTACACCAACATATATATGCCACATTAAATTTAACGTAAAATATATATGTCTAATAGTGCATTTATTTATTATTATGGATATTGCTATATTTTATTTTAAAAAGTCAGTTAAAGTTAGCTAGAGAAATTTAACTTACGAAAAATAACTAAAGAACGAAGGGAGTATAACCTATCAGTCTAGCAGCATATGAGAATCCTTGTGAAAACAATACTTCGAGTACTCACGAATTAGCAAATTAACAAAACAATCAAAAGATAAATTACCGTCCGTAATTTTCCTTAGAGTAAAGTTGGTGAATCAAATATAAAATATTTTTTTCCTAACACTTCCAATTTTCTAACTGACATTTTTAAGGCTCTGTTCACTCCAGAGTTTTAGTCTGAACTGACAGTGACATTTAAAACTAGATGACTCATTAGTACATAATTAATTACATATTAACTATAAAAATTTGAAAATAAATTTATTTTATTTTTAAACAGATTTTAAAAAACATTGCTTAAAATGGAAAACGGTAAATTACCTTATCCAACAATCCAAAATGAACTCATCCTTAGCCCTCAACCAGATTTCTCTTATGTTAGATATAAAATTTTCCATACCTAACTAGTCCGGTTATTGCACAAATTTAAACTATGTACCTTTTATATTCATATAGATGGCAATAGAATTAATAGCTGACATATTTAGGAACCATTTTTATGTCCAAGACGATAATATTTGTAGGAAAATCTGTATATTTTTATTCAGCTCGTGAATTGCCCTTTGGTAACAGAATGATTTGTGTTTTTTCCCATGCTTTGCAGCAACTCTTGGGCTTGGCCAACCTCTTGAAGATATACCGGAATCTGATCTAGACAATTTGTATGGTGCAGTGAATGTCCTTTCTGTCAAAGTACTTAAATCTGGCGTGGGCTTCCCCATCAACATTTATGGAAACTGTTTTGGTGAGAGATGAATTTGACTCTCGATGCATCTACATATTCCGTCGCGGCAGAAACGAGTGCCAGCTCGTTAAATCCCAGGTCAGTAGTCCGTATTCCATAACACTCTCTTCGTCACAAAATAATTATCGTTATGAGATATTTAGTAGATATTAAGATACGACGTGCCACACTTTTAACGCTAGAGATAAAAATACAATATCATAAATTACTATTTAATAAATTATGAGAATTTGTTAAATAATAATTCATAGTCTTGCACTTTTATCTACATATTAAAAGTGTGGAACGTCACATAAAGTTATGAAAAAATTACTATAACACCTTTATTAAATGATGTATTGCTAGGGAGTGAGATGGTATTTGAGGATACGATGAACAAACTTTTGAATTGATTGGAGATAATTGATGTGATAAAAGATATTTTATTTGAGATAAAATTTGAATCCTAAAACGGCAGCTATTTTAGGATAGAGTTGTTAGAGGGGTTTCAAAACTATTAGATGTAACTATATTATGTTTTGCACTGCATGTTTTATGCCCATGTCCACGTCCAGGGTGAAGCGTTGACTTTGACTGGACCATATCGAGGACCTGCTATGCTGGACGGCCTCTATTTTGAGATCAACCTGAAGATTAGGGGCGACGGATAAGAAGCAACCGACAGAAATTTCAGCAAGGGTGTACTAGAATCTGTCGGTTGCCATGTACGGAGGACTATGAGAACCAACCATTTGAGTGAACTAGAACTAGAACTGGCATATACACCTGTTTGCTTCGCCGTGGAGGCCACTGTTGGTGTCACTGTTCTGAAGGGGCCTCAAAAGTTCTGTGCAAACATCAGGGCTTGCCCTACTGGAAAACAAGATGACCATGCTGTGCTATATGATAGTGAAGCGTCGGGCACCAATGCTACTGTCGGCGGGGCTGTGCTTATGGTGTGCTGCCTGTACGATCGTATAGGGCCCCAAAATTCCAGGGCCTCAAAAAATAAGTCCAGTAGTAAAAGGCCCTGTATATTGGAGAGAGTCCAGCTCATGTCCGTGCGATCGTTCAAAGTCCTGAGCCCTCACAGCGACGGCGCAACTGCACGTTTCCTATTCTTTCGTATCCTCGACTCCTCGAGTCCTCGTATCCAGCCAGCGCAGATTAGCAGCCAATGCACAAAGCAAATTAGCAGAATTGCAGGCTGCAGGCACCAACGACAAGGACTAAGGAGAGGACCAAAGGCAGAGGCCCCTGCACCCTGCAGGACTGAGGACTGCAAGTATTGTTTTTTTTCTCAATTCCCTAATCCCTCTGTACCTGTACGTATGAATCTAGACGCTTGTGTAATTTTAATTTTATTCTTTTTATCTTTTGAAGCCATGTCTTCTTCAAATCGAATTAGAAAATATGAATCCAGTTTCCAAAAGCGTAAGAAGAAACATAGAATTGAGGAGTTAACTCAATCTCAGAAAGGGCAATGGATAGATTTGTTATAAAAGAATCAAATATTCTTTCTGGTAATGAGGCAATTGATCAAGGTCCTGCACTTAATAATAATATTGAAAATGATCTTAGAGATGGTCAGACAGAGACAGAAAATAATGCTGAGGCTCAGGAAGTTCCTATTGATAACACAAATATTGAAATAGAAAATGATGGTGATAACACTGAGAATATTGATGATTCTTTTCAGCCTGATATATTTGATCCAAGATATTGGGATTCACTTAATCCTAAACAAATAGACATTTTAGCACAAAAGGGCCCTAGAAGAGACTTATCAATTCAGAAAGGTCCAAGGATAGGTATTCTAGAAGGTTTTCTGCACTATTCTATATTAGAATTTTATCAAATGGAGAGCATTGGGATAGTGATTGGCTTGTCTATTCTAAGGAACTCGATAGAGTATTTTGCTTCAGTTGTAAATTATTTACAAAAGGGCATAAAAAGGGTCAATTGGCAAATGAGGAGTATAATGATTGGATACATCTCAGTATTAGGCTTAAAGAGCATGAGACAAGTGCAGATCATGTTTTGAATATGATCACTTGGTATGTATGAGTTACGTAGTAGGTTGCAAAGTGATCAAGCTATTGACAAAACTGCCCAACGACAACTTGAGAAAGAAAAAGATCATTGGAGAAAAGTATTATTCAGAATTGTTTGCATTGTTAAATTTCTTGCGAAGCACAATCTAGCATTTCGTGGTACTAATAGCAAGCTATATGAAGATAGCAATGGAAATTTCTTAGGATTGATGGAGATGTTGGCCGAATTTGACCCAGTTATCCAAGAGCATGTTCGTCGTATTACAAGTGAAGAAACTGCACTTCATTATCTTGATCCAAAGATTCAAAATGAGTTGATACACTTGCTTGCTTCAGCTATTAAGTCTGAAATTATAAGGAAAATAAATAGAGCAAAGTATTTCTCTGTCATACTTGATTGTACCCCTGATGCAAACCACCAAGAACAAATTTCTTTAATTATAAGATATGTGGATTCATCTTCAGATAATATTTCCATAGAAGAATCCTTTGTAGGATTTTTAGATGTAAATGATACAACCGGACAAGGACTTTTTGATGTGCTAGAGAATGAACTAAAGTGTCTTGATCTTGATATTAATGATGTGAGAGGACAAGGTTATGACAATGGGTCAAATATAAAAGGAAAACATCAAGGTGTGCAAAAGAGACTTTTGGATGTAAATCCTAGAGCTTTCTATTCTGCTTGTGGTTGCCACAGTCTTAATTTAACATTTTGTGATATGGCCAAGACTTGTGGTAAAGCTAAAGATTTCTTTGGAATCATCCAACGCATTTATACAACTTTTGCTAATTCCACTAAGAAATGGCAGATCCTGAAAGATAACATAACAGGATTGACTCTAAAGTTAGTGTCCGCTATACGATGGGAGAGTCGTGTTGACAGTGTTAAAGCTATCAGATTTCAGTGCGCTGATATTCTAGAGGCTCTACTTCAGGTATTTGACATTGACATATTAAATTATTATTAACTATTCATTTTCTCTGGATATCATCAAAATTTAACTTATATTTTTTCTTCTTAATTCAGGTATCTGATGTTGATAATGATCCAAAAACTAGCAGTGAGGCTAAAGGTTTGGCAAATAATGAACTAGGAGAATTTGAATTTATAGTGGCAATAGTCATTTGGTATGAGGTACTATATGCCGTTAATTTAGTAAGCAAACACTTGCAAGCAAAGGATATGCTTATTGATGTTGCTATTGAGAAAGTGCAAGGGCTAATTTCTTTCTTCCAAGGGTACAGAGAAACTGGTTTCTTAGAAGCATTGGAGGCGGCCAAAGGAATTGCACTTGAGATGGATATCGGCACAACATTTCGTAAAAAGCGACAAATTAAAAGAAAGAGACAATTTGATGAGAACCTAGATGATACAAATACTGCTATATAGTCTCCAGAGGAATTATTTAGAACCGACTATTTTATACCTATCGTTGATCAAGCTATAGCCTCGCTTACAAGAAGATTTAAACAGTACCAGGATTAACAAAAGAATTTTGGTTTCTCATTTACTTCTGACTCATTACAGTCATTGGATAGTCAGAGCTTGAAATCTTCTTGTGACAATCTTGAAGCAGCCCATAAAAGAGATGAGAAATCTGATATTGATGCCAATGAACTATATACAGAGTTGAGGTTTCTTCAGGATTTCATTCCAAAAGAAAATATGAGTCCTCTTGAAATCCTTAAGTTTCTAAAGCGACATGATTGTTTTCCCAATGCAGCTACTGCATACAGAATTTTATTGACCATTCCTGTGACGGTTGCATCAGCAGAGCGGAGCTTTTCTAAGTTGAAACTATTGAAGTCAAACTTGCGTTCTACTATGACACAAAAAAGACTTAATAGTTTGGCTACGATAGCACTTGAGAGCGGATTGCTCGAGAAAATTAATTATGAGCATATTATTGAAGATTTTATTTCAAAGAACACTAAGAGAATGATGTTATTCAAGTAAAGATTATATAAATTAAGAGTTCAAAAGGTACTATTCTTCATATATCGCATTTGCTCTGCAGTATATATTATTTTTGCTACATTTGGTACTTCGATTCAAGCCTCTCTTAGAGCTTCGTACAGGGCCTACAAATCTCATGGCACGGCCCTGTTGTCGGTGAGGATGGATCTCTGGCGTTGTCTCGCAATTTAGGCTGTGTTCATTATTTTGAGTTGGGAACTCACCCTTCCAGCACGCAAAACGGAACAACTCATTAGTGCATGATTAATTAAGTATTTGCTAATTATTTTTTGAAAAATAAATTAATATGATTTTTTAAAACAATTTTCGTATAGAAACTTTTTGTAAAAAATACACCGTTTAGCAGTTTGAAAAGCGTACGCGTGAAAAAAAAAGAGAGATGAGTTGGAAGTGTAGGTTAACGAACACAGCCTTAGTAGTTCTCCGAGTGGATGAGGAACTCATACTTAGAATTTGTGTTTACAAGGGGCAATTCAAGGTATAAAAGAACCACCACTGTTCTTACCCTAGGACACTCTGACACGTCTGTACATGTTAACCAAGGTTGCAATGAACTACGAGTGAAGATTGAATGGTCAGGCATTTCAGAGAGTTGGTCATTACTAAGAAACGTTAACTGAACCCCAACTATGTCCTCCAATTTTATGAAGCCATGAATAGTGCAATGTGCGACAAAGTGAACCAGAATGCATTTGTATGACGTCCGCTTCTAAAATATGTTATATATATATATAGTGAAATTGTTGCTATATATCTTGATGATATAATGACATGTACTCTTTCAGTTTCTTTTTATTTGACATTGGTTAGTTAATACATTTTATGGGATGGGGATAGCATGATGTATCTGTATGCTAATTTGACCTAGCTAGCCTCATGCATCTCTACACAAAAAGCATTTCACTTGGTAGGCGTTGTGAGCCGCCACTAGGCCATGCAAGCGACAGCCTATATATGCGCAGAGTGTTAACTACAGGAAAATGGATTTTAAGTTCCAAGGGTATGTGGCCTCATTTCTTGCATGAAATTAAGTACAGATAGTTATGTCTTTTTAGAAAAAAAGAAATATAGATTATTTTGTTGTACTGTACATCTGCACATAATATATATATATATATATATATATATATATATATATATGTCTTTTTTTAAAAAAAATATTTTTAGAAACACGAAACACGATACAAACGCAAACGCTCACAACACGTGCACACTCACTCTACTTCTATGAACACATTTGAAAGATTGGGCTGATATATCTTGAGATTAACGAAATCATCATTTACTTATATGAACACATTTGAAAGATTAGACTGACATATCTTAAAATTGACAAAATTATCATGAATGCCTCACTATCGGATATGTCACCTACCACTGAAAAAATAAATAGCCATAAATACGAGCATCCGTGTTAGTCTAGAACTTGAACCTTAGTGGGTTAGTGTCACCACAAGGACTTGAACTTGGATGGGCTAATTTCACCACAAGAAACCAAACCAGTTGAGTTACGTTCATTTCACAAATATAGATTATTTTGTTGAGCTACGCTCATTTCACGAATATAGTTTTAACCTCAAAAATAACGAGTAATATATAATGGTGGTTTTATTTTGCCCGCCAAGAAAATTCTGGATGTTGATAGTGAGATTGATCAATAGAACTATTTCAAAGAGGAGTAGCAAACCGTGAGGTCCGTCTCATAGGGCCAAACATGCGTCTGGCTATCCCCAACAACTCTTTGCATCTGCATGCTCTCCAGGTCAAGAACAAACAACCCGAGGTATGGAACCCAGATGACCACGCACCGGCTCCTGCGGCAGAACCACTCCAATCTAACCTCCAAATCTGCCCAATCTTTGTGCTCCAGTCGAAAATGTGCCAGACCAGCATGCTCGACGAGCTTCCGGACGTCAAAAGACCGTGAAAGAACCCAGCTCGCCTCGCCGTCGTCGCTACCACCACTACCACGCGGCCACTGTCTTCTTCAGCGTGTACCCATATCGTCACCTTCGCGCATGCATCCTCCCTCCGGAGAAGGGCGAGCCGCCCATCAGCTGCCGTCGCCAGAATGAGCATCTTGTTGTTTGATACGTTGTCACTGCTCATCACGCACTGCTTCGGTAGTCTCGTCATCCAGGCGTGGCCCGTGCTAATGTCCACCGCCACGGTGTGCGTGATGTTGTTGTAACCCTCCAGCGAACACGTACCAACGGCGCCGTTCTTTACATGAAGGCCGGCTGCCGCATAACCAATGGATGGCACCCTGGCACTCAATAGCCGCGACGGGATAGTGGATCATTCTGGGCATCAGGACCTTGTCGTTGACGGGACGGATGACCGGGTCCCAGGTGCCGGTCTCCGAGCTGTAGTTTTGGAGAGCCAGTTCGCCTTCGAGTTCGACCTCCACGACGAGCACCTGGAAGGAATTAGGGGTAGGATTCATCTCGTCGACATGCACGGAGTGCAAGAAGTACGTGTCTGTCAAGAGCTCGTCGTAGCGAGGCATGGTCGCGAGGAATCCTGTCAGGGGGCTGTACACCGCACTACTACAGAGAACATTTTTCTGTACGGGGGGGCTTTATCTTCGCATGCGGCCGACCTGTGGGCGCGCCTGCAAAAATCGCCCCCCTGAGGGCAGGTTAATCAGCCGCATGCGAAGATTCATTATCGCATGTGGCTGCTTAAGACGACCGCATGCGATAATAGGCCTATTATCGCATGCGGTCGTCTTAAACAGCCGCATGCGATAATGAATCTTCGCATGCGGCTGATTAACCTGCCCTCAGGGGGGCGATTTTTGCAGGCGCGCCCACAGGTCGGCCGCATGCGAAGATAAAGCCCCCCCGTACAGAAAAATGTTCTCTGTAGTAGTGTTTCATAATTCGTAATTATGCATAAGCAGTAATTACATTATAATTCTTATAAAGAAATCTAGCTACTTACTTGTTTTCTTCTTCGAAGATAATTTTGTCCTCGAAGTGCTAGGAGGGGCAGAGGATTGTTCTCTTGGTGGCTGCTTGTTGAGGTTGTAATCACCAGCGGGGTCTATAACACGATTATGGATAAACCTATAGAACTCATCGACGAGACCTGTAATGACATATGGTAGCAACTCGCTTGAATCGAGACCCAATTTCTGCAGTAGAAGGTTGAAAGACATAGAAATTGACTTAGTACTAGAATAGAATTGTTTAATTATGGCTTCGGTCTCTGAAACATGACGTACCTTAGCATTAGAGTGCAGGTACCCCTCCTTCAGAAAATATAGCATGTATCGCATGACGTAGAAGTCACAAAGGTTGGTGGCAGGTTTTTGTCTAAGGATCCACTCATGTTCAAAGATCCTGAATGTNTGGTAGATCATGGCGAAATTTTGGGACACATAATGCAACATGGATTCACCGCCAATTATAATGTTTGGACCTATCACGGGGAAATCGCCGATCCCCAAGATGACGATGAAGAGTTAAGTCCGGAGATGAATGAGGCAGAGAATTTTGTAATCGAAGACATGTCCCGTGAAAGGTTAAATGTAGACGTGTCCACAGATAGTGATGATTTTGAGGGCGGTTTTGATATAGAAGATATGCTACGCCATGTCGAACCTGAGGTTCTAGCGGGTATATCACGACGGTTAGAGAATTGGCAGGCACTGGAGAAGGCATCGAAGGATCTTCTTTACGATGAAACGAACGGATGTGATAAGGATTTCACGGTACTGCGTTCAGTGCTTGAACTTCTGAGATTGAAGGCTAAACATGGATGGTCGGACACAAGTTTTAATGATCTGATGAGCTTGTTGAGTGTGTTGCTTCCTAAGCCTAACTTCATACCTTCGAATACATATCAAGCGAAGAAACTCATATGTCCTTTATCTCTTGGTGTTGAAAAGATTCATGCTTGTGAGAATCATTGTATATTATACCGCAAAGAATATGCAGACTTGGAAAGTTGCCCAACGTGTGGCACAAGTCGGTATAAAACGGGAAATGGGCCCGTTCACACAGAGTCTACTGACCTAGATTCATCGGAGCGTAAGCGAAAAAAAATTCCGTCAATGGTGATGTGGTACCTACCAATTAAGGACCGCATGAAGCGTCTGTACTCAAACCCGACTGATGCTGAGTTGATGAGATGGCATCAAGAGGGCCGAAAGACAGACGGTATGATTCGACATCCTGCCGATGCTCGCCAGTGGAAGACATTTGATGCAAAGCACCCAGAATTTGGTAAGGATCCAAGGAATGTAAGGTTCGCGTTGAGCACTGATGGAATGAACCCGTTTGGTGATTTAAGCAGCTCACACAGCACATGGCCAGTTCTTCTCACAATGTATAATCTTCCAACATGGATATGTCAGAAACGAAAGTATATTCTTCTCACTATCCTCATACAAGGTCCGAAGCAACCTGGAATCGATATAGATGTTTTTCTTGAGCCTTTGATGGAGGACATGGAGGAGCTATGGAAAGAGGGGTTACGGCTGTGGGATGAGTTCAAGCGGGAGCACTTCAATCTACGTGCGATCATATTCGTTACCATCAATGATCTACCTGCAAACTTTTCATTATCCGGTCAGATTAAAGGGAAGACTGGGTGTCTGATATGTCTGGATATGACTTCGTACAAATACCTGACGTCGTCTAAGAAGACAGTGTACATGCGACATCGACGGTTTCTACCACGAAAACACAAGTATCGTAAGATGGCCAGATTGTTCGACAAGACAGTGGAGAACGAGACTGGCCCTGAAACACGAAGTGGTACTTACGTGTATGATATAACAAAGAACATTAAGGTTGTATTTGGCAAGGGAAAGAAGAAGACAGCAAAGAGGAAGAAAGTTGATGACGTGGAGAATACTACATTGCCATTCAAGAAGCACTCAATTTTCTTCAGATACTTAGATTACTGGAAGGACCTAGAGATCCGTCATGCAATTGATGTTATGCACCTCGAGAAGAACGTGTTTGATAGCACCATCGGCACCTTGCTGGACATCCCGAGTAAGACGAAGGATGGACTGAAGTCACGTAATGATCTTGTAAATTTGGACATAAGGCATGACCTTCACCCAGTAGAGCTGGCAAATGGAAAGAGCAAGATACCTCCTGCTTGTTACTCGTTGACACTTGAAGAGAAAAAAGCCTTCTGTAAATGCTTACAAGGGGTGAGAGTGCCTAGTGGTTTCTCATCGAACATCAGGAAGCTAGTCTCAACGAAAGATTTGACCATTTCCGGATACAATGCGCACGACTGCCATAGGATGCTAACGGTATTCCTACCAATTGCTATAAGGGCAGTCAAACCTGTCCATACCAAGGTGGTTATAACAAAGTTGTGCTACTTTTTCAATCGAATCTCACAAAAGGTATTTGATCCTCTCGAATTAGGTCCCCTTCAGACATTTGCTGTGGAGACCGTATGTCAGCTGGAGATGTATTTCCCACCATCATATTTAGATATGATGGAGCATTTGATCGTTCACATCGTCCCTCAGATTATTGAACTTGGTCCCTTATACTTACACCAGATGTGGGCGTATGAGCGTTACATGTCAATCCTCAAAGGCTATGTACGCAATCGCGCTCACCCCGAAGGATCAATGATAGAGGGATACACAACTGAAGAGGCGGTCGAGTGTTGTATGGATTACATAAAGGATGGTAATGCCATTGGGATTCCTGTGCATCGACACGAAGGGAGATTATCTGGAAGGGGTACTGTTGGTAGGAAGCAGTTTTTCGATAATGATTACAAAACAGTGGCCGTGGCACACAGCAGCGTTCTACAACAGCTCGCTATCGTCGAGCCATTCATTGAGCGACACTTTGAAGAAATCAAAGCCTGCTTCCCAGGACGATCCGCCGATTGGGTTTCAAGAGAGCACAGGCGTCGATTTCCTCAATGGTTCAAAGATCTAAACCTGCCAGTCGGTGATTGTACGGAGCAACTTACTTTACAAAGATTGGCAAGTGGGCCTTCAAGTATTGTCAACTCATGGCAAGGGTACGACATCAATGGCTTTACCTTGTACACGAGTACGAAGGACAAGAAAAGCGTCTCACAAAACAGTGGGATTCGTGTCGAAGCGATCGACCCAACTGGTGAAAAGAAGTTGTATTACGGGACCATAAAGGAAATATGGGAACTCGACTACGGCCTGAACATCCAGATCCCTGTGCTCCGTTGTCAATGGGTGAAAGACACAACAGGGGTTTCCGTGGACGACTATGGGCTAACGATAGTCGATCACAGTAAGATAGGCCACAAGGATGATCCTTGGGTTTTAGCAGAGCGTGTGGCTCAAGTGTTTTATGTGAAGGACCCTTTGGATGAACGGATGGATATTGTCGTGGACGGAAAACAACAGATCGTCGGCATCGACAACATCGAAGACCCCGCTGATTACAACCAGTTCGACGATGTACCATTGTTTACCGATCTTCCTATGCGAATTAAGAAGGTCGAGCGAACCATCGACGAAGCTAATATGTCGTACGTTCGATCAGATGGTATCGCAAAGATAGTTAAGCTCTAGTTCTTTTGTAACCTTCAGTTGTCCTGGTGTTCTAAATTTATCGGGATGAATGAAAGTGGCCCACATTTCGAACTGCTAAACGTTGTTTTTTTTCTACATGTTTTTATACGAAAGTTTCTTTACATAATCTTATTAATCCATTGTTATAAATAATTTACTACATATTTAGGATGTATTTTGAAAATATTGTGTGTAATAAAAAAATTTAGTTGTACCAATGAAGTTTAGTAATATGGGAAAAAAAAGTTTAACCAAAAGGCAAAATTATTTTCGCATGCGGGCCCTTAAGATGGCCGCATGGAAAGAACATTATCACATGCGGGCGGCTTTACCGGCCGCATGGAAAAATGATCTTTCCATGCGGCTGTCTAAGCAGACCGCATGGAAAAATTATCTTTCCATGCGGTCCGCTAAGACAGCCGCATGGAAAGATCATTTTTCCATGCGGCCGGTAAAGCCGACCGCATGCGATGATCTGGGCCTATATATAGGGGAGCGCGGGATGGTGAAATTTTCTAAGTCTAGCGCGCCGAACACTAGCCGCCAGGCTGCCAAATCTCGTCGCCGCCGCCGGTCGCATCCACGCCGTCGCCCTCGTCGCCGGCCTCCTCTCCTCCCCCCTAGCCGCCGTCTCCTCCTTCCCCCTCGCCGCCGCCGGCTCCGGCCTCCTCCTCCTCCTCCACGCGCACCGCGGCCGCCGCCGAACCCTAGCCGCCGCCGGTCGCATCCACGCCGTCGCCCTCGTCGCCGGCCTCCTCTCCTCCCCCCTAGCCGCCGTCTCCTCCTTCCCCCTCGCCGCCGCCGGCTCCGGCCTCCTCCTCCTCCTCCACGCGCACCGCGGCCGCCGCCGAACCCTAGCCGCCGCCGGTCGCATCCACGCCGCCGACGCCGTCGCCCTCGTCGCCGGCCTCCTCCTCCACGCGCACCGCGGTCGCCGGCAGCTCCTCCTCCGACTCGACGCCGACGCCGACGCCGTTCTAGGTGAATTTTTGCAATGTGAATATTTGGCAATGTGAAATATATATATATGTATATGTATATGTATATGTGAAATGTGATAACTGTGAATTTTTTGCAATGTGATATGTATATGTGAAATGTGATATTTTTTTTCAATGTGAATTTTTTGCAATGTGATATATATATGTATATGTATATGTGAAATGTGATATTTTTTTTTCAATGTGAATTTTTTGCAATGTCAAATATATATATTTGTATATGTATATGTATATGTATATGTGAAATGTGATTTTTTTTTTGCAATGTGAATTTAAGAATATATATGTGCGAAACGTTTGCGTAAACTTAATCTCTCAAAGATGCTTATAAAAGTCCGGCGTGTGTTTATGATTTACTATAGAGGTGGATGTACTCACGTATATATGAGCATGTGCATTTGTACTCTGTTAAAAAAAAGGACTTTCCTTATGTTTAAAACTTTTCTTAATATGTCGAACAGTGAGATATGTATGTGTCAAGTTAACATTTTTTGTTCAGAAATATTGTACCGGTTCTTTGTTCCTTGAAAGACTCACAAATATTACAATACCTGTTTATTTAATCTTATAAAACTGGAACTATTCTTCTTTCTGAAATTTTACAAACAAATGGGAACAGAACTTAGAAGTTATCATTTCATTTCTTGGTAGACTGGAAAGGAGAATATCTGATTCTTTTAGTAGAGATATTGAATTTAATATTTAAACATACAAGTGTTGAAATTTAAATTCAGAAATTGAATTGCACAAACCGACAAAGGTACCATCGCTTTTGCCCTTTTTTCCCTGTTGAGTTAGTAAAAAAGATTAATTATATCTATGCTTCATTTTCACGGAAGTTTCAGGTTTTCACTTCGACAAGAATAGGTTATATATTCACTCTACAGGCGATGCCAACCTCATTTGTTGAAGCTTTCAGATTTCTATTTTGCCGAGGATATGTTCTATCACTCTGCACAACTTACACCCAAACTATATGTACAATAGAGATTTTTTGTTCCGACTGCATGACACATGGGTTTGAAATGTATGTGTAGTTGTTTCTACTTTGTTCCATGTGACGTAAATTTAATGCACACGCTTATATATGGTAAGATTTTCACTGTTGTATTGTGTTGCTTCAGAGAAACATTTATTCTACGCATATGTAGAAGAACCCATTCCTGAAAGCAGACCACCAGCTATCAAAAGAAGGGTCAATATTTTGAAAAATATTGATCTAAAAATATTATGAAATTGTGCAACTTTGATCTAAAAATATTATGAAATTTACTCTAGAAATATTATGTTGCCGTAGAGTTAGCACGGTTAAATTACTAGCTTTATAAGTTATGCACCTAAAATTTGAACCCACAACGTGCATGAGCACTGGGTTAACGTGTAGTAACAAGTATATATATATACACACACACATGGAAGTAACGTAGTACATGACGTGCAGTAACAACGATGTGTTTTTTCAAAGGAATTAACACAGTATACAATGTGTAGTAACAACAATGTTACATCTAGCGTTACCTCTATTTTGTATCTATTGGATAACACATGAGGCATTTAACCTATATGTTTATAATTTTTATTAGAGCGATAGATGTAGATAAGAGAGGAAGGAAAGGGAAACGTGATATGCGCCCCACATGGACCCAGCGAAAGAAGAGCTCCATGACAGAATGAGAGGAGGAATGGAAACTTAACACTCACGATGAGAGGAGGAGCATGCCACGTAGACTCAGGCAGGGAGGCACTCACATGGGCCGATGGGTGTTGAGGGCTCAGGAGGGATAAGGGTTGCATGTGTGTGCTTTGATCAGGAAAATTGAGAGCGAATGCAAGGCCCACTTAACGTTGTCGTTGAGCGAGAGTGCGAAAACGACACGATAAATGCACGAAAATACCAAGGATCTTTAAAAACGTACGATCTACCGATGGCAACCTCTGTGACTGAGTTATACTCCTATGTCTTTTTGCAAATTTTTTTTAAAAAAGTAGTAACATATTTACTTATAGTTATATGAGAAATCATATTCGGGTTTGTGTACTCATTTGTATATATATAGTAAGACAGATTAATCACTTCACAAGCATATCATGTTTGATGAGAAATCATATTCGGGTTTGTGTACTCATTTGTTTTTTCGTCAATGTGAAAGATGTCGAACGACAAGGTTCCATCGAACGCCCCAGTAGCGCCTGAAGAAGGCAAAGCTCGTACTGAAGAAGGCAAAGCTCCTCAGATTTCCGGTAGCAACAAGGAGGCTGATGCTTCTAGTGAAGAAACGTGGCGAACACCAAGTGACCCGATGGAAGTAATACAAGTCGCTCCTCGCGATGATGATCCGGACTACATACCTATGGAACAGGCCGTAAGTGTTGAACATCGTTCGCCATATATTAATTCGTACGTAAATACCAAATCTGCCTAATGATATAGAGAGTGACTTATGTTCTGCAGATGGAAGTCCGACGCCGCTCGAAACGTAAGGCCGGGAGGACTCGCAGATCGGAAGAAGTTGAAATGGACACTGCTACGTCTGCCCCGGATCGTACGGATACATCTGCGAGTGCAGGCGGGAGTGGGAAAAGAAGACGTGGTGAGAGAAGCAAGAACAAATTACCAAAGGAAACATACAACGTGATTGCTGTCGATCAGGATGGGAAGCCCGTCGAGCCATCGATTGTGAGGTCCAGGTTCAGCAACACCTGTGGCACTCTAGTCAGGACACGTTGTCCAATCAATGTTAAGTTATGGGAAAAGGTGGACGAGAACATCAAGACACTGCTCTGGAATGATTTGCAGAGGTATTTCGTGTACCCTCCTGGATCGGAGGTCATAGGCAGAGAGTACGCACTTAAAAAGATGGGAGATCGATGGCGACAGTGGAAGTCCGATCTAAATCGGGATTACGTCCAGAAGAATCGCCCCCCGTTCAATGACTATGGACATATATCGCAGGCTGACTGGGATACGTTCGTTGCGGATCGTACCACAGCTGAAGCGTTGGCGTTGAGGAAAAAAATGTCAGATCTGGCGAAGAAGAACAAATATCCCCATCGATTGGGTTCGAGTGGATACGCTGGGCACGTCGATCGATGGCGAGAAACCGAGCAAAAGTTTGCAGCCGCTGGCAAGCCTTTGCTCGTAGACCCCATGGTGGAACGAAGCAAGAATTGGGTGTGGGCGCGCAGCACAGGTCAGGTCTCGGAGGAGGGAGATATACTATTCGAGACTCCTGACATAGAACAGATCACTGAAAATTTGCAGAAGATCGCCGAGAAAGAAAGATCAGGACAGTTCGTCCCACGGAGGGAGAATGACCAACTTACTGCAGCCTTGGGGACCGCCGAACACTCTGGACGTGTAAGGGGTTTGTCGTCAAAGACGAGTTGGAGGTTAGGGTTCCCACAGGACACATCAAGCTATAAGAAGAGAGACAAATACAAAGAACAACTATCGGACAAAATCTATGCGCAAGTGAAGGAACACTTCTATTCGTTGGCAGCTGAAAACCCCACGGCCTTTCCAAGGCTATTCCCTGATAGCCAGCAAACCATCCAATCTCCACAGCCAACAACTCAAGTACGTAGCAGTGCAGGCTCAGTGGACACAACTCCTTGCGCTGTGGATGGTATAACCGAACCAACTCCGTGCTCACTCGTAGTACCTATCGGCCGCGCTGGAAAGACTAAAGAGGTTGCAACGGGTTTAGCGATACCCGGCCGGCAATTCCACAACACGGCAATCCCTGAGGATTATGCAAGGGTACAAGTCGCTAAGGTACATAGCGAGCACACTTCTATGGAACTAGACATCCCTGCACCGGAGGGGATTGAACTTCTCGGCGATGCAGTAAATCAGTTTATATTGTGGCATCGTCGAGACATAATCCTGACAGCTGCCGCTCCAGCACCAACATCTTTAACTCCAACCTCAAAACAAGCAAAGACAGCTGCCGCTCCAGCACCACCGTCGCCTCCTGGACCACCTTCCCCTCCAGATCCAGCGTCGCCACCATCGATTAGGTCCCCGCCTCGCCTACCTACTCCACCGCCCTCCCCAGCTCAAGAGGCAGCTCCTCCAGCTCCCCCCTCTCCGCGAACAATTCAACCCTCTCCGCCCACACCCCAATCTGCTCCGGTGGAACAACTGCCCATACCTGAAGGAACTAAATCCGGACCGAGGTCTAATCCCTTGGAACCTCGTCGTCTAATTCCAAAGTTGATATCAACATACGACCCAAAGGAGATTGACAAGGATAAGGAGAAGTTCATGTTTTCAGCTTTCAGGAATTCTGATAAGTCAAAAGAACTAGCGCATGTCATGTCAGACAGTCAGAAGTCAGTACTACGAGCCCAAGATGAAGTCCAATCTTGGGTATCTGCAGATGTGCCTGAAAATTATGAATATGGCAAGCCATTTTTACCAACTTATCTTCTTAACAAACTACCCTGGGAAATGAGGGTAATGCATGAATGGTACATCAAGGCTGCTAGGAAGGGTCTCGGTTTCATAAGCGTCGCCGTCCCGGAAGGCGCTTTCATGAGTGGTCCTAATGGGATATTCTTTATCTCTTTCCGGGACCTATACGCCATCTACAAGCTAGACAAAATGGATGTGAATCTCCTTGCCGCGTTCTGCCTGTAAGTCTGAACTCTTATATGTTACACGTATCATTCCAAACAAAAAAACCATATCTCATTACTTCATTTACATTGTATAGGATGCAATTTCACGAAGCTGACAGAACTGGATCATCGGTTGGCTACGTCGATCCAACAAGGATATGCAAAACGCAACACACCGTACAGATGAGAGCCGACTGCCCGGAATTGGTTGACAAGACCCCTCCAGAAAAGGAAGAATATATCAAGCAATTACACAAGACCAAGAAGCTGGAGGTAGCAACATACTTGGCAATAGCAATGTTGGCGCACGCCGACAAAAATGTCGTGATGGTCCCCTACGCGTTCAGGTAAGCGTTCTCTTCTGTGTTAAATTAATTTATCATTTTTTAAATTCTCTATCTCTAATTTGTCTTTCTTAATTGCAGCGACCACTACATACTATTCCTCGTATATCCAAAAGACCAATTGATTGTATCGTTGGACCCCGCACACTATGACAAGGAGACGTTTATGGAATTCCTAACTATTTTGAATTTGTAAGTGATACACATTTCAATAGACATTTTTTTTGACTTCTAGTTTTCTTAGTACTGGAGAAACAATTGTTTTGTTCTAACAGAGCACATAAGTACTACCGCAAAAGAGGTGGACCAGTACATGATCCGGCCAAGAAGAAGTTATCCGTCAAGACTGGCTGGCCGGTACGAACATATATATGCCAATACAACAAACTATCGTACATTAGTTCCTGAATTATGTCTAATGATTGGTCCCTCGTAATTATATCGCAGTGTTACAAACAACCAGCGGGAACCAACTTGTGCGGATATTACGTGTGCGAGATGCTCAGAGTCAACGGGAGGTACCGAACAACCAGTGACCAAGTACGTCAGCATTTCTTTCTTTACAAAGAAACCCAACTACAACACATATTTCACTTAGTAACCTTTTGTTGACTTTGCTGTGCACAGATCCCGAAAATCCCTTATGTTGCACAACGATTCGACGACAGGACTATCTGGAACGTGTGCGCTGACCTCTGCCGATTCATCCGTCGTGATGTCTGCAACGCAAGAGGTCTCTTCTACGACAACCAGAGTGAACTCGCATTGGAAGACAAATTTCAACCTCTCAGAGAATGGGAGAAAGAACAAATGCAATGAGATGTACACTAATTATATATGTGATGAAACAGTTGTGATATTTGTAATATATGCTTCGTATGTAAACAACGTTTCAATTTATGGTTATGTATTTGATATTTCTTACAGTAATATCATCAATCCGACTATCTCATATGCGTCTATTCGAAAATACGATAATAAATCATACGAAATATAATATCAAATACGATAGAGTATTAATTTTGCTGTTGGAAAATTTGTTTTCCCAAACGGTCCACTTAATTGGACCGCATGCGAAAATCTATCTTCGCATGCGGCTGCTTATATCGGCCGCATGCGAAGATCGGTTTTCGCATGCGGCCGTCATAACTGACCGCATGCGAAGATCGATCTTCGCATGCGGCTGGCTCCGGCCGCATGCGCAAATGGTGATCTTCACAGACCTTTTCGCGCATGCGGCCCGGCCAACCGCATGCGAAGATCGAATCTGCCCGTCTGCAAAAATCCTTTCTGTAGTAGTGGTATATGGCATGCACCATATATACGCATGAGTAAATATCCTTGCGTAATTCATTCTTTAAAATGAAATATATGTTTTTATGCATTCTTTTATTAACTATAATTTCTAATCATGAATGTCTTTATGCATTCTTTCTTTCCATTTGACTTTCTCCCAAATTAATGGAAAGTTATGATATTATCGCCATCGCACTGGTTCTCATGAAATGACTGTCTTATAAACACGTAGAACATAGGGTTTTTTTATAGGTTACAAGTTTACAACTTTGTAACCGGGCTTATTGTCAAGGTGTGGTAATGAAAAACGCTTGGTATATTGACCAAATTCAAATAAATTGAAACAAAAATTTGAACTTTTGGTGAAATTTGTTCAGTTTTTCCCGAAACTTCCTGGTTACTATGCTTGTTGTCTGGGAGGGTCACATAGATATTCAAGATACACATGCAAGCATAGACAAACTAATTTATCGATCTTGCTCACACATTACATAGTTGTTCTAAAAAAATTGCATATACTCATTTTTGTGCTCAACTCTCTCTAGTTTATATTGCCCAACAAATTAATCTTCGTTCAATCTTCATCCTGTCTTGATGGCTTGTCCAATCTAGCTTCACTCGTAATTTATAAGAACCTTGCTCAATATTGAAAGATTCGTCATTGTGTCCTAGAGTAAGGATAGTTGGGGTGGACTTAGATATCATGTCATCACCATAAAGAAAAAATTTAAGCAAGAGCATCTCATCAACATGAAGAACCACTACGTTGCGAGACAATGCAAAAGATCCATCATCTCTGAGTGCAGTCCTAGTGCCCGGCACTTCACTATCATATAGCACCGCATCACTTTCATTTTTACTACCACAGGCCTTGATAATTCCCATGAAATTTGATGGCCCCTTCAAAATATTGATTCCAATAGCGACTTGCACAGTGAAGTGAGCAGTTGTATATGTCAGTTCTAAGGTACTTAGCCAACGGAAAAAAAATTGGAAATGGATGGTGCGTACGCGGCACCGTAGGGACGCCTAGTGAAACGGCGACACGTGGACCTCGGCCTCCCGTACTCAGTAAGTCACGATACGAAGCCACGGCTTGTCACGATAGGATTCCTTTGGCTCGCAGTCACCTGGCGTCGGCTTGCGTCGGCTCGCAGTCACGGGCTTGGCGGCGGCTTGGCGGCTGATTGTAGATGGGAAAAAGGCCGCAATTACATCAAGGCAACACAGCCGCCGCCACCACGGCTTTCGTGACCAAATAAATTGAATCGAAGAGAAGAGACGGGCGAAGGCAAGCAAATTTGCAATTGGCATCCAGACACGCAGGTCATCGATTACATTAGCCGGCGCCAATGGAGGTAAACGCTGCCTTCGACGGTGTTGCTGCTGTTCCTGATGCTGATGACCCTGCAGCAAAAATGAATTCGTCAGATAATAATTATAATGATACACGGCAGGTACAAATAGATCCTTATTCACGTACTATATTTTTCCAATGGTATAGTTCTTAGAATGGCTAAATATATGTTTTTGTTCAGGAGAACATGAATGCAATTATTAGTTCCGTTGCCACCGAATCGTGTTCTAAATTACCTGAACCAATGGCACAAGAAGAAGATGGGGTAGGTGATGTCAGCTCATTTATTAGGCATGTAAAAAATATATTATGAATTAATTGTTACGTAACTTTAATTGTCACTATTTTACAATAGGTGGTTGATAAAATTGAAGAAACTTTGATCATTCCTAAAGTTGGTATGGCTTTCGATTCAGAGGATAAAGCTTACGAGATGTACAATACCTATGCCGGTAAGGCTGGGTTCAGTATTAGAAAAAGCCATACACCGGGGTGTCGATGTAAATAAATCAAGTACTTCACTAGCAACCAACAATACCGGAACACGAGGAAGACACATAGATCGTCATGCCTGCAGCATGCATGGCGACGCCGCCGTGCCCCCTTGCGATCTACGATCTCCTGCACGTACTCCTCCATCCGGACCCTCGTTCCATCGTCCGATGCGCCGCCGTCTCCAAATACTGGCGGCGCGCCGTGATCGACAACGCTTGCCAAGTGCGCCGCCAGGCCGATCGCCGCCTCCTCCTTGGCTTCCACTACCGGGAGGTCTACCCGGGAAGGCTCCGCTTCCGCGCGCGGTCCACATGGTCTCCGTCCATCGGTCAGCACTGGTCAGATCATCTACTCGTCCCTTCCTTCGTACCGGCGGCGGCAGATGGTGGCCATCCGGAGAGGATGTACGCGCAGCTCGCGTGCAGCGACGGTCTCCTCCTCGTGTGCCGGGGCATCCTGGAGGAGGTCTCGGCACTACTACAGAAAGGATTTTTGCAGACGGGCGGATTCGATCTTCGCATGCGGTTGGCCGGGCCGCATGCGCGAAAAGGTCTGTGAAGATCACCATTTGCGCATGCGGCCGGAGCCAGCCGCATGCGAAGATCGATCTTCGCATGCGGTCAGTTATGACGGCCGCATGCGAAAACCGATCTTCGCATGCGGCCGATATAAGCAGCCGCATGCGAAGATAGATTTTCGCATGCGGTCCAATTAAGTGGACCGTTTGGGAAAACAAATTTTCCAACAGCAAAATTAATACTCTATCGTATTTGATATTATATTTCGTATGATTTATTATCGTATTTTCGAATAGACGCATATGAGATAGTCGGATTGATGATATTACTGTAAGAAATATCAAATACATAACCATAAATTGAAACGTTGTTTACATACGAAGCATATATTACAAATATCACAACTGTTTCATCACATATATAATTAGTGTACATCTCATTGCATTTGTTCTTTCTCCCATTCTCTGAGAGGTTGAAATTTGTCTTCCAATGCGAGTTCACTCTGGTTGTCGTAGAAGAGACCTCTTGCGTTGCAGACATCACGACGGATGAATCGGCAGAGGTCAGCGCACACGTTCCAGATAGTCCTGTCGTCGAATCGTTGTGCAACATAAGGGATTTTCGGGATCTGTGCACAGCAAAGTCAACAAAAGGTTACTAAGTGAAATATGTGTTGTAGTTGGGTTTCTTTGTAAAGAAAGAAATGCTGACGTACTTGGTCACTGGTTGTTCGGTACCTCCCGTTGACTCTGAGCATCTCGCACACGTAATATCCGCACAAGTTGGTTCCCGCTGGTTGTTTGTAACACTGCGATATAATTACGAGGGACCAATCATTAGACATAATTCAGGAACTAATGTACGATAGTTTGTTGTATTGGCATATATATGTTCGTACCGGCCAGCCAGTCTTGACGGATAACTTCTTCTTGGCCGGATCATGTACTGGTCCACCTCTTTTGCGGTAGTACTTATGTGCTCTGTTAGAACAAAACAATTGTTTCTCCAGTACTAAGAAAACTAGAAGTCAAAAAAAATGTCTATTGAAATGTGTATCACTTACAAATTCAAAATAGTTAGGAATTCCATAAACGTCTCCTTGTCATAGTGTGCGGGGTCCAACGATACAATCAATTGGTCTTTTGGATATACGAGGAATAGTATGTAGTGGTCGCTGCAATTAAGAAAGACAAATTAGAGATAGAGAATTTAAAAAATGATAAATTAATTTAACACAGAAGAGAACGCTTACCTGAACGCGTAGGGGACCATCACGACATTTTTGTCGGCGTGCGCCAACATTGCTATTGCCAAGTATGTTGCTACCTCCAGCTTCTTGGTCTTGTGTAATTGCTTGATATATTCTTCCTTTTCTGGAGGGGTCTTGTCAACCAATTCCGGGCAGTCGGCTCTCATCTGTACGGTGTGTTGCGTTTTGCATATCCTTGTTGGATCGACGTAGCCAACCGATGATCCAGTTCTGTCAGCTTCGTGAAATTGCATCCTATACAATGTAAATGAAGTAATGAGATATGGTTTTTTTGTTTGGAATGATACGTGTAACATATAAGAGTTCAGACTTACAGGCAGAACGCGGCAAGGAGATTCACATCCATTTTGTCTAGCTTGTAGATGGCGTATAGGTCCCGGAAAGAGATAAAGAATATCCCATTAGGACCACTCATGAAAGCGCCTTCCGGGACGGCGACGCTTATGAAACCGAGACCCTTCCTAGCAGCCTTGATGTACCATTCATGCATTACCCTCATTTCCCAGGGTAGTTTGTTAAGAAGATAAGTTGGTAAAAATGGCTTGCCATATTCATAATTTTCAGGCACATCTGCAGATACCCAAGATTGGACTTCATCTTGGGCTCGTAGTACTGACTTCTGACTGTCTGACATGACATGCGCTAGTTCTTTTGACTTATCAGAATTCCTGAAAGCTGAAAACATGAACTTCTCCTTATCCTTGTCAATCTCCTTTGGGTCGTATGTTGATATCAACTTTGGAATTAGACGACGAGGTTCCAAGGGATTAGACCTCGGTCCGGATTTAGTTCCTTCAGGTATGGGCAGTTGTTCCACCGGAGCAGATTGGGGTGTGGGCGGAGAGGGTTGAATTGTTCGCGGAGAGGGGGGAGCTGGAGGAGCTGCCTCTTGAGCTGGGGAGGGCGGTGGAGTAGGTAGGCGAGGCGGGGACCTAATCGATGGTGGCGACGCTGGATCTGGAGGGGAAGGTGGTCCAGGAGGCGACGGTGGTGCTGGAGCGGCAGCTGTCTTTGCTTGTTTTGAGGTTGGAGTTAAAGATGTTGGTGCTGGAGCGGCAGCTGTCAGGATTATGTCTCGACGATGCCACAATATAAACTGATTTACTGCATCGCCGAGAAGTTCAATCCCCTCCGGTGCAGGGATGTCTAGTTCCATAGAAGTGTGCTCGCTATGTACCTTAGCGACTTGTACCCTTGCATAATCCTCAGGGATTGCCGTGTTGTGGAATTGCCGGCCGGGTATCGCTAAACCCGTTGCAACCTCTTTAGTCTTTCCAGCGCGGCCGATAGGTACTACGAGTGAGCACGGAGTTGGTTCGGTTATACCATCCACAGCGCAAGGAGTTGTGTCCACTGAGCCTGCACTGCTACGTACTTGAGTTGTTGGCTGTGGAGATTGGATGGTTTGCTGGCTATCAGGGAATAGCCTTGGAAAGGCCGTGGGGTTTTCAGCTGCCAACGAATAGAAGTGTTCCTTCACTTGCGCATAGATTTTGTCCGATAGTTGTTCTTTGTATTTGTCTCTCTTCTTATAGCTTGATGTGTCCTGTGGGAACCCTAACCTCCAACTCGTCTTTGACGACAAACCCCTTACACGTCCAGAGTGTTCGGCGGTCCCCAAGGCTGCAGTAAGTTGGTCATTCTCCCTCCGTGGGACGAACTGTCCTGATCTTTCTTTCTCGGCGATCTTCTGCAAATTTTCAGTGATCTGTTCTATGTCAGGAGTCTCGAATAGTATATCTCCCTCCTCCGAGACCTGACCTGTGCTGCGCGCCCACACCCAATTCTTGCTTCGTTCCACCATGGGGTCTACGAGCAAAGGCTTGCCAGCGGCTGCAAACTTTTGCTCGGTTTCTCGCCATCGATCGACGTGCCCAGCGTATCCACTCGAACCCAATCGATGGGGATATTTGTTCTTCTTCGCCAGATCTGACATTTTTTTCCTCAACGCCAACGCTTCAGCTGTGGTACGATCCGCAACGAACGTATCCCAGTCAGCCTGCGATATATGTCCATAGTCATTGAACGGGGGGCGATTCTTCTGGACGTAATCCCGATTTAGATCGGACTTCCACTGTCGCCATCGATCTCCCATCTTTTTAAGTGCGTACTCTCTGCCTATGACCTCCGATCCAGGAGGGTACACGAAATACCTCTGCAAATCATTCCAGAGCAGTGTCTTGATGTTCTCGTCCACCTTTTCCCATAACTTAACATTGATTGGACAACGTGTCCTGACTAGAGTGCCACAGGTGTTGCTGAACCTGGACCTCACAATCGATGGCTCGACGGGCTTCCCATCCTGATCGACAGCAATCACGTTGTATGTTTCCTTTGGTAATTTGTTCTTGCTTCTCTCACCACGTCTTCTTTTCCCACTCCCGCCTGCACTCGCAGATGTATCCGTACGATCCGGGGCAGATGTAGCAGTGTCCATTTCAACTTCTTCCGATCTGCGAGTCCTCCCGGCCTTACGTTTCGAGCGGCGTCGGACTTCCATCTGCAGAACATAAGTCACTCTCTATATCATTAGGCAGATTTGGTATTTACGTACGAATTAATATATGGCTAACGATGTTCAACACTTACGGCCTGTTCCATAGGTATGTAGTCCGGATCATCATCGCGAGGAGCGACTTGTATTACTTCCATCGGGTCACTTGGTGTTCGCCACGTTTCTTCACTAGAAGCGTCAGCCTCCTTGTTGCTACCGGAAATCTGAGGAGCTTTGCCTTCTTCAGGCGCTACTGGGGCATTCGATGGAACCTTGTCGTTCGACATCTTTCACATTGACGTAAAAACAAATGAGTACACAAACCCGAATATGATTTCTCATATAACTATAAGTAAATATGTTACTACTTTTTTAAAAAAATTTTGCAAAAAGACATAGGAGTATAACTCAGTCACAGAGGTTGCCATCAGTAGATCGTACGTTTTTAAAGATCTTTGGTATTTTCGTGCATTTATCGTGTCGTTTTCGCACTCTCACTCAACGACGACGTTATATTATTTCGTAAACTAAGGAGCCGTACTATCGTGTCTTTTTTTTCTCAAATTCTGTAGGGAACATATTATTAAACAACCATTTATTAGTAATTAAGTTTTAAAATTCAAAGCTGGCTATGGCGCCTTTCGAGTCTAGGGTTATCAACTGAGCCTAACATTATATACACGACACTTTTCATTGCAATCTCTCTCCCTCTCAATCACACCACCATATCATGCCCAAGATCCGTGTATCACTACAGCTGCCTACATAGCTCAAGCTGCACCAGTAGATGCATTGCAAGAGAGACTTAATTAAGGTGTGTTTAGTTGTCCGTCATACTTTTATCATAACTGAAAAAGTTCGGTAAATGAAGATAGCCATAAAAATATGATGAACAAATTATGCTACAAAATATGGTAATTAAAGTTGGTAAGAAAACTGATTTTATGATATGTGAGATATATGTTATTAATAAAATGAGACAATTTATATCTACGATAATAAACTAAACATATACCTAACAAAAATGTGATGCGACAAACTATGATCCATGATGAGTCCTATCTTCTTTATATCATCTTTATAATTTTTAATTACTATCTCCGTCTCAACTATATAATTATATTTTTAGATTCAAATTTTGTTTTAAAATAGTTCATACTCTATAGTACTAATTATATCATCAATCATCTCTCATTTAAATTTTTTCCTTGTTTATTCTTAACCATCCTCTCACACTGACCTATACATTATTTAACGAGGGACATCATAGTTTTTCTTCTCAAATATTAATATATGCTAAACAATCTAAAATTATAATTATTTTAAAACTGAGGTAGTAACTCTGTTTTATGGTGTATTAACATAATAAGAAATCTTAACTAATAAAATGCTCGTTAGATACATATAGTTTTAGGTAATTAAAGGCTAAACACAGTTAATAAGTACTAATTATATGTATACATATACATATATATATATCACATTGCAAAAAATTCACATTGAAAAAAAAATCACATTTCATATATACATTTCACATTGCAAAAAATTCACAGTTATCACATTTCACACATACATATACATATACATATATATATCACATTGCAAAAAATGGTACATCACAAAAAAAAAAGGAGTTACCGGCGGCGGCTAGGGTTCGGCGGCGGCCGCGGTGCGCGTGGAGGAAGAGGAGGAGGCCGGAGCCGGCGGCGGCGAGGGGGAAGGAGGAGACGGCGGCTAGGGGGAAGGAGAGGAGGCCGGCGTCGACGAGGGCGACGGCGTCGGCGGCGTGGATGCGACCGGCGGCGGCCGCGGTGCGCGTGGAGTCGGAGCCGGAGGCAGGAGCCGGCGGTGGCGAGGGGGAAGGACGAGACGGCGGCTAGGGGGGAGGAGAGGAGGCCGGCGACGAGGGCGACGGCGTCGGTGGCGTGGATGCGACAGGCGCCCGCTAGGGTTCGACGGCGGCGACGAGATTTGGCAGCCTGGCGGCAGTGTTCGGCGCGCTAGGACTTAGAAAATTTCCCCATCCCGCGCTCCCCCATATATAGGCCCAGATCATCGCATGCGGGCGGCTTTACCGGCCGCATGGAAAAATGATCTTTCCATGCGGCTGTCTTAGCGGACCGCATGGAAAGATAATTTTTCCATGCGGTCTTCTTAGACAGCCGCATGGAAAGATCATTTTTCCATGCGGCCGGTAAAGCCGCCCGCATGTGATAATGTTCTTTCCATGCGGCCATCTTAAGGGCCCGCATGCGAAAATAATTTTGCCTTTTGGTTAAACTTTTTTTTCCCATATTACTAAACTTCATTGGTACAACTAAATTTTTTTATTACACACAATATTTTCAAAATACATCCTAAATATGTAGTAAATTATTTATAACAATGGATTAATAAGATTATGTAAAGAAACTTTCGTATAAAAACATGTAGAAAAAAAACAACGTTTAGCAGTTCGAAATGTGGGCCGCTTTCATTCATCCCGATAAATTTAGAACACCAGGACAACTGAAGGTTACAAAAGAACTAGAGCTTAACTATCTTTGCGATACCATCTGATCGAACGTACGACATATTAGCTTCGTCGATGGTTCGCTCGACCTTCTTAATTCGCATAGGAAGATCGGTAAACAATGGTACATCGTCGAACTGGTTGTAATCAGCGGGGTCTTCGATGTTGTCGATGCCGACGATCTGTTGTTTTCCGTCCACGACAATATCCATCCGTTCATCCAAAGGGTCCTTCACATAAAACACTTGAGCCACACGCTCTGCTAAAACCCAAGGATCATCCTTGTGGCCTATCTTACTGTGATCGACTATCGTTAGCCCATAGTCGTCCACGGAAACCCCTGTTGTGTCTTTCACCCATTGACAACGGAGCACAGGGATCTGGATGTTCAGGCCGTAGTCGAGTTCCCATATTTCCTTTATGGTCCCGTAATACAACTTCTTTTCACCAGTTGGGTCGATCGCTTCGACACGAATCCCACTGTTTTGTGAGACGCTTTTCTTGTCCTTCGTACTCGTGTACAAGGTAAAGCCATTGATGTCGTACCCTTGCCATGAGTTGACAATACTTGAAGGCCCACTTGCCAATCTTTGTAAAGTAAGTTGCTCCGTACAATCACCGACTGGCAGGTTTAGATCTTTGAACCATTGAGGAAATCGACGCCTGTGCTCTCTTGAAACCCAATCGGCGGATCGTCCTGGGAAGCAGGCTTTGATTTCTTCAAAGTGTCGCTCAATGAATGGCTCGACGATAGCGAGCTGTTGTAGAACGCTGCTGTGTGCCACGGCCACTGTTTTGTAATCATTATCGAAAAACTGCTTCCTACCAACAGTACCCCTTCCAGATAATCTCCCTTCGTGTCGATGCACAGGAATCCCAATGGCATTACCATCCTTTATGTAATCCATACAACACTCGACCGCCTCTTCAGTTGTGTATCCCTCTATCATTGATCCTTCGGGGTGAGCGCGATTGCGTACATAGCCTTTGAGGATTGACATGTAACGCTCATACGCCCACATCTGGTGTAAGTATAAGGGACCAAGTTCAATAATCTGAGGGACGATGTGAACGATCAAATGCTCCATCATATCTAAATATGATGGTGGGAAATACATCTCCAGCTGACATACGGTCTCCACAGCAAATGTCTGAAGGGGACCTAATTCGAGAGGATCAAATACCTTTTGTGAGATTCGATTGAAAAAGTAGCACAACTTTGTTATAACCACCTTGGTATGGACAGGTTTGACTGCCCTTATAGCAATTGGTAGGAATACCGTTAGCATCCTATGGCAGTCGTGCGCATTGTATCCGGAAATGGTCAAATCTTTCGTTGAGACTAGCTTCCTGATGTTCGATGAGAAACCACTAGGCACTCTCACCCCTTGTAAGCATTTACAGAAGGCTTTTTTCTCTTCAAGTGTCAACGAGTAACAAGCAGGAGGTATCTTGCTCTTTCCATTTGCCAGCTCTACTGGGTGAAGGTCATGCCTTATGTCCAAATTTACAAGATCATTACGTGACTTCAGTCCATCCTTCGTCTTACTCGGGATGTCCAGCAAGGTGCCGATGGTGCTATCAAACACGTTCTTCTCGAGGTGCATAACATCAATTGCATGACGGATCTCTAGGTCCTTCCAGTAATCTAAGTATCTGAAGAAAATTGAGTGCTTCTTGAATGGCAATGTAGTATTCTCCACGTCATCAACTTTCTTCCTCTTTGCTGTCTTCTTCTTTCCCTTGCCAAATACAACCTTAATGTTCTTTGTTATATCATACACGTAAGTACCACTTCGTGTTTCAGGGCCAGTCTCGTTCTCCACTGTCTTGTCGAACAATCTGGCCATCTTACGATACTTGTGTTTTCGTGGTAGAAACCGTCGATGTCGCATGTACACTGTCTTCTTAGACGACGTCAGGTATTTGTACGAAGTCATATCCAGACATATCAGACACCCAGTCTTCCCTTTAATCTGACCGGATAATGAAAAGTTTGCAGGTAGATCATTGATGGTAACAAATATGATCGCACGTAGATTGAAGTGCTCCCGCTTGAACTCATCCCACAGCCGTAACCCCTCTTTCCATAGCTCCTCCATGTCCTCCATCAAAGGCTCAAGAAAAACATCTATATCGATTCCAGGTTGCTTCGGACCTTGTATGAGGATAGTGAGAAGAATATACTTTCGTTTCTGACATATCCATGTTGGAAGATTATACATTGTGAGAAGAACTGGCCATGTGCTGTGTGAGCTGCTTAAATCACCAAACGGGTTCATTCCATCAGTGCTCAACGCGAACCTTACATTCCTTGGATCCTTACCAAATTCTGGGTGCTTTGCATCAAATGTCTTCCACTGGCGAGCATCGGCAGGATGTCGAATCATACCGTCTGTCTTTCGGCCCTCTTGATGCCATCTCATCAACTCAGCATCAGTCGGGTTTGAGTACAGACGCTTCATGCGGTCCTTAATTGGTAGGTACCACATCACCATTGACGGAATTTTTTTTCGCTTACGCTCCGATGAATCTAGGTCAGTAGACTCTGTGTGAACGGGCCCATTTCCCGTTTTATACCGACTTGTGCCACACGTTGGGCAACTTTCCAAGTCTGCATATTCTTTGCGGTATAATATACAATGATTCTCACAAGCATGAATCTTTTCAACACCAAGAGATAAAGGACATATGAGTTTCTTCGCTTGATATGTATTCGAAGGTATGAAGTTAGGCTTAGGAAGCAACACACTCAACAAGCTCATCAGATCATTAAAACTTGTGTCCGACCATCCATGTTTAGCCTTCAATCTCAGAAGTTCAAGCACTGAACGCAGTACCGTGAAATCCTTATCACATCCGTTCGTTTCATCGTAAAGAAGATCCTTCGATGCCTTCTCCAGTGCCTGCCAATTCTCTAACCGTCGTGATCTACCCGCTAGAACCTCAGGTTCGACATGGCGTAGCATATCTTCTATATCAAAACCGCCCTCAAAATCATCACTATCTGTGGACACGTCTACATTTAACCTTTCACGGGACATGTCTTCGATTACAAAATTCTCTGCCTCATTCATCTCCGGACTTAACTCTTCATCGTCATCTTGGGGATCGGCGATTTCCCCGTGATAGGTCCAAACCTTATAATTGGCGGTGAATCCATGTTGCATTATGTGTCCCAAAATTTCGCCATGATCTACCAGCAATTTCTGATTCTTGCAATGACGACACGGACAAAAAATTTTTGCCATATTCTCCCTCAAAGCATGCGCCTTAGCCTGATCAATAAATTTAGATGCTTCCTTCATAAATATTGGCTGAGTTCTCCGCATCTCATACATCCATGACGACCGATCCATCTATATATAAAGACAATAAAATTACAGACACAAATAATAGACCGCAGGTATTTTATAAAGACGTGTAAATACATATATATATCCATCAGAAAAATACAACAATACAAGTAACTAGTATGTATAAGTGTTTACATCCAAAATTTACACATCAAAACATATATTTTGAAGCTAGATTTTGCAAAAACTAGCTAAAACAAACCTTATCAAAATTTTAAAAAAGCTATAATTTCCACCAACGAAATTTAATAAAAATGAGCCAAATGAAGGAGGAGAGAGAGTTCTTCACCTTTCATATAAACTTTAAGCAAAGATTTCGAGTTGAAAACCTCCCCCCCTATTTGTTGCATGCATAGGAGAGAGAAGAGCTCGGTTTGAAATGGTGAAGTTCGGGCTAGCTGCAAGATATATGGGCCCATCATCGCATGCGGTCCGTTAAGACAGCCGCATGCGAAGATTCATTATCGCATGCGGCTGTTTAAGACGACCGCATACGATAATAGGCCTATTATCGCATGCGGTCGTCTTAAGCAGCCGCATGCATAATAGGCCTAGTCTCATCGATAATGAATCTTCGCATGCGGCTGATTAACCTGCCCTCAGGGGGGCGATTTTTGCAGGCGCGCCCACAGGTCGGCCGCATGCGAAGATAAAGCCCCCCCGTACAGAAAAATGTTCTCTGTAGTAGTGACATTTCAGACAAAATTAAATTCCGTTTGAAGATATAGAAACTAAATTAATGTAGATATCAAATGATTAAAATCTTGACGAATTGGAAATTTTGAAGTTAATCATATGTTTTCCTAAGACCAGCTATTTACCTTTAAAATCACATATATTTCGTAAACCCTGGACAGAAAATTCAGCCGGGTTTTGGTATATCATTGTACCTTTCCCTTCAGTAATGTAAACTCAGAAAATAGAGCAGTTCTCCATGTACGAGAGAAAGTCGGTACAAGTCAATAGTAAAAAAGGGTTTTTCCAGGCAGCCCAAAACATATTTTCACGTGCGGAAGACCGGCCCATCTGCCCTAAATGGTCAACGAAAATCTGATTTTTACGTACGGGTAGCGCACCCGCACGCGAAAATCTATGGGTGATTATGTCGTCCGCACGTAAAAATAAAAAATCCAAAAAAAATAAAAATCTCAAAAAAACGAAACCCTAGAATCCCAGCGGCAGCGGCGGTGGATCGAGTCGTCGCGGGGACAACGCCCACGGATCCGGCCATAGCGGCGCCGGTGGAGGTGGATCTGCCTGGCACTGAGAACCCGAGCCGTTCGCTGTCTACCGCCGGCCGTCGCGGGCCCAGTAGCAGCGGATTCGGCCGTTGCGGGGCCAGCGGAGGCGGATCCGCTCGCCGCCGTCAGCCAAGCCAACCCGCCACCTGCCGCTGGCCGTCGCGGGCCGAGCCAGCCACAGAGGAAGCCCGAGCCGACCGCCACCCATTGCCGCCCGCCACCAGCCGTCGTGGGGTCGAGCCCGCCACCGCTACCGTGCGCCGCGCACGAGGTGCCGCCCGCCGCCACCACCGTGCGCTGCGCCGACCACCGCCACCCCCTGCCAGTGAGTGAGAGAGGAGAGGAGAGGATAATAATGAAATAATGAGAGGAAGTGAAAGAGGATAAGGATGAAAAATTTTGAAGTGTTGTGGAGAGAAAAAAGAAGGTAACTCAGACTTTAGATGGATCCTTAAGAGGCCCGCCTACGAAAATAGATTTTCGTGTGCGGACTCGTAAGAGGTCCGTCTATAAAAATAGACTTATTTTTGTGTGCAGGCTTTTAAAAGGCCCGTCTGTGAAAATTGATTTTTGCGTGTAGTCATCTTAAAGAGCCGTATGTGAAAATGAAGGTCGATTTTTGCAGACACGACCAGTTACAGTCCGTCTGTAACCTAAAGAGAGTCTCGTCCAGAAAAATCATTTCTGTAGTAGTGAGTTCTCACACATGATATGTTTGAGAAAATTTTATCATCTTTTAAAAAATATATCAATATTTTACATTAAAAATTTTAATATCTCGAGATATCTAGTACCTAGGTACCATCTAAATACCACACTAGAAAATGTGATAGCTTTCGGTATCATTCTTAAAAATGATAAAATTGATCTATGTTTGGCATTGGTGATCCTATTCGTTTCATCTAGATTCGCCAGAAAGGAGCAGCACAGCACATGAGCGGAAGTGGCAATCGATCGATCAACCATATTATCCTATATTGGCCGGTTGACTGATCTCCTTGTTTTTGCACAGCGTATTCTCCCCGATTCTCCGAACTCGCCAGAGAAACGCCCTGGTCCACAGCCGGAACCTGTAGCACCAGCTTCTCCTCCTCCCCACCTGGCACCACTCAACACCACGCATGACACAGGCGCGCGCGCACGTCAGGCTAACGTGGAATGAATCAAACAGGCAGACGGCGATCTGCCGATCTATCTCTAATCTTACCGCGTTGCCGCCGGCGCCGGGATGACCTTGCGCCTTCCATTTGCCCCACTCCAGCAGCACCCGCGGCCGCCCGCCGCCAGCTCCGCGCTGATCACGCCGACGCAGTTGCTGCGCGTACGCGAGCAGCATCGCCCGCCGGTTGCTGCCGCTGTACCGGGCGCCCGCCACGCCCTGATGCGCCGCCGACGCCGACTCCTTGGCCCGCCGCCAAGTGGTCACCTCCGCCGTCGACGACGACGACGTTGCGCCAGCACGGCCGCTCCCCGGAGGACGGCGCCGCGGCGCGGGTGGCACCTCCTCGTATGCTGTCACGATCACATTTTTCTCCTTGGTGGTGACATCACCCATGGAGATCTAGCACCAACCGATGCGCGCTCATCAACCGTACGTGTGCACGGCCGTACAGCAGGGGTAAATATAGCTGGGCGCGCGTGTTCCGTGGCTGCAATTCGCGAGCACGCCGTGTCAGCGATGCAACACTACGCGCACAAACGCGCGCAGCTGGCGATCAGGAACGACTCAGCTCGATCGAGCGGCTCGGTCGCTGTCGCGCGAACGACGGTAGCGGCTTAAAACGTGCCTTAGGTCCAATCGGGAAAGACCTAAAATGACGTGCAAATCTAGGCAGGTAATCACTAATGAACGATTTTGAGCATTGTGATCGCCGTTTCTTCGGTACGTGGGACCCAGCAATTTACTTCCTTTCCTTGTCGAAGATGTAAGTATAACCGGATGTACGAGTTCACGTACTTGCCGCTAGTACGAGTTCACGTCACAGCATTGCCAGCTCGAATGCTCGATCCAGTAGCACCATGCGTGCAAGAGGATCTACTCCAGCGAATGTTGCGATTGTGAAACTTTTCTCTGACCGATATGATCTTAGACCTCGCTTTCACCGTGGCGTCGCATGCAACTGGCAACTGGCAAGTAGGTTGGCAGACTTTGCAACCTTATCAATGCGGATGCAACTTGCAAGCATGTTCCATTGGCTCGTCTCATATAATGGTGCATTTGCAACCTTGTGGAAAGTTGGTTAAGGACGTCTTCATTTTGTGCTGAACGACGAGATAGATGAATGTGTTTGTGATAATTATTTGGGGGTATAAATAAATAAATAAATTATTGTAGAGTTGAAAATAGATTTAAAACAATATTTTTAAAAAATAATATATAAAAAGAGCGGCAGAGCAAAAAATTTTACCGTGTAAGTAGATTGTCATTGTTTTATATCTTTTATGGGTCATTTTTGTAAATTTTAATGGATTTAGATGTAAAGATGAAGATTTTTTATAAAGCTAACCTCATGGATGGATCCGGCTTGAGATAGGCTTTAGGCCAGCCCATGAACTGTTGGTCCAAATCAAAATTTACATGGTGAGAATGTATAGTTCTATATGCTCAGGCCCTGAGACGTGGGCTAGGTGGCCCAGGGTTTAGGTCCACCACTAACTAACCCCATACCTAGTAAGCGGAGGGGGCTACGTCACTATAAAAACAGCAAGTTTCTTTTTACATAATAGTACTATATACGGAGATTCATAATTAATTAATTATCATTTTTTAAGTTACTAGTTAATTAGCATGATATTACAGTAGAACAAATATTAATTAAGCTGCTAACCGAGGCAAGATGAATGCCATATGTGACAGAGAGGCGCCATAGTTGTGAATTGCAAGTTGCATATTCTCCCCGAGTCTCCGGACTTGCTGGAGAAACGTCCTTGTCCAGAGTCGGCACCTGGAACATGCATGCACCCGCTTCTCCTCGATCCCCAACTGCCACCGCTCACGACACACGCGTGTACGTCATCAGGTTAATGTGGAACGAATCAAACGGACACGGCAGTATAATTAATCTGTCTATCTATATGATCTCCCCTCGAAGCGTTGCCGCCGGCGTCGGCGCCGCGGTATCACCTTCTTCTCCTCAGTGGTTGGCATCATCATGGAGATTTAGCACCAACCGATGCTCATCAACCGCATTCCCGTGTGTGCAAGCGGAGCCGCGTACACCTCTGGACCATACGGTTTTTCATCCGCGAGCCGTGTCGATGCTATAGCCGGAGTGAATTGTAAACTATCAAGAGGCCATTATTATTGATGTTTGTATGTCGTTTAAATAGTTATAAAAAAAGTTTAAAAAATAAAAATAAAAATTAATATGTGAGGTATATACTTTATAAATATGCAAGTTAAAAATTAACTTACAACTCGTAACAAAAAAACAAATTAATGTAGCTAGTTAATGTATATTCACAATCAAATTTATTTTTTTTATTATAACTTATAGAAGTTAAATTTAAATTTATAGAGTATATACCACATATTAATATGTTTTGTTTATTTTTTTTAAAAAAATATAATTATTTAAGTGACATACATCTTTTAATCGTTTCTCTTGGATACGTGGGCCCAAACAATTTACTTTCTTTCCTTGTCGACGATCAGGAAAGGAAAGCAAATGAATCGATTTTACGAGCCAAAAACAACATGTCAGCTCGCTCCAATACCAGTACCACATTACCACCATATGCATATTGCAAGAGGATCTAAAACCTTATTGCCTATGGTAGTAGATACAATCCTCGCGAATGTTGCAATCACAAATCTTTTCTCTGGCCGATTTGATCTAAGACCTCGCTTTCAGCGGCTCGCAACAATTGGCAAGTGGTCTCACAAGTCAACTTTCTATCACGCAGCCGGAATTGCGGATGCATGCATGGCCGTCTCTTATACATCAGAACTAGTGTGATGGTCCGTGTAGATTGTGCGGTTAGTATCATTATATTTTTTTTCTTTTATAGTAACATATATATTTTCATATTTTATTATTGAAACATATAAAAATAGCAACATAATTTTAAATTCTATACTAACTTGACCAAACTAATCAATATGTAATATTCATATTGTATTGTATACACGTGATAGTTATTAATTATTTTTTAATTTTGAATTTTAGTTATTTTTGAATTATATTTCCATATGAACTTTAGAGTCCTCTTATAATATTTCTTATTTTTTTAATTTTAAAGTTCCGTTATTTATAAATTTTATTCAACTTTAAACCCTTCCTTCAATATTTCTTTTTTTAATAATATATTATTTATTTTTAAATCCTGAATTTCTGTTATTTCTAAATTGTATTCCTATATGGATTCTAGACTTCTCTTTCAATATTTTTTATTTTCTAATTTCAAATTTATTTTATTTATAAATTGTAAATATTCCTTACTTTTTAATTCTAAATTTTAATTATTTTTAAAATGTATTCCTATATGGACTCTACACTCTTCTTCCAATATTCCTTATTTTTTAATTTTGAATTTTAATTATTTCTAAATTGTATTCATATATGGACTCTAGACCATTTTTATAATATTCCTTATTTTTTAAAATTTAAATTTTAGTTATTTCTAAGTTGTATTTCTATATGGATTATAACCTCTACTTTTAATTTTATTATTTTTTAAATTTTGAATTTTAATTAGCTCTAAATTATATATGTATTTATATATGGACTCTAAAACCATCTTTTAATATTCCTTATTTTTTAATTGATAATTTTTTATTATTTTTACATTTTATTCATATATGAACTCTTAACTCTTCTTCCAATATTTCTTTTTTCTTAATTCCGAAGTTTAGTTATTTGTCAATTGTATGTTTATATGGACTCTAAAATTTTCTTTCAACATTCCATATTTTTTAGTTTCAAATTTTCATTATTTGTAAATTGTATTCCTATATGCTTTATTTTTTAGTTTCAAATTGGACTCTAGACTTTTTTCAAATATTCCTTATTTTTTAATTTTGTATTTTAGTTATTTGTAAATTGTTTTTCCTATTTTTAATTAGAATTTTTATTTATAAATTATATTTGAATGTGGACTCTACACTCTTTTTTCAATATTTATTTTTTAAATTTCAAATTTTAGTAATTTCTAAGTTGTATTTCTATCTGGACTCTAACTTCTACTTTTATTATTTTTTATTTTTTTAATTCAAAATTATAATTTGTCGACATGTTATATCCGTTGACCGTATTTTGAGGGTATTGGAGTACGTTGGAGTAAGGATCCATACGAAACGACATCAAGGACACAAAAGACAAGGATTATACTGGTTCAGACCCCTCGTAAGGTAATAGCCCTACTCCAGTTTATATGGAATTACGACAAGAACTACAGAGATTACAATAGAGAACAACAGAAAATACGAGTACCGACGAGATCCTTATCAAGAACGACTCGACGAGATCCAAACGATGAGTTGTCTTCAAGTCCTCCGGATTGCCTCTGCTATGGTGGTGGCTTACACTATGATTCGATGATTCCGTACCCCTAGAAGGCTTTGTATTTATACCACAGATTGCCTTTGTCTCCAAGTTGAACTTGGAGAGTACTTTGGCATACGAGATCATAAAGATTGTATCTTTCCTGAATAGTACTCTAACGTCTTCTATTTAGGATACAATTTCTCTGTTTGTTAGCCGAATTTTATAATGTTAAGGTAACCTTCCTGTATACTAAGGGTATGTCGTATCCGTATACTTCACAACCCCATGGATAGGAGGTATGTCTTATCCATAACCTTGACAGTAGCGCTCAACTTCAAATCAAATGAACTCACAATGTTCTCAAACCGGAGTTTCCGAATAAATGATGTCGTGCCTACCTAACCGTTCTCAAATTATCGAGAAGGTATGAAGCATTCAACAACACCATTAAAAAGCAACGGTCCATCATGAATTTGAATTGAAGTCTAAAAAACTACCATAAACAAATCAAGAAAATCACGGCAGTCGTTTCTCTTCCTTGCTCGAAATACGAACCGCCGGTCATGACCTATAAATCCCAATCCTGAGATTCATTTTGTCTCCTTCCCACAAGTGATCCCTCACATCTTTGCACCCTCCAACTTTCGCAACTTTCACCAGTTAGAGACTGTTAATAGCAAAATTTGGTAAAGATATGTCAGCAATCAAGATTGGATCCGAGGCGGATTTGAAGGAATAAGGGTGTTTTCCAAAACAGACAGCGCATCGGCTAGAGCCGTATCGGCCGATATGGAATCGGACTCGAGCAGCCTATACGGGTAACCTGAATCGGACATGGTTAAGCCGATACGAGTAGCCTAGCTTCATGTTGGTTTCGGAGAAGCACTTAAAGATATTGCCGACTAGGAATTGAGTCCAGATAAGGCAATTATATCTATAGATTAGGAATAAGAGTTAGTTTTTTTTTATAATTTTGTGTTAAGAGTCCACCTGGGACTTGTTTGTTTAGGCAAGTTGTAAGTAGTGTCCGGCAAGGACAAGGTTTGTACATACAGGTATAAATATAAGCCCAAGGTCTATGTAAAATAATAACAGTGCAATAAATACCTTCGGCGCATCGCCACCCTTTTTTCTTATTACTCTTTTCGACGAGTTCGTGCTTCGAGTTGTTCAGCTGAGGTATGGCTTGTTAAGTTACCACATAAATTAGCTAATCTAAGTCGATGGTTCGATTTACCTGTATTGGCCAAGCCTTGTCTAAGGTTTTGTCAGTATCGGCTAAATCAGCTTATTGGTCTAGATTAGCATAAGGTATCCACCACCCTCAAAAACATTCAAAGACTTAATTTTCTAGATATCATGCATCTTTCTATACTTTACGCTGCATCAGCCCTAGTCCTAATTAGAACTATAATTTTTAGCCTGTCTCTTGTTTGTAATAGGGATAGCGAGTTTCAGCTGATCTTATCTAATATAACTGTTTAGTCTTGTTTAAATTATCTTAATCATGCTTTCCATGTTATATCTGCCCCTTATACAAGGATATCACTTTAGTTAAATATATCAAGCTTGCTTCGGTATATTTACCTAAATTGATATTTGTTAAATATGTGATCCGAATTTAGGCCTATAATATATTCGGATTAGTTTCCTAGTCATTTTCTATTAGGAATTAGTTTCCTAGTAGGATTCCTAGTTATTTCCTATTAGGAGTCTTTTCTTTTATCTCCTATATATACTCTTGTAAGCCGTACAAGAAGGAACAAGTTCTCATTGTTATTCCCCTACGTTTGTAATTAATTTCTCAATAGTGATTATTGTCGGTCGGCGCCCGTGGTTTTTTCCCGCAAGGGTTTTCCACGTAAAATTAGTGTCTCCGTTGTGCATCTTTTTCTTAACAAGTGGTACCAGAGCATTGGAGATTAATCTACGATTCCCAGCCACCGGCGTGTTTGTCGTCACCATCGAATCAATCTGTTCGGCACCATACTCGTCGAGTCCGACGTTGTCCCTGCGAGAAGACAAGCTGGAGAAAATTCAGGATTAATTCCCATGGCGAGTTTGAAGTATGATCTACCGCTCCTGGACCGAGACACAAGATTCTCATTGTGGCAAGTGAAGATGCGAGCCGTTCTTGCACAGCAAGACCTCGATGATGCGCTATCTGGATTTGACAAGAAGACTCAGAATTGGTCCAACGATGACAAGAAAAGGAATCGTAAGGCTATGATATATATTCACCTTCATCTATCTAACAATATTTTGCAGGAGGTGCTTAAGCAGAAGACTGCCGCTGAGCTGTGGTTGAAGCTGGAATAGATATGCATGACAAAGGATCTGACCAGTAAGATGCACCTGAAGCAAAAGCTATTTTTGCACAAGTTGCAAGATGATGAGTCTGTAATGGATCATCTCTCCACTTTCAAGGAAATTGTTGCTGACCTTGAGTCTATGGAGGTAAAGTACGATGAAGAGGATTTAGGCCTTATTCTATTGTGTTCGTTGCCTAGCTCATATGTAAATTTCAGAGATACTATTCTTTATAGTTGTGATACTTTAACCTTGAAAGAAGTTTATGAAGCTTTGCATGCAAAAGAAAAGATGAAGAAGATGGTACCCTCTGAAAGTTCAAGTTCACAAGCAGAAGGCTTGGCAGTTCGGGGCAGATAACAGGAGAAGAATACAAAGAATCAATCAAGAGATAAAAGTTGAAGTAGCTATCATGGAAGATCAAAGTCCAAAGGCAGATATAAGTCATACAAAAACTGCAAGAGAAAAGGACATGATATCTCTGAGTGTTGGAAGCTACAGAACAAAGACAAGAGAACCAAAAGTTATAGACCAAAAGGTAATAAAGAAGAGGAAGGTAAAGCCACAGTTGTTATTGATGATAAGTCTGGTGCAGAATTACTTGTTATTTATGCTGGTTGTCCTCAAACTAGTGACCAGTGGATTCTTGATACCGCATGCACCTATCACATGTGCCCGAACAGGGATCGGTTTGCCACCTATGAGTCTGTGCAAGGTGGTACAGTTTTGATGGGTGATAATACGCCATGCAAGGTTGCAGGTATTGGAACAATTCAAATCAGGATGTTTGATGGTTGTATCTGTTAACGACCAAATTTGGTAAATCAAATATCAGATCTGAAGATAAAATCGAAGCGGATTTGGAGGAGGCTGGCGGTTATCAAAACAGAGCAAGAATCGGCTGGTGACTGGATCGGCTTCGGTGTCTATCGACTGGTGACCGAATCGGCTATTGTGACATCGGCTGAGACAGAGTCGGACAAGGGTAGCCGATGTAGCCGATTCCGACGAGAGGATAACAGAGTCTTTGTCGGGTTCGGTTGGTGAGCTTCATGAGGATTCCCACATACGGATTGGGTCCGGAGAAGGGAATTGTATCTATTAATTAGGATATAATGTTAGTTTCCTAATAGATATTGTCGGTTAGAGTTTGTATTAGGGAATCATCCTTAGTATGAGTTGTAATAGAAGTAAGAGTCGTGTCCGACAAGGACAGATTGTGTAATTCTGGGTATAAATTGAACCCAGGTTTGTGTAAGAACAACAACAGACAATACAACAACTTCGGCGCATCGCCACCTTTACTTTTTCATCGTTTCTTCGACGAGTTCTTGCTTTCGAGTTGGGCTGCATCGGTTTCGATCTCCAGCAAGAGGTAAAACTTGTTATGGCGGCTTGCGCTCTCGGGATTAGTGCTTCCATCTTTATGACACTCTAATCCTGGTTGCGTGAATCGTCGAGTTATCATATATATTGTATAATCTAGATTGATATCAGCATATAACTCAGATTTGGTTAATCACTGTTCTACAGAAAACTAGCCGATAGAATTATATATTGATGCTGGTTTAGATTATACAATATATCTACCATCTCGAAAAGGTTTTCATCGACTTGATCATTTAGGCATTGTGTTTCTTTACATGTTTGGTGCTGCATCAGTTAGGTTTGACCTACCAGATCATGTTTAGAACCATAGTCCCTAGCCTGTCTATGATTACTAATAGAGATAGCGTCGGGGTTTCAGCCGACCTTACCTGGTTTAATTATCTCGTTATCTTGATATATTAAATCTGCCCTTTATATCGAGATATTAACTTAATAAAATATATTGAGCTTGTTGTCAAATCTGGTTAGGATCATCTTAACACTAGTTTGACAGTTTGTTTAATATATTTTGTTCATGGTAATATCTCTGTATAAAGTGGTATCGGAGTACTAGCCGATACATGTTAGATTTGCTTAATCGGCTATGCTATGAGCTTGTGTAATCTCTGCTTCATAATATATTTAGGCATAAGTGATTTATACTGTCTCGGCGCCCTGTCCGATCTATCCCAATCACTTGGTTTAAATATATTTTGAGACTTAGATTATATTTTGTTGATATCTACAGCCGATTGAGTAGATTTAGCTTTATCTTGCTTTGTCTGTTATAGCCGATTTAATGCATCTTGCATCGGCTCAATGCTCAATGATATGTCATCGGTAAACCAGCCGATCGGCTATCATTGGTGGATTTAATTGCACTTTCTTTGTTTCTTATTGGTTGCAGGATCAAACCAATTGGCACGCCCGCATCTCACCAAGCTTTGGACCTGCACTGGAGTTAAGCAGATCTCCCAGGCCAGTGTGTGTTTTTTGCATCAACAGTATCAGAACATTGTCAGATGTGCGGCATATTCCAAATTTGAAGAGAAATCTCATCTCTTTAAGTACTCTTGATCGCAAAGGGTACAAATATTCCAGTGGAGACAGAATTTTGAAGGTAACCAAGGACTCTCTTGTTGTGATGAAAGCTGACATTAAAACTGCCGACTTGTACCATCTGCGAGGTAAGACTATATTAGGTAATGTTGCTGCAGTTTCAGATTCATTATCTAATTTCGATGCTATTAATCTTTGGCATATGCGTCTTGGATATATGAGTGAAATTGGTTTGGCAGAATTGAGCAGGCGAGGATTGCTAGATGGACAAGGCATCGGGAAACTCAAATTTTGTGAGCATTGCATCTTTGGCAAGCATAAGAGGGTGAAGTTCAACACATCTACACATACTACAGAAGGTATTCTTGATTATGTGCATTCTGATTTATGGGGCCCTGCTCGTAAGACATCCTTTGGAGGTGCTTGTTATATGATGAGTATCGTTAATGATTATTCGTGAAAAGTTTGGCCTTATTTCTTGAAGCACAAATATCAAGCTTTTGATGTGTTTAAAGAGTGGAAGACTATGGTTGAAAGACAAACTAAAAGGAAGGTGAAAATACTTCGTACTGATAATGGGATGGAGTTCTGTTCTAAGATATTTAAGTCATATTGCAAGTCTGAAGGGATTGTGCGTCACTACACCGTTCCTCATACACCTCAATAAAACGGCATAGCTGAGCGTATGAACAGAACAATTATATCAAAGGCCCGTTGTATGTTGTCTAATGCAGGTTTGTCTAAACAGTTTTGGGCGGAAGCCGTTTTCAGTGCTTGTTATCTTATTAATCGGTCACCCAGTTATGCCATTGATAAGAAGACTCTAATTGAGGTATGGTCTGGTTCCCCAGTAAATTATTCAGACTTAAGAGTATTTGATTGTACTTGAGAATTGGTGAAATTGCCAAAGGAGAAGAAATCTATTCGTTGCAAGTGGATCTTCAAAAGAAAGGAAGGTATATCTCCAACTGATGAGGCAAGATGCAAAGCAAAGTTAGTTGCTAAAGGTTATAGCCAGATTCTAGGTATTGATTTCAATGATGTCTTTTCCCCTATTGTGAAGCATAGTTCAATTCGCACTTTACTTAGTGTTGTTGCAATGCATGATTATAAACTAGAGCAAATGGATGTTAAAACTGTATTTTTACATGGGGAGTTAGAAGAGGACATTTATATGGAGCAACCTGAAGGTTTTGTTGTTCCTGGAAAAGAGAACCTAGTCTGTAGGTTGAAGAAATCTCTTTATGGGTTGAAACAGTCACCTAGACAGTGGTATAAGAGATTTGACTCTTTCATGCTTTCTCAGAAGTTTAGAAGATCCAATTTTGATAGCTGTGTTTATTTCAAAGTTGTTGATGATTCAGCTATATATTTGCTTTTTTATGTTGATGATATGTTAATTGCTGCAAAAGACAAATCAGAGATAGCAAAGTTGAAGGCACAATTGAGTAGTGAGTTTGAGATGAAGGATTTGGGTGCAGCGACGAAAATTCTTGGTATGGAAATTACTAGAAAAAATCAGTCTGGCAAGTTATATCTTAGTCAGAAAGGTTATATTGAAAAAGTTTTTCATCGTTTCAATATGCATGATGCAAAACCAGTGAATACTCCTTTAGCTGCACATTTCGGATTATCTTCAGATTTATGTCCACAGTTAGATTATGATGTTGAGTACATGTCTAGAGTTTCATATTCAAGTGCAGTTAGTTCACTTATGTATGCTATAGTATGTTCTCGTCCTGACTTATCACATGCTTTGAGTGTTGTCACTAGATACATGACTAATCCTGGCAAAGAGCATTGAAAAGCAGTTCAATGGATTTTCAGATACCTACGTGGTACTTCTAGTGTTTGTTTGCAGTTTGGGAGATCTAGAGATGGACTTGTTTGTTATGTGAATTCAGATTTTGCTGGAGATTTGGATAGGAGAAGATCACTCACAGGTTATGTTTTCACTATTGGAAGCTGTGCTGTTAGTTGGAAGGCAAGTTTGCAAGCAACTGTTGCCTTATCTACTACTAAAGCAGAGTATATGGCTATTTCTGAAGCTTGTAAAGAAGCTATTTGGCTTAGAAGTTTATACACTAAGCTTTGTGGAGTTACGTCTTGCATTAATATATTTTGTGATAGTCTAAGTGCAATATGCCTTACAAAGGATCAGATGTTCCATGAGAGAACAAAGCACATTAATGTGAGATATCATTTTATTCGAGGTGTGATTGCTGAAGGTGATGTCAAGGTATGCAAGATAAGTACTCATGATAACCCAACTGATATGATGACAAAGCTGTAACATACCAAAAATTCGAATTTCAAATTTTTACTATGTTTAAATAATAAAAATATATTTTCAAGTTGATGACCAAAAATTCTCCAATTTATATAACCTAAGTGAGGTTTAAACTAACTAGTGGTCACCTTAAGTGCACCCATGCTCATGTATCTTGTGAGTTGAGCATGGTGAAATGAAAGTAAAGCCTTACTCTTTCATCTCTGGTCAATTACACATCAACATATAATTTTATAATCATTTAAAATGTATATTTCCAATAGGAACATCTAATGGTTGATAAGCACATTGAATATTTAAAAATAATTGGTGTAACATAAAATCATGAGAAAATTCATGTAGGTCCTAATCAATATATATATCTCACTGGAATTTTGGTATAATTTAATAAGTACATTTGATGCCTCAATTATTTGGGTCAAAACAGTCAAACTATTGATTTACTCAAAACCCTAATCGGCAAAAACAATACAACTTCCATATGTGTATTTTCTCACATAAGAATATATAGGGGATATAATTTATTCAAATAATAATCTATTTATAATGAATTAATATAATTTTTCCAGAATTTATTTTATAGGTTTTGACCTCCTAAAATTTCAAATCACTTTCGGCTGGACTGAATTTCTCTATTTTCCTGAGAATAAAATATAGATTGTTTTTGTGTGAAACCAAAGAAAATGGAATCTAGGTATTTTTATCTACCTCCAGAAAAATCCACATCAATTTACCATGCTCAGAAAATAAGTTATAGTATTACAAAGTAGGTAAAAAGAAAATGAATAGGGAAAAATTCTAAACTACCCTAACTCCTGTGTTCACTCAGTTTTATACCCATGACCCACCTCTTTGCTCAACCTACCACGACCTGGACCCACCTGTTGGCCTCCTTGGCTTGCTCCTACCCCTGTGTAGAAAGACTCCACCGCTTAATTCAACAGAGAGAGAGCGGGAGGAAGCGGCGCCGGTGGTGCTCGACGCGTGTCCGACGTCGTGGCAGTCACCGACGCTCACCTTATCTTCTCCAATGCGTCGCACTGTATCTCATTGCACTCCTACGCCGATCCAGCCGAGGGAGAGAGTTTCCCCTTGCCTCCACACTCTCCATCTTCACTGCCGGCCGTGGAAACGACGATCGTCGCCGCCGCCATTGAGCCACGGTCGCCCCTCCTTCTCTTGCGTTCTGTCACCTACACGAGACGTCACCTACACGAGACGCCGAGTCCATCCCTTTAACCACGCCTCATGTTGTGCAGCCGTGACGCCGGAACGCCGTCGTGCACACAGAAGTTCCAGAGCGCCGCCGCTCAGGCATCGTCGTCGTCCGGCCAACTCCGACCAAATCAGACCGAACCGCCGCATCATCATCTTCATCTCGATCCCAGGAAGCCATCGACCGAAGGAATCGAACCACAACGCTGTGAACTCGGAGATCGACCGTTTCTTCCCCAACTCCGGCCACCGGGACTCCCTCGCCAAATACTTCTACTCCGGTGAGTTACTATGCGATTCCTCGCGCATGAAGCATCCTAGGGATCTCCCTAACCACCCGTGCATCTCCTTCTAGCTATTCACCGACTGGAGTGAGCCATCGCCATGAAACCGGGGATCTGCGCCGCCGCCGAGCTGTCTTCTCCATCACCGTCGCCGTCTGATCTTCCCCAACGATCACGCGCCCTTCGGTAAGCATCCAGGAGCCATATAGATGCTCATGCATGCATCCACTCACACGGGTTTGAGCCGTAGCTCGATATGCACCTGCAACCCGAGAGCCTCCATCGCCTGCGCCGTCGTCGCCATTGATTCCGGTCACCACAGCCAATGAGACAACCACCAACAGCTTCGCCTTAATGCCCTCTCCGTTTTTCCTTTTAGCCACCCGCCGAGATCGGCCGCCGTTCGTCGTTGCCGCCGGTGGGAACATCGGCGATGCGCTGCTGCTCTGCCTTCAGCCGCCAAGCCACTGACGAGCGGGCCCCAGTTAATTAGTGCCCGAGGACTTGGCTTAGCTAAAGTTTAAAACATGCGAGGTTTAATTTGTAAAACCCTTCCGTATGACATGTGGACCCAGGATCTATTTGTAAATAGAGAAAACCCCGAGGACTCTTAATCAAAATTGTAATAACACGTGCTTTTGGGCTGCGGTTTGATACCTGAGAACCCTAGGGGCCTTTTTGCATAATGCCAGAGACCGACCAGTGGACCCCAATGATTTATAATTTGTAAATATAAAAGGAAATAACCAAAGCAATATCTTTTCAACTGAAAATTACCTCAAACTTGTGAAATTCATATAAAATCAAATATAACTCATTTTGAGGTGAAACCAATTTCTGTAGGTTCATAAAATTGTTAAATTTAATGTTGTAAAATAAAATCCTATGCTTATAGTATGATATTTAATTATAAAATTTCAAATATGAAATAGTTAACATAGGACTTGTAAAATTTGTAGAAAATTCATTTATACTCCAAATGGAGTGAACCAAATTTCTGTAGAATCATCAAAGAATGAACTTTAATTTAATAATATAATATTTCATACTTTCTGTAACAGTAACAATATTAATAATTTATATTGTAAAATGACCACCACATATGCAAGTTAATTTCTAAAATTTATAGGAAATTCATACTAGCTCTAAAAATTATGAAACCAATTGTATTAATCTTAGAAAACAATTCTATTTATCCCAGTGAGGTTAATTTGATCAAAATCATATATTAAAAGTGATTCACAATAATACATTAGTAAATACTACTATATGTCAATGCAAATTTAGGAAAATTCATAACTCACAAATGACAAGGGATAAAATAGGAATTCTTTCACCTAAATTCATCTTAGGTCAGAACCTATCCACGGTGCATAAATCATGTATTTTAGAACATTTTGTATTTTTCGCATAATTTGGTATTTATGTGCATATCGTGTCCTTTGTATAGATAATTCGCTTCAACGGTGAAAGAGTGATTTAGGTGATATTCACATTGTTCCAGATCAAGGCAAGTTATTCCTCCCCTCTCCTTTGATCACATTGAAACCCATGATTTGGGAGATGAAAAGCGTTTGTTTGCGAAACTGCATATATATATTTGATTTAAAACGATATTTGAAACATAGTAAATGGTAGCTATGACCTTATTGCTGCATAATCTACCTTGATACATTGTTACCTTGTTATTTATAACCATAGGATGTATTTGAGTACTTTATAAATACTCATTGGAGGGTATATATGCTTTATATGTGCCATTTGCTTAGCCATGCCTAGAACTATGCAAATGAACAATTTTATGACTTGATAAATGGGATTTTGATTATTGGGTTAATGCTGGATTTGAAATGGAAATGCTAAGTATTTGTGAACTAAAGTGTGAGTAAAATGATTTTAGACTTGGGCGGCAAGTGGTGCACATATGGTGTTAGTTGTGCACCGATAGGGGGAGTGTTCGCCCGGGTTGATTAAGGACCGAACTTGGTGTCGTTCACTATTGTTTACCGTACATCCACATGTGTTATTATGGGGTGGCCTTAGCTAATTAAGTTACTTAAAGTCTAACCTTGCATATTGGTAGGCCGAAGTAGAATGAATTAGTCTGAGCGATGATTCATAGGAACTACCTATTTACCACGCTGATTATGGGGGTAGTTTAGGCGTCTAAGTCTGTCCAATTCAATGGTATAGTGCCTCATGGGGGAACGGATGTGTTCGCTGCCATGGCGTTAGGTTTAAGGCGTGGGCCCGCCACCTAGTGGTTCTGGGTCATGCCCAGGATGGATTCACACTTGCCATCGCTGATGCAAGGTTAGACGTTAAGTAATGTAAAGGCTACGTTGTGACCTCTAGACCACATTCATTGTGTAGAGTGTGGTGGTACCGACGGGTACCGGACAAACTAGAGGGATTCACATCATGTGGGTAAAGCTGTACAAACTCTGCAGAGTTCTCTAAAACTAATCGATTAGCCGTGCTCACGGTCATGAGCGACATAGTGAATTGTCATGGGTATAGACTTATGTTTTATAAATGTGTTTATGAAAATGGGCTATGGGTATGGTGATGGGTACAGAATGTGGTGAAGTATGATGATGGTGTTGCCCGGTGTGGGCTGATATGATGTCGATATTGATGGTGATGACTTGGTGTTGGGAAGGAGAGTTTGTATATGGGGTTGAGATGGTGAATAATATGGTTTACTTACGTTAATGTTTTATATATTGAATTGTGAACTCCTTTACAAATGATTGTGAACTAAAAGCTTGCTTTATGCTAAAATAAGCTACAAATAGCCTTCCTTGATTTATGCCATGCATGTAGTATGTTAGGATTGTCTTGTGCTTGCCGGTACATTAACTTGTTTAATGTACTGACTCTTGTACGACTGGAATATCCATTTTGCAGGTTGTCTGCTTAGCCTTCTGAGTGATTCGGGGAATCGTTGCTTCTTCTAGGACCGGATCCAAAGAGGGTTATTTTCCCTTGTCGGCTGCTTGTGGATTTGGGTAGCCAAGCTTCCGCGGATCAGTAATTATCTGGCCGTTTGGCCTATCTACTTAAATAAAGATGTAGAGTAAAGCTTATCTATGTTTACACCCTATTATTCTGATTTTTCATCGCTTAGATGAAAGTGTGGAACTAGAGCTTTTCCTGGGATCTAGTTTTACACCGGTATGAGTTTTGAGCATTTGGGATGTCGTAGAGCTTTAGCGAATTTTGTCAAGTCTCCCGAGATGTGTAACACATCTGGTCACCATCTTCGTGTGGTTTGACGGGCATGTCTCAGGCTGAAGTTGACTGGCATGCTAAAGTCCCAGCAATATCCCCTATGCTCTCTACTCGGCGCTTCAGGTTTTATACTATGTATGTCATTTGACTTGATAGGGAAGCAATGAGGTTGGATGGTTATTGTTTTACTCGATTATTACTAGACCCCATCCAACTAAATAACTTACGCTATCACTTCAGATATCTTACATAATATTTAACCTGGGGTGTCCCGACAAAAGCCAATTCCTGCTACTAAGTTTGAGCTTTGCTCAAGCTTGGTTGGTGTTATAGTATAGTCCTAGAGACTATTTGGCACGCGGTGATTTTATCTACATGAGGTATTTCTTGGTGATTGATGTTTTCATGCTACAAGAGAAAATTCGTCTCAAGGTGAAGATTGCTAAATATGTGATCCGAATTTAGGCCTACAATATATTCGGATTAGTTTCCTAGTCGTTTCCTATTAGAAACTAGTTTCCTAGCAGGATTCCTAGTTTTTCCTATTAGGAGTCTTTCCTTTTATCTTCTATATATACTCTTGTAAGCCGTACGGGAAGGGATAAGTTCGCATTGTTATTCCCCTACGTTTGTAATCAATTCCTCAATAGTGATTATTGCCGGTCGGCGCCCGTGGTTTTTTCCCACAAGGGTTTTCCACGTAAAATTCGTGTCTCCGTTGTGCATCTTTTTCTTAACAATATTTTTGTATAAGGCTATATCGAAATATTAGCCGATCGTTATCTACTTTAAACTACTTATGATTTTATCGGCTAGTATCTAGTCTTTGCCTATAAATTATATATTTACAACCGATAGAGCATGATTAGGGTTTGCTTAATATTATCTATCTTACACCTTACAGCCTATACGATCAGATCACATCGGCTAGATTCATACGGTACGTCATTGGCTTATCGGCCGATTGGTTATCGTACATCTAACATGGTTTTGTAAATATCTTGTTGGTTGTAGGATAACACTAACTGGCATGCCCTAAACCCTTTTTCTAAGATTTGGACCTGCACTAGAGTGAAGCAAATCTCCCAGGCCGTCATGTTTTGGCATCAACAGAGACCCAATCTTCACTCTTCACCTTCGACCTCAACCAACCCAATGGATTTGGGCAAATCCAACATTGGTGCGGAGGAACTGAAGGCGCTACAAATCGAAAGATCCCTCCTGGAGAAGAACCCCCTGGCCCGATCGGAAGGAGGTATAAATCGTCACCCCATGCTTGGCTAAATAGTTTGTCTTGGAGATTTTGCACATTGTGGGTTCCTGCCTCCTCCTTCCGAGTTTCTTCTTCTTCTCTTGAACTTCTACGGCATCTACCTTCTCCACCGGAACCACAACTCCATTGCATTTCTTAGTATCTTTACACAACTTTTCGAGGTATACCTTGGGTATCACCTTTCCTAGATCTGTTTAGATACTTTTACAAGCTTAGATGAATGGAATCACGTAGAATCTCCGGTTGCTGTGGCTTCCGCCTCCAAGTTGGGATAAGGCAGAATATATCCCCTTCAACTGCCCTTCCTTTCGAGGATCAAGGAGGTCAAAGTGGTTCTACCTACACGTCGAGGACCGCCCTGGTAGCCTCATTGTCCCAGACGAAAAGCCTACACACTCCCCCGTGGACATCCAAACCTTCCCTAACTCCTTCCCTCAAAAGCTTCATAGACAAGATCCGTGAGCTCCGACAACAAGGGTTGTCGGGGTATGAAGTCGCTGAAGATTTCATACATTGTCGAATTCAGCCCCTTCAAGCTCACACTCACCCTGCGTACGAGTTCACGGGGGCACAAGATGAAACATGGATTTCAGTGCGGGGTATACGACCTCGTAACCCTCCTGACCTTAATCTGATCACGGCCGATCGACATAAAATAACATTGATGTTCTGTTTGCAGAACTCGATGATGGAGCTGTGGCCACCCGGGTTGGTCATCTGGTGACCGATGCTCCATCAGACCCGGACAACCTCTTCAGCCCACTTTGCGACCTCCCATCCTCGGACAGGAACGCCGCCATCAATGTAAGTAACCTTGATTACTGTTTTTTCTTTCTGCTATTGCTGTCCGAAAGACTAGTAATCTAAACCTTGCAGGTCCTGCCTCTGACGGACATCATCGGCCCGCTTGCCGACTACCAGGCCGCGACTTCTCTGAAATAGAAGGCGATCTTGAAGCAAGCCACTACCGAGAATGCTCCCAGTGGCAGCGGAACAAAACCTTCTAAGAGGAGGTGGACGACTTTAGCGAAGTCGTCCGAAGTAGGAACGCTTGTGCAGACAAGCGGTTCTGAGGTTAGTCAAACTCCCTTTGGTCCATAACCCATCCTGAGGAGGATCTTTTGTCCTGACCTACATATCTTGCAGACCACCTCTGGCACGAAGTCTTCCTTACAGGGGAAGAAAATGCTCCTGAAGCAGCACAAGCCCAAGTAAGTGACCGTCTTTCTTAACTTCATATCAGGCATTCTTGTAATATCTTCTGTAACGCATACGCCCTTTGGTTGCAACCCTTTTCCCGCGACCTCGGCTGAAAGAGCCGATCGCGAGGACACGAGCTCCGCGCCTCCCGCAATCATCGTCACCGCATCAGCTCCACCTCTTCCTCCGCCAAGTGCCTCACCTGCTGTCATGTTGCTTTCCGCGATCGACAGGCTGGTGGAGGCTAGCCGCCTGCTGTAATTCGGCACGCGTGACGTTCTCGCCAAAGTCAAGTAGCTCCGGAAGGCAACCTCGACTTTGGACAAGCGCATCGTCAAGCTGGAGACTCAAGTGGCTGAAATGCAGAAGGACTTGAAGAAGTTCAAGGACCTGGTCGTCGGCCTCGAGAGACAACAAAAAGGCTGGGAGAAACGGCTAGAGGAAACCCAAGAGAACCCGGCGTCACTTCGACAAGGCCTCCAATACAACTACGGGTGGCTTGATATGGTGGCCCGTAGCTTGGGCGTGCACAAGAAGGGTCCCGAGTTCCCTGACAAGACAACCGTCTTGGGATCTCTGGGTTCTCTCATTGGCAGGCTAGAGGGCACGTCCACGAGGCACACCAAACAAGTCGCCGAGGAGATGTGCATCGGTCTCTGGACCAACGCATGTCACGTTCTCGTGTGCCTAAAGCTCACGCACCCGAGGTCAACCTAGAGGAGGCGTTAGAGAAAGACGCGGTTGACACGATGCGCGAGGACGTGATGTCAGAGCTCGTCGATTTGGGGGAGAGCGTCATTCCCTTTTTTGAACAGTAATTGCTGCTTTCCTTGTTATTTTTAAGAACAGTTTGTTAGGATTGTCATCTTCCGAGAACAATGTCCTTCTTTACTATCCCAGAGTTTTTCGGTGTGATTATGTTGATCTTTAGATGCATCGAAGACAAGGTCGTCCCGCAAAGAGGATGTCCCCGCAATTTTAACGTTGCGCCTCCTTCTCCCCGTGCTTCCTCGACCCCGAGTGGCGACAACCAAGCCTTGGTCGTCGTCAATGCGATAGCGCGCTGGATCCACAAAGACTCCAACTTAACTCTCTCCTTGAGCAAAATCAAGGTACGAGACTTGACCTTTGTAGCCCTTTGTCCTGTGCACATGGGGGAAGCTACTCGAGATCACATATCATGCATAGGCCTCGAGAACGATTTAGAGGAGAGGGAACATCGCATTGAGTATTGGAAGGCGAGGTTTGAGAAGGCGGAACTCGAGAAGATGGCCAATGCTGTCTGAAAGGATCAAGCCGTAGAGTCCCTTTGAGGTAGAGAAGTCCGGATAAATGCCTATCTCGAGGGCTGCTGTCTTGTGCTGCAATGTCTTTGTGAAAAGCTGCAGGCGGTCTGTCCTCCTCCCGAGAAGTCCATAAGCGGTCATCTCTCATGGATGTGGAGTACGTGCGATCACCTTACAGGGATCGGGAAGCGGATCGACGACAGGTTGAAACAGGAGTGTCGTCATGCTAGCCGGTATGCTGGTGGTCACATTCTCGCCTGCATCCAAGATGGGAGTCCACAGATGATCTTAGGTTTTCTCCGAGAAGGTTTCTCGTGTTCTCGTATGAAAGCTGACGAGATCAACCGCCTCGCGCAATCCTTCACTCAGCTAGCTGAGAACGTCTTCTCTACGATGAACTGGCAGTGGCTGTCCTGGTAGTTTATGTACCTAGGGAACACTTAATGTACATGTTAACATTATATATATATATATATATATATATATATATATATATATATATATATAGAACTTAAGTAAATATTAAAATCTATTGTATAAGTATTTGAAAATAACATAGTATACAAGTACTCTCACAAGGGCTACCCCTAGCTGACAGAGTACGGTACTCTCCCTAGCCCCCAACTGTTTTTGTGGAAAAGTGGTGTTCCCTGAAGACAGCTTAAATCTTATAATAAATCAAGCTGAAGCTGTGAATTCATAGCCCCCAGCTTGGTTAATACGCTCAAGTGGGTATTCTAACATAACCAAATCTAACATGGTCGTTTGACCCTGCATGGCCTGACCAACTTTCGTAGTGCTAGGCGTCCCCAGCCAAGGTCCATGGGACCCCGAACCTTGCCAGACTAGCATAAGAGGATAGTAGGATTGACTTTGAGACAAGACGATATAAGAAAAGGGGGTCACCGAGTAAAACACTTTGAAAGAAAGGAAATTGAAATACTGAATATTATTAAACTAAACTTACAAACTTTGGTTCATCGATTTTATACATAAAATTTGCGTAGTTGGTCACTATTCCAAGAATTTGTCAACTCGTGGCCTTCGTCGTCTATGATCTTGAACGCGTTTGGCATCAAGACTTCGACGACCATGTACGGTCCCTCCCACTTGGGTGAAAGCTTGTTTCACCCTACTTGATTTTGAACTCATCGAAGGACGTAATCGTCGATGGTGAGTGTACGAGCATGAACACACTTTTCGTGATAGCGACGTAGGGCTTGTTGGTACGTGGCTGCTCGAACGGCAACACATTCTCGATGTTCCTCTAGAAGGTTGACATTGTCTGCTCACTGCTCCTCTTGGTCCTTATTTGAATATTGTTCAACTCGTGTGGACCGATGTCGCAGCTCCAAAGGGAGCATGGCCTCGAAACCATACACGAGAAAGAAGGGAGTCTCTTTGGTGGAGGTTGTCGGGGTAGTGCGGAGGGCCCATAAGACAAAAGGGAGTTTGTCAACCCAGCGTGTGTCATAGGCTAATAGTCTATCGTACACACGTGTTTTGATCCCCTGGAGCACAATACCATTTGCCCGTTCGACCTGCTCGTTACTCTGAGGTTGGGAGATTAATGCCAAGCAGATTTTTTACTGTGAACTAGATGCAGTAGTCCTGAAAGGCACCGCTAGTGAACTGGGAGCCGTTGTTTGTTAGGATCCGACGTGGTAGTCTGTATCTGCAGAATATCCCTTTAATAAACTTGATGGCGTGTTCGGCTTTGATTTCTCTAGTTGGCTCTGCCTCAATCCACTTAGTGAATTTGTCAATAGCCACGAATAAGAATTTGTAGCCGCCTTGTCCTCGAGGAAAAGGTCCGAAGATGTCATGCCCTCCCATGAGAACGGCCAGGTAAGAGGGATAGTTTGGAGCGCTTGGGCCTGCATCTTGGTGTGTTTGCTGTGAAATTGGCAAGCTTCACACCGTTTTACCAGGTCACAAGTGTCTTGAAGGGCTGTTGGCCAAGAAAATCCTTGTCGAAAGACTTTTTCGACCAGAGTTCGCCTGTCGGCGTGAGATCCACATATTCCTTCCTGGATGTTGAGTAGCAAATCCTTGTCGTCCTCGAGAGAGACACATTTGAGCAGAACTCCATTCGGGGCATTTTTTGTATAGGTCGTTGCCGATCATATAGTAAGTTTTTGTTTGACGAGAAAGTTTTTCTGCCATGGTGTCTTCGTCCAGTAGCTTGTAAGCATCCAAGAAATTGATGAGCGGAGTACACCAATCTTCCGTGGTCTCGATGTCTACCATGACATTGTTGACCTCTGCAGTAGCCCCCGAGTTGTTCTCAGTGCTGGTTAAGGTGCGTCCGTTGTCTGTGGTTTTTACTGATGGTTTTGTCAGGATGTCCAGAAAGGTCCCTGGTTCAACAGGTTCTCTTCTGGACGCGTGCCATGCTAGGTTGTCGGCATCGGTGTTGTCTTTGTGATAGACATGACATACCTTCAAACAGTCAAACTTTCGCTCCAGCTTCCTGATTTTGGCGAGGTACTTAGTGAACTCTGGGTTTGAGCATTTGTAGTCCTTGTGCACTTGGTTGGCGACTAACTTTTGACTCCCCTTTCACAATTAATCACTTCACTCCAAGTGTTGCAGCTGCTTGTAACCCGACGAGTAGTTCCTCGTACTCTGTGATGTTGTTTGTAGCTCTGAAATTGAGGTGTATTGCATGTTTGAATTGATCCCCAGCTAGAGATATCAGAATGAATCCTGCCCCTGCTCCCTGGTTGTTGAATACCCCGTCGAATGCCATTATCCATGTCTCGTCATTTGTCTGACCGGTTGGGGTGTTCTCAGGAACGATCCAGTCGGCAATGAAATCAATAAGGACCTGAGACTTGATGGTTGTACATGGGACGAAGTTCACATCGAATTGGTTGCCTTCAACGACCCAGTTGGCAATGCGTCCAATGACATCTTTGTTCCTTACCACCTCGCCTAGAGGGAAGGAAGAGACAACCGTGACTTTGTGAGCCTGGAAGTAGTGACGTAATTTTCATGATGTCATGACTACAGCGTAGAGCAATTTCTGGATTTTAGGATATTGAGTTTTGGCATTGTGGAGGGCCTCACTGACGTAGTACACGAGGTGTTGTCCTTTGTCCCTCTCAACGATAATCACGGTGCTAACAGAATAAGGTGTAGTAGCAATATATAGGAATAGCTCTTCCATTGGCTGTGGGGCAACGAGTACAGGAGGATCGGACAATACCGTTTGAGCGCGATAAACATGTTCTCGGTATCCTGTGTCCACTCGAATCCATCCTCTTTTTTTAGTAGAGCAAAGAAAGGTTGTCCTCGTTCTCCCATCCTAGCCACGAACCGGCTTCAAGCTGCCATATATCCTGCAAGCTTCTGTACTTCCTTGAGTTTTATCGGTGACTTCATCTTCTCGATGGCCTTGATCTTCTCCGGGTTTGCTTCAACTCCTCGTCCGGAGACAAGAAATCCTAGCAACTTTCCCGACGGTACTCCAAACGTACACTTCTCCGAGTTTAGTTTGAGTCGATGTCGCCGAAGATTGTTGAATGTTTCCCTGAGGTCTTCGATCAGCTTGTCCTTTGTCTTTATCTTGACCACGACATCATCGACGTATGCCTCCATGTTCTTGCTGATCTGGTCATCAAAAGCCCCTAGATCTCACACTAGTATGTATTGCCTGCATTGATTAACCCAAAGGGCATCTTGGTATAGCAAAAAACACCGAAGAGCGTAATGAACGCTATCTTCTCTTCGTCCTCTTTGGCCATGTTGATCTGGTGGCAGCCGGAGTAAGCGTCGAGGAAACTCAACAGCTCACAACCTGCTATTGAATCTACCAGTTGGTCAATGCGAGGAAGAGAAAAGTGGTCCTTGAGGCACGCCTTGTTGAGATCGGTGAAGTCTACGCACATCCTCTACTTGTTGTTGGCCTTGCGCACTATTACTAGGTTAGTGAGCCACTCTGGATGGAGAACCTCTCTGATGAAGCCTGGCTTGAGAAGTTTGTCTAGTTTTTCTCAAATAACTTTTTTCCTGTCTTGTGTGAACCGCTGTAATTTTTGCTTGATTGGCATGGCGTCGGGACACACCATCAGTTTGTGCTTGATCACCTCCCTAGGGACTCCGGGCATGTTGGACTGTTGCCAAGCGAACACGTCTGCATTCTCGTGAAGAAAGGTGATGAGCTGGAGTTTATTTGTTGTCGAGCGTTGCCCCGATCTTAACTATCTTGTCGGGGTTACTACTGGCCAACGGAATGATCTTAATTGCGCCATCGGGCATGGGTGCCTTGTTGGGCTTGCTCACTTTCCGAGAGGGTTATGAGGTGGCGGGTGGTGTGGGAATATGCTCAAACATGTCGAGGTTCCTCTTGTTCCACTATACCGCTACCTTTGTGTTCCCGTGGATCATGATTGTTCCTTTCGAGCCTGACATCTTTATAATCTGGTACGCGTAGTGGGACGCCGCCATGAATTTCACGATAGCAGTCCTTCCGAGCATAGCATTATAAGCCGTGTCGAACTCTGCTACGTCAAAAGAGATCTGTTCTGTTCGAAAATTGTTAGCCTGGCCGAACATCATGACTAGCGTGATCTTCCCTAGCGGTTTAGACGATGACTCTGGAGTGATCCCATGGAAGGGTTGGTCGGAAGCAACTAGCTCGCTTCTGGGGATACCCATTGCGTCAAGTGTGCTGGCGAAGAGGAGGTTGATGAAGCTACTGCCGTTGATGAGGACGCGTGCTACCTTGATATTCCGAATAGTAGGCCCGACTACTATCGGATACAGGCTTGGCACAATTGTTGTTGTCGGGTGGTCGTCTTCAGAGAACTCGATCTTCTAGTTAGACCACTTCATGTTGGTCGCGACTCCTTGTGACGTAGATCAAACGTCGCGTTCTACCTTCTTATACTCCCTTTTGGAGCTGTACGTCATAGAACCGCCGAAAATATAGGCTACATGCAGGTCGAAGTCTGGGAACACGAGTTCATTGTCGGACGAGAGATCATTATTGCTCCTCTCGACAACACGAACTCGCTTTATTTTTTTGAGTGCCAGCTGTTTTACCAATGCTTTCTGGAAGACCTGGCACTCCTCCAGAGTATGCGTGTCGGTCTTGTGGATTGGGCATCATTGTCGTACTGGTTCATCACCTTGAAGGGGTGGGCGCTTTGGGGGTGGGTTTACTTGTTCTGCAACAAGGACTTTTGTCTCTGCCTTGCATTTTCCTTCCATTTTGCGATTTTCTTTTTTCTTTTTGTTGGACTCTGGTGCTTCCTTGTTGTCCGGTTGCTTCTCCTCGACCACCTTACCTTTTCCATCTTTCCTCCTGAGAGGGTCATCTGCGTGAGCACACCTGTCGATGATCTCGAACAGCTTCATGGCAGAATTGATTCGTCTTATCCTAGCTCTTGGATGGTGTATCGATCTTGGATGCCTGACTTGAACGCGCGTATGACAGAAGTATAGACAGCCAGGTGGGCCCGCCGGGCTGGCACGCCCCACGGCACGACTGGGCATGGCCCGTTACGGCACGGCCCGTATCCTGTAGCGGGCCGTGCCGTGCCGGCCCGCGTGCCGCGTGCGCGGCCCAGGCACGGCCCACCACGCTGCCGTGCCGTGCCGGGCCGGCACGGACACGACTCAGCACGCGAGCCGGCGGGGGCACGTGGGCCGGCCGCAGCCCGGGAGGAAAAAAAAGGAAAAAATGGAAAAATAGGAAAAATAGGAAAAAAAATAAAAAAAATATGAAAAAGCAGTGAGGAAAATAGGGAAAAAATTAAAAAAAAGGAAAAATAGGGGAAAAATTAAAAGAAAGAAAAAAAGGGAAAATAAAAAATATGATTATAATTTATAAAAAATAGGAAATTAGGGAAATAAATATAAAAAAGATGATTATAAAAAATAGAAAAAAGATAAATAAATATAAAGAATATAAAGAATAAAGGCCGGCTACAGTAGTGGGCCGTGCCGAGTCGGCCTGCTACAGCAGCCGTGCCGTGCCGTGCCGGCACGCCGGGCCGCGGCGTCGGCCCAGGCACGGCCGGCCTCCACGGGCCGTGCTGGCCCGGCACACCGGCTAACGGGCCGTGCCGTGCCTGGGCCGGCTATAGTACCGGCGTGCCGGGCCAGCCCACGTGCCCCCGGCCCATTTGGAGGTGTATAGACAGAAGCATCGGTGATCTCGGGGATCGTATTCCAGCACTCATTAAAATGTCGTGTATAGTCCCTTAGGGATTCGCCTGGGTTCTACCTAAGGCCGTGTAGATCGTCCTCGATCGCATGCCACTTATATGTTCCTTGAAAATTGGCGACGAATTGTTGCCAAAAATCTGCCAGGAAGAAATTAAGTGAGATGGGAGGTGTACCAACCATGACCGAGCAGATCCTTTCAACGTTGCAGGCAAGTAGTTTGCCAACATGTTGTCGTCTGCGCCAACCGCGTAAAGAACTATAGAGTAGACGTGCAGGAACTCCTTTGGATCAGTGCTACCGTCATACTTTTCTACCGCTGCAGGACAGAATTTGTTTGGCCATCGCACCTCTCGCAGAGTAGGTGTGAAAGCTTTGGCGGTCTTGACGATCTCGATCATTGTTGCGATCTTCTCGATTGTCTTTGTCGTCCCATCCCATGTTTCCTCCGTGAAATGCGCGAGGTTGGCGGTGGTCGACATCGTTCTGATCTCGTCGCTCCCGCCTACGTCCATTCAAGTGATTGCGAAGATCGCGGTCATCTTGATGAGGAAGGGGCTGATTGTCCTGTCTTCTTGACGACGTGTTTCGAGGATTACAGCACGGATCTTGGCTAGGGTGTGGGCTAAGAGCGTCCTCAACAGCGTCGTTCTCCTGTGCTTTGTCCGTACCTCGTAGACGGAGTTCTTGAGAAGAACCTTGGGGATTTGATCCGGCCGCGGCTAAGATGGCAGAGTTGAGGTTGACTACCGTTGACTGTATCCGTCTGACCCAGTCATTTGGTTCGGGGAAGGTTACTGGATCAAACGGAGTCTGCTTCAGCAACGAGTTGACCACGGTGAAGTGCTCAGCAGGAGTTTGAACCAGCTCCACAAGTTGTCGTGATGTAACAGGAGCAGGAGGTTCTTCTTCCGAGCAAACTTTGCCCTCTTCACGTACGTCCTCGATGACCCCTTTGATCACGTTCACTTCACGCGAGGAGTTGGATCTTGAAGATTCCAAGCGGTGAAGAACGGAAGATTCGTAAGGATCGATGTAATAAATTCGACCATATGATCTGGGGTTTTCATCTCGCTATCGTCCACTGATGCGTCTCGAGGTTGACCTCGATGTTGGTGGATCGGACAACAGGGAACACGGACCATGGATCCGGTGATTTTCAAGAAGATCTTGCAATCGGTGAGAGGGTGACATTTCAATTTGTGGATCAAGCATCATGCCTTGTACGGAGATGTGCGCTGGATATTTCGATCTTTGCAAGCATCGAGTTTAGCCTTCACTTGAAGTATAACCCGACATTTGATCAGAGAATACTGCGATGTCTTGTGAATTGAACACCAGGTGTCGTGGTTTGAAGGGGACTTCCTTGTCAGCACCCGACTCCCAACAGGTGTCTGGGGCTTGGCCGTCTTAGAAATTCCTTGGGAAGCTGAAGTCATCGACTTCCTCTTTTCAGACTAGATAGGAGGAATAGCTGACGAAGAAGTGTTTTCTGTCATCGTTACGACTCCGTTCTCAATCCCAGCTAGTATTGGAGAAGGCAAGATTGGAGTTGCGGCGAAGACGGGAAAGACGATGGATCCGACTTGAGTTCAAACGAACGTCGGCTAGGTAGGATCTCCCAGGCTAGGACAAATGTGGACATTGTTATCAGAAGGCCTTGAGCTTGAAGCCATCTCGGTGAAACCTTGAGCACCAAGTCCCATTACCTAGCGCATCACAGTCGACGGGTTATATCCGTAGACCGTATTTTGAGGGTATTGGGGTACGTTGGAGCAAGTATCCACACGAAACGACATCAAGCACACAAAAGACAAAGATTTTACTGGTTCAGACCCCTCGTAAGGTAATAGCCCTACTCCAGTTTATATGGAATTATGACGAGAACTACAGAGATCACAATAGAAAACAACAGAAAATATCGAGTACCGACGAGATCCTTATCGAGAACGACTCGAGGAGATCCAAACGACAAGTTGTCTTCAAGTCCCCCGGATTGCATCTGCTATGATGATAGCTTGCACTATAGTTCGATAATCCCGTACCCCTTAGAGGCATTGTATTTATACTGTAAACTGCCTTCGCCTCTAAGTAGAACTCAGAGAGTACTTTTGGCCTATGAGATCACAGAGATTGTATCTTCTCCGAATAGGACTCTAACACTTACTATTCGGGATACAATTTTTCTGTTTGTTAGCCGAATTCTGTAATATTAAGGTAACCTTCCCGTATACTAAGGATATGTCGTATCCGTATACTTCACAACCCCAACGATAGAAGGTATGTCTTATCCGTAACCTTGACACAATTAGATCGTATATCTATATGGACTCTAGTCTTCTCTTCCAATATTTCTTATTTTCTAATTCTGATCTAAACTATCTTTATTTGTATTTCTATATGGATTTTATTTTTTTCATGAATAGTTGGTCGCTGTGGCGGATGCAAGAAATTCTTGAGCCTGCGCAAAGCTAATAACAGATAACAAATGCACATAATTTCATACAGCTTCGTAGAACATTTACCATGAACGTTGTGGTTTTTTTTAAGCATTTGCTTTGCTCGTTTGCTTAAGCACGGTAATTAAGTACTTCTTACTGTTGCGTGTGCAGCGCCCTGGCAGCTGCCCATGGTTACCGGGCGTTGGCTCCGTCGCTGGTTGATTGACTTCTAGACATATGTATGATCATTATTATTTTATTTATAAAAATATTACTATGTTGTTGTAATTTGTTTTAAGGTATTAATGACACTTTTAGCATAATTTATATTAATTTTAGTATTGAAAATATCATATATTAACAACCAGATGAAGTAGTATGGAGTACTATATGCAGATTGAGAAGTAGTCGTATAATATACATTGGTATGACATATGTTAGTTTACTGAACGAGAAATATTATAGAATGCATGCAGGCCATGAAACAGACTAACAGAGACATCTCATAACTGTGAAGTGCGATAAACACAACGAGAATTTTAAGTTGCTGCGGAGATACGACGAAAGAGTAAGAGTTTGGACCGCGTCGTGACACACAGGATGCAATAAGCATCAAACCATGGAACCTGTGACGTGTATCTGTTGACGCCGAAGATGGTACACTGCACACTGCACTGGTACAACGTAACGTATATACGCATTGCACTGTTTCTACAAAATTTTACCACTCCAGTAAACTGATCGATCGTCCACGCTTCAAAAGCAAGAAGTCATTGAGGCGACCGCGTGTACGAGGTGTCACTCACTCACCTGGGCACCTGGCTGCTAGGCGGTGGCAGTCTGGTAGACGGTAGACTGGTAGCCGGCCGCCACCTTGAGCTACGTACAAAAGAAAGACCCTGATCCCCTGCTCTCGACTTCACGTGACTGTCACGCGCTGCGCCAACGCCGCGCCGTTCACACCGCCATCATCGAGTGGTGAAGTAATCATTTAGATGTTTGAAATAAAGATAAAGTGTTTCATATAAAATGATGTGATTTTAATGTGTGATTAATTAAGTTTTAATCATTACAAACTTAAAAAATGAATTTATCTGATATTTTAGAACAATTTTCATATAAAAAATTTTCGCACGAAACACACTGTTTAGCAGTTTGAAAAACGTGTCACGATAATTTTATATTTTATGGAGTATATACATGTAAGCAAGGTTCGAACGCAGCCTTAAGTATATGGAGTATACACGATTATACGGTAAATCTGTCACGGAAAGATCAAGACCGCTACGTGGTGATGTAACCCTTTTCTTTTGGTGCCAATGAACCTGCAAAAATGGTCTCCGGCTCTCAAGAAAAGGAGCGTAGTACGGTAGTAGCTAAGGCAGAGGTTGATATGGTGGGAAAGTGATTTTATTTCCTGAGGTATATTTTTTGGTTTCGTGTATATCATCTAAATAATCATTAAAAAATTTAAAAATAATAATAAGATAGATTAATATAAAATATATCATTAACATAAAATATATCACTCCATAAACATACAAATAAAAATTTAACTTTTACAAGTTGTAACAAAAATAACAAACATAAATACGATTGTACGATAACTATTTTCAGTCTAATTTGTTTTTTTTAACTTATAAAAGTTAAATTTGATCTTATATGTTTATGGAATGAAATATATTCATATTAATCTATGTTGTTATTTTTTTAATATTTTTATAACTATTTATATAACATGTAAGCAACGAATGGACATCCTCTCAAGGTATGACAATCTAATGTAACAGACCAAATTGGAAAAAAAAACTTGTAAAATCAATATAATGAAAATTTTTATTTATATTTATTGTGGTGATAATTTATTTTAGTTGTTTTTGGATTTTCTATGCATCATTGCATTTTGCATACACAAATTAAATTTGAGAAAATGATAATAATAGTACTAACAATAATAATAACAAATCCAATTAGTTATAGCCTAATTTTGCATCCCAGAAAAAAATATGGAAACTCAAATTAAATCAAATTAAAATAAAAAAGGTAAGACTTGTTTGAATTTTCAAAAATAAATTACACATGAGAAAAATCCTAGAAATTCACAAAATGAAGTTCATGGCTACACTAAGCTCCAGTAAAATTTGCAGAAGTTTTTGAGCAATGTAGCTATGCCAAAAAATTCTCCAAAACCCTCAGTTTTTCCTCCTCCTTTTCCTTTCTCTCCCATGTGAGCATTTCATCGAACACATGGGATGCGAGCCAAAGAACGAGCACACCGAGCCATCCTTCTCGTCCCTCCCCGCGAATCTCGCTGCAAGGCTGCGCAAAGCCGACGTCGTGTTCCCTATTGTGCGCATGCCTACAAAGCTACGGCAAAGTCGGCCTCGCCGCACACCGTGGCCAACCAACGACGCCCTCGCCTCTGCCCAACGTGACAAGACGCGACTGCCAACGTCACCTGACCGCCACTTCTCCCCCTTGCACCTCCCTTTGCGAAGCCGATGCTGCGCCAGCCTTTCACGAATCCTGCCGAGGCCGCCTACGCTGTGTTCCCTCGCTGACCCCACCTGCGCGCGTGCAAGATGCCGAACGCATCACGACAACTCCCGTACCCGCCTCTCGCTCCTCCCTCGCCTATAAGACGAGTCCTTGTGCCAGCCATCTCCCCAAACTTCACTCAACATCCCCCATCCCTAACCGAAGCCCGAAGCCCTTTGGATCGACGGGAACGACCGCGTCGCCGCCATTGCCTCGCACCGGCCAAAGCGCCGCCGCTCATCTCGCACCCCTCAAGTCGCCGCCTCGATGAGTTTCCTCGTCATCCCTCGCGCTGGCAAGCTCCTAGAAGCCCTCTGAATCCATTCCCTCAGTTTATTATAGGACCCTTCGCCAGAGAGCTGCCGTCGCCATCGTCGCCGTCCGCCGCCACGGGAGCTCATCGCTGCACTGTTTTGGACCGCCTCTGCCCAAATCGAGCACGGAGTAATCCCTCTCATAGTCCTGAGGTGCTCCCCTATCTTTTAATCAAGTCGCCGTTCGCCGTAGCCCGTCGTCCGCCGCTGTCCCAAACCACGCCACCGCTGGCCATGGCGCCCGCCGCCTCCAGCCACCCCCGGTTGCGCCGCTGCCTCTAGGAGGTGCACATGCACACTCCCTAGCCGTCCCAACCTTCGCCCAAGCCGGTCCTACCACCGGCACGCCCGTACGCTTGGCCTCCCCTTCGGGTAGCTGTGAGGAAGAAGACGAGGACCTATTCATAAATAGCTAAAACTCTAGGATCCTAAATATAAAAAGTCGAAACACTTAAATGTGGGATCAAGGACCTAAAAATAAATAGCCTAAAGCTTAGGGCTCGATTTGCAAAATTCCGAGTGGACCCCATTGCCTCAATCGAAAATGCGCCTTCCCAGTAGGAAAGTGTATTTTTCAAAGTACACTTTCGTTCTTCATTAAAGAAAATTAATAAACCCAAGAAAATGGTTTTGGCTAATAATTTTTTACTAAAAAATGCTAAAACTTTAGAAAATCATAAAAAATTCATTTTAACTCCGATTGAGGTGAACCAAATTTTCTTAGATTCATAACAATTTTCTGTTTAATATTGTGCACTCAAACTTAGCATCACTATTATGAAAAATTTCACTAATTCAAATTTGAATAGTAACTTTTGTATTTATCGTATTTAAATCTTAGAAACGTGATAACTTACCCATACGACATCGTATTTAGGCGTTTCTTTCTCCTAAATTTATATTAAATCATCCTCAATACATTGAACATGTTCATGCATCATGCATTATATTTTATCTTAGAGTTTTATTGGATGTTCATTTGACTATACGTTTAAATTTAAACAGAGGATGAATCGATTGTTGCCGTTGACAAGAGTGTGCAGGACCAAGAGATATTTGAGAAACCACCTGAGTAAGACAAGTCCTATTCAATTCCTCCTTCGATCATGTTGAATCTTATATTTTCACAAATGCATTACTATTTATAAATTGCATGTCACGCCCGAAAAATAGAACACTATATTCCGTTTGTGAGTGCATATTTCCTTGTCCCAGGAGGTAAGGTACACATTACAGAGTTGGTAAATATCAGAGTAAACAAACGGAAGCGAAGGTAGAGTACTTTATTACATGGGCGACCAAAGGCCCAACACTGAAAGATAAACAAATTAAAGGCGACAGCTACGACGGACCACCACAAGCACTTCGACAGCAGGCACGAGCTAGACACCAAAGTCTTCAACTCCAAAGTACTCCTCTGCTGGAAGGGGGAAAAAGGGAGCAAAGCTGAGTACAACCACCGTACTCAGCAAGCCATGCCGGGAAAAAATGCAAATATAATGCTAGGGAGTACAAAGGATTTATATATAGGGATATTTTGCATAAAACCAGCATTTCGAGATATTGAAATATTTTAAAGGCATTTTAATCCAACACGAACCTATCTCTAGTCAAAATTTATCATCAAGCCGCGCACCGACGCGATCTTGCCTTAACCTAGGCCAACAAGTACTAACTCCAATTATTTTAGTTTTAAACAGAATTAAATTCTAACTTGGGTACATTGCTCAGCTTGCCCATAACCGAGGGCGCGACTATTCGAATAGATTAAACTCTGATCAGAGGTGTACATCTTTACCCACCAGACATGTCTTCCTCACGTGTTGCGACGTGCCACATGCCACCACAGCATACGGACAAAAGTCATGACATAACTCGTCGTTTAGTATTGCCCTAAACAAAGAAGACCGACATAGACTTTCCCCGCCAGGCGCCCTGGGTCAAGCGGACAGTCTATGCCCCCGGGCGTACTGCCAGAGACGTCTACCCCACCAAGGGCTTCATCCATCCCTATCCGTGTCTTTTCTGTTCATGACCGTACTAGACGACGTGTTAAGCCTTACCTATTAGACAAGTGGTAGTACGGAATATGCTTTGCAACAGAGGCCCGAAGACCGGTCCTTATGACGGCCGAGGTGCGACTAACAAAACCAAGCACCCCGAGCCCAGCCGAAAACAAGTTTGGGGAAATTTTGAAGGGGAAACATCACATCATGGCTAAACAGCCATTAAACCAAAATTACCCTTATTTATAAATTATTCACAATTCTAATTATTAAAAATTAACTCTAATTGTTTCTATGTAAACAAGGCTAAACATATTCCTAAAGTTTCTAGTAAGCACCACATAAATAAAGTCCTCACTAGTTTTATTTTTTTCCTAGGGTTATCAAGGATCAAAGTAATACAAATAGTAAGGTCGTAACAAGGGAAATCGGTAAGGCTAAATAAAACGGTAATAATCGCGGGAATTTAATAAAGTGATATGCAATAATTTAAATAAACATAATTTTGTAAACTGGGATAGCAATATGATCAAAATGACACGACTTGTCTTGCTCGCTACCAAAGTCTTCAAGATCAACCTCGAGAAAGAGCGGCTCTTCCGGATCTGCAGCGTCAACCCGACATACGCAAAGGAAAAAGGCCAAAGATAAATAAAAGTCATATAAGATGCAACAACAAAACATACAAATGGGTTCTTTATTAATTACGGAAAAATTAGCAACTTGAACGGGTCGATTCCGAGTTCAAATAGTCAAGATATGACATTTTGAATTTCGACTGTTGTTTAAATGGAAATTTGTGATTTAGTGAATTAATTTTTCTAAAGGAAATTTAATTTATTGCGTCAGCCACAGGGTGAACTGAGTCCACCGTGAGCCGGGCAGGAGCGGCGGCCGGCCGGCGACGGCCTAAGCTGGCAGTGGTGGTGCCACAGGGTACGGGAGGGGAAACCACAGAGGAAGGAGAAGGCGACGGTTCTCACCGTGCGGTCACGGCGGCGAGAGGACGACGGAGTTGGTCGGCGGCGAGGAAGAATCGACATGCTTAGAAAATTTCCGATGGTTACATATGACATGATATTCACTCTTTACAAATGAAATATTTGAAAATTTTGTACATAGGGGTTGCCTTAATTACTTTGTGGAAGTTGAAAAAAAGTGAAAATAATGTTTTCAAACTTGGGCAGCAAGTGATGTGTATATGGTAGTAGTTGTGCACTGATAGGAGGAGTGTTCGCCTGAGTCGATTAAGGACTAAACTATGTATCACCAACTAAGATTATAGTGCAACCACATGTGTTGGTTATGGAACAACCTTAGCTTATTATGTTGCTTATTGCTTAACCTTGCATTGGGAGGCCGATGTAGTGGGGACTAGTCTGAGCGATGGTTCATAGGAACTACCCATGAGACCCTTTGTGGGAACAGATGTGTTCATCACATGGCATGGACGTCTGAGCATATCCAATATAATGGATAGTGCCTCGTTGAGGGAATGGATGTGTTCACCTCGTGACGTTAGGATTAGGTTGGGGTCCACCTTTCCTAGCGGCATTGGTTCATGGCCAATGTGGAGAAACACTCTTTGTGCTTGTACAACTTTAATCTTTGAGCAACGTAGTGACTTCATCATAGGCTAGCAAAATGGGTGTTAATAGCAAAATTTGGCAAAGATACACTAGGATAAAGATAGATTCGAAGCGGATTCGGAGAAGATTAGGTTGTTTCCAAAACAGAGCAACATATTGGCTAAAAGTTGTATCAGCCAATACAGAGTCGGACTCGGGTGGCCGATACAGGCAGTGCGAGTTCATATTAGATTCGGGAGAAGATCTAAAGATATTGGCAAACAAGGATTGAGTCACGAAGAAGCAATTGTATCTATTAATTAGAGATAAGAGTTAGATGTTTCCTTTGAGGAATTCATAGTAAGAGTTCACCTAGAGACTTGTTTGTTTGTTTTGTATTTAGACAAATTTGAGTCGTGTTCGATATGGACAAGGTTTGTATGTTCGGGTATAAATATATGTCCAGGGTCTTGAAAGAAAAAAAACAGTTCAATACACACTCTCGGCACATCGCCACTCTTTTACTTTTACTTTTCGACGAGTTCTTATTTCGAGTTGGGCTGCATCGGCTTTGATCTCCAGCAAGAGGTATGACTTGTCATAGCGGTTTGTATCGGCGGATTAGGGCATCGTTTTAGATGTTCTAATCTATCTTATGCGGTTGCTGGTTATCATATAGCTTGGCTAATCTAACGCGATGGCTCAAATTTACTTGTATCAGCCAAACTCTTTTTAGGGTGTTGCCGGTATCGGCTAAATCATCTCATTGGTTTAGATTAGCTAAGGTATCCACCACTCTGAAAATCAGTCAAAGACTTGATTATTTAGACTTTATGCTTCTTTTCATATTTAGTGCTGCATCAATTGGGTTTGACATACTAAGTCGCGTTTAAAATTATAAAAACTAACCTGCTTATTGATTGCAAATAAGGGTAGAATCGGAGTTTCAGCCGGTCTTACCTAATATAATCATTTTGCATTTAAGTTTACATGCTTTAGTTTGCTTGACGTGTTATATCTATCATCTTATACAAGTATATCAATTCTTTAAATATATTAAACTTGTTTTAAATCTCACGCTACCATCGGTTAGGTCTGATCCGTTGAGATTGAAACTTGTTTAGTGTATTTGATCAAGATTGATATTCTTCTATAAGGCTGTATCGGAGTTCTAGCCGATACATTACCTGAAATACCCTAAAATATCTCATCGACTATTATTTAAGTTCATGTAATTATTGATTTATCTGATCTTGGTTATAAGCAATTAATACTATCTTGGTTGGGTCCGATCTATTGTAATTGCCTACATCTAAGAGAAAGATCAAATGAGTAATTACCTGTTATTTCTCTCTATAGCTGATCATGATTGTTTTGGGTCTAATCACACAACATCTACCCATCGGCTAGTCATTTAGGCTATATAATCATATGAAAATTGACTTTAAAAGATATCAATCTTATGCTGCATCGATTGGGTATTAATCTTATGCTGCATCGATTGGGTTCAACCTATACGATTGATCATGTTAAGGAAAAATTGTCTATGATTATATTAAACCTAAATCTAGTTTAAGAGTAGCATCCTCTACCTTACAGCCGATTCAACTTGTGTGCATCAGCTAGGTTTCTACGATATGTTATCGGCCCACCAGCCAATTGACTATCATTTATTAACATTGGTTTCTTGTATATCTTGTTGGTTGTAAGATCAAACCAACTGGTACGCCCTGAACCCGAAAGCAAGATTTTGACCTGCACTGAAGATAAGAAGAACTCCTAGGCCGTTGTGTTTTCTCATCAATAACGAGTACCTGTTTGGTATCGTGTGGCATGGTTTACATGATTTCTAGCTCGTATCATGTGGGTACAGTGCATAAACTCTGCAGAGTCTAAACTAATCGATTAGCCGTGCTCGCGGTCATGAGCGACTTGATGAAATGATACAAGTATAGTGTTGGTGATTTATCAAATAATTTGTGAAATGGGTACGGTGAATAATGATGATGATTTTGCCCGGGGTAGATTAAGAATGAAATGTTTACTTGTTGCCATGGAGGGCACAAGGATGATACTATGGAAATGCTTATGATGCTATTATTATGGTTTACTTTCGATTTAAAATTCTGTCGCAATCTATTATTATTTACTATTGCAATACAAAATTTGCTTCATGCTAAAAATGAGCCACAAATATAGCCATATTTGATCTCAAGTTACAATTGTCCTAGGTTTCTTAAGGTTTGGGTAGGACTTACCAATATCTAGTGTATTGACCCACCTCTTGTCGTTGTTTTTAGAGTTGGATGCAGGATATGAGGTGCCTAGTGATGATTACTTTGCACCGAGTACCAGAGTTTTCGAGGATGGTTCTTTCTAAGGTGATTCTTAGTCGGTTGCCTATGTGGTTTGGTAGATAGGCACACCGAAGAACTTATGTACCTTGTATCTTATTTTTTCGCTGCATTTTAAACTCTTTTATTTGGTCGGTCGGCCTAGCTACTATGTATGACTCTTGCACCGTTAAGTTATGAGAACCGTTTTATCCATTAATATGTTGTGTATATTGTATGGATGTGATAACAACGTTGTAAATGCGTGTACTAGCCATTGATCATGGGACTAATACAATGCATTCTTCAGGTATTCGGGAATTTCATCCTAGAGTGCCGACGTCCACATCCGATACAGCGCCTTCCACCTCTTCGTGTGAATGGCGCGTAAGTGTGCTTACTGTTTCGGCTAGCTGTTTTTCATTAGCAAATCAAATGTCAAGATCAACTGGTGTCAATATGCCATGGTGATATATGGTGTCCAGTCTTACCCCTCTTAACCTGAGGAGTACTTGCATGATGTGTTTCCAAATTCGTACTTGAGAGTTGAGAACAGGGCCTTTTAAGATAGAGAAAATTCTGCTAGTCAACTATCCTAAACTTGGCTATGATCTTACGTGGTTTCGTTTGACATCGAAACTAAAACCCCATGTTTCATTTTTTTTCGATGAATAAACGAATAGATTAAAGGGTATGTTTTCCAAGCTATTAAATTAAATGATTTAATTTTTGTAAAACTTATACTTATATGAATGTCTTATAATGTTGTTTCAAATACATTTTAAATTTTATAACAGTAATGCATTCCTTTGTAATCTCGAGTAATTATCACAAACCATTTACTATCTGTTAAGTCATTCAGGAAAAAAAACACAAGGGTATATATGCAAATATTGATATCGAGTTGCAAACTTCAATCAAGTTGCTACATGAGTACTTGCAGTTGCGTTTGCATATGCTATTTTCCAATTCCGTACGTGAGAGTTGAGAGCAAGACAATGTTGATACGGATCCTAGCTAGTCAATCTACCAACTTGATTATCATAGGTTTGACATTGAAAGTATATATACATGATCCTACGAAGAAAGATATTTTCTAAAGAAGATATTGTTTTTAATTCTTGTTTAAATTTTAAACAAATTCTTTGAATTCAAATTTAAAAACAAACATTTTGGTTTGGCGTAACCATTAAATACTACCCTGCTATAAACATTGACGTGGTGGCAAGATAGTGTGTATTAAGTTGATTACACATGAGAATTAGTATATTGCGTCATCATAAGATGCAACATATAGATAAGGGAATATCTATTTGCAATTTGATAGAAAACAAAAAAGATCTTGCGAATTCTAGACTGTTGGAGAGAATTGTACTATACTTCCTCGAGAATTGTACTATACTTCCTCACACCCGGCGCCAACCTCGACGCATGATGCCCCGCTCGACAACACTACCGCTTAACAAGAAGGTGTCAACAACGCCAACAAGACCCCCTTGGCCAACCTCCTCTCCCTCTCCCTCTCCTCCTCTTCAAGTTGATAATAGTGAGATGCTCCCATCCCGCTATCTTCCTGTCTCAACAGCTCTCTGTCGCTGGAGACGTCTCTGTCGACATCTCCTATCACTCACTCCACTTTGCTTCCATTGTCAACACCGGTCATCCACCCTTCCACCATCCACTATCTCTCTCCCATGGTCATTCCTCTAAGCCCGAGAAGCTCCCTCCTCTTTCTCCTCTCCCTATCCCCTCTAACCCCCACCCTAAAACCCTAAATTGTCGGGTCACTGCCGGCCACTAGAGTTTATAGGGAGTTGATGAGCTAGATAAGGAGTCATAGCATGAATCAAGAGGTAAATTTTAAGGCTAGAAATTTGTAAAATTTTTGCCCTAATAAAACTTCTATCAAATATGATTTAGCAATTATTTATAGATAAACTCTTGTAACGACCTTTTATCGCTGAGGTAACATTTTCCTGTCACGCCGATGAAGATAGTGTGACCAAAATATCATCATCTTTAAAATGACTAACTGTAGGATTTATTATTTTGAAAAAGAATATTAAATACGTTTTAGAAAACTATCGTCCAATTCAAACAGTAATCCATCGCCAAACAATAGAGTGACCCAGTCGCCGGAGGCATATGCGTCCCAAAAGTTTCTTGCCTGCCTCATCTGCAACCGCCGTGCGCCGTGCGCGCAACTGCCGTTGACAGGTGGTGGCTCGGCGACGCCGCCCGGTCACACGCCTCTCCCCGCTTCCACCCCACTCCCCAACTGGCCTCACATCCACGCCAACGGCATCCATTTATTTACCCCCGCCTCTCTCCTGCTGACGTGTGGGTCCCACGCGTAGCCACATCGACCCCTTCTTACCGCGGCCCACCGCGCTCCTCGTCGTCGTCGCAGTCAACCCGCGTCGGGTCCATCCGGCTGTGCCACACCTCTCGTCGAACACACGCACGGAGGAGGCTACGCATCCACGTCACTGATGCCGGGCCCCGCTTAGATGTGGGCCCACCGGGTCATTGGCTTGTGGGTGTCTGCGTTGGCCTCTTATAACGACGCCCCCACACGCGGACACACCACTTCATCCCGCAAGCAGCCGAGGCGAGCTCCCAATCTCCCCCAAATCACACGGCGCGAGGCGACGCGAGGCGAGGCCGTGGCTGCTGCGGAATTGAGCTCGAATCCCGGAGGAATTACCCGCCGGCGGCGGCGCCACCATGGAGCCGAGCATCTAGGCGAGAATTCAGCTGTCTTATGGATCCAGATGTTCTCGTGGAGCCGTAAGCAGTCGTCCTCCTCCGGCCGCCGCGGCGCGGACGCGTCGTCGATGGACTCCAGCAGCCGCGGCGGCGGAGGGGAAGGGAGCGGGAGCGGGAGCCGCGGGCGTAGCTCGCGGCTGGAGCGCCGCAACGCGGCGAAGCACATCGACTACGAGGTGGCGGGGGCGGGGGCCTCGTCCGTGCCGGCGTGCGCGTCCTGGTCGTCGTCCATGTCGGCGGAGCGGTCGCTGGGTCTCCGGCCGTCGCGCTCGCTCGACCTGGCCGTCGGGGGCGGCGGCACGGACATCCGCATCAGCGGCAGCGTGGAGGGGGAGGTCGACGAGCTGTGCCGCAGCCTGGGTTTATCGGGGCCGGAGGAGTTCGCGATCCCCGTCGCCGCATGGGAAGCCCGGAAAGAGCGTTCTAACTCCGACCTACTACCGCGCTCCCGCTTCGTCTCCTCGCCTCCCGTCGACGACCCCTCTCCCGTGGCCCGCACCATTTCCGCCCCCGAGGTCATCCAGTGCGACCTTCCTCCCTCATTCCCTGCTTCAATTCCTGAGGAGTCCCTCAATTCTTCCTCCAATTCCACCGCAACTGATTCGGCGGAGGAGCCTACCGCTGCGGCGCTCGGTCAGGAATCCCCCAAGGCTGCCCCTGCCGTTGCTGCTGTGGCAACCCTCGCTGGATTGCCCCTGCTATCGCCAAAGAGAGGAGGCGGCGAAGTCGGTATCCGAGGAGCCCGACCTCCTGTGCTCTCCCCGCCTCAGCCGCTCATGGCACTCGCACCGCCGCCAGTGAGGCGTTCAATTGTGGCTAAAGACATGAGCGGGGTGTCGGCTTGGGACATTGTGAACTCGTTTGCTCCCAGTGAAGAGAAAAGTGAAGTGAGAACAGATGATGAACGTGTGGATGCCTCTCACATGTCGGACACCGAGGAGGAGTTTGTTGACGAGGGAGTGGCAGGGGTGGACGGGGAGCTGAAAGAGTTAAGGATAGGAGAGACCTTTGAAGGGTTCACTGGGACATCATCATTGTCAACAACAAATGACGATGATGCATCCAGCACAACTACGGAGGCTATGTTCATCATCTCACCAAATGGAAAGTTCAAGAGGAAGATCAAGTCGTGGATGCGTGGTGCTCTTCTGGGGAGCGGCTCATTTGGGATGGTGTATGAGGGCATCAGTGAGTAAGTATCAATGCTTTAGTTTGAATTTTGTGTTTGCCCATATCATCTTTGCTACTAGTATTACTTATCACAGGGGTACTGCAATCTTTTGTCTAATTTAAGCATATCTTAAAAATAGACTGTTATGTCGTAGCTGGCCTTAGCTTACAGTTATTCTCATGAAAGATAAATCTTAGCTTGTCCAAACAATCCCCTCGTTAGAAGATGGGCAGAGCTCTTTTTTTTATTACCTAGAACTTAGAAGTGCATGCCATTATATCATGAATTCTACAAGTAGAATACTAGAATGTCAAATATTTCTTTGGGAATGTCTGTGTAGTGTGTTGGTACTGGGGTGATTGGGAGTGGAACAGGAATACCAAGTTTGTCGCCCTTAGACCTGTCTTAGTTATAGGAAAAACCCAGCACAGTTCTACAATGTATTGATTTTGTGTTGTTGTTAAATCATTTCTCTCACACGACAGGAACGTATTGTTGACATGAACTGAGATTATAATATTCTAAAACACAGCTCCTTGAGTCTTATGTCCTGGTGCTACATTTTGTATGAATCTATCTCCTGGTGCTACATTTTGTACTCTTTTGTCCTAGTGCGACCTGTCAATGCAATGTGGGTATGGGCATTATTCATTCAGCAGTCCATATAGATTTCCCTTTCTGTAGCCAGTCGAGAGATATGCGCTGGAGGTTTTACTGTTGCATCATAAAATAGGTTATGAGAATTTTATTTTTTGAATGATTATGCCATGAGAACTGAAGGGAGAAAATATTTTTATTTGACTTATTTCCTTCAGTCATAACAATGGCATAAAGTACATGCTCTGACCTTTAATGACTGATTTTGATTGATACTCGGCCATTGATTTCGATTGGGAGTATTTTTATCTTAAAAAGTCAAAAATTGTAGATTCTGACCAACAGTTAGTCAAATTACAAGTATATCTAGTGTATAAAAATTATACCAACAGATTCACATTTCGAAGTGCTTTTGTACAATATTGGCTTTATAGATTATGAGAAATCATGCTCAAAATTTACTCTTGAAGACTTTTTGAAATTAAATATGCCTGATAAAAATCAACAACAGTAGTATCCAACTACTTTGCTATAGTAGTCTCAAATAGGCAGCGTTTTGCATTTGTGCTACAAAGGCTACAATGTCATGAGGAAAGGACCATGATCGCTGCAAGTTGCAACATTGTGAAGACTTGATTATGCATATACAGTGAAATATTATTGGAACCTAATGGCTTCAGGTTGGAAGTTCTTAGGAGTGAGATAGAGCATATTTTTCACCTGGTTATGTTAAAACTTCAGTCTAGTCACTTAGAGCAATGTAAAGGATATTATTCTTTCTTGTTGCTGTACTATTTGAAGAGCATGCAATGTATTTAAAAACATTAAATGATGTCCGTGTTGAATGTCTTTACAGTGAAGGAGCGTTTTTTGCTGTGAAGGAAGTATCTTTGCTTGACCAAGGAAGCAATGCACAACAATCTATTCTTGCACTTGAACAGGTTATTTGCTGCGGCTCTTCATCTGTTACAGTTAATTTTTATTGTGAATACCACTGTTCTAGTGTTGTTACTGTTGTCTGTACTATATTGTACCGCTTTGACATGCTTTGACATCTTCTGAAACTATCTAATTTTGAGTTGTTGGGTTCAGGAAATTGCACTCCTAAGTCAGTTTGAACATGAAAATATAGTCCAGTATTATGGAACTGACAAGGTACCCCCACTGTTCTTTTGATGTTACTCAGTTATTGATTCAGTTCTAGAAATAGTTTTATGTAAGCAGTCAATACGCAATATACACATTTTTTTTCATTCTATGTTTGTAATGATGTCCATTACTCATGTAATTCATTCAACACTTCCAATGCAGGAAGAATCAAAACTGTACATTTTTATTGAGCTTGTTACACAAGGTTCTCTATCGTCCCTCTATCAAAAGTATAAACTACGAGACTCACAAGTGTCCGCATACACAAGGCAGATTCTCAACGGATTGGTTTATCTCCATGAGCGAAATGTGGTCCACAGGTATAAAGATGCTTCTCTTATATTTGGCATTCAAAATAATTCAATGCTTATGATGCTGCAGCAAAATAACAGATTGTTTTTTGAACTACCTTTTCTGGCAAAGAGTAATGTAGATAACTAAAGGTGATCTTTTGAGCATATTTGTCATACATTTTAAATGCGAATAGTGATACATTTGCATTCCCTGAAGTCAATATATTGGTCTGAAACGAACATCAACTGCTCCACCTTCTCTAGAAAGTGGCATGCACCACAGTCCACAGGGCCCTGGGGGTTATACATGTCCTGCTGACTCGAAAAGAGTTTCTTATTGGAACCTAGAAAACCACACCTTTTTCTGGACTGTTCAGATGCAGGAACAAACTGGGCAAGCTAACTTGTTACAATATTTATAAAAAATATAAATGAGGCATCACGCTACATTCTTAGCTGTGTGTGTCCTTTTGTTTTTGCATGGGATATTGTTGATGTTTCCATTTGATACATTTATATATATATATATATATATTTGCACAAAGCCTTGTGTTGATGTTTTCATTTTCAGAGACATTAAATGCGCAAATATACTGGTTCATGCAAATGGATCAGTAAAACTGGCAGACTTTGGGTTGGCGAAGGAGGTTAGCCCTTTTTTTGTATGAATATTAGTGCTTTATCTATGATGCTGTCTTACGGTGGTAATTTTCTTCTTCTTCTTGTTGGATTTCAGATGTCAAAAATTAATATGCTGAGGTCATGCAAAGGAAGTGTTTATTGGATGGCACCTGAGGTAAAAGTTTATTTATCCTATGCTATTTACTTTTATTTAAGCATGATTCTTGCGGATCTGACTAATATTATGATATTGTTTTCCATTGTTTAATGATACTTATGTCTTGGCCATAAAACTGTGCAAGTGCTAAATACAACTTCTTATTTTCAGGTTGTTAATCCTAAAAAAACATATGGGCCCCAGGCTGATATTTGGAGTCTTGGCTGCACTGTATTGGAAATGCTTACCCGTCAAATACCATATCCTAATGTGGAGTGGGTATGTCATACTTTGACTTTAAAGTTTATAGTTCTGTTAATGCTCTTTTTATGTGTTATTTCCTGTTTGATCACAGCATTAAATTTCTGTTAATGCTCTTTTTATGTTCTTTATTGAGTAAATTTCAAGAAACTACAAATAGTTTTAGATAAATATCACAACAACTACAGATTTAATACACTGTATGGGAAATCTTTAGTTTTGTGTTAAAGCTGGCGCTGGATTTGTAGTTTTGTGACATTATGCCTTAAATCTTTATTTTTGTGATATATTTGGTGCTAAATCTGTGTGTGTGTCTTTTGCAAGACAGGGACTTGATTTGTAGTTTTGTGATAGTTTCGATAAAGTATCTTTTTCTTAGATAATGGATAAAGTACAAACCAGCTGCTGCATGTAAGATGCACAAAGGCACAAAGCCACAATCAATTATTACAGTAGTTTCACACCACTTTGGAAAAATAAATATGCAACAAGTTTAACAAGTATCTATGGTTTTGAGAAATTTATTCATCTTTATTTGACTGTAAAATGAAGGGTAGGACCTTTTATTAATTTGATAGTGAGATGTGTGAGCTGCCTATCCACTTTGGAAAAATTGCTTCTATGACAGCACAAGGGAAATTTGTTGTTTTATTACATACCAATCATAAATTACATAAAGGTATACCTATTGTAAATTGTAGTTGCTACAATGGACTGTACATATACCAAAGATAACCTTGTGGCTGCAAAGTTTTGGGAAATACATAAATAGGACCTGCTTCTGACGGCCAGCCTTCCCTTCATTTCTTGTTCTCTGTGGGAACATAGCATTATTAGTCTCTGAGCTTATTTTGTGTTAAAATTTACTTTGTTTCAACTAACGTTCTTTGTAACTTGCTTCGGTTGTAACCCAAGTTTATCTTAAGCACTCCACTTATGTTGATTTGGTATTTCCAGACAAATGCTTTTTTTATGATTGGAAAAGGAGAACGACCTCAAATCCCCAGCTATTTGTCAAAAGATGCTCAAGATTTCATTAGCCAGTGTGTACAAGTTGATCCGGAGCAACGGCCTTCTGCATCACAACTTATGTCACACCCATTTGTTAATAGACCGCTTCGAGCTTCTTTTGAATCTGCATCCCCTCCTGCCATCAGCTCTTATTGATTGTGGCATGTTTCTGTTTTTGAGAACATTGCTGAGCTCATGAACAAGTAAGTTGTTGCCAGAAGAATCATGAAGCTTCATGCATCAGCTTTATAGAATGTTAAATTTGATTCATACCACCTATGTTTTGCTATGTTTTGTAGATCTTCGTGGTTCCCGCTCAGTGCCAGAAAGGAACTTCTTGGGCTTGTTTAGGATATAGTTTAGCATTGTAGTCAGTTAGGACTAGTGGGATAAGCATGACCTTGCTGCGTTGGTCTTGGAATATTTGAGTGTTTTCTTGTTGAGGACATTCAGTAGATTTTGTACGACCTGGTAGGGGAGAGATGGAATTGCTTGCAATGTATTTGAGCTTAAGCCATTGTAAATTTTTGACTTCACCATTATTTTGGTTTGTTGCTCCTGAAGCACTCACCTAGAATTCTTGATTTTCTCCCATTTTTGGCGGGTGTGAATTGATTTTCAGCTGGTGTCATCATCCATGTGCAAAATTTTGTATGTGTTGACGTCTTGCCAGCATCTGCTAGAACTGAACTGTTCCACAACAAATTACTTCTGTCTACTCTACTATGAAATAGTTTTGGCAGGTTTGAGCTCACCTTTTACACGTGAGAATGTGAAATGCCGTTGCTCATCCAGACTGGGGATCAAAATCAAGTCTCTTTGGTGCAGTGTAATATGTTCGCATGCGTATTTCTGTTCTTTTTTTTTTTGTGGAGAACTCGTATTTCTGTTCCTGAATAGGTTCAGAAATCAGAACTATGGTAAGCGAGCATGATAATGGCTGGAACATGAAGCGGGATGTAAGGAAAGAACCACATGGAGATGCATGCATGAAAAATAAATGGAGACCTCGGTGGATTCTTGCGTGCGTCAATCTATCTGAATTTTAAGGGATGGTCAAAGCCAACCTACAAAATAGTGAAAATACTCCTGTTTTCCTTCACACACTGGTCACTGCACCGAAGCTTGAGTGCTTGACCAACCTTCAGTTGGCATTGAGCGACAAAGAGTTCCCTACGCGCTACGCACGCGTGTGCTCCGAAATTATGGGTGAATTATGTGACAAAGCTTGAGATTGACTAGAACGCTATTTGCCGATTTCATGACGAAAAGAAGGCCAGCTCTGCTTATGCCCCCCGTAAGGAAAATAAAATATAGTAGTAGTAGTAGGACATATTTGAACCATAAGTGCAGTGGTAAGGTTGCTTGCTTAAGGTGATGTTTAAAAGTCCTGAAGATAAAGATAAAGACGAAGATAAAGTGTTTCACGTAAAACGAGGTGACAATAACGTGTGATTAATTGAGTTTTAATTATTACAAACTTGAAAAATGGATTAATCTAACATTTTAGAGCAACTTTCATATTAAAAAAGGCACTGCTTTTGCAGATGATACACGATTACGGTGGTAGGAGATGATGTTCCCGAGAAGCTCAAAAGATTTACCTGTGACATGCTATACAATTCTACATATCGTAATTCACTGTGATCATTTATGGTATTCATAGTATTATCTACTTCTTTTGTTCAAAAAATAAATATGAAAATTTTCTTTATATTGTCTGCAAGATATAGATTAACCATACTTATTTACTACTCTCTCTGTTTCATATTACAAGTCGTTTGATTTTTTTCATAGTCAAACTTTGTTAAGTTTGATTAAATTTATAAAAAAATAGCAATATTTAAAATATCAAATTAGTTTCATTAAATCTAACATTAGATATATTTTGATAATATGTTTTTTATGTTAAAAATATTAATATATTTTTTTATAAATTTGATCAAAACTAAAAAAATTTGAAAAAAAAATCAGACGACTTATAATATGAAATAGGGGGAGTAGGTTGTTTTTGCCTTGAGACATTGAGTATACCGTTCGGTTTTTGAGAGGCTAAATAATACAATTTACTTTCGTCATTCGCCGGAGTAAGTTTATTACAGTTGAATTTTGACAGAAAAATTAGTCTCAAGGTTTGGTGACTGCATGTACACTTGTACTCCAAAGAAGAGAGCCCAAAAGTGTGATTTCCTCGTTAGTTCGATAAGTTTGCTACCGCACAACACATTTCACATCGCAATTAAGATATGTAAACATCATCTTCACTGGATCCGTTTCAACAATCACCGCAGTACTCCTCTACCTGCTAGTACCCGCAAATCGCAGTCCTTCACAAAACCAACTCCAAAACCTCACCCACGTAGTACGTAGGAGTACTACTTATCACAACCACGAAAAAACAGTCACTACTCGACACAACTCAGAAGCCCTGGCCACACGAGTCGGATCACGAACTGGGCGCCCACGATCCAAGCCGGGTCGCGATCGGTGCCCCGCGTCCGTTTCGTCTCGCGACTTTGTCCGGTTCGCGAGGCGTACGTCCCAGCCAGCACGCCCGCGAGCGAAACCCCAAAAGGCGCCGCTTCTTTTGGCTCGGCCCGGAAACCCAAACCAGGATGGCACCACGACTCCACCGCCCCAAGGCCGAACCGCCGAAGTGCTCCCCCCCCCTGGCCTCGCCTGCCTCGCGCTCGCTTTGCCTGCCTAGCTGCCTCCCTGCCGCAGTGCAGCCCACCTGGTCGGGTTGGTTGCCCCCGCACGCGGTTTGCACCGCGCCCGCGACCGCAACCGCGACCGCAACGCACCAGGCGAAATCCCCACATGCACCCGCCCCGCGCCCCCCGAGTCAGGCTCGGCGAAATTAAAAACCGGGAGTTGAATGCGCGGGGCAGCGCCGCGCTTATTCCGGCGCAGGATGCGACACGCGGCCGCGGCGTCGCCTCCAAACCACGGAACACTACACCCCCACGCACGCACGCACGCGCACCACCACCACCACCATAGCTAAGCCGCTGAAGCCAGCAGAGCAGACGAGGAAACCGAGGCTTCAGGAGGGAGTGTGAGCGCGGCGACCGAGGATCTATCTGGGATGAGCCACCTCGGTCGGCGGGCCGCCTCGTGATCGGCGGCGGGCGGCGGCGGTCGAGGTTGAGGAGGAGGAACGCGATGAGGACGGCGCAGCAGCAGCAGCAGCAGGGCGGGGTGGTGCGCGTGGACCAGGCATCGCCCGCGTCCAGCTTCCGCGAGCTCGACGACGCCTTCCTCCAGGTCGGTCCCGGTGCCGGCGAAATGCGCCGTGTACTGGACTAAATCTCGTGTGCTTCAGTCGGGTCGTCGGGGTCCGGGTTAATGGAACAGTAAAGGCCGTGGCCGACCGGTGGCTCTGTTTCGCGACGGCCGGGCGGCCGGCGTTCGTCGGCGCCGTTCCCTCCATGCGCGCGGCAGATGCTCGAATGGTTCGAACTGCCTTCAATGAGTTCATGCTATCTGTTTAGTATTGGTTACTCTGATTTTACAAGCTCCAAATGGAATATGTGCGTCGATTTCTGAAGTTACCAAACTGTCGTGTGATTGCTCTCTCCTCTTAGCTCATTCAAAATCCAGTATTGCAGGCATTTCATATTGTTCTAGTATGAGAACTAAGAAGTTCAGAACGACGGCGAGAGGATTTGTGAAGAGGCAAATGCTTCGACACCATTGCCGCTCTTGTTTTCATGGATAGTAGAGTTTTCAACAAGACAAGAAGAACATGGTGGCAGCTCTTCAAAGAAATCGCTGAAGAAGCAGCTGTGTTGGTGCAGCAGTTAAGAAGTTCGAGTAGTTCTGTATTGCATTTCGCCGTCCTTTTGTCGCAAAATTAGTCGTTAGATTCTGTTTAGATTTTTCCCATTTTTCAATAATAAGCGAGCCTCTTGCGTATTTAAAAATAAGTAGTATGAGAAAGTTGCAGGGGGGCAAACAAGAGTGGATTACTAGTTGACAACCGAGGATTCTGTGTGGTCATGGTTGTACAAGATTCTTTTCAACTCTTTCTTTGTCTTTTCTAGGCCAAAGAGGATATACTACAGGCTCTTTTAGAGAGCATGGGCTATTTTGTACTCCTACTTGCATTTCATATCCTCCTAGGTTTTTTCGGAGCTAGAGTTGAAAAATGGTATAAAAGGTAGAACTGAATGGGATTGGCATTGATTAGCTCGTATGCGATGTTGAAGTATCTTTTGATAAATTTATTATGTTACCAGTCTTAGCAGCTGTTGCTCATTTGTCAAGTACCGAAATGGCCAATGCTGGAATCACTTTACATAATATTGTTAACTTAGTTCTTGTGTGGTGCTCAACGTACTTGGCAAAAAGATTACAATGCTGTGCTTCAATATTTATCCTACAAGAAATTACACAAAGTTAGTCAAAGACATGAATGCAGTTACTATGTACTACTGTAGCTACTGCGATACTTTGGGATGTTAAGCGGTGTATATTTGGACTACAAACTTTCAGTTTACTCTACATTTTTTTCATTGAAAACTGTGAGCGTTAAGTGTGGGATATACATTACATTCAACGTTTTAAGATTTGTTAAACTTAAACATCAAATTTTTTGAATGGGATGTACCTAACTTTATTACTTGCAAACATATACTAAGTTATATTGCACACAGTGCTATGGTACAAATATATATCCTGGACACAACTACAGTTGTTCATAATTTGTACAGTGTCACTCTCAACCCTGTACTTCTATATTATTTTCTTCAGGAATTGGTGACTGCGAAGATCATCTGATATCCTTTTCTTTTGCTAATCATCCATTTATTATAAACAGTCTTATAGATATTGGGTTTACTGATCTGTATAAAGGATATGGTTACCTTATTACTGTGTAGGAGTAGTTACCAATGTGGGCGCATTATTGGTCGTTTAGGCAGGCCAGTACCTGCTACCAATTTTTACAATATTAACTGAAAGCCTACAATTACACCTTTATCCTACTTTGGTCATCCTTATTATCCTGATTTCTCAGTTCAATTATGTTCTTTCAGACACAGACAAAAATCTGGCTTGGTGAAGTTCTCCATCTTAGGTTTGATGAAGCCGTTATAATTGCAGACCTTCTTGCTGATGGAGAATTACTGTAAGATTTAGGTTCTTTACAATAGATGCAGTGTTTTTTTATTTGTATTTATGGTACTGCCTAGCATGTAATCCTGATACTTGGTGTCACTTGGTTGGCTTTTGTAAGAATCTACAATTCTGTAACTTTACATGGTACAATTACACAAATATAAGATAAAAGTCACTAATATGCTTCAAATAATAGGTAGTTTTGGCTATATAAAATTAGTAATTAGGCTTATGTCTCCACTATAAAGTTTCAATGCTGTAATTGTACATGGTAAAATTACACAAATATAGGATCAGAGTGACTAATATACTTCAAATGATAGGTAGTTTTGGCTATATGAAATTAGTAATTAGGCTTATGTTTCCACTATAAAGTGTTACCCAGAAAAAAAACATATAATTGGCAAATAATATGATTTATTGTTGTGTAGCAAGCAATTCAGTTCTATATTATATTTTTTACATTTTCTTATTCTAGATATGTTCTATCTTGAAACAACTGAAGGTAATTCTTTCCTTAGAGCAGCAATGGAATAAATTACTATAATATTTATTCTTTTATTTTTGGTAACAGAAAAAAGACAGCCTTCTGCCTGTGTTTCCTTTCCAGGCTCTAAATCTCTTTTGAGGCTGTCTATTGGCTTACTTGTTTTATGCATGTTGACAGATTTCAAGTTTCCAAAGTACTATGGAAAAGGCTGCTGAGAATGAACAAAGAACAAATGAAGCAATCCAAGGTGTATATTTATGAGAGAACATCGTCTGGTAAGAGCAATGGAAAATACATGCCCTATCCAAAAGTTGACTCGTTTTTGAAGGTATTGACCATTGGATGCTTCTCTTCTTAGCAGCTTACTTTAGTTACTATCTTGATTCAACTTCAAGTGCATTAATTTGGATAAAAGTAGAGTGAAAGAATTCATGGGAATAATATTTTTTTTGCCATCACACATACACATTTTTACCTTTTCTCTTTTCATTGAAAGAGTGCTTGTTAATGATGTCAAACATTTCTATTCTAGCTGAGAAACTGGTATAGATTCTCCAAATCTTCTTAACAAAGCTTTACTTTCTATAAATTGAATCGAAATAATTTTTTATGTGCTAGAATACATGCTGAATCTGGATGGCTGTCTTGCTTCTGAATTCTGATAGCATTCCCATATCTTTTACTTTCTTGATATTTGTTTACCTTCTGAAAGGTGGCTTGATATATCATAATATTTTGCCTTTCCAGATATGTCAAATTCTCGGCTTAGCTGGAATTGATTTGTTTACCCCTTCTGATGTGGTTGAGAAAAGAAATGTTCGGAAAGTTTGTATGTGCATACGCTTGCTATCTAAGAAGTCTCGGATGATGCGTCTGACTGTAAGCCCTAGATTCTTATGAAACATTTAATGAAAATAATTCCAATCTACTAATCATTGAACAATACACATCCTGAAATAGCTTTAATTGGTGTGTTTCTGCTCTCTGATGACAGGTGCCTGATTTTGATATTGTCACTCATACAATAGCCATGCCCAACTACATTGTTGGAGGCATCCGGAGAAGTTTGGAGCAACCACAATGTAGTTCATCTGGTTCAAGTGGTTACAGTCCACGTGCGAACTCCAAGGCATTAAATCAGCAGGCAAGCTCTTTGAAAGGATCAGTTTATTGGCATGTTCTTGCTAATTGATCCTGTATTTTAAGTCAATATTATCATTTTTTAAAACAATAAAATTATTAACTTTGATATCTATTTCCAGAGAGTTTTCGGTGAAGAGAATGATCAACAATGTGACACACAGTATGATTCTGATGAAGCAGAAAGTAAACTCTCTGCATTAGAACCTGAGGACTCAGTTAGGGAAGACAATATTTCCGCACTCTTGAAATCGGGCAACATGCCTAAGGAAGAAAGGGAAGGCTATGGAGATAGTGAGCATGGTATGCATGAAGAGAAGTCATTGTCTGAATCAGTTGGATCGATTGATTTCGGCAATATGGAGTCTGATTCTGTGGGTTCAACTCCTTTAATTCCCAAAAATGAATCATATTGCTGTATTGAATCTCCAACTGACCAGTGTTCAAGAACTAGAACAATTAGGTGTTCATTAAGTTCAGAAGAGTCAGATTCAATAAGCAGTCATTTGGTAGTTGACAGCAGCAAGGATAATTTGGGCGCTCCTCCTGTCATAGTTGCTAAAAGGATTCACGGTGAACATGTCGATCCTCTTCACGGAAATGGGAAAAGATTTGCAAATCATCCGGAAAAAGAAAACGATGCCCTCCAAAAGGTCACCTTTGATCAACAATGTGATCTTCTTGCCTGTGATAGGGAGTCTGTATGTTCAAATTGCGACAGTACACCATACTGGAGTTTAACCCCAAGAGACAGTACAGGTGGCAAATTGTCAGCAGTTTCTGAAGATGATAGTGCATGCCGAGGGCTGGAAACTGAGTTCCGTTGTGGGAATGAAACGGTACCTCCTGAAATGCCAAACCTGTAGATGCTACTTTTAACATAGTCATCATTTTGTCTCATGTACCGCAAACACGCTTTAACATTTCTTTGGCATCCAGGACGTTTCCCAAAAGGAAGATAAACAGGTGGAATCAGAATATAAAGCTGAAAATGACGGCTCTGCTCAAAGGAATGAGAATGATGTTCCCAAATCAGGGAAAGGGATGCTAAAGTCTGTTGCTGGAGGAATTACACTTGTCGGCGCAGTGTTCTTCATAGCTCACCTCAGGTAATGATATCACAGCATCAAATTATCATCGTGTGCCATTTTGGTGTACTGAACATTAATATATCTTATGAAATTAATCCAAACTTTGCTGCAGAAGGAGCAAGGACAGAAGCTTTGCAGGTGTTATAGCTCCACTCTCTGAAAAATCAGTTCAGGGCGACTCAAGGGCAAAGAACGTAGAGAAAACAAAGGCTGGTGCCGTGTATCCCGGGGAATGGCTAAAGGTTTAATCAATAAGATTGGACATGCCACGGTGCCACCTAAGCGCAATTTGGAAGTTTATTATGCAATATGCATATATCCTGTAAAAGTAAAATCCATAAGCTAAAGAACATTTTTTTTGTTTGATCAGCTAGTTTGTACGAGTAGGGGGCTTTAAGAAGCGACTCCACTAGTATAGCAAGTGTTAATATTTATATGTTCTTATAGCAGTTTAAATCTTACAATAATCTGGATAGATGCCTCAAGTTCTCTCCATGTACAGAATGATCCATGAAGTTGATTACTACTCTCTTCGTTTCAGTCACATTCAATCAAAATCTTTTATATTTTGAGACTCTTATATTTTAAAATGATTATATTTTGAAATGAAGAATGTAGTAATTATTATAAGCAGCAGCCATTATTCCGAGTATGATGCGGTAGGTCGAGGTCTTGCAGCGTGCACACTGCAATTAATTAAAGTGTGGCTGTCGAGTCGCCGTGCAACAGCCTGGAATTGCCAGCCCTGAGCAATCTCTGTGCTCCCCTCGCGCCTCCGGGAGGCCGGCCACCGGCACCGGCGCCCGTGGCCCCCGCGTAGCCTCCAACCTGAGCAAAAACCGTAGAACCCCCGGCACGTCGCCACCACTCGCCGCCGACGCGAAGACCAGAGACTCACGATGATTGGACGGGCCAGCGCACGCGACGGCCGTGCGTGCGAAAGCGCCATTTCGCCGTCCGCCAAGAGCCCCACATCCCGCATGCCCATTGACCGAAGAAAACACGAACAAACCGAGCACAAATCGCAGAGGCGGACGCAGCGAAATGCTCGTTCTTTTCGTTAGTGGAATCTGCAAAGGCAGGGCAGGCTGGTCCGGTACGGGACAGCCGCGCGAGATGGGATAAAAAAAAGGGGACGAAAAGCTAGCTACTAGCTAGCTACCGCGCGCGGGCATCCAATGATCGGATGCGATCCGGAGGAGTGGGCCGCCGAATTCCGTCTTATCCAGAGATGGGGGTAAAAAGGAGGGGATCCACCGAACCAACCAAGTTGCGTTGCGCGTTGCGCCTAAAAAAATGGCCGCACGCCCTCCGCCCCGGCAGCACCGGTCAATTCCTGCTGCTCCTCGAGTCAACTGCTCCAGCGCCCCACCCACGCCTTTTACCCGCGTGCCAGCGGCGGCGGCGGGGTGAGGAGGTGAGTGGGAGAGGCGGCGTGGACCTGCGACGACCAGCCGTCCAGCCTGCGAGCGCCGAGCGGCGTCCACGGCGAGCCACTGGTAGGTACGTGCTTCACTGCTTCTCTTTCTCACTGTCCCTCGGTGTGTGTGAATCGGAAGGGCCGGAGCTAACTAGTAAAAGAAGGATCAGATTTGGAGCTGAATCTTGGTCTGTGGCGTCGTGATGTTCTCTGATTCTCTCTCGTGTTAAGAGTTCGCTCAATTCGAATTGCGGGTTTAATTTTGGTGCCCTCTCTCACTGAGAGTGAGAGGGATAAGTGGATCACAGTTTTGCTACTTCTATGAACGTTTTCTGTTGATTCTGTCAGGTATATAGTTTCTTCATGAATTAGCTTTTAGAGTCTTCCTAAGATTCCTTTTTTTATAGCCAGAGAATTAGTGGTTCTGACAGACTAGAAACTAGAAAGTTCGGTGTGCTGTATGCGGATGTTCAGATATTTTGATTCTTTTAATGCAAATTCAGATATTTTTAACCATCAGGATCTCTTGGTTTGGGTGCACAATTGGGAACTTGGTTTTGCTTGTTTCATGGGTATGAATATTCTCTTTGGAAATAATAATTCTAGTACGTTTTACTGTGATGAATTCAAGCCTCTATTAGTCTATTTTAGTATACCGATGAAACAATTGTGCATTTCAAGGCAACTTTTGCTTTTCAGCATAACTAAACAACATAATAACAGTGAACAACTGATAATTTGAACAGACTAGTATAATAACAGTATCTACAAATTCTGCTTTGCCTATCACTCTATCTTGTATGCATCTCTTTTCTTATCCAATGATATTTTGTCTATCTTATAGGTGCCATACTGGACTGGCTTGTTAACTGGGGTAGCTAGAGACTCTGGTATTATACTACTATGACCAGTTCGTGCACATCTTTTCGATGGGCAAGTTTCCCGTAGGAACTCTTTTGATGCTACAATTATAACTGAAGAGTCATGGATCTGTTCAGCGTCCTCCTAATTATAACATCTCTGCTCCCGTTTTCAGCATCTGACCGTCAAGGTTTATTTACATGCCTATCATTTGAGTAGTTATTCAGCTATTTTGGAGTGCTTCCACAATCATGACTTTGCAAATACTTTCAATGGGTAATAAAGAAATTTCTTTTATTTCCTTAGGTGATGCACTATATGATATGAAGCTGAAGCTGAATGCTACTGGCAACCAGCTTTCAGACTGGAACCAAAATCAAGTTAACCCATGCACTTGGAATTCTGTTATTTGTGACAGCAACTACAATGTTGTGCAAGTGTAAGTTTATATTGTTGATGTTTTGCTTCACTTATATTTTTTCTCCATTTTGAGTTAATTCTATATTTACGTATCTCTTAAACTTATATGGCATAATAGTTCTTGATTTATGTTCCACATTCATTACCAGTGAGCTCCAGAAGCATCTGTTTGAGCACATGATTATGATTTTTTGACGCACTTGCACATGCTATCTGCACTTCTTTGATGCACGAGCACATTTCATAATTGAACCATATGACAATGGCAAAATCATACAACATGCTGTTTTTTTTTCATCTTCTTCACACCATATGTTATTTCTGGCAAACCAACATCTAGATGGTTCTGTCGGCCCCGTTATGCATGTTCCATATCTAGGTTTTTTTGTTTGTTCCAAGTTGGTGTACCTGATGACTGATGCCCTCCTGCAGAACATTGGCATCTATGGGATTCACTGGAGTTCTATCACCACGAATTGGAGAGCTTCAGTTTTTGAATGTTTTGTAAGTGTACTTGTGTTGATTGTTGGAATTTCTCTAAGATATTTGGTGGTAGTTGTGATGAAATAGTTACTGTGATCCTAGACAAAACCAGGAGCTGGTATCTATTATATACTAAAAGTCCATTAAATTTCCTCAAAACGCTCTCAAGTCGCCACTTGGCGCTCTAATAAATTAGAGAAAATCCTATAAAATCTGAGAAAAAAGCAAAACATTTATCCCTTAATTTTCACTTAAATCGGTGGGTCCAATATTATAAACCGTTAGAATAGATTTCTTAAAACAAATCGACCGAACTCCTCCCCTACGTAGTCCCACCTTTCCTTTCGTTTGATAGAAATGTACGTACTTACTTACATGACCTTCCTTTTTTTTCCTTTTTCCATTTATAAAGTTGAGATAACAATTATTATTATTATTATTATTAGCAATAAAAAATTTAAATAATAGTTACTTTACAAAAATCGAATATATCTATCATATAACTCTTTTACAAATAGACGTAAATAAATTAGCTCTATAATATTTGAAAATGAAATTTACACCCATTATATTATATTATGTACCAATTATTTTAGACTATTTTTATAAAAGTATTTATCCATCAATTTTTACTTAAATTAGTAGACCTATTATTTAGACCATCAGATCTATCTTTTGTTAAAAAGACAAAGCCTCAGAAGACCCCTCTCTGTCTCTCTGCACAACGCACATGCGTGTCTTTGCCTTCCACAAGCATGACGAAGCATCGTACCTAAGGCAGCTAAGATGATCACGACGCTGCAGTGCTACTGCTTTGCGAAGGTGAAGATGTATCAAATCATCAACGGATAATGATTGGTTTTTTTATAACATGAAAACAAATCAAAGATGTGATGTAGAGAGAAGAAGAATCAAGCACTATGAGTTGAATATAATTCATTTCTCTCTACATGTATATAAATAGGGCGAGGCTAAAACAAAAACTACCATGTCACATACATATGTAATACACATGTAATAATCTAGTTACATGTGTTAATTAAGAACTTGCTTTGGAAAAAAACATTTTGGACCCCATGCCCCATGCACGAGGGAGGAGCAGCGTTGTGTTGCCCCTTATGTAAACTAAATAAGAAAACAAAATTAGATAAAATATGGTCTATACAACTATCATAAGATGATGGGTGAGTGGAGGATATATACCACCGAGGAATGAGCGAACCAAGCATAATGACAAATAGTTTATATCTATTTGTGATGGAGTGATGGCACGATGTGTTGGTAGTACAACGAGTTTTTCTTTGATTATGAATAATGACAAAGACACCAGTAAGAAAGAGAATATGTGCTTATTTGAATTTCCAAAAGAAAACAAATTAGACAAATCATTTGAAAGTGTTATTAATTCTGGTGTAAATCATATTGAACTTATTGATTATAATTTACATGACAAAACTCCATTCTTATATAACCAGACTACATGACAGAAATAAACTTTACTACATGACACTTTAAAACTTATAAGTAAACTACACATGTTAATTAAATTTATATAATTATGGACTTATTTCAAACAAATATTGTTTCAAAGAAAACAATCAAACATGCGAAAATGAAAGAAATTAGCTTCAAACAGTGTTGATATTTTGCACTACCAAGCAAACCGATTATGTAGGTGATTTGTCTGCACCAAAACCCTTTAAAGTGCTTCAAAACTATGGAGAAAATATGAAATTGTTGAACTTATACAAATGGGGGGAAAATCTAACTTTTAATTTACCCTTAATTTATTTGTTTGTCATGTGCCTTCATGAGGCGATTCAATCACAAGAATTTAGAGTTTCTTGATCTCACATTTTTTCTTGTAGCCATATTTGCACGGTATGTGTACAAATGATATGCATGATAATTCGCTGGAGGTAGTTTAATATTTACTCGATGCAAAAGTCATATGAACTTAATCTATCTTCTATTCAAGAGTCGGCGAATGGATTTTGAGATATGATAAAAAATAGAACTCCTAAACTATTTTAAAAATATATTGTTTGATATTTAGTTCGCTATCTATAAGACAATTTCTGAACAAACTATAATTTTACCTTTCAACGATATAAATGCCCGCGCATACGCGCGGGCCACCTTCCTAGTTATGTGAGAAGTGCCAACTGTTAGCTATTTCTGTGCTTGCTGCCCAAAGAGATGGTTGTCTTAGTTACCATGTACTGTGGTCTTAGATTCCAGTTTTTGCTAACCACTGTAGTGCATGTCATTGCAGGTCCTTGCCTGGTAATAAGATTACTGGTGGCATACCTGAGCAGATCGGCAACCTATCTAGTTTGACAAGCTTGGATTTGGAAGACAATTTGTTGGTTGGACCAATACCGGCTTCTCTTGGCCAGCTTTCAAAGCTCCAAATTCTGTATGTATTTGAACCTTACTCCTTTGTTTTATGAATGTATAATGATTTAACCTGCTCACCTTTTTTTCTCTTAAACAGGATACTAAGTCAAAATAGTCTCAACGGAACTATTGCTGATACTGTAGCAAGAATCTCAAGCTTGACAGACATGCAAGGACTCATACACTAGAAGTGTTTTCTGTTGACAACAGTTCATGCCTGAATTATTTGACTAACATATTTTTTCTTATGATTGCAGTAGGCTAGCCTACAATAAACTCTCTGGTTCAATACCTAGTTCGCTGTTTCAAGTTGCACGTTACAAGTACTGTTGGATCACTGTGACTTGTATGCTCATGTTTTTTAATTTTGAGCTTTGAGTTCTGACAAATGTTAATTTTCTTTACAGCTTTTCTGGTAATAACTTGACTTGCGGAGCAAACTTTCTGCATCCATGCGCATCCAGTGTTTCTTATCAAGGTAGGAAGCATTTTTTTCCCTTTTCAACATTGCACATCTGTCATACAGCATCCATTGGATGCCTGTCAGAATTTTCGCTACAATATGCTAATTCTATCTGTTTAATAGGTTCATCCCATGGCTCAAAGGTAGGCATTGTACTCGGAACAGTTGTAGGAGCGATAGGGATACTCATAATAGGGGCTGTGTTTATTGTCTGTAATGGAAGGAGGAAAAGCCATCTACGAGAAGTTTTTGTCGATGTATCAGGTAGTATTTTGCTTCATGATTTTCTTTCTATCCATTCATTCAACTAAACCTTTTCCTACAGTCTTGTTTATTATTTTATTGAAACAAAGATGTAAATTATGCAGCAAAATTTTATCATGCGACCCCCAAAACAAAAACAGTCCAAGCAGAGATAACTCACACATGTTCGTTTATTCTAAACTATGGTTTCCAGGTTGTGTATATCAACACAGATATTTTTACTGGCAGTTTCTCTTACTGCTCCATGTTTAATAAATAATCCTGGTGAAGTATTTTGGTCAAAAATTTTCTGGCAAAATAAGAAAAAAAAAAGTAGCATGCAATATGCAAGCTGTCAAGTGTTTGCACCTTCAGTAATTTACAAATTTAGGATATGCATATGCTGCTTTTACATTTAGTTAAGAGTAATTTTAGTTAAATAATCTGTAACTTATGTCCCCAGGCGAGGATGATCGAAGAATTGCATTTGGTCAGTTGAAAAGATTTGCCTGGCGAGAATTACAACTTGCAACCGATAGTTTCAGTGAGAAAAATGTCCTTGGACAGGGGGGTTTCGGTAAAGTATATAAAGGAGCACTTCCAGATGGCACTAAGATTGCTGTAAAGCGGTTGACAGATTATGAAAGCCCTGGTGGGGAGGCTGCATTCTTGCGTGAAGTAGAGCTGATCAGTGTTGCAGTTCACCGGAATCTTTTAAGATTGATTGGCTTCTGTACAACACAAACAGAACGTCTACTTGTTTATCCTTTCATGCAAAATCTTAGTGTGGCCTATCGTTTACGAGGTACATTCTATAACTGATCAATAATTTGTTTCATCCTTCCAATTTTATGCTTCTACTACTGTACTATAAAGTTTCTCGGATACTTCACTATTGTGCCTATGGATTATGCAACTGATACTTGTAGTGCTTTTAATTTACGCTTGTTGGGTAATATGGTGCATGTGCCTTATTGTTTCCAACATCGCATATGCTCACTTATGTTTAGATTCAATAATGGAAGATTTGCAATCAAGTAGTCCAAGGCCATAAGGGTAGAGATCAACTAGTAGCTGATGAAAAAAGTTCCTATGTAACATTGTTGGTATACCAGTTTCTTATATCTTAATCTTGTCAACATTTTAACATCCATTGTTCAATAATGATAAAGGAAAGTAGGAAACTATGAAAATGCACTATCTGCTTCTCTCTATGAGAATGGGTGCTTGTTCATTACTTTCAGTATAAGAGCTGCTCCTTTTTGTATGATTTTGCCATCATATAATGATTTTATTATATGCCTAGTTAGTAGTTGTATCAAATGAGTGGAAAGCCTTTGCCATTTTTCGCTACTTTTCTTCCATTCTGAGATTCTCTTGGTAACCATAGTTCTTGTCTGACATGTACCTTATTGTGTTGAGCGTTGCAGAATTTAAACCTGGCGAACCAATATTGGATTGGTCAGCAAGGAAACGTGTGGCTATAGGTACAGCACGTGGGCTGGAGTACCTACACGAACATTGTAATCCCAAGATCATACATCGAGATGTCAAGGCTGCCAATGTCTTGCTTGATGAGGATTTTGAGCCAGTTGTTGGTGACTTTGGCCTGGCAAAGTTGGTGGATGTACAGAAGACATCTGTGACAACTCAAGTCCGTGGAACTATGGGTCACATTGCGCCTGAATATCTGTCCACAGGGAAGTCATCCGAGAGAACTGATGTTTTTGGTTATGGCATAATGCTTCTTGAGCTGGTCACTGGACAACGCGCCATCGACTTCTCACGGTTGGAGGAAGAAGACGATGTGCTACTGCTTGACCATGTGAGTCCACTCTTCCGAAGTTCTTTTTAGATAATGGAATAAAATTATCCTAGCCTTTGATGAACATTTCTTGACATAATTGAATGAACTTTTTTAAAACGAACCATGCCAGACAGTATGACACTTCATATTGATATAGCAGAAAAACATTATAAAATTATAATCAGGAAAAAAAACAGAATAATTGTTGTTCTCATTGAACATCGTACTCTTTCTGAAGCCTGCACCGCTTGAATCATCAGTGTCATGATCGTGCTTGCTGCTGAAAATTTGCAGGTGAAGAAGCTGCAGAGGGAAGGGCAGCTGGGCGCCATCGTGGACCGGAACCTGAGCAGCAACTACGACGGGCAGGAGGTGGAGATGATGATACAGATCGCGCTGCTGTGCACCCAGGCGTCGCCGGAGGACCGGCCGTCCATGTCGGAGGTGGTGCGGATGCTGGAAGGGGAGGGACTCGCCGAGCGGTGGGAGGAGTGGCAGCAGGTGGAGGTGACGCGGCGGCAGGACTACGAGCGGATGCAGCAGCGGTTCGACTGGGGCGAGGACTCCATCTTCAACCAGGAAGCCATCGAGCTCTCCGCCGGCAGATGACGATGGCTGCCCATCGCCGGCCGTGCATGCACTTCCCAATGTTGATAGACACATGTATACGTGTATTGCTTGGCTCTTAGTACAAATAGTCTATAAGAACCCGTGTCAGTTGTACGCTGGGTAGTTGGCCATTGGATGTCCAGCCATCATTTGCGTAGATACGCATGTGTTTCACAACTTCAAGTCGCGTCGGCTTTGGCGAAGCCGAGCCACATTTTCTACCTCCGTCATGCGAAAAAGACCAGAAATTAACCGAGTGAAGCTGTGAATCTACCATCGAGACAAGGAGGACGGTGCCACCGTGGTGCGCCAGAGCTGGTGGGTCGCAAGGACTCGAGCACGGTGCACGGACCGCACGACCCGCGCCCCACGCCGGCATCATGGACACCGGCTGCCTCTGCCTCCGCGACGCACGCGGCGCTGCCGTCCCCGGCTCCCTCCGATCCAATCCGATTGGCGCGTCGCGCGGCCACCAACCAACCAAACCAGGTGCACCCACCGACCAAAAAGCTCAGAAAAAGCGCCGGGATGGTGGGGATCACATCACGTGCAGTGCAGTACGGTGAAAAACACCGGGAAAAAAGCGTCAAAACCCGCGCGCTTAGTGACAAAAGTCGCTGGCTTCCACCGACCGACGAGAGTGGCTTCACAGGTGTCTCACTGAGAGCGAGGTGACCGAGGCGGCTGGGCGCTTTGGGCTGCTGCTGCTGCTGCGATGGCCGGCGCTCCGGCGGCGCATTCCCTCCAGGGGGGAGTGCGGCGGCGGCTGGTGGTGGTGGTCGTCGCGCTGGTTGTGCTCGGCTCTGCCGGGGCCGGCGTCCGCGCCGCGGACGACGACACGGGCGGGCTGAGCCGTGCGTCGTTCCCCAAGGGGTTCGTGTTCGGGACGGCGACGTCGGCGTTCCAGGTCGAGGGCATGGCGGCGTCCGGCGGCCGCGGGCCATCCATCTGGGACCCCTTCGTCCACACCCCAGGTGACATGCGCTTCGAGCTTACGAGAACTTAGATCCTGAGTGAATCCCACTCGATTACTCCGCTACACGTTCTCGCGTGCTCGGTTCATGTTTCCTTTCTCCTCTAAGATTATTAGGTAATGGTGTAAAACTGGTAGTCGAGGATTAATTCTGGTGAATGAGTCGTGGAACAAAGCGTGATTTTGGACAGTTGAGCTGTTCATCTCTCGCCTTCTCGGAACTAGAGTGGACAAACTTAGAATTTTCAGATACCATGGCTCAATGAATTGGGGGATAGAACCTCTTAAAAGTCAAAACTCTGCCTCATTCTGATTGGATTATATCTACAGGCTCGAAGTTGTTTATATTCGTGGATGATGAAATCGTTGTTGTTGTTTTTGGCAATGAACAGGGAATATTGCAGGAAATGGGAATGCAGATGTTACAACAGATGAATATCATCGTTACAAGGTAAATGAAATCAGTAGATAACTCATTCCGTCCTTTTTCTGATTCTTATTTCACCTACTTATAGTAGTAAAATTTAGCGCTTAGTTTTGTTCTTTTTTTTAAAAGAAAGGTCGCAAGGCAGCTTTTATAGAAAGCCACAACGGCAGGGTAGCACTTAGTTTTGTCACTCGATTAATGGATCGGAATGCTTATTTTCCTGTTCATGAGAATGCTTTTGTATCCATATTTGAACCTTAAGCAAACACAACACTTCAGATAATTCAAATATGTATTTGTACTTTGTTGGGCTGTGAGCAAGGTTCAAGTTTGGCCTTGATGGCAAAGCTTAATGCACAGTGCAATGTTGCTTTGGTACATATGTTTTTGGGAAATTACAAAACACTTCTGAAAAATTCCACGTCACATCATTCAATCAATAATGAACTTGGGCAACCTGACATTTGTTGTCATTGTCATCTTGCTAGTGCAGGAAGATGTTGATCTCATGAAAAGCCTGAATTTCGATGCATATCGGTTTTCAATCTCATGGTCAAGGATTTTCCCTGGTAAAGAAAACATGGCTCTGGCTATAGCATCTACTTGAACCGGTTAGCTGGATGAGTATGACTTCAGCTGATGCATTTTGGTTATTTAGATGGAGAGGGAAGAGTTAACACAGAAGGCGTAGCGTACTACAATAATCTAATAGATTATGTCCTTAAGCAAGGTATAACTTCAAACATAATAGTTTGATGTTTGAGTTTTGCCAACATAAGTATATTACTGTCTGAATCTTTCAATCAAAACTTGCAGGGCTTATTCCTTACGTCAATCTGAACCACTATGATCTCCCACTTGCGCTTCAGAAAAAGTATGAAGGCTGGTTAAGCCCAAAAATTGTGTAAGTCATACATGCCAAATATTTTTTTATATTTTCACTCACTTATCTATTGGTATTGCCTTGCCATTTTAGGCTAATTATATGGTGATAAAACATATGATCTTGTCACAATTCTATATTTATATAATCAGGATTTAATTGTTTTTAAATACAAGGTTTTCTGCACCAGCAAATTTTCCACTTATTTTTGTTACAGTGTGCAGGAGAGCTGAGAGGAGTTTTTTATAAGGTGCTATGAAAGCAGAAATGGCTTAACAATTGATTTCTTCAGTATGATCAAATTTACATTTGTGAAGAAAATGAAATTTGAAACTAGAAAATATCAAGTTTGCATTTGCAATATAGGTGCATATGACAATATGACATATATACTTGTCACAGTCTGTGCAAGGAGCACATATAATTTTTCTTCATTTTTCTTTTTGCAGTGGCGTATTTTCAGACTATGCTGAATTTTGTTTCAAGACTTATGGCGACCGAGTCAAGAACTGGTTTACATTTAATGAGCCAAGGATAGTAGCGGCACTTGGCCATGATACAGGGGCAGACCCACCTAACCGATGCACCAAGTGCGCTGCTGGTGGGAACTCAGCAACAGAGCCATATATTGTTGCTCATAATATCATCTTATCTCATGCTACTGCAGTTGATAGATACCGTAACAAGTACCAGGTATTTTTTTTCTACTAAAGAACAAAGAAATAGAAACAGTTAGATTGACTCTTTCATTGTTAGTAACATGCCGATTTATATCTCTTCAACAGTTAAACCAATCTGTTTGGATTAATTTAGGGTGGTTTATAATGCATACAGCATACCTGCTCAAAATGACAGTTTGTACTCCCGTCTTTACCATCTGGTGGGCAACAGCTATCATCGAACTTGATCCCACATGCTAATTTCAACAAAAAGGCTTTACTGCGGTCAAAATGAATTGCTCTTCTTTTTCCTCCTTTAGTACTGCAGATGAGTCATGAGTGTATTATTATTGCACTCTTTGCTAGTATTCTATTTAACTAGCTTTATTTTAATGCCATTTTGTACGGAACATGCAAAATACAATGGCAGTATTGATAACAGAATCAACAAAAAGGCAAACACATCTTCTGTGGATCTGAACTAGCCTCTTATACTGTATGCGGAAGTATCTTGAAAAATTTATCTTCCACACAGTGTGCCAAATGATCTAATGATGTAGTAATGATTTGTCTGCAATATTTCTCACTAGTAATTCAAAGGGGATTGTTTATGGCTGTAAGTTAGAATATTTGTTTGCATAGTCTTGTGAATCATGCATGCCAATGAAATTGGTGAAAGTAGTTTGATCTACTAAAATAAATGTGACCAGAACAGTTGTGCCAGAACTATCTGCATTTTGGAGCAATGGCAATAGCATATGTATTTTTTAAGCAAAAGTACCATATGTATTTCTTAGTGAAAGTAGCTCTAGGAGCATGTCATATATGCCACATGTATTGCTTGTCATGTAAGGTCATGTAATTTGATCATAATAGAATATATGTTTCAACATTTAGGCAACTCAGAAAGGCAAGATCGGAATAGTTCTCGACTTCAATTGGTATGAACCTCTAACTAACTCAACTGAAGACCAAGCAGCAGCTCAAAGAGCCAGAGACTTCCATGTTGGTTGGTAAGACCATAGAAGTAATTTGTGACAAAGTAAAGGTTTTGTTTGACACAATTTCCCATGCTGATAAAAATCAACTACTTCAATTCAGGTTTCTTGATCCGTTAATAAATGGACAATATCCAAAAAATATGCGAGACATTGTGAAAGAAAGATTACCTACTTTCACACCTGAACAAGCTAAGCTTGTCAAGGGCTCCGCAGATTATTTTGGGATCAATCAATATACTGCTTCCTACATGACAGACCAACCTGGACCTCAGCAGGCATCAACTAGCTACTCATCTGACTGGCATGTTTCATTTGTCTGTAAGTTGCCAACTTATGATTAAGGGTTATATACATCAATAGAGTTACTCGAGATGTCATCAATTTTATCTTTTCTCCTTAATTTTACAGTTCAACGAAATGGCGTACCAATTGGACAGCAGGTATAGTTGTTTCCTCTTGCCACATTCAATTTTAGTTTTTTGTCAGTGCTACAAGATTAGCAAGTGTGGCTAAGATGAGAATCTCTTACCATGCATTATTTCGTGCAGGCAAACTCTAATTGGCTTTACATCGTTCCGACTGGCATGTATGGAGCTGTGAACTACTTAAAGGAGAAGTATAATAATCCAACAATCATCGTATCTGAAAATGGTACTTTCAAACGACCTATCTACTTTTAATTCAAAATTTTCCATGCATTTCTCAAAACAATTATGGTCATGGTACCAGGAATGGATCAATCTGGAAATCTCACTCGTGAAGAGTTCCTGCATGACACCGAAAGGATTGAGTTCTACAAGAACTACCTCACTGAACTGAAGAAAGCAATTGACGATGGTGCAAATGTGGTTGCGTACTTCGCATGGTCTCTTCTCGATAACTTTGAGTGGCTGTCAGGTTACACATCGAAGTTCGGCATTGTCTATGTTGATTTCACTACTCTCAAACGGTACCCAAAGGACTCAGCCAACTGGTTCAAGAACATGCTGCAGGCATCAGGGCCTGGCTCGAAATCTGGTTCAGGCACTTCAGACGCTCAAGTTGGTTTAGCAACTTCAGGAAGCCATCCAGTTGGTTCAGCCATCTCAAATAGCCATCGGCTCTTGCTTCCCCTGTTGGTTTCCTTGCATTTTCTTCTCCCTTCCTTCTCCATGTTTTTCTCCCTGTAGAAGTAGCAATTTAGTAGTGGATGCCAGCAGTATGTTCGTTTTAAAAATGTGCTGCAGCTAAGAGGAGCTGAGAGAGACCAACCTGAAGGCCATCTTGTTTAATTTTCATAGTGTTGTTCGCCAGAGTGAGCACCATGATTGAGAACCAGATTTGTAGTACGAATAACGTAATTGTCGTGATTACGCGATTGTGTGTTTCAGTGTTTGTATGTATATTGATATTGATTAAGCAACATCAACCTTTCGGATTCAGAACTTCAGATCTCCTGGAGTTTGGCCTGCAAATCCACCGGGTGGATTTACCTGAACCACCGTTCTCTCTCAATGGCATTGATTGAGCATTTAAGCTACATAACCTGGAGTGGACTCCTCGAGGGGCCGTAGGCGATCCTGCACGGGCCTCTCACGTGGAGGCTACCGAACCAGTACACAGTACAGCGTCTAGTAGTTTCGGCATATCGAACCTGACTGAAAACATTCATGCTGGCAACGGCGGAGGACGGCCGGTTGTGCAAGGATCAAGGTGACGGTCTGGGTGCACGCTGAAGATGATAGCCATGGCGGTGGCGGCGGCGGGTCACCGTCGTTCGACGTCCGGGAGCTCGTGGAGGACGCCGGGCTGGCGCATTTCCGACTCAAGTGCAAAGGTTGGGAAGTGTTGGAGACTAGGCTGGAATTTTTCTGCCCGAGGAGCCGGCGGGCGATCATTTGGGTTCCGCATATCGGGGTGTTGGTTCTTGACATGGAGAGCAATAGAGCATGCAGATCCAGTGGTGATAGACAGCATATCTGGCCCTACGAGATGGACCTGACGATTTGCTATTCCTCTTTTTGAAGCAATTCATATGTTTTCGAGGATATAGAGACCTAATAATCAATCGTTTTCTTGGCTTTTTTGTTAGTTATTGAACTGATTCAAAAGTTATGCATTATTGATAGGGAATCTGTGCTGTTTCAGCGCTGAAGTGCATTAAGAAAAATCGTCAGAGCAGGAGCATATAAAGTTATAAACTCTTTGTTTTAGCTATGTGCTCTCAATTTGATGTGTTCCGTTATCTTTTGAAATTTTTATCTATGTTTTTTTTTCTTGCTTCTGAATTTTTTCACTACTAGAGCAAACAAGAAAAGTCGATGAGCTGCCTTTCATTTCACTCATAGAGAAGCATATATCCAATTCAGTACTGGAATTACTACATGCTTTAATTTGCAATTTAGTTTTCGGGTGCAATCACTCCATTCACTTTTTAAATTTAAGCTATATTCGCATCAAATTTGGGAATATCATGTATGCTTATTGTCATGTCAGCAGAAACGCTAATCTTGTTTATCACACTCTAGCCGTTTGGTTGGAGACTGTTTAATCAGATTGCAGAAAATCCTGGCATCGTTTGGCGGTTTAGGTTTGACAAAAACTAGTACTCCTTCCTTTACAAATTTTGGGCAAAATGGACACAGTACAGGAAGATCAAGATGAATGCACATATACAGTTTCGATTCGAATGAATCACAAACATGTCGAATATCAAATGATAAATTCATGGACAAACCAAGGCGCAAGGTGTTCGATGCTACCGTCATTCTGATCTCCTGGATGATTTGGAAAGAGCGTAACGCTAGGATTTTTGACAGCGTCAACAAAATCCCCACAGAGGTCGCTTGGGGTGCCATGGAAGGATGGTGGGCGTGACGAGCGGGTGGCTTAGGAGGCATGAGGAGATCCTGGACACGCTGTAAAACCGGGCTGAGGTTGCCGGGGCGAGCTTCATCTGTGCTGGCACTTGCACTACTAGCTATTACGGTATTACCCCGACATGTATGTTGCACAGTGGGTGATGTATAGTCCTGTTCTTTCATAGGACATGCTGTAACCTCAACAACCATGTTTACTAAAAATATTTTACATTCTCCCAATCTTAATAAAATTGGTCGGGGCACTTCTTGATCACCAACCCGACGAAAAAATTCTAAAAATACAAAAATTGAAATTTCAGATCTCCTCCCTTAAATTGTACAAAGTGACATAAACCATCGGTAATATAATCTTAGTAATTTTTTTGCTATATCAATATGAAACATCACACTATCGTGTGGTGTTCGTCAAGAAGAAGAAGAAGAAGAAAGAGCCCTACATTAATGCAGGATCTAGGGTCTATATCGCCACACCAATCATTGAATTTAGGTGTCTAACGTGTATTCTTTGTCGATGGTTAGGGTTTAGTAAGGAGCTCCATCACCCCGTCAGGGTGCTTAACAGGGGCGAATCCAGAACAAAAATTATCCGGTGTCCCATATATAGCACACTACGTGGTGTATCACAACCAAATCTATACAATACTCAAAATAGAAAAAAAGCAACGTTGTATTTAACAATAATCAATGTTAATTACAATGTTTCTAGCAAAATATAAGTATCGGACTATAATAGCCCATAAAAAGACATACGAAGCTATTATTATTTTGTTGCTTGCAAGCTGACTCCTATTTTGTTGCTTGTAGGCAGACTAGCTTGGGCTTCGGGTGTCCTATCTGTTAGGCTAGGGGGTGTCCCAATGCACGTACATAGGCTATCACAAGTAAAAATGAACAATTCAACTTGTGTTCTGTGTATCATGTTGGACTAACGTGGATTCGCTCCTGGTGGTTAACCATATCTAAGTGGCGGAAGATTTATAGGAGCATGGGAGGATAATAAGGTAAAAACTTTTCTATGGGGGTCAGTTGAGAGTAGGGGCAACAAGAGACAAATAAACGTATTTGCGAGTGGGAGAAGACAGGAGAACAAGCCGGTAATGAGGGGAACCAAATCCTCTTTACTATGGCAAAGGTAGGGAGACATACAATAAAATGACCTAGTGCTACAGTGATTTGTGATTGGAATAGTAAAAATAATGTACTGACAGTAGAAGTACCATGTGAATTCACTAAATTATTAGATACCGTAGGGTATGGATCTCATCTATCGTTGTAATTAGATGACTGCAAACTTCCCATAATACTCATATGATCTACTCCCTCAATCCCACGATATAACAACCTAAGCTATGACCATATTAGACATGTTCTAGAAGCCTGTCAAGATTCGTATTTCTAGAATATGTCTAATCTGATCCTAAATTACTATATTTTTGGAACGAAAAGAGTAGCTATGTATATCTAACATGTAAAGTCAAATGATCTAAGGCTGAATTATAAACTTCAAGGACCGCTTAACACATATAAGTCGAACTGTTTTCGGGGAGCTGGGCAAAAGGAAAAGAGGCTCCTAGCTAAAGTAGTCTCGCCCTGCTTCAAAACTACAAGGCACGCTACGGCTTTGACGTAACGGCCTTCGTTTGCTGGAATCGCAATAGTTGAGAATGAAGCGACGAAGGGGTGTGTAACGCGTAGGAATTTGCCAAACAGTTCAGGCCAAATCCTGAAAAAAGCTCAAAAGCGCTATTTAATGAGTCTGATATACCTTCCCACTAATAGATAGAGAGAAATAAAAATAACCGAACCACGTCTACAAAATGCCAGTACCATGCAGCTTCTTCAAAACCAACGTGATGCTTCTTGGTCAAATGACCAAGATATTGGCGAATACTACATAAGATCAAGAAAAGTACCTATAATCACTTTCAACTCCAAAGTACAATTTTCTTGCTTTTCGTTATCACACTCCCTGAATTGCTAAACAGTATGTTTTGTGCAAAAAATTATACACAAAAGTTTTTTTAAAAAAAATCAAATAAATCTATTTTTTAAAATTTATAACAAATAATACTTAATTAATCATAAAGTAATAAGCCGCTCTTTTTTATGTGCTGCTAATATGCTATTCTCTTTGTCCCGAAATATAGTAATTTAGAAGGTCTATCCAGATCAATAATACAAATATGTCTAATTCAATTCTAAATTACTATATTATATTTTGAGACAGATATAGTACTTTGATATAAGTTTTTTTCCCGGAACTCCAACGGCCCTAAATCCACGACGAGGATCTGCTTCCACGGGATCAGAAGCACAACTGGCATTGTGCTGCGGTGTGATATCCATTTCGCCAAACCCCTGTCCGATGAAAGTAAAGCGATAATTGAGCGATTAATTGGCACGAATTTTCCCATCCACAGGAGGAGCTGCCCTGAGGATTCCACATTTCCACTCACCCACGTTGCGCCAGAGATATTCTCCTCTGCAGGGTCAAACACCGTACCCTCACAATGTCCCACACCACGAATCCTATTATCTAAAGTACTCTTTTCGTTTTAATATAAACATAACCCAGTATAAATATGATATATCTTGAAGCTATGAATAAAAATTTTGACGATTAGTTATTTAGTTTTATGGTTTCAAAATTGTATTTATATTAGGATAAAAAAAAGTAACGTAATCCTATCTACATACACAGAATACACGGAAAAGGTGGCGCCACCGCCACCTAACCTGGCCGACAGGCGTGAACTGGCCATCATTTCCCGGCCCCCACCCTGCCCCGGCACATCACGCGCCCCACGCGATCACCTCACTCTCGCTTCTCGCACCCATCGAATTCACCGGCACCGGTCACGTCGGTCCCGACGCGCGCCCAGCGCCGGATACGTCGGGACTCGGGCGCGCGCGCGAGCGCTGCCAAACCTCCCCACGTCTCCGATTGGGAGACGAGACAGAGACCGAGATGCCATCGCCACGCTCCCCACCGGTGCCCGGTCCCCATCACCGACAATCATTGAGACGCGCGCACATGCAGCCACCGCTGCAATATGAGATACTCCTACAAGCGCTGCCACTGTGCGTCGTGGCTGCGTGCTACCGCTAGTGCGCTACTGCTTGGCCTAGTGCGAACAACTGTGAGCTTAGCTAGCTTACCTGCCGCCTGCCGGCGGTGTGGGTGATGGCTGCTCGGCGAGCGAGCTGCGCGCTGGTGCTGGTGCTGGTGGTCGCGCTGCTGGCGGCGCGGGACGCCGGTGCCGCGGTGCCCAAGCCCAACTGGCTGGGCGGGCTTAGCCGCGCCGCGTTCCCCAAGGGGTTCGTGTTCGGGACGGCGACGTCGGCGTACCAGGTCGAGGGCATGGCGGCGTCCGGCGGCCGCGGCCCGTCCATCTGGGACGCCTTCGCGCACACGCCGGGTAGCCGCCACTCGTCTCTTGCTTGCTCTGCTCTACTTCTTCTGCCACTCTATTTTACTCTGCTTCTTTAGTTTCGAAAAAAAATCGCGCTGATTTTTCCAAACCGCTATGGTAGTTTCAGTATTTAATTACTGTAGTTACTTACGGTACAATACTAGTTAGTCCCAAAAATGTAAATCTCACAACTGTACTGTTGGTGTACTATACTTATCTAGTAGGCATCTCACTGAAGTACTCAACTCAACAGCCACTAGATGACAGAATGGTGACACATGGCTAATTGATTATGACATTTGTGAACGACAATGTCACAATTAAGACACAGCTTGTTGGGATCATGTACCAAATTGGTATGTTGGACAGCGACCAATTCGATGCTGAATGTTGACCAATATCTGTGCATCTTTATCCTTATATTAGTGTTAGCTGAATGCTACTTGAGTTTTAGTTTAAACTGACATTCTTGTAGATCTTGAGCCGTCAATCATGTGAATTGTGACCAACTTGTCAAGTTCACCCATAATGACACTTTCTTTTTAAATTTTACATTTCAATGAACAGGAAATGTTGCGGGAAATCAGAATGGAGATGTTGCCACAGATCAATATCATCGCTATAAGGTACCAACTAGTACTGTACATCAGAAGTGAATGAGACCCACCTAGTCCACTGATGAACTAACTGGATTTTTGTACTACCTCCGGTCATAAAAAGTTTGACCAAATCTTATCCTAAAAAGTCAAATATTTATGAACTGGAGGGAGTACTATGACAAACCAACCATGCAACTTTTGAAAACGGGGGGTGGTTTTATTTGGAGTCCTCTAGCTAATTTGGCGGTTTCCCTACTTTTACTTCTTCCTTTTGGGGGGAATGGGGGCAGGGGTGTATCTTTCTTTGGTAAATAGGAAGGAAATGGGTGCCCACATTTGTTTTTTTATCAGATAATGGCTACCCAGATTTGCTAAGTAAATGAAACTTGTGTACTTCAAGATAGCACTGCAGATCACAAAACTGGTATATTGGTCTTACATTTAGTGTTTTCATTCTGGAACAGGAAGATGTTAATCTCATGAAAAGTTTGAATTTTGATGCCTACCGGTTTTCAATCTCATGGTCCAGGATCTTCCCAGGTACATTGAGTCTAACTCAAGTTGTGGCATGTTACCCTGATACCCTGCATCATTTTTCTTAATTACAATTTATTACTGCCAATTATGCGGCCTTTGGTGTACCTAGATGGTGAGGGACGCCTTAACCCAGAAGGTGTAGCATATTACAACAATCTTATAGACTACCTGCTGCAGAAAGGTATCACATGACGTCATACTTGAAACTTTGAAACTTCCATGGGAAACTGAGTGCTATGTATCTAAATATTTCCTTCGAACCAAGCAGGCATCACTCCTTATATCAATCTTTACCACTATGATCTCCCTCTTGCTCTTGAGAAGAAGTATGGCGGCTGGTTGAACGCAAAAATGGTGTAAGTCAAATTAGTACTTTATCTGTTTGTCTGTTAATCTATTAGAACTCTCACCCTTTCTTGGTTATTGAATTATTTTGAACTTGGTTTTAAACATAGAAGCACACGTGAAAAGTATGAATGCTTGGGACAAAATTACCAGTTCCTTAACACAAAAATTCATGACTAAAATTGTCTTCACTCCTAGATATATGACAATTATGAACATGGAAGTTCTATTATTCTAGCAAAAGAAAACATTATGATTAGTGGTACATGTTGTCTAGCTAAATGCAGCATCCTGTATCTCTGGCATCACTAGTTGTATAAGTAGCACTCTGGAAGTCTGGATTATCTTCAAACTATTTGTTCTGTAGGGATCTATTCACGGACTACGCGGACTTCTGTTTCAAAACCTTTGGCAATCGTGTAAAGCACTGGTTTACATTTAATGAGCCAAGGATAGTAGCACTTCTTGGTTATGACGTAGGAACAAATCCTCCTAAAAGGTGCACAAAATGCGCTGCTGGTGGGAACTCAGCAACAGAACCATACGTTGTTGCTCATAATTTTCTCTTATCACATGCTGCCGCAGTTGCAAGATATCGGACTAAGTATCAGGTATTTTTTTTTCTACTTGTAGAACAGTCCATAGAACAGTTAGTATATGTCCGACTGTTTTTTAACGGATATTTCCTCCTGTCCAGTTTATTCAGACACGAATAACTAATCCCTACCATCTTTAAGTCTAAATTTGCGAAATATGATTTTGAAAATGTAGGCAGCTCAGCGAGGCAAAGTTGGAATAGTTCTGGACTTCAATTGGTATGAAGCTCTTTCCAACTCAACTGAAGACCAAGCAGCGGCTCAAAGAGCCAGAGACTTCCACATTGGTTGGTAAGACCATATGAATACCCTCTCAGAAAACCTGTGAGATTCACTAAAAAAAATTACCATTCTTACGATTGCTAATGGTTGCAATGGTCCAGGTATCTTGATCCATTGATAAATGGACATTACCCGCAGATAATGCAAGATCTTGTGAAAGATAGGCTGCCCAAGTTCACTCCTGAACAAGCTAGATTGGTCAAGGGCTCAGCTGACTATATTGGCATCAACCAATACACAGCTAGCTACATGAAGGGCCAGCAATTGATGCAGCAGACACCGACGAGTTACTCAGCCGATTGGCAGGTTACCTATGTTTGTGAGTTCCTTGCCTTGCCTTGCCTTGCAGCTTGTACATCAGTATCGTTGCTAGACATATTCTTATAAATATTTTATCCCCTAAACTCTACTCTGCAGTTGCAAAAAACGGCAAACCAATTGGACCACAGGTATGCAGTAGTCAGTTGTATCCTTCTCCAGCTTCAGATTCTTCTAGCACTGCATTCTACCGACGTGACCAAACTGATAAATTCAGAACTAACATAACTCATAAAACCTTTATTGATCCGTGGATCTTTACAGGCAAATTCTAATTGGCTTTACATCGTGCCATGGGGGATGTACGGGTGTGTGAACTACATCAAGCAGAAGTATGGGAATCCGACAGTCGTCATAACTGAAAACGGTAGCTCTGAACTTCTCCCATATCCCTCCATTCGATTTTCCGCTCCATATTGCACAATCTGCGTGTAAACCAGAAGTGTTGAACATACCAACATCTTCCATCTTGTCATCAGGAATGGATCAACCTGGGAACCTCAGCCGCGACCAGTACTTGCGCGACACCACGAGGGTTCATTTCTACAGGAGCTACCTCACCCAGCTGAAGAAGGCCATCGACGAGGGCGCCAATGTGGCCGGCTACTTCGCCTGGTCTCTCCTGGACAACTTCGAGTGGCTGTCAGGTTACACGTCCAAGTTTGGCATCGTCTACGTCGACTTCAACACCCTCGAGCGCCACCCCAAGGCGTCGGCCTACTGGTTCAGGGACATGCTAAAGCACTGAGAAATGAGAGACTTGCAGACTGAAGTTGAAGTTGCCATCCACTTGATCATCATGCTCAGTTCTGGGCTGTTGTTTGGATGGCATCAGAGTTGTCTATGAACTATGTGATGGAAATAAAAGCACTGCAAATTGATTTGATTATGCAATTCGTATCTATGGTCAGAATTGTGGCTGTCTTATGAACTTGTAGAAGGGTACTCTTGATGTGTGATCGATCTTGAGTAATCAATGTTTGATCAGATTTCGCCTTACAATTTTATTGAAGTGTACTCTTGATTAAACATTCATGGTTGATGAGATTTGGCGTGGAGATTTTATAGGAAACTGTTGTTTGAAGCGATAGGTTTTTGTTTTAAAAACCGAGTTAATTAGCCAGTTTTCTAGGCAAAAATTGAACTGATCTAGCAGCAACCCAAAATTAGGCAGAGCGCGTCCTAAACTACAAGCGAAACAAGCTCATTCCGCGGCAAACGCATTGTGGCCTCAACCAAAACCACGTCGCAGCATGCACGAACCGAGCACGCGCCATTGTGCATGCCAGCCTCGACCACACACGTACGCCCGCGATCGCAAGCACACCACCGAGCCATCGCAGCACCGCCATGGCCACGGCGCCCGTCAAGATCGTCGCCCTCGCCGCCGCGGTGGCCGCGGTGGTGGCGCTCAGCTTCTTCTTCCGGTTCAGGTGCATCCACCTGCCGACGCCGTACGTGGCCGGCGGCGGGCGGCAGCTGATCGTGGTGTCGAACCAGCAGGAGGTCGGCGAGGAGATGGACCTCGCCGACGGCAACGTGCAGCTGCTCTGCCACGGGTACAGCGAGCACAACCACAGCCGGTCGGTGTGGTCGGCGCGCGCCGATATCCCCGGCGGCACGGCGGCGCGCCTGACGCTGCCCGCCGTGCGCGGGGACGAGGTGTTCGAGGTGCTGTGCTCCTACCGCGGCGCCAACCGGTGCTGGGCGCACGGCGTGCGCGTGTTCGGCAACCCGGGGCATGACAACCTCTTCTGCTCGGAGCACGCCGGCGGCTGCGAGGTGCGGTTCCGCAAGGACGGCGGCGTCGAGAAGAAGTACGGGTCGACCGCCACGCCGCCGATATTCATGGGGTTCGTGCCGGACTTCGACAACGCCAGGGACGGCGCCTGCGCGTCGTCGAGCTGCGTCGGCAGGACGCTCAACAGGGTGATCGGCCAGGAGAGCTGCTGCGACGATTCCTGTGGTGGTTGGGAGAAGGCATCGCCCGAGAAATCATCATGAATCCATGCAACACATGTAGATCAGTCGGTAACTACCTGACTTTTTGTATCATATAGATGTAATCTAATCATAAATTAATGGATAGGTAAAAAGACACCTGAATTGAGTCTCAATCCAATGCAATCTTGGTACATGACAACGACAATTCGGTAGTACTAGCATTCTCTTTTCTTTAAGAACTCACGAACTTCATTTCAAGTAATCCAAAAATAAATAGTCAGTCAAAATTCAAAACTTGTGGCAGTTGCGTTCCTCAGTACATCAGCATAGGCAAAGCAATAATTGGATCTTTAATCGGAGTCTTCATAGACGCCCTCATCATCAGAAAGCTCATCAAAAGAACGAATGTCCAGCTGATAGCGCAAGATGCCACCAATGCCACCAAAACCTCTGCAGAACTGTGACCCCTCCTGGGATTTGTTGGTAACGAACTCAAGAGTGCATCCGAACTTTTTGTACTCGTTAGCAAACCACTCCAGAAGGGATGTTTTGTCCTGAACTTCCAACTCAGCATTGGTTGATGTGTCGCGGAAATTGCTCTGATCAGCTTCTTGCTCTTTGTTCAGATGTTTTATTGCAGTTTCTCCAGTAGCACTGTTCTTAAGCACATATCTGTTGACATCAAGGTTTTCCCACACTATCAATGTCTCAACAGCACCCATTTCAAGAGTCTTAAGGGTGTCATCAACGCCAAAAACATACTTTCCGGTATCTTGACTAATCTCTTCAAAGTATTTCCCAATCAACTTTTTCTCCTGTATGAACTTCACATTTGCTAGAATTTCAGCTGATAACTCAATGGCTTGGTTGAAACCATTTTCACCACCATAGGAAACATCAACAACATTAAGTATCTTGGCTTGAAGACGCTGATCAAACATGTCAGATTGACTCAGTTCTGTCTTAAAATCAGCAGAACCAGCCAAAATTAGTCCAGAAACATTAGGCTGACTGGTAGCTGGATTGATGAAGAACTGAGTAGCAAGTTCAGCCGTCTTTCGGACATAGTTATGACGCTTTTCCATCCGAAGCCGAGCAAAACGCAGAGCAGATTGCCCTCCTCTTCCATGTTTCTTTGGGAGATCTACACTGAATTTGTGAAGAATCTCACGAGTATTGCCACTCAGTGTGCCAAAAAGAGTTCCATTACCATCCATAACAATAAAGCCAAACTTGTCATCGGATTCCAAGAGCTCATTCAAAGCTTCGGTGTGGAATTTGTTGTCACAGAGATACAACGATGCATTGATGGGCTTGAATGGTTCAAAATCAATAGTGACTTTCTTTTCCTTGCCATCTTCAGTAACAATTGTTCCTGTATAGAGGACGAGTCCATTTGGCGGAACCTTGTTGTACAGCTTCAGCCTCTGTTGAGCTGATGTGATGGCTGCCAAAACAGATTGTCGATTGACTCTACTCTTGATGTTTGAAGCAGTACCATATTCATCACCAAGCATCTTGGTCACACGGGAGACTTGATCACGTGGGGGCATAATCAGAGAGATCATGCTTGTGCCATTGCCTCTAGCAGACTCCAGTGCCTTGATCAACTTCTTAATCTTCCAAATCTCAATATTCTTGTCAGTTTCTTGACCATCTGACATCTTGACAAAATTAGGATGCTTGATTCACCTGCAGAATACAAAATTCAAATGTTAGTAACAAACCTGAGAGACAGAATTCAGAGCTGTCAAATACAAGGAAATAACAAAAGGTTGACGGATTTTTTTAGACTAGAATATACTATCTAGTGTCTAGTAAACTGATTATAGCTGCTCCCTTATAAAACAAGAGTGCTCTATCCAACGTCATCCAAGACAAAGCTATTAGCTTATGAAAGTTGCTGCGCAATAATTCTTAACACTACAAGCATTAAATCCAATCTGCAATTTGTATCAAATTTTGTGTATAATATAAATGTAGTTTGTATTTAAGTGGACATAAGCCACGACAACAGGCCAGGGACAATCATACATGACTACATGAGTGGCCTGTAACATGTGCTGCTTCTTTACAAGTGAAGCATTTACGACATGGTGGTTAGAGCAACCATAAATCCATAGGAATGGTCGCCAATGACTTGTGCTCAAAAGTAAGGAATAAGGGAACACCAGTTCCTTAAATAAAAAATAGGAAAAAACTAAAATCAGTTTCCAACTATCCATTCTAATATTGAGTTACTAGGTTTAACACAAAGAAAATAAACAATCATATCAAAATGTGGTCTGCGGCAATCATTTACTTCTAGCTGAAATAGAGCAGACAAATCATTGGTGGTACAGTCTCTATATTTATACCAACATATAATACAGAAACAAAACTCTCTCCATACTTGGATGGCCATTTTGGGACATAAGTCATAAACAATCATATCTAGGTCAATTGCATAGTATGGTAATTGGTAAACACAAAACCAAGAGCTTTGGGTAGACAGAACCAGAACAAGGCTGAGAGTCATGAAAGGATGTTTTCTTGGTTCAAGACCTACATACAAATAGGTTTAGCGACAGTCAAACCACAATTTTGTCAGGTCACGTCCTGTGTCCCTTGACCCAGTTCTTAGTGATCGTGTGTTGTTTGGTCATTTCATATTCCGTATCAAATGGGCCTTTCTAGTTCTAGTTTGCAAGCAACATGGATTAGATTTTTGGCCTGTAAATGTGATGCTTCTATGGATAGAAGTACTCATCAAAGTTAAATCTAGCACATCAAGCTAGTATCAAAGAATTGGAACTTAAGTCAACCGATTTAGCTTGAAAAGGACAGTAAGGACACCATCCAAAATGGTTAGTGCTGACGATGGGGCAATTACAAATCCACATAAAGCATAATAACATGAATCGAAAAAGCCTCAAAGTAACTAAAACGAATCAGATATCTGAGACCGGAGAACACAAACACAATAACCAGAAACTACCGAGCAATCGAATCCGCCAAACGGATTGAGCATGAGTACAGGGGCGGATCCAACTTGGAACATGGGGGTTCAGTTGAACCCCCAAACTTTTGGGGAACAAACAAACTGTTAATTGTATTAAGGTTAAGGCTCTGGAATTAAGAGAAGAGCTTCTTCCAGATCTAGAAGAGAAGCTAGGGTTAACGCAAGCAAATTCCAGACAAAAGTACTCCCGGTGGGAGAGAGAGATGAATCAGAAAGAGGATGTGGATGCTCACCAGGATCCCCTCCCCTCCCTCCCCTGCGCTGCTCGCCAGATGGAGATGGCGCCCCTCCCCTGTTCAGCCGCGAGATGGCGCAAGGAGCGGAGGCGGCGAGACGGGAGATTTTCTTTTACGCCAAGGGGGAGATACTCGAGTACACCGTCTTTTATCTCAATTTTTTCACTACAAAGCTAGCTATATTACACATCTACTTTATACTTACTACCTTAATAATGCTGATGTCTAAGTTTGTCTTTAATATCACAAACTGACGTGTGGTTATAAAAAACCCACACGTAAATACTTTTGTTTTGTATATGACATTGTATGCCTAAACTATGTTATAAACTTGTAATTTTTGCTTTTACTTTTATCTTTTATAATATCTGTTGCAACACACAAATCTTTAGCTAGTTCTTTATAATGATTGGTGACTCATATGTTAATAATACTTAGAGAAAAAAATGACAAACTTGGTAGGAAATTATGTCGACAGCAAACTCCTCTCCGCCACCACTAGCTGACGCTCCGCCATCACCCCTCTTTCTTCATGAGCTACCATCGTTTCTCCTCTTCGCCTTATGTACCCTTTAGCCACCAACATGTCTCTTCTCCTTCCTCGTCGTCATGCATGCTATTGTCATGGTCGTCGTTGAGGTCGGGGTGGTTGGATTTGTTAACACCAGAATTTGATAAACTCCGAAGTTCTCATCGGCCCAAGGTTCATATCGGCTTTAAACTAGTATCGGCCTAAAATTCTACATCGGCCGATTGGGATTTTCTTAAATCAATTACTAACAGCAGTCGTATTTTTGTTAGATTCGAGAAGATCTTATCCAGAGAAGACCGAGTTTGAGGAGGATGCGGCTTGTATCTATTAATTAGGAAGAATTTGTTAGTTTTCTTTTTATCTTTAGGAAAGTGTGTTTAGTGTCCAATAAGGACTTTATCTGTTTCCTTTTATCTTTAGAAAAGTTTGAGTCGTATTCTGTTAGGATCTTTGTTAGCCTATGGGTATAAATATGTAAGCCCGAGGTTCATGTAATTTTTATCTCACGATCAATACAACTTCGGCGCATCGCCACCCTTTACTTTTCGTCTTCTTCGGCGAGTTCATGCCCTTCCCACAAGGGGTAAGTCTCGTTATGGCTGCCTGCGCTGTCGGGGCTAGGGCTTCTGCGTTCTGATCTTGGCAACGTAAGCACCTACTATCATATATCTTAGTCAATCTGGTTCGGTTTCTCGATTTAGCCTTACCGGCGGAGATTCGCGTTAGGGTTTGTGCTGGTGTCGGCTAAATCGCCTTGCTAGATTAGATTGGCTAAGGTATCCACCACCCCAAAAATCAGTCGAGGGCTTGATTGTCTAGATCTTACGTTTCTTTTCATACTTAGTGCCGCTAAGTCGTGATTAGAATCGTAATCTCTAGCCTGCCTGTCTGTGAGCCCCCGGTTTTGTATACCAGAAACTCCATGTGTATTACAATACTATTCCCTGGATCAGTAGATGGTACACACATAGCACAGTTGTATATCACAAGCTGACATCGTCATACAGGTCTTACAATCTATTAATAATACAAGGGTAGCCCAAATGGGATCCGAATAGACCAAGCATGGTCGACAACAACACAAAATACCAACACAAATAAATGAGGTAGTGGAAGCGAAGCAGCGGCGGTCCATTTTATCCCACACGCATCGACTGGTGAACCTAGGTCCCTATTCCGCCGTCTTTGGTAACTCCTTGCCAGCATAGCACATGCACAGATCGACACCAACTCCTTTTTCTAAAAAAAAATTAAATAAGTAAGAGTGAGTACCAACCGTACTCAGCAAACCACCACTACAGAATGCATATAATGTTCATAGGGGTTCAAGGATGTCTTGGTTTATTTGCATAAAGCTAGTTTTCATAAATTATTTCACAAACCTATGCCATAACAGTTTTAACTGAAAACCACGTTAAGTTGAAGTTGTCATTAACCTGCGAGGGTTCATCCACCTTCCCCAAGCCTCGCTTGGTCCAGTTTATCCTCGCATCCAATTTCCACAGTTTTAACCACTACGACCTTTTTGCACATCAGGCAAGGTCACACCTTCCATACCCATCATATTTTAAGCAATATTACAAATTGACGAGGCTAGTCAAGAGTAATACAAGTCCCGGCGCTTATTAACCGTGAGCACGGCTATTCGAATAGTTTAATTTACTCACACTGCAGCGGATATACGCTTTTAATCCCACACTCCGTGACGCACCCAACACATGAGACTTGTCACGGCTCGGTTTTTCAGTTACCCTCGCATGGCGGCACCCGCTCCAAGGACTATGAATCCCCATTGCACCCCCGGCGCCACATTCCTACCTCGAGCCGGTTGTGAAGGGAGTCCTGGCGCTCCCGAGATTGAAGGTTACATTATACATATATAAAGCTTGACGTCATTAAACCACACACTTCCACATTTCCATACCGATATCCAGAACCTACCATGTCTGGGGTGCCACCCCACGAGAATAACCTAGTCCACCGGGTCTAACCCCACTCAAGAAGTGTGGTCGTACTTGGTTTTTTTCCTGCTTAGCTTCTTGACTCGGTCCTTAACTGACCAGGGTCGGTGGCTTACCGTTCCCAGAACCACTCATATTCTATCCGTGCCGCCCCAGTCGAAATCACTTTTGTTTAATTAAGTTTTTGGGTTATCACAAAGGTTTTCATGCTGTGGGTGGTGCTTATGTCTCCACCCGATCTCTATCAATCACTCCCATCGAGTGATCAGTATAACCACATCCACATATCACACATATGGAGTGTATAACGTCTATGTAAGCAGGGCTAAGCAGTGAGTAAATAATCACGCGTAAAGTAATATACTCAGGTAACAAAGGTGTGTAAATACATAAGGATAAACAATATCAAAGGTAAGGCTTAAACAAGTGTAGGTGCACATTTTATAATTAGTATGCAATTTTATTTGTAATCAACACATTTAAAAAAATAGGATCAACATGTTCGAGGAAGGGGGCGTAGTGACTTGCCTTGCTCAATTGGGGGTTCGTTTTCAATTAACTCAGTTTCCTCCTCGCAGATGTACCCTGTCCGGTTGAATAATAAAGTCACAAACTACTCCCTAACACAAAAAGAGCCAAAAATTCCAGAAAAATCAAAAAATAACCAAACCAGTGCCATTGCGTAGATCTTGATTTTAGAAAGATTTTGACGAAAGTTTCGTTCAAATCCGACTTAAAACAAGGGAGATACGGAATTCGAAAGATTGGAAAAGTTTTAAAACAAAGAAAAGGAAAAAGGTCTGACGGGTGGGACCGCCCTTAATTCCTCACGTGCAGGTTCTGTTTTTAAATGGGTGTGGGACCCGTGAGTCAGCCTCTCTCTCCTCCTTCTTCTTCCTTGCACCTCCTTCTCTCGTTCTCTCTCTCTCCTGCTGTGTGCCTGTTTGTGCTCGGGCTAGCGCTTGGCTGCGAAAATGGAATTCTCAGGTGTTTGTGGTTTCCCTAGGATGTGCGCATGTTGAGGTGGAGAGCTTGGGCGAGCTGCAAGCATGCATGCATATGCATACACACGGCTAGCTAGCTGCATGCATGTGAGCTGCTTGCTTGCATGCATGCATATGCATACACACGGCTAGCTAGCTGCATGCATGTGAGCTACTTGCATGTATGCATGCACACATACAGTCAACTGCTTGCATGCATGCACACGTACAGCCAGCTAGCTGCATGGCGCATGCATGGCCGGCGACGAAGCGGCGATCGCTGCGGAGGGCGGCCGCGCAAGGAACAGGTATGGTGTTGCGCCTCACGACATCACCACGCCGCGGCAACAACGGTAGACGAGAAACGTGGTAAGGAAACAAAAGCAAGAGGGAGAGCAGGAGAGGAGCTCACCTTGTGGCAGCCGGGTAGCGGCACACCAAGCGACGGTCCTCGCACGAAACTACGGTCGTCGATGTACAGCCTGGGGATGGTCGACCCGCGGATCGTCCTCGCACACCACGTGTTCGATCGGCGGTAACAAACGAACACACGGTGTTAAAGAATAAATTTTAGTAGGTTAGTGCAAGTTAGGGGTTAAGGGTTAGCGAGTTAGAGGTCAGTGGGTCAGTAAGTTAGAGTGTTAGCGGGTTAGTGTTAGATGTTAGAGGTTAGCCGTTCGATAAGTTAGTCGTTCTCGGGGTTCCGATGACGGCGCGACGGCCTATCCGTCCTCTTGCTCAATTGAGGCCCAGCCAGAGCCGGCCGCGGTGGAGCAAGCGGAGAGACGGCAGCGTGTGCGCGGGAGGGAGTGGCTGAGAGGAAGCAAAACGAGAAGGAGGAGAAGAGAGAATGGAGGGGGACAGGTTGCGTGCTCACCCGCGACAACACTTAAATAGTGTCTGGGGATGGGACGTTTGCTGCTGCTCGCATTCATTCCATCCCAAAAAACGCACGTGTGTAGGTGGGAGCGGTGACGGCTGCGTATTGGCGGCGGAAACGTTGTCCACCTGTTCGGGGCATGTGGCAGTGATGAAGTGGTAGTGCGGCCGTGGCGGCCGTCAAAACACGGCGCTGTCTAACGTGATTGCTGAGCGGCCGTCGCCACTTACCCGACCCGAGGAGGAGCGGCTTGAATTCGAGATCGCACAGCGTCGGCTCGAACGGCGCTTGCCGGGCTGGTGTAGTGGCTCTGGCTGTTGCTTGCATACATGCGCATGCTTGGCTAGCTTGCCGCATGCAGCATGCGCTCGGCCAGCCGTATGCAAGCACGAGCTAAACTAGCTTCATGGGAGCACGAGCTAGCTGGCTGCATGCATGCTTTTGCTTGGCTTGCTGCATGCATGCATATGCATCGCACTCACGTAAAGCTAGTTAGCGACATGCATGCTTGCTACGCCGGTGAGGTCAGGCAAGGGCGCGGAAGCGGACGGCGAGGTCGCCGGCGGGATGGGAAGGAAGGGCAGCAGCTGCTGATGTCGCAGCGGCTTTGTCGTAGCGGCGCGGCACGCGGCGCACGGCGACGTCGTCGCCGAAAACAATACTGGGGAGGAGGATTAGACTTTATCTTTTTATTACCAACCCAACAGTAATGAATGGCTTGGGGAGGCAACATGGACTTTTCTAGGAAAAGGCTTGCAGCAAGAAGGCCAAGGTAGAGGGAGTTTGAGCGGACTTTTTGGAGCAAAACTAATTTCGGTCAGAGTGAAAATCTTGGGACAAAAACCAAAAGATTAGAGGAGTAGAAAAATTAGAAATTTTCAATAAAAGTTTGGCACTGGCATAAAACAAATAAAGAAATTATCGGCATGATGCAAAATTATAAAAATAAATCAGAAATGATTTTTGGTCGGTGTATTTTTATTTAAGAATTTTCTCAGGGTGTTACAAACCTACCCCCTAAAAATAATCTCGTCCTCGAGATTGCTTACCTGTCCTAGAAGAAGAGGTCGGGGTATCTACCCTTGAGGTATTCCTCTCGTTCCCCGGTGGCTTCGTCTTCCGAGTGATTGCTCCACTGGACTTTGTACAATTTAATGGTTTTAGAACGGGTTCTCCTTTCAGCTTCTTCTATGATTTTGATCGGTTTCTCCGGATAGAAGGAAAATTATTTGGAAAGATAATTTGGAGGGAACGGATTTGGCAGAGAACGTGAGTTCACAAGAAAAGAATTAATTAAGATCTTTGGCACATAATCCTAAGTACACTCAAAGAACCAAATTTTCAAAAATAGGTTTTTAATAAAATAAATTTTTCGACGGGCGAAAATCAGGGTGTTACACTGTCGATTGCCAATAAGGGTTTCACCGGGGTTTCAGCCGGTGAGTTATCTGGACGTTGCATCGGCCCAAGAGTTTTACATATAGATTAGATTTGGCCAATGACAACAGAGTATTTATTGTTTATCTGCTTGTTGAGAGTTTATGCCATCGGACCTCTTGCTGATGTGTGCTTTAATCTTCAGATCAATGTTTATTTTATCATAAATTTGGATTATTGCTATATCATCATGTTATCGTCAGCCGATCGCCTCTATATAGATGTTTGCTCAGTACATGGCCGATGGTTCGAAACCCTAACTGCATCGGCTGGCATCGGCATCGACTGGAACCACGCCATCGGCTCATCGGCCAATAGGTTGTTTCTACTATCGGCCGATAGGCCGATACACTATATGTTCTACTGTTTTGCATATCTTGTTAGTGGCAGGATCAAACTGACTGGCACGTCCGCGCTTCATCAATTTTAGGACCTGCACTGGAGCTAAGTAGATCTCCCAGGCCTTCGTGTGTCCGCGCGCCGGGTCCACATCGGCGGTACAGATTTGGCGTCAACAGGATTACAGGGACTCAAGGAGGCAGGAGCCGACCCAGCGGAGAGCGATGACGCTAGATCCGAGCTCCTCCTTGTTAGATCTGGCGGTTCTCCAATTGTCGGAGGAAAGAAAAAAAGGAGAGAGAGAGAGAGAGTTAGTGTGCGAAGCGGTGGCAGAGTCACTGGACTTAAAGGTGGAGCGACGGTAGAGCCACCGAACTTGAAGATAAATAGAATGGGGTGGTCCAAGTTGAAACAAAATTGTAAAGTTAGCTGTTGTTAATGAAAATAATGATATAATATGAAAACTTTTAAGAATACATAGTACAAACTGTAATTTACTTTTTTTCTCTAGCATAATTAAATATGAGTTATCCATTACTCAATAGTCTCGTGTTATGCTAAGCCCACTACAGCTTTATCGTCTCTGCACAGTATGATTGGACCGGTCTACTTAGCTATTACCAATAATCTCATGATATGTTGACGCATGACGATATGGACTTCTGCTAACACGGATTGATTAATTATGGTTAGATAGATTCGACTAAATAAAAGTAATAACATCAATTTTGCTTAATAGTAAAACATTCAATTGTGGTCTCCTTTTCTTACTACATGATATATAATGACTATCTCTTATCAGTATGTATATAACTATATTGGTATTTTTCCTAATTCTTTCATATTGTTTTTTTACATATATGTTAATTTGGACTAATATTTTTTCTCATAAATAATTAAATAGATAATAAATCATTTTTCCATATTTCTTCTACATAAAATGAGGATAGTGCATTGTATAATTTGAAAATTATATTAAGTGTATGTAATTTAATGCATAAGATATAGACTTATATAGTATAAGATTTGATTTTGATATGGACTTATATAGTATAAGATTTGATTTTTTTCTAAAAATACTGCACCATAATAGCTAGGTAGTTAAGTGAACAACCATAAAAGATAATCTAGTCAAATCGTTTCTTTATTTCATTCAAAACAAGACATTTCTTATCTAAACATGTCAGAAAAACTTTGAGAGAAGGTAAGAAAAAAGGAAGGTTAGTTATTAGCCCATACACACAGGGGGAAAAGTTACTCACATTTATGGTACGATATATACTCCCATTAATTGATAATATACTAATATTATTAAATTTGTTCTTCATCATAATACGGTGTGAAACTAAAATTTTAACCTTATATTCTTCTGTTGTTTCATCTTCTTTTTGTTTTCATTCTTCTTTATTTTTTATAATAATATTGCTAGAGCCAACACTAGTACTTACATGAATACTACTAGCTAGCTCATGTGTGTGCTCTGTAATATATATTATCTATGTTTTCACATGAGTAAATAATTATTATTATTATCTTTGTTAATGATATTGTATTTATATAAGGTACTTGACTAGTTTTTTAAAAACTGGAAAGATATTTTTTTGCTAAACATAATCTAGAATGCTACAAATATTAATAATATTGAACGTTATATAGTCATATAAATATATATAATTTTTATGAAAAAATAGAGATCGAATCCAATGATCATAGTGCTCTCTATATATATTGTTGAAGTGACTTGTGATTTTCACTATTTGCTAGTTATGCATTACAATAGGATCTAGAGATAAAGTTATGATTTAGTTTATTCTAGTCCATTTTTTATGATGTGTTGGGGTTTTTTTACATTTCTTTAGAGATTTTTTTGGGGTATAGTTTGTCTAAGAGAGAGAAATCACTTTTTAAGGAAGAAGGAAATTAATGCATGGTTGAATTATTTTTATATTTTTTAAAGTTTTTTAAGGGGAAGAGACAATTTTTTTTCAAAAGGTGTAGGGATTGTGCTTTTAAAATAATTAAGATAAATACATATATCTTATGTTATCTTATAGAGCTTAGATCTAACGAAAATAGTGTGAATAATGATCTTTTTTTAATTTATAAAAAATAAATGAATAATTACGTATAAACTTTAATATATACATATAGATAATATAGATAACAATAAGATATGTAGTTTAAGTTTTTTTATATATAAAATAATACAATAACTAAAAATATATTCAATGAACATATTATATTTTTTATAATACTATATAATAATAAGATAATTTATTGTTTTATGAATAGATTAGTTTATCGAACAAATAAAACCCTCATTTATCATCGGTCCCAAAAACAACGATTTGGATTAGGTTGCCCACTACAAAACGGAGGAGGCTAGAAGAGAACTCCCAGTACAGTCCAAGCAAGATTAGCGTCTCGCCACCAACGAAAAAAAGATTCCCCCATTGCCATGAACAACTAAAACCAAGCTTAAGAGATGCTTTTACTAGAAAACACAAGAGGGCAGCGAACAACTATAACCAAGCTTAAGAGAGGCTTTTACTAGAAAACACAACAGGGGAAAAAAATCAGAGAAACAGCGGGATCCAGCCAGATGCACGTAGCCACAAATTTAGTAAATACGTAGAGATCGATTAGGATTTACACGAAGTTAGATCGAATCGAACGGAGTTGCGTGGGAGTGAAGACGGAGCAAAGGTTTTACCTGGAGACGAGGTGTGCAAGGGGAGACGGCCGGTTAGGCAGGCGACTCTCGTCTGACGCGTTCCCTTTGGCTACCTCTATTAGGCTGAAAAGAAAGTCAGATTCTACTACTGCAAATGGAATAATAATACCAATAATAATAAGACATCTTTGGTTGCCTTTATTGCAAGTGAAATAATAATACCAATAATAACGGGACAAAAGACAGTGGAGTGGACTAGTGGTGGCCTAGTGGGTAATGGCAAGTCATCAAACTAGTTTAGATCCTTTTCGATTGTAGAAATTTTACAGTTTTTAATTGAGTAAATTTTACTTTGGATCAATTTTATTAGTCAAAGTTTCACTATAAATTAAAGCTAAGCATATCTTTTTACTTAACACCATATATATTGGCTATCTCTTGTACTTTGGATTAGGGTTAACAACCAAATCCTCTATGCCGAGCTACTGCTGAGCATAGCAACCGAACACACTCCTCTAGATGAGGGCTATACCATCGCCGAGCAAGCATGCACAGGAGCAGAGGAAGTTAGCACTATATCGCTTGAGTTGTTAGATTAGCACACCCAAATTATCAACCCTGGTCCAAAATGCAATGGATGGAAAATATGTGGTGTTCAGTGAAGAGATATGTTTAGCTTTAGTTCAAGATGAAATTTTGGCTAATAAAATGGTCCAAAGTAAAATTTATTCTTTTTCTCTAAAATTCTTCGTTCCAAAGAAACCAAAGATGGATCTCCAGTATCCACGACGGCCAAAAGACACAAGACCAGATGCAAAACGTCGGTATCCACTTCATAGGTCGGAACCCTTTTAGCTTTGGCAACTGCTACTACATATTTGGTTGGTTCGCCGACCTACGAACTTGGGTTCTATCACAGCCACAAATACACAAACATGCCAGTGGAGAATGGCGTAGCTAGCCACAATGTTGAGCTCACATCGCAGTCGTTTCTTTCCAGCGACAAAAACAGGACAATACTGGATTCGGATCAATGTGGTAACGAAACCAGTCATTGATCCCATAGCGGTGGTCCATTGATAATAGCGGTAGCTTATCGGAAGGTAGGAATTTTACAGCAATCGGTGAAATACTCGTCGAGATCAGATATTCTGATACACCATGGTGCTTGCTGTAGTACTTAAGACGGAAAATGGAACAAAATACCCAGAAACAGAAACAAAACTGCAATACAAATTAGCATCTATAAAATGCTTTACATCGTCTATGGTCTGCTAAACATTTTCAATATGTTGGGTTAATAAACAATGTATGTCTAACACAGCTACCAAATTTCTCCCAAGTACTGATCAAACATTTGACCCTATCCCTGCACCTTTCTCTACTTCCTCTCCAGATGTCTCGCCAATACACATCCAAGCAAAATGTCACAGACAAGGTGAATGCAAGACTATTCACCAGAGCTTCCAATATGGCTATAGTTTATCATCCTAACACCTCTTTCAGATTCCCCAGGAGGAAAGCTGGTTAATCTGGGACAAAGTTTGCTCCCTCAACTAACTCAAAACTGCAGAAAGTGATGGTCATCTGCTATTGAAGCTACCAGTTTGTGTCCGGGTAACATAGGAGAGGCGTGAAGAAGGAATCAAAGGGGCTTCTTCATCAACCCCTGCACCTTCTGACACCGGACTTCCAACAGTTGTTTCATCATTAGCATCCATGAAATTGTCAGGCTTGTATATGTTTGAAATCTTCTTATCCTGCAAAAGTTGAAGATTTCAACAGTTATGTAACTTGTAAGTACCAGAAAAATGAGCAACCATTTGGTTTCGCCTATTATCAAAGTTGTGCCAAGTAAGGTACTAGTAAACAAAATGGGAAGCTCCGATACTATATTTACATGGTATCTGATTTGTTGACACAGCAGAACCAAACTTCAAAACTGAACTTCATGGAGTAATAAAATGTTTTGTGGTCAGGTGGACAACGCAACAGCCACCCATATGATACAAATTGGAACTGCAATTGCTATAGTAGTGGAAGCTAAGGTACTAAAAGGTAACCATTTTTAGACAATAACTTGGTGTTGTGTGTGACAACAACGCAATGCATAAATAGCAGTTTTTTTATGCTACCAAGAACAAGAGCAGAGAGACGAGCAAACAAGATAAGAAAGTGATGACTGAAACAACATTGTACTTTAAAGTAGTGATACATGGAAGATCTCTATGGATGAACATGTTGAAGAGGAAAACCCCAAAGAATCAAGAAAACTAAAATAAGTGCAGAGAGTCATACTCTGACCTTTGTAGCTCTGTCAGCAGCGTTATCGGCTGGAAGTTGGTTCGCTCTGACATCTTTCATCTTCAAATAATTGTACATGACAACGCCAGAGAGAGCTACACATTAAAGCAATACTAATTAAGAAGGTTAATCACCAACAGCATATTTGAAATATAAGTATAAGCAAATTTCACAAGCCCCAGGTTTATGTCCTTTTGTAACACAAAAGAACGTGTTATAACCCCATGTTTATGCTATGTAATGTAACACAAAACCACAGGTTATAGATATAGATTCAAATTCTACAGAAAATTGAATGGACAATTACCAACAGCATATCCAATTATATTGAGGCTTGTAATAATAGATTCAGGAAAGATAATTGTTGAGAGGGCAATGAGTATCCAGTCCTTCAGAACTCCTGCAACTCGGATGGTGACTGCTCCTGTTCTTCCAATAACTAGAAAGATGGATATGTTCAATGCAAATGCAGCAACTGCATTAAAGAAAAATATCCAGTAGTTGAACTGAATTTGAGAAACATCCATTTCTGGCTTTTCAAGTAAAAACCAAGGAACAAACAGGAAGATGAAACTGCAAAACAGAAGAATACATATAAGAAATTGCACAGAGTAAAATGGCACAAACATTTTAGTGACATACAGAATATGCAAAACTTAGTTGTATGGAGACAAAAACAATGCATAATAATCACAGAGGCTACAAAGGAAAAACAGTGAGTGCAAAAGTTGAGGCAGCAAATGGTTGTTCCTAAGTCCTAACAAACTATTTTCTGCTTCTCAACAAGAAACCACACATATAAGAGTCTTACAGAAAGATGCCATAAACCTCTCGAATGCGCTTGTTACCTAATCATATGCGATCTACTACGGCGTATATAAATTTCAAATCATTTTTTTATTATACATTCAAACAATTGAGGTTAAAAACTACTGCAAATGAAGAACAGTGTTCTCTCTATTAATGTCATAGGAAAACCAATTGCGCCATAAGTTTTAGTGATTTTTATTTACATGTGTACATTACAACAGCAGTTGCATAATAAAATAGCACCAACTCCTTTTGGTTGTACATATTATATATATATCTGAGTCATTAATATCACTGATGGAACCTTAAGAAAATGGCAGTTTACATTTTTTTTGTACAAATATTATGTAAGAGCATGCGACAAAAAAAATAATGTAAGAGCAAACTCAAAAATCCTCTTGTTTTTCATACAAGTGTTCTGTAAGACATTAAGAGAGAAGTCATTATTCATTCAACGGTAGTTGGTTGAAGTCATATCAAGCAAGCAGATTTTTCAGATATAGTTGCGATACCTGCAAGGGGCTATATAATACAAGCTTGTGATAGGGTTTAGAGTTAAACCCTTCTTTTGAAGGAGGACCTGTGTTAGAACCAGCCTGAGGGCTTCCGCAAAAATGCCTGTTACTTGGTATAATGTTCCTATGATATTAAAATGAATCTCGCCATATGATGAAACTACGACACCGACACTGACCAAGACCATGTTCAAGAAAAGATCCCATCTTAATTTGTCAGTACCACATAGAACAGCCATTATAAATGTTGCCACAGGCACTGCATTACAAAGTAACTCAAATCAGTACCATACCAAAATGATAAATTGATTTACAGGGAGTCGCATGGTAACTCACTCAAGGCCTTGAGCATCTGAATGAAGGCGACTGAAATATACAAGTATGCTGTGTTTCCAAACCTGTAGAAACAATCAAATCAATTAAAGTACTGTTAGAATTTTATGCAAGGGAAACTCATTCTTCATACACCTGATTCAAGATAACTTTACAGAAGTAGCAAATTTCCAAGTATTCATATACAGTAAATGCTGTATGGGGGTTAATAAAGGAAACTAATAGTACAATTCACATACTGAGATAAGATACTACTGTCAGGTATTAACAAAAATAGAGTTTGTATACTGTGCTAAATTTGCAAAAATAACCAAAATAAGTTAGAACACATTATACACATACAGAGCATTCATTTGTTAATTCACATCGCAATTACACATAATACACAAACCATTCTATTCAAGCTATGGTATACATGGCAAATGGTACATACAGAACAACTAGGTTTAAAAACAATCTCAATAGCAAAACTTTATCAATTCAAAGCAATCAATCAGGTCATCATAAAATATCGAAACTGCAAGCATCATGCCATTTGTGCAATATTGATAGTCAGCTTTAGTTCAATGAGTTTAACATTTTAGGTCTACATATATCACATACATGAGTGAATATGCTTCCATAGCCATGCTTTCTCATACAGGAGATAATAAAGAAGTAATCGAGAGAAAAAAAAGAGATGAAAGATGGTTCCATCTTGTCTATGTTTAGCTTACCAAAGACTTGACGCGAAGAAGGCACTAATTGGAATCACACATGTGGCATATCTGCATTAAGCGAAAGAAATGACTAACAGTCAAATCCCACACAGTGAATAAACAAAGTTAAGTGCTCTTACATTTGGAATGTCATCTTGACTGGTGCAACAACCTGCATCACCAACATAGCAAGATGACTCCATTAGCTCTTACAGGAAAAACCAAATGACAGCACCAGACAAACTACAAACCAAAGCTTACAACACAAAAACTACCTTGCCTATTCTCGCATAAGAACAGTTTCTACTCGACAATCAACACTTTGTGTACCATTTGGTTGAAAGTTACAACAAGCAAGTAATGCAGTGTGCATCGAACATGGAAGGAGGTAATAGGAAAATTGGCACAAAGAGGCATACCTTAAACACACGGACAAGGAAGAACGTTACGACTCCAGAAAATGCCATGTGAATCATTGTAAGGGTAATAGGAAAGGGAAATTTGAAGTACTTTGGAGAAAGTACCCACTGCAAAAATAGGAAAAATGAGAGCATTAAGATCATAGTCAGCGTGGCCTCTCATAATTAAACATCTACTTACGTCCAAACAAGCATATAGCACACAAAAAAGGAAAAATGCAAAGCTCCAGATCTGCATTATCAGCATCCATCACCGACATTACTCAAATCCGTTACGCTTTGAGCCCACATTATACTACAGATGACATTATGCTGTACCAAAAACCCTGATTCACCTAACAACCCAAAAATCCTACAGAAAGCAAGCATTGTAATAGACCGTCCACCAAACTAACGGATATAGCAATTAAAGTAGCACTCACTCATATTGCAGTTCTCCAAACCACACTAGAAGTAAATCGTTCAAGGAGCAAACCCTATACAAAAGACACTGCGAACAAAATGGACCTCAGATAATCGCATTCCTCGATTGCTTCTCTAGCCCAGAGCAAACGCAAAAAGCTAAATAAAGCATACGCTGGTAGAGCGGCGCAACCGGCATTCGAAGGAGGAGAAGCCCTACTTTGTTGAACAGGATGACTCCCGACGAGAGGCAGACGTAGATTAGCAGGTAGAGGTAGGTCAGCACGAGCTGCCTGCTGATCATCTTCGCCGCCGCCTCGGCCGACCGGTTCAACTCGCGTTCCTCCGGGTTCGGTTCACTCCCGGGGCCAGGCGGCTTCGGCGGCCGGGTCCGCGGCCGCGGCGGAGGGCAGGTACGGCAGCGAGTCGGTGCGGCGGTGGGGGAGGAGTGGAGTGGGCGCGCGAACCATAGATCTGGGACGCGTGCGGCGCCTCTCGGATTGGAGATTGGGGGAGGAAGGAAGGAAGGGATCGAGGGGGAGGGGAGGACTGAAATGAGATTAGGGATGAAATAGCAGGGTCTTTTCTGCAAAAATATGGGATTAATTAGCGTAGTGCTGTCTCGGGCCCACACGTCTGTCACTGATCCAGGCGTTTCTATTTTATTGTTTTCTGCTTGACTGTGTGGTGGTTAGGATTATGGCGGATAATTGTCGTTGTTTGCACGCCTAAAAAATTGCAGACGGGTTTGGATTTTTTTTTCTCCCTACCTTTTTCAGCATGCAAGGAAAACACTGGATAGAGTAAAATTTCATAATTTAAGGAGTGAATTTCTTGAACTCTATTTTGGTACTATCAAAGTTCCGTTTAACTCATGTTTTTTTTATTTTAGACCCTCCTTTTAAAATTTTTTTTTACTCTGAACATTATTTTTATTGGATAGATGACGATCTTAGCATAGTGGTGGAAACACGAAAAACGTAGCTATAAAGAATATGATGGTGACGCGTTAAACTAACTTCAAGGAAAAGAATAAAAATGATCCAATTTGAAACTAAAAGGTAAGAAAAGCAAAACACTTGTGCCCTCCACAACAACTCAAACATAATAACTGAACTCATAGGGCAACATAGCAAGTGACCTATGAAGTGTATTTTGTGTAAAATTAACCTAACCAAATCACATGAAAGCTAACTGCACATGGTGAATATACGGCGTCCTCTGCCTACAAGGCATAGTGCATGAGGTCAACCAACACAACTTTCAACTCTATAATATGGAAACCTTGGGCCTTGTGAAAATGCAAATTCTTCATTTGATTGGTGATACAAAACAAAGTATGAACTTTTGACAGATTGGCAACAAAGGGAGGACCAAACAGCTTCAGTTGACACTGTGCAGTGGAGAATATCTGACAAATTAGGTGGGTTATCACACTGAATCAATGTAACCCTAGTTATACGGTTCAAGAGTGGTGGGAATGGGGCAAGGCCAATGTTTATTGCCCAACATAGCATTAAGGTGGGCCCTATACCAATTGACCATAGTTGTTACAATTGTTACAATGTTTAAGTTATGTATGACACAATAGATGTGGGCCCATTTACCAATAGAATATATTCCAAATCACTTTTATTGGGTAGAGAGAATGGAGCAAAGGGTGAAGAGAGATTCTTAGATTTTTTTTATTCTCTTATGGTTGACCATAAGCTTTTGGTTGTTTCTTGTTGTGGCCTAGCCTATATTCAATGCCACAATGGCTATAGTTCACCTTAAGGCTGTGTTCTTCTCCCTTGTTTTCCACACGTACGTTTTTCAAACTACTAAACGGTGTGTTTATTGTAAAAGTTTTCTATAGAAAATTTACTTTAAAAAATCATATTAATCTATTTTTTTAATTTTTTAAGCTAATACTTAATTAATCACGCGCTAATAGACAACACCGTTTTTTGTGTGGGGTAGAGTTTCTAACTCCATCTCTTGAACACAGCCTAAAAACCTTAAGGCTATTTTTTTTACAACATTGTGGTTGCCCTGATTGGCAAACTGTGAGGGCTTGCTAAAGGAGGAGAGAGGTCCCTCATCCTCTCGATAGTCTGGGAGATCTAGAAAGAATGGAGCCAAATAGTCTTTGAGCATAAGAAGATGATGAGGTGAAGACATTGAGGCTAGTCTGAGGCAAAATGTCTGTTACAACTTCAAATCTGAAGTTTACAGCTATTTCTTCCCTTTAAACTATCTCTTGAGATGTAATTTTTTTTCTTACTATATTCAATGAAAACAGGCAGTCTCGTGTCGTTTCATTTAAAAGGTAAGAAAAAAATACGTGCATTGTAAAAATATGGAATAAAGAGGGATCCATTAAAATGTTGAAGGTGAAATTTACTCCAGTTTAAATATGCTTGGATAAAACTATCATGATGAAACTATATATTACCAAATAATGGATTGAGCAATGAATATTAAAATGCCCGTATTTGACTAATTTTTTCATGAAACTGTATTGTTGTTGTCGGCACCTGGGGATGGAATTCCTGAATACCTGGAGCATACATTGTACTAGTCCCATGATCAGTGGCTAGCACACGCATCTACAACATTGTTATCACATCCATACAATATACATAACATATTAATGAATAAAAGTTCTCATAACTTAACGGTGCAAGAGTCATATATAGTAGCTAGGCCGACCGGCCAAATAAAAAAGTTTAAAACGCAGCAAAAATAAGATACAAGATACATAAGTTCTTTGGTGTGCCCATCTACCAAACCACACAGGCAACCGACTAGGAATCACCCTAGGAAGAACCATCCTCGAAAACTCTGGTACTCGGTGCAAATTAATCATCACTAGGCACTTCACATCCTGCATCTAACTCTAAAAACAATAACAAGAGATGGGTCAATACACTAGGTATTGGCAAGTCCTACCCAAACCTTGGGAAAAACCAATGACTATTGCAAGCTAAGATCAAAGATGACTATATTTATGGCTCATTTCAACATAAAGCAAATTTTGTTTCACAATAAAAAATAATAATAGATTGCAACATAATTTGTAAATCAAAGAGTAAACAATAATAATAGTAACATAAATATCATCATAGTATCATCCTTGCGCCCTCCATGGCAACTAGTAAGCAATTTATTCTTAGCCCACATCGGGCAAAACATCACCAATATTTACCATACCCATTTCACAAAAATATTTTAATAAATCACCAATACTGTCGTTGTATCATTTCACCAAGTCGCTCATGACCGTGAGCACGGCTAATCGATTAGTTTTAGACTACAGAGTTTGTACAGTTTTACCCACATGATATGAACTCTCTAGTTGGTTTCGTGCTCGCGAAGCACTACCACACTCTACATATTGAATGCGGTCTAGAGGTCATAATGAAGCCGTTACATTGCCTAATGCCTAACCTTGCATCAGCAACGGCGAGTGAAAATCCACACTAGGCATATGACTTAGAGCCGTTAGGTGGCGGACCCACGCCTTAATCCTAACGCCATGGCGGAAACTCATCCGGTTCCCCACAAGACACTACACCATTGTATTGGACAAACTTAGACACCCATGTCGTATCCCGCCACATGGGTAGCTCCTCTGAGTTAAACTCAACACAATAGAATCATTAACAATACACACCCTAACTCATACTACTCCGGCCTACCAAAATGTAAGGTTAGACATTGAGCAACTTAATAAGCCAAGGCCATCCCATAAACAACACATGTGTTGCACGATATACTTAGTTGTTGACACGTAGTTCGGTCCTTAATTGATCCGGACGAACACTCCCCCTATCGGTGTGCAACTACCACCATATGCACATCACTTGCCGCTCAAGTCTAAAAGCCATTATTTTCAGTTTTTTTCATTTTCGCAAATAACAGAGGCAACCGCTCTGTATAATATTTTCAAATATCCTATTTGTAAAGAGTGAATATCATATGATAGGTAACCATCGAAGTCTCTAGGCATGGCTAAACAATAGCTATATTAGTAGCTCGAATATACCCACATATGTGCTTGGATAGCACCACAACCCATCCTAGGTCTATCAATAATAGGGCGATCAATAATCAAGGTGGATAGTGCAGCAAATAGGAGTTGTTCTACCAAAATCCCTCATTTTATAAACCATCGCATGCAATTTGTAAATAGTAACGCATTTGCGAAAATATAGGATTCAACATGATCGAAGGAGGAATTGAATATGACTTGCCTTGCTTAGGTGGTGCCTCAAATATCTCTTGTCCTGCACACTCTCGTCAACGGCAACATGATTCGTCCTCTATTTAAATTTAAACGCACATTCAAATGAACATCCAATAAAACTCCAAGATAAAATAAGATGCATGATGCATGAACATGTTCAGTCTGTAGAGGGTGACTTAATATAAATTTAGAAGAAAGAAACGCTTAAATCCGATGTTGTATATGGGAGTTATCGCGTTTTAAACATTTAAATATGATAAATACAAAATATTACTATACAAATTTGAATTAGCAAAATTTTTCGTAACAGTGGTACTAGGTTTGAGTTTACAATATTAAAGAGAAAATTATTATGAATCTAGCAAAATTTGGTTAATCGGAGTTAAAATGAATTTTCTATGATTTTGTAAAGTTTTACCATTTTTCAGTAAAATATAATTAGTCGAAACCATTTTCTCAGATCTATTAATTTTCTTCATTAAAAAACAAAAGCGTACTTTGAGGAATACGCTTTCCTACTGGGAAAGCGTATTTTTATTTTAAGCATTCATTTTAAACAGGGTCCACATGTCAATACCTCGGTAATTTATAAAACAAACCCTATAGTTTATTTTATTTACAAATAAGTCCAGGTCCCACTTGTAAGTGTATTGGCTCTTTGCATCAGGAACCCTAGGCTTTATGCTATTTACCAAAAGGTCCCTGTCTTCTTCCTCAGGACAGCAGAGAGACGGGGAAACGTGGGGGCGGCATGGGATGGCCTCACCGGCGGTGAGCTGCGGCTGGGCTAGCTCGGGAGGGGCGCGGGGAGGTTAGAGGGTGTCCTCCCGCACCTCCAGGAGGCGGCGGCGGCGGGCGCCATGGCCGGCGATAGCAGCGGCTCGGGACGACGGCGGCCGGCGTGCTACGACGAACAACGGCTCGATTAAGGGATAGGAGAGGTACTAGGGACTATGGGGAGTCTTACCCTGGGCTCTGTTTGGGCGGAGGAGGTCCGAGATGGCGTGGCGACGAGCTCCCGGGACGGCTGGCAGCGCAATGGTGGCGGTGGCTCTCCGGTCGATATCCCCTGAAATTTATTGGTGAAATGGGTTCAAAGGGTCTCTAGGAGCTTGCCGGCGCGAGGAATCGACAAGAAACTCACCGAGGCGGTGGCTTGATGGACGCGGAGTGGTGGCGGCGGTTCTCTGGCCAGCGCAGACCGCGGTGGTGGCGCGGCCATTCCCGGCAAACCAGAGGGGTTCGGGCGATGGATTTTCTAGTGGAGATAGAGTGTGGTGTGGGGACTTAGCTGGCGCGATGGCTTGATTTATAGGCGAGCGAGGAGCGAGAGGAGGACGCGGAGGCTGTCGTGACGCGTTCGGCGTCTCCCGCGCGTGTAGGCTGAGGTGCCGTTTGGATCCGGCACTTATTTCTAGGACATGTCACATCGGATGCTTGAAATATTAATTAAGATTATTAAACATAGACCAATAATAAAACTAATTGCATAAATGAGTGCTATTTCGCGAGACGAATCTAATGAGCCTAATTAATTCATAATTAGCACATGTTTACTGTAGCATCACATCGGCTAATCATGGATTAATTAGGCTCATTAGATTCGTCTCGCAAAAAAGTCTAAGGTTATGAATGGGTTTTATTTTTAGTCTACGTTTAATACTTCTAATTAGTGTACAAACATCCGATATGACAGGGACTTAAAAAAAATCCCTGGATCCAAATAGGGTCTGAGTCGACAGAAGACATTGTGTCAGCGGGGCGGAGGGAAGGCTGGCGCGACATCGGCTTTACAGGCTTTGCAGAGGGAGGTGCAGGGGTACGTAGAGGGAGCCAGGGGCGGCCGGTCTCGCCTTGTCGTGTCAGGCGTCAGCTTTGGTAGGCGACTCCGGGTTGGCGAGGCGCATGGTGAGGGCAGCGCCTAGGCGTGGCAGGGCATTGGGCAGAGATGGCGTCGGCTTTGCGCAGCCTTGCCTCAGCTTTGCTAGCGGGATTCGCGGGCTAGGACGGCTCGGTCGGCTTGGAGATGATGACCTCGGGCTCGCATGCTAGGTGTTCGACGAAATGACTACAAGGAAGAGAGAGGAAGAGAAAGAGAGGAAAAACTTAGAATTTTGGGAATATTTTTTGGGTATGCTACAGTGCTCAAAACTGGTGCAAATTTTACTGGAGCTTGGTGTAGACATGAACTCCATTTGGTTATTTTTTTAGATTTTTCTCATGTATAGTTTATTTTTGAAAATTCAAACATGTTTCCTGTTTTTATTTTTATTTAAATTAATTTTGGGTGTTTTCACCCTTTTTTTGAGATGTAAAAATTGAGCTATAACTAAATGGATTTGTTTCTCTTTATTATTATTATTGTTATTGTTATTATTATTATTATTATTATTATTATTATTATTATTTTTCAAACTTAATTCATGTATGCAAAATGCAATGATGCATAGAAAATTCAAAAACAAGTAAAATAAATTCTCACCACAATAAATATAAATGAAAATTTTTATTATATTGATTTTACAAGTTTTTACAATTTGGGTTTGTTACAGTTGTGTGGGAACACAAAACTAATACACAGTTTCATATTATAAGATATAATTTCTAATATGTAGATTTTCTCTAAATCGGTGTTAACTTTATAGTATGTAATCTTGTGGCTTACTCCCTCCGTTTTATAATACGTTTTATGTTATAAGACACTTTGATTTTTTATAGTGAAATTTTTTTAAATTTGACTAAGTTTATAGAAAAATTTAGCAACATCTACACATCAAATTAGTGTCATTAAATCTAACAATTAATATACTATGAATATATTTTGATAGTACATTTGTTTTATATTGAAGATGTAACTATGTTTTTCAACAATAAGAAGCTGAATTAAAAAAATAAAATATCTTATAATATGTAACGAAGGTAGTACTTCTTTAGTATTTTTACCAGAAAGTCTATGACAAGTTCGACATAATTTTATCAGAGCATATGTGTTTTACTCTACTGCTAGCTCCTATTCCTAAAGACATGACAATCCTTTTGGCAATAAGCGTAATACGTGCCAACTCCATAGTCCAAATCAAAAGTTTTTTAGAGCACATCATCTTCCACAAGTTGCCGTCAGGAAGACCGAAGAACGGAATTTCTTTTCATTTTTCCTGTCCGTCAACCACTGAGTACCAGGGTTGCCCTTACCGTTTTGCGCCCGGTTACCGCCGGTCGGCGGTAGCGCGGTAAACCGGCGGTAACCGCGGTTACCGCGCAAAACCGTGACAAATTCAAAAATCAAAAATTTGAATTCAAAACCGCGGTATCGGCCGCGGTTACCGCGCGGTATGGCGCGGTAACCGCGCGGTATGGCGCGGTTACCGCGTAATGTTTGATCCAAAAAAGAACGAAATAAAAAATAAAATTAAAAAAATCAGAGAAATGCTTAAAAATGTATAGAATTTGTGGATAATAAGTAAAATATGTAGGTTACTTATGTGTATATTATAAAAAATTTTGGCATAATCTTTTCTATATTACGGACATAAAATCAATTGAACAATACTTGCGGGTATAAAAAAAAATTTTTGGCATGATCTTTTCTATATTACGGACTTGAAATCAATTGAACAATTCATAAGATAATAAGATAATATGTCGACAACAACAATCAATAATCTCAAGATATCGCACAAGGTGTCCACATGTCCACAATATAACATCCACAATATGATAGTTCACATAGCAACATATCAACATAGAGCAAGCAACTTTTGTTTTCAATGAAAGGAAATAGAAGGACATACCAGCATAGAGCAAGTTACAAGTTCCACTGATTATATGCCATGTTGTACTCCTCTGTGGACATGAGCATCAAGCCATGCGAGTGTAGCAACCCTGCCTTGTATTCCTCCCAACTTTGACCTGTCCATGATGATGTTGTTTGCCACTGAGCATACAATTGAGCGTACCACTGGGGCTCTTGCCACTCGTACACCCAGGTAGGAGGGGGATAATCAGAAGCTTGGGGACGATTGTACGCATACGTTGAATAGCCACTTTCAATACTAGAGGCACTGAATGAGCTTTAGCTATCCTGTGGTATGTCAAGATGCTGTCGTTGTTGGTGCTCACTCGGTGAAACCGTAGTTCGTTGAGAGCTTGGAGCACCACGATCACGGTCCTGAGTCGCGTGAGTGAAGTCGGCCTCACCTGCAAATGAAATTGTAGGAAGAAAATTAATCAATAGTGAAATGCATGGTAAAGGTCTAAATGGTAATTGAAGCACATCTCATCTGTGAATTGAATAGGGCTATGGTGACTTCTAGAAGTCACTTCAGTGGTGCGTTGCCCTCCTTGACCACCGTTGTCTCCGTCATCTGAATCAATTCCTGAGCTACTATCATTCGACTCTTGGTAGTCTGGGCTTCCTTCGGTCTCTTCATCGCTATCAACATTGTACGACTGTGGACCTTTGCCCTTAGCTCTTTTGGATGTAGGTGCTTTTGGTGGCTGTCGAGTCTTCCTTTTTCCAATATGAGTGTCACCTACATTCGCATCAGCCCACTCTGCAATAGAAGAAGCTCCCGTGGTTCTGCGCAGGTCAGTCAAGTCCACTAGGTTAGCTACAAGTGGACTAGGCACGGGGGCGTCACTCTCAGTTGAGTCTTCATCTAGTTCTGGGTTAGCATTGGACCGAGCATTATCCATCCATTCTTTAACATGATTGTTAATTTCATAGAATGATAGGTCCGCTAGTCTTTGAAGGGGATCGTCATCCTCCTTTCTTACTTGGGCATTTGCGAGCTGAATGCGCAGGCGAAGGTTGTAGTTGACATAAACTAACTTGCTCAGCTTCTTGTGGGTAAGTTTATTACGGATCTTTGTGTGTACGAATGCGAATGTGCTCCAGTTCCGTTCACATCCACTTGAAGAGCAACATTGACCAACCATACGCAGCGCAAGCCTCTTCAAATTTGGCGTGTCTGAGGCAAACATAGACCACCATTGTGCTGCACATGCCAATTTTCATGTCAATTTACAACACTGAATACGTGTAAAGCAGCAGGACATATGACATGTGCAAATGATTACAAACATACCAGGGGAAGTTTTTCCATCAGTGGCCATCTTTCTTGCAAGGGCCCTCCCAAATTCACCAGTCTTACGGCGATACATCTCAACCTCCAGCAAAGCGGCGGCGGCCGTATCGATGTCCGTCATCCACTCAAAGGCCTGACGGAGGTCTTGGAAGATGGAGACACTTGGAGAGTATTGGTAGTGAGTCATAGGGTTCAATGCCGCACCTGCAAATCATGAAACAAAATCGATGAGAGTCGTACAATACCAATTTTCTCATCATGTAATGTCGGCTACTTACTGGCATTGATTAGAGTTCCATTGCAGAGGTCGTGCATCCTTCTGTTAACAATTGCCATGTATGCTTCGAATTTATCCCTTTGGTTGGCAAAAAGACTGTCGTACTCCATTCTCAACAATTGATATCTTAGAAGAACCTCACTCAAATTGGGGTTCTTATCCTCGTCAGCAAACCGAAGGAAGGAGTACATCGGCTGAACTGAATTGACTATTGCTTGCAAGTTCTCCCACCAAGACATGCTAGATAGGCATGCGTGTGCATACCTGCCCTCAGTTGTGCCACTGAATTTGCTTTGCATGAACCCAGAGGAAGCCATCCACTGCATGAACTGATCTCGCCTCCTGAGGAAGCTGTCAAGAAACATGTAGTTTGTGTCGAACCTTGTAGCATTCCACTTAACCAGTTCACCACCTATAGCAACCACCATCATGGCATGCAACTTGGAATGGTTGTATAGCCATCTGCAAATTTTTCTCGCACTCTCAATCACCATTTCATGGTCCGGCATTTTTCCAACCTCCTTAAGCATCAAGTTAATTGTGTGCACCACACAAGGTTGCCACACAATTGTTGGATACTCTTGCCGCAGCAGTCTGCAAGCCTTCTTGTAGTTAGACCCATTGTCAGTGATAATCTGAACGACATGTTGGGGGCCTACTTCGCGTACCACCTTTCTTATCTCCTGCATTGGACAATCATAAAAATTAAACAAGACCTCAAACACTACACTTGATGTTATCAAATGAGGCTAAAGTGTTGAAGGAACGTCGTCACCTTTAGTACGAAGTTAGCATCTTGGCTTTGGCCCGTGGCATCAACAGAGTTGTGGAAAAACAGGATTCCATTGCAATATATCAAAAAGTTGATAACCGCCATACCCGTCGGTCCTGTCCAAGAATCACACATTAAAGTAACCCCGTACTCATTCCAATCACGTTTGAACCTGTCGAATTGCTTCTTGACGTCCTTCTCTGTAGCGTCAAGATACTTCCCATCAATCTCCTTACCGCTTGGAGAAGGTATGTTTTCACCTACAATGTACAAATGCCAAATAATTAATGTGCGAACTATTAGAACAATGTAAATCCATATGAAATGCATACGTACCCCACTTCTGTGTTTCTCGAACGGCGCTGACAAAGTATGGATTATCAGCATTTCTTGCAGGAATACCGAAGGTGTAGAAGAACCTTGCCCATGACTCACCAATGGCCTTCCTAGCTTGCCTCCCTTTCTTTGTGAAGAATCCTGTATCGATGCGTGTCTGCACAGGAGACTTGGCAGATGCTAGGTTGTAATCTCTCACAAAAGGTGACTCCCTGTGAGATATAGCCCTACGCAACAAACTGGCAATTGGGTTGCTTCTTCCTTTCCGTGCCTCGGGCTCAGCGGATCCACTGCCACCGCCATGCTCATATATGCCACCTCGTTGCTCCACACCCCTCCTAAATCTCGCCTCTTCCCGTGAGGCTTGCATGGCTGCTTCCATTTGTTCCTCCTCGTCGGCATCACCTGTTAGGTCATAATAGTTGACCCCAGCCGCTTCAACCCTTCTTGCCCTCTCGCTGTGACGAGTATCACCTGCATCTTTTATCCTGTCCAACTCGCGCCTGAAGAATTCGCGGACATCTGGAGGAACTGAATTGCAATACGTAACCCCCTTCCCTTTTCCAGCCAAATGAATTTTAAGCCGAGTTGCTCCACCCCCGGCCTTTCTCTGATGACAATACTTGCAACGCCATCCAGGTGCTATGCTCTCCCCGTGCTCCCACACCGGGTCCCTACTATCTGTCATATCCACCCTGTATGTAACATACGTGAAAGGTATAGTATTAGAAATGAAATCACCAACGCTACATTTTTAATTCACTAATGACATACGTATAAAAATTCTACTTACACATAGTGACATATTACTAATAGACGCTTCGAATCTAGCTAAAGAAATTTTTGAAATCAAATTTACAAAGTGCATCTATATTTGTGGTTTACAATTACAAAATTACAAACCACAGTTTTCGCATCCATATTACAAAGTACATCTATATTATAAACATCTATACTACAAAATTACAAAGTGCATCTATATTATAAAGCATCTATATTACAAAGTGCATCTATATTACAAAATAACAAAGTGCATCTATATTACAAAATTACAAAATTACAAAATAACAAAACCGCGTTATACCGGCGAGTTGTGCGCGGTAACCACGGTTTTATTGCGGTTACCGCACGATATTGCGCGGTTACCGCACACTATTGCTACCAGACATCGTCCACAAATGCGACGGCAACTGTGAAAATACTCGCGATAACCGACGCAAATCGTGCGGTTACCGCGAGAAACCGCGCGGTACGAGAAGACTTACCGTGCGCTAGCTGGCGTGGCCGATTACCGTTGTTTACCGCGCGGTTACCGCGGCTTACCGCGCGGTTTTCCTTCTCGCCGGCGCGGTGGCGACGGATCTAGGCGCGGAGTGGCCGCGTTGGGCGTCGCCGAGGGTGAGGACGGAGTGGAAGAGAGAGAACAGAGCGAGGGGGTGACGGTAGAGATGGGGAGGAGATATTTTCTCCTCCCTGGGCCTCTATGGGCCTGATGCACAGTTGCACATAGTAACGGGCCGGCCCATTTTCTTTTTATTTTTTTAATTTCCAAATATATTCTCCATTTTGCTCTCAAATTTGAATAAATTTTACTCTTTTTTGAGAAATTTCTTCATCATAAAACACTACAAATCAAGCTCTACCGTCACAATTTTTTTCGATTTTTTTCTTTTTTTTTAATTTTTGAATTCGGCCGAAATTCGTTAAACCGTACCGCGCGGTACGGGTAACCGTACCCCCGCGATACGGGCGGTAACCGCGATAACCGCGCGGTTACCGGCGGTTTTTCCTGCCCTGCTGAGTACGCTGTGACACTGTGACTGGATCACTGGACTAGCTGCTCTACTTAACTAGCCTCAATTTTCCATTGGGAATTTTCAGGTCCATACTGTACTGCAGACTACAGCCCACACAGCCTGGATTTGGTCAGCTTTGTCCTTACTATGACTGAAGATATTCTGCATATATGCTTAAGGCCATAATAGTACATCATTTCTTTAATTTGCCGTTAGCTAGCTAATCTACATGGACTAAGTAGTGTGGTCGTTGTCAAACATTATTAATCTTGTAGTCAAAATGTCTGCTTTATTCAACGTACCCAACGGAGAACGGACCATTAAATGAGGGGGTGTTTGAACCCGGTAGAACATCCAAGAGAATCGCCCCTTTCTGCCCTCACTGCGAAGTTGGACACATAGAAATTTCATGATAATCTTATAGAGTTTTTTTTATCAGAATCAACTTACTTATCATAGCGGTTCAGAAAATTCTCACATTTTAGAGGAGGCAAAAAAGAACCATATGAACTAGAAAAAATCTTATATATATTTCAAATAGGCCCAAAAATTAAAGCGAAGAGCGGGAAAGCACCAACGGTGTGATGGTCGAGTTGTGGGTGCATGACTCCATTCACCAGAGTTCAAATCTTGATGCCCACAAATATTACGCACATGCAAAATGGGCTTTCAACAGGATTTAATCTAAGATCTTGGACGTGCTGAACATGTTTTTTTTCCCTATAAGTTGTGATACGTCGACAAAATATGAGCGGAGGGTAGGGAGTGAGTTGCCTCCTCGTGAACGAATGAATTGGGCAAGCAAATCAAGAAGGATTAACGACTGCCCATTCAAGTAATAATACAGAAAGCGTGGTGAGAGCTTAGGCAAAGCCATTGTAAAAACAACACAACATATGCTCGGGTTACATGACCCTGGATTACACTCCATACAAAATACACACAAGTTTTCCAGCTACCGGAATTTGAATCAGAGCGCGAGTGCAGTAGACTTGCAAAACCAAAGAAATCACTCTTTTTAAAAAAAATCAAGAAAAATCACTCTCGGAATGCAACAAAAGTAAGCAGCGGTGACGTCGGAAGCACAGGCCTCCGAATATTTTACCGTTCGACTCCGACTCAGCAACGGCCCAACCGTTCCACATAAGCTAACGACCGGGTACCGCCACGGCCCACTCACGTCCCCCCCCGCTCTCGTCGTGTTCAAGTCGCGAGCGCGAGTTTCTCCGTAAGCTACAAGGACTTGACCTGGAAACCGCCTAATTGCCACTCATTAATCCTTTTATTTTTCTCGGTCAGTTTAGAGTACGGATTAGTAGACTGAATCTACTAACCCCTAGCGCTGTTGCATATTAACGAGCTCACAAATTCTTAGCCCCACGCAACAAACGAGTAGTTGCACGCTTGCACCGGTGACCGGAGCCGCGCATCGAGCGAGGTGCACGTTGGTCGATTGATCTCCATGGCGGCGCTTCACCACCACCACCACCAGATCAAGGCGCCGACGCCGACTTGGCTCATCGTGAAGGCTACCCTGCCGCCGAGGGACGGGGCCAAGAAGCTGGCCGCGGCGGCGTACTCGCCGCTCCTGCTGTCGCCGTCCGTGTGGCAGAAGGCGCAGGACGCCAAGAAGAGCAAGGCGGACGGCGGCGACACCCTCCCGGCGTCGCCGAGGATCACCTGCATGGGGCAGGTCAAGGGGAGGCCGAGGAGATGTTCCGGCGCGCGCCGCGGCGACCGTCCGGCCACGAGGGGTAGTTCGGGTCTGCTGGAGCGGCTCACGCTGGGGCTGTTCGGGCGGCGGCGGAGGGGGAGGACGTCGTCGCGGGCGTGCTCCAAAGTCAGGGACGTGCCGAGCTGCTCGTCGGCGTCGTCGCGGGGGAGGGGTTATTGCGGTGGCGGCGCCGCGGCAGCGGTCTGCACGCTTGACCCGCCGTTGCCGGTGGTGAGGCGGCCCGCGGTGGACGACGACGCACCGACGCTTTGGGAGAGGCGGCGCGGCGGCGGCGGGAAGGCCCTGGAGACTCTCCGATTAACGTAGATCGCTGGCTCGCTGCAGAGTTGCGCTTGGCAACCGCTGCCCGCTGGTGAGTAGTGACAGGAGGCCAAAGACAAGGAGCTAACGAACGACTTGAGCCGAAGGCTACGAATGCGGATGATCATAATACCATGTATCTTTACAGTTTAATCCATTTTTCTCTAATTTGTATAGTTGTATGTTGATCATACTGTTCTTTTTAAGGGTGTGTTTTTTTGTTAAACTTTGTAACTCATCTTTTTCGTTTTTCGTGCGTACAGTTTTCAAACTGCTAAATGATACGTTTTTTATAAAAAAAATTTCTATACGAAAGTTGCTTTAAAAATTATATTAATTTATTTTTAAAATTTTTTTAACTAATACTTAATTAATTATGTGCTAATAGATCACTCCGTTTTATGTGTGTGGAAGATTAGTTCCACACAGTACGCAATGAACGCAGCCTAAGAGTCTGATCTCTACGATTTGGAAGCTCGCCCCTTCTTTTCTCCCCACATTCCTTTGGAGTTTTGGTATCCGTTTGTACTTCCCTTAATTAACGTGAAGGTGCGCTAGTTCGGCCTGGGCTTGCTCTCGCAGAAAATTTGCGCCCAAAATCTCAACAACGCCCACCAACGGGAACAAGACGGCCGACGAAGGGAACCGATTGAAAACTATGGCTGGCTGGCTGGCTGCCTCTTTCGCCGCGTAGCGTAGGAGCCCCTCTTCTATTCCGAAGCGGGCGCAGTCCCGGTGGATCCCCACCGAATTACCGATCTCCCACGGCCACGAGCAGCCGGCCCCCGCGTCATTTACAAGTTCACCCCGGTAGCCGCCCGAATGGGGCCAAGACAAGCAATGCCGGCCCCGCTACACTCCGGTCGTCGAATCAGCGGGAAAAATCGACACTTGCACTGTGTTGAAGCACACACTTTGTATCTTCTTGATAGTAGGAGTATTTTTCGATCTGAACCAAACAAGCACATAACCAAAACCTCAAACATGTGTAGCCCAGTTGGCTACCTTTCACCGAGCACAGTATACCCTGCTACGGATTTTGGTCGTCTGAATTGTTCTTCAGCTCATTCCAAAACGTCAAATGCTGGACAAATTCATCGATGCACCTCTCCTCGCGTTCCCTGTCCGCCACGATCTCCTGCAGCTTCCGGGCATTTGCGGCGAACGCCTTCCCCTCTTCCTCCACCACGACGGCGCGGACAGCTCCGGCGACGCCGCCTCGGTCGAACGACCCGTCCTTGTCGTTCCTCGGCACCGCCACTCCGAGCTTTCTCCCCTCTAGAATCCGTGAGTTCGGGCCTTGGTCGCCGAAGATCGGCAGCATGATCAGCGGGTGCCCGAACTGGAGCGCCTCGACGACGGAGCCCCATCCACAGTGCGTCAAGAACGTGCACACGGCGGCGTGCGCCAGTATGCTCACTTGAGGAGCCCACCGCGTCGTGACCAGCCCGCGCTCGCCGGTGCGGTCCAGGAACCCCTCTGGTAGGACGCTGTCCCCGTCGACACCGGCGGGCTTCCTCATGGCCCAGAGGAAGCGTGTCCCGGCGAGGTCCAGCCCGTGAGCCAGCTCGCAAAGCAGGTCCTCGCTCATCGGGGCCTCGCTTCCCAGCGCGACGTAGACGACCGACTTAGCCGGCTGCTCGTCGAGCCACTGCAAGATTGCGTCGTGCTCGCCGTTCTTGCTGATGCCGCGGGCGCCGTCGGGCCGTGGCGGGAGCAAGCCGAACGGGACGACCGGCTTGCCGAAGAAACTCGTCAGGATCGTGAACGCGCCGGGCTCCAGCTCGGGGCAGCTCCGCATGGCGATGAGATTGGACCTCTTCAGCGTCAGGCTGAAGCGGGTCATGATGGACACCCCCGAGGCACCTTCCGTCGCGAACTCCTCCGTGGCGCGCTTCGCCTCGAAGCTCGGCGCCGCCGTGCCCATGGACCGGGCTATCGCCTCGCGTTGGTCCGTGCTCGACTCGGTTGGCAGAGCAGCCGAGGCCATGACGGCTGCAGAGCAGGGGAGAATCATGGCGCACGGCACCCCGCGCTCCTGAGCTGCCGCAGCGACCCAGTGATGCACGAAGTCGGCGAAAACCCAGTCCGGCCTCTTTCCGCCGGTGCACGCGCCGTCGAGGAACGCGGAGAACGGAGCGGCGAGTCCGTCGAACGCCTTCCTGTGAAGCTCGAACTTCTCGAACGGGACGTCGCTGGTGGCCTCGGCGCCGTCAGGGAGGCCGTCGATGCGCGGCAGCGGCAGGGCGACGAGGTCGACGAGCCCCGCCAGCGCGGGGCGAACCGGCGAGAGGCGGGCGATGTTGCGCGGGGTGGAGACGAAGGACACGCGGTGGCCGCGCGCGGCGAGGCGCTCGGCGAGGTCGAGGCCGGGGAGCAGGTGGCCGAAGGCGAGCCACGGGAAGATGACGACGTGCAGCGGCGACTGCGAGGAGTGGGCGTCCATTTTCGGCCGGCGCCCACCGGTCGGCCAGCGTGAGTGTGGGAACGTGTGGTGTTTGGCTGATCCAGTGTACCGTGTGTGGGGAGTATGCAGCTCGCGGTAATTAAAGGGGAGAAAACAAGGAAAGATTCCCGAGCGCGATGCGTATCGCCGTATTTAATATCTGCAATGTGTGAATTAACGAGAATAAGTAAGAAAAAAATTTCACATAGACTCTATACATTATAAACAGTAATACCACACCTTATCCATAGCAGATCGCTCTTTCAGTTAAGGACGGACACTTCAAATAAAAAAACAATTCTTTTTTCAATGTTGCAGACTACTTTAGGCTGTGTTCGGCATTTCCAAACACGCACAGTAAACACGGAAAACGGAGTGATCATTAGCGCGTGATTAATTAAGTATTAGCTAAATTTTTTTTCAAAAATGGATTAATTTGATTTTTTTTAAACAACTTTTGTATAGAAACTTTTTGCAAAAAAGTATACCGTGTAGTAGTTTGAAAAACGTGCACGGGGAAAGAGTACTGTAGTGCGCCGGGAAAACCTGAAACCAACACAGCCTTACCCACCTACAAAAGCTACAAATACTAGTTACCCACCTACAAAAGCTACAAATACTAGTTTGGTAGGTTTTAAACTGTTACCAATATTTACTCAATATATACAGCCAAAAAGGAACGCAACAATCTTGAAGTTTCACAAACTCTAGCGACAAACTTTGCCCATGAATCATTTTTCTCAGCCTGCTTTCAACTCTTTAAACTCTCCATCTGATAACCAAGAAGACAAAAATAAGCAATACTTTCAGCGACCACCATCGTAATTTCCCAACCATTTTTCTCATTCTCAATACATCCCACACTTCCAAACTTTACGTCCACCGCATTTTATTTTATATGGTGTTCCCCCAACTGCAACCCAACAAAATTATCAACCTTATGAAACTTTTCATCATCCTTTTTCATATGAAGCCAATATAAGCCATTCTCCAACTGGAGTGTTTGGAGTAAGTTAAGCTGGTCGATCGTACTCACCTGTTGAGTCGGTGGCCATGGGCTCAAGTTCAGCATCTCCAGTGCATGCAGTGCAACCAATTTTTGAGGTGATCAGAATGGTCGATCATACTCACCAATTGAGTTGGTGGCCATGGGTTCAAGTATAGGTTCAACTTCTCCAGCCTCTCCAGCCTCTGCAGTACAACTAATATTTGCAGCGCAAGTTAGCAATGAAGAATGGAGTGAGAAAGAAGATGATGAACAATCAAAGGGTCATAGGAATTGGAGTGAGGCTGACGACATACGACTAGTCAGTGCTTGGTTGAATCACTCCAATGACTAGTCAGCGCTATTAGCTCATACTAAAGTTAACATGTATAATAAGTTAACTATAAGGTTGACTCTATTTTTTCTCTTCTCTCTTTTTTTCTCACTATGAATTTAATATAAATATTTTAGAGCAAGTGTATAGCTAGCTCTTACATGAGAGTCAACACTCATCACTTTTCTTTATCTTTCTTTTTCACATAAACTTATAATTGGTTTATAACCCACTATTATCCTTGCTCTAATGACAGGTGCGGTAGTGACATGTGGGTCCCACGTTGCTATATGGCAGATGAGCTGCTTGTTTGGGAGGAGGTTCTCATCCGTTACCCATGTTTCCTAATAAACCAAAACGATTTATTAGGAAATAAAAATCAATTTACAGGTAAAACTTTCATATATGTATTTTTAGTGACATAAAAGTCAATGTTGAAAAAAAATTACGTTGAAAATATCTTAAAATCAACTTCAAAATTAAATTTGAAAATTCAAATTTTGGCTTTTGAGGCTCCAAAGCTATGTGCGAGATGGCCGAGGATGGTATCCTGCAGTATTGCGGTTGTATGTTTTACGAAAATTGACATTCTACCATCATTAAAATAGGGCTTTGTTAAAATTTCAATTCGTAGTTGGGACTTGTCAGAATGTCACTCTCAATTGAAGGGCTTTGCACAAATGTCATTTTCTTTAAACTAGGAATGTAGCCCACACATTCACACGGGCATGTATTGTAGACTTTGTTTGAGATACTTATAAGTGTAGAATATCAATCGAATGATATCTGCTACGTTTGAAAAGTACTATTTCTTTATTAGTTTTCTTCATTGGCATTGCTTACATAATTTTTGCAAGCTACTTGTGAGCTCTGAACTATATAAAATTTAATTCATTCCTATAAATAATTGTCTATAATCTTTTTCATTATCTAGAAATAATATATCAATAAAAACATAGCAGATATACACTTTCCTATTATATGTGTCGATGGTGTAGATCGCGACTACAGTATTTGTAGAGTATGGGGATCGTTAGAACCATGGTATACGCGAGATTGAGGTAAGAAAGACGGGAGACAGAGATTTTTATACAGATTTGGGCCCCTTGACTGATGGGTAATAGCGCTACCCCTGTTGGGCAAAGCCGATGTTGCTTTTATATATCAGAATCACACGAGTACAATATTTGGGATAACCTATCTAGTCGTCGTCGTCTTTGCGGCATAGATCTCCACATGTAGTCGACGATAGAGTAGTCTTCTTCCTCGAATATGAACTCGGTGAGATTTGGGGGATAACTCTAGATCCCTCATTTCGGTCTCTGTGGCTCCAGATTAGGTCTGTCTAGGCTTGTCCCTCATGTTGGTGTTTGTTAGCATATATTCCTCTCCCCTCTTCTCTTAGGGGGTCTTGTATTTATACCCACAGATATTCCCTTGTCTAAGTAGAATTAGATAGACAAATATGGATACGATCCGAGTAGTCCTTGTACTTTTCAACTTGAACTTTGCTTCTCCTTCCTTATTCGGAACACCTTCCATATATGAGACATAATTTCGTATAAGACTTGGTATATGGTGGGTCCCATCGAGCCCATCCCAAAATCATTGGGTATGTTTTATTCATAAGACTGATAATATGGATGATATATAGTGTGTTTTATTTTTTTAAAAGACCTAGTCAACATGAGTCATAAAATTTAAAGTTAATAATAACAAATATAACTTTTAAACCAACCATGTACTTCTATCTTAGTGTGGCTTATATATGTAGTAATATGGAGAGAAACTCATAATGACACGGTATATGATATATGGAAGACCATTAATTAATATCTAAATACTTAGAAATGGTTATGGCAATGGAACATACAATGGTTTTTCCAATTTAAATGAAAAATAAGTAAAAATTCTCCTAACGAATTTATCAGATTTTCTCCAATAAAATAAAATTTAGTCCCTATTGATATTTTTTGTTTTTTTTGATTTATTTTATACAACTCTTATTTTAAGTTCAAAAAAAAGGCATTATAGATTATAAATTGTTGGTTTAGTATGAATATCTTACAAATCAAAGGTATTGTTTAAAAAATTATAGTATTTTCAATATTATTGATTGTTTCTCTTTTAGTTTGATGACTAAAAAAATAGGGAGGGAAAGGCAATGTTGTATGCATGCTGGGACAGGTGGATGCGGCACTGTTTTTTTCTAAATGATTTATGTGAAAATCGATGATATATTTTGTTTTTTCTCAAAATTTTTAAGATTTTTTTTTTGATTTTTAAGACATGACCTAAGGAGGTTTAAGATTATTTTTAAAAAAAGATCTAATGGTTGAAAATAACGGATCCATCATTAAGTGGAACCCCACCATTAGATGATTTTTATTCCTCAGAATTTCTAAGTTTTTTTTAAATTTTTAAGACGTGACATGGCGACCTAAGAGCACTGTAGAGGATGTAGAATGACTTACACTGATATAGTTCACATTATCATTTTTTGATAACATTTAACTGCTTTTGTTTTTTGGGTTTGCCATGCAAAGAACAGGAGTATATATATATTTAAATGACATATTTTAATATTTATACAGTAAGTATGGGTACTATAGACTGTGAATTATTTATTTAATTATAAATAAAATAAAGATTCAAAAAACTTAAAACTTAAGAATTATGATCTTTTTCTAGTTATTGACTGGTTTTTATATTATAATTTGTTAGTTAAAAAAGGAGAGGAAGGAATTGAGTGGGAAAGGAGAGAAAGGGAGATTCAAAGGAGAGAGAGTACATGCGTACCTAATAACGGAGGAGGGGAATATACGAGAACGTGAGAGGACTTTGTTTTCTGTTTTCTTAAACATAGATTTAATTGGTTTGAGTTACTAATATCTAATGGTATAAAATAATAGTTCTATTGCATTAAGTGAAATTTAATAAAGAAAAAACTATTATAATCATATTTTTTGTGCTTTACAAATTTAATGTATTTAATTACTACTACTACTACTACTACTACTTTATTAACTAAAAACAGAACAAAAATTAATTTTATTCATTGATGAAGATCTATCATTTTTACTTTTTCTCACTTTTATTTTACTTTTATCATTTTAGATGTAATTTAAATATTGTGAGGTTATGTATGATGATGAAATCTATATATATTGTTCATAGTTTTTTATAGTTGTTTGAATGTCATGTAACAGTTAGAACCAATGGAAACATAATTCTATTGCAAGTTAAAATACTATGAATATGAATCTTTAACTATAAATTTAGTCTAAATAATCTACTACATAAGTGGATAAAATTTATATGTATGATATATGATTTAGGTGTTATAGTTATTTTAACTTATTATTATAAAATATACTTTCTAACTAACTTATTATGATAAATATTTTTCGGACCAGCTTGTCATTCTCTTTGCTAATCTTTGTTTTGTCGGTTCGAATCTGTCAGCCTTCATACTCCCACCAGGTGTGGGTACACCCAGGTATTTGCTCTCAAAGGTTGGTGCAATGACAAGCTGGTCCGAAAAATATTTATCTTCAGGGGCGAAAGATGTTTTGATCAAGTCTGTTGCGCAAGCGATACCGACGTATGTGATGGGAGCTTTCAAACTGCCAGCATCAACGTGCGACGAATACATGAAGATGATAAGAGACTTTTGATGGGGAGATGTGGAGAACAAACGCAAAGTTCACTGGATTTCTTGGGAAAATTTAATTCTTCCAAAAAGTTTTGGGGGATTAGGTTTCAGAGATCTTCGATTGTTTAACCAAGCTCTATTAAGCAGACAAGCTTGGAGGCTCATTCAATTCCCTGATAGTCTTTGCGGCAGAGTGCTTAAGGCCAAATATTACCCGAACAGTGAGCTGGTGGATGCTGTGTTTAGCTGCAGTATGAGCTTGATCTCTTCCTGAACATTTTCCGGACAGCTTGCACTGGCGAGGAGAGAGAACATTTGCCCGGACTAAGCAGTTGACCCGTGCATCTCAGATATTTTTGCAAGGCGTGCCGCACGACCGCAGCTTGCTGCTGGTTCGCTTGGAAAAACAGGAGGCTATCATCAGCGAAAAGCAAATGTGAAATTCCCGGGGCTCTACGACAAACCTTTAGTTCTTGCAGGTTTCCATCGTCAACAGCTTTGTTCAAGATGCAAGATAAGACATCTGCCACAAACAGGAATAAATAGGGTGAAAGTGGATCCCCCTGCCTTAAGCTACGAGTTGGGAACAAAGGCTGCAGCAAAGATCCGTTGAAACAAACAGAATACTTGACTGATGCTACACATTCCATAGTCCAATCCACCCATTTATCACAGGAACCCAATTTAGTCATAGCCTTCCTTAGGAAATCCCAGTCGACTCGGTCATAAGCTTTGGTGAGGTCCAGCTTGTATGCACAAAAATGGTTCCCATCTATCGGTGTTCTCTGGATGGCATGTATGCATTCAAAAGCAATAAGCGCATTGTCAGTAATCATCCGGTCTAGGATAAAGGCACTCTGTGTAGGAGAGATGATGTGACTAAGGTGCCGTTTGGAACAGGAATTTATTTTTAGTCCATGTCACATTGAATGTTTGAATACTAATTAAGAGTATTAAACATAGACCAATAATAAAACTAATTGCATAAATGAGTGCTATTTCGCGAGACAAATCTAATGAGCCTAATTAATCCATAATTAACACATGTTTACTGTCGCATCACATCGGCTAATCATGGATTAATTAGGCTCATTAGATTCGTCTCGCAAAAAAGTCTAAGGTTATGAATGGGTTTTATTTTTAGTCTACTTTAATACTTCTAATTAGTGTACAAACACCCGATGTGACAGAGACTTAAAAAAAATCTCTGGATCCAAACAGGGTCTAAGCAGAGGACACAGTCTATTCACCATGCATTTTGAGACCACTTTATAAATGACGTTGCAAAGGCTAATTGGCCTAAAATCCTTTAGCTCTTCAGGTTGGTTATTCTTTGGAACAAGAACAATGGATGTATTATTAGAGGATTTTTACGGTACATTGTACTACAAGTATATACTAGTAGTATATAGAAGGGTAGATTTGGTATTTGTTAAAAAAACTGGAAAGGCCTGTTTAGTCATTTGAAGTTCAAATTAATTTATTTCAATCAGGAGTACTTGTCCTGGATCTCGTCGTCCATGCGTTGGTAGCACTAGTTCTGAAGACATCGCGCGTGGCAGCGGCTCAATCGATGTCTAAATTACTTATGCTTGGTACACATGATCCCCATATGCACAGAAATAATGGTGCTTTCTGTGAAATCATGTAGAGCCATGATCCATGAAATTGATAGATGAATTTGCAGGCTTTGTTATATTTTATGAAAAATGGTGCTTTCATAATGCATTGTTAGTTCAGTCATGAAAAATAACGAATAGTGGAACACTTGACTGTTAGAATATCATCTCATCCTAATTACCGAGATAGTCATATTTTTTGCCAGACATATCCAGTTAGTTCTTAGTACCTACTATGTTGATTACTTCAAAATTTCTTGTTCAATTAGTTTATGATGGGATGATTTGCCAGTTCTATCGTTCCCTGCATGGAGAGGCGACGAGTTGGGCTCAGACTTGAGTAGCAAGCGTCGCCGCCTCTCCATGCACTCGTAGAAAAATGTTACATCTTGACGATAAGGATTCTCGAGTAGCACTATGTTTTTAAAAACTAGTAAAATTATAATATTATAAAAATAGTTTCATGATAAATTTACACATATAATTTTTATGCATTTAGAATGGAATTGGTATTCAAGCTCAACATATTTTCATGATTGAAGAAAAACATGAAGAATTTGGGATAGACTAATTGACTGCACGTTGAATAACCAGATAGAGTAACATTAAATAAATAATTAACAACTACCTTATACTAAATGAACATATGAGCATACTAAATTAAAATCTTAAAATTGTGACATCTCAATGATAAATGAACATCTCTGAATTTTTTGAAAACATATCCTCCCAGTGCACTAAGTAGACATATCTCAATTGTAATTAAAAGCTGAACATCATAGATTTCTTCAGAGACGGCTTCTGTATGGTCCCAAATATTGTTGGATGGAGAGTTGTAAAGAATTGTTGCTAGCTTTTTTCTATATTCATCAATGTCTTCATGCATAGTTTACGATGATATGTTATCTCACGAGATAAAATAAACAGTTAACGTGTTCAACACCAAGTGTTACCGAAAAAAATAGTTAGACAGACTCCATTCCAGTACTCTATGAACTTTATTATGAATAGTCCACTTGAGGTCCTACATATTATATTGACACATTAAACTCCAAATGTTGTGCGTACCTATCGTTCTTTCTGGCCAAGTATCATATGCTGTTATCTCAAGTTGTGACATTTCAATCAGTCCACGAATAAGAAAAATGAATTTCAACATACCAGTGCTTTACTGACGTACATATTGGAAGGAAGATCTGCCTTGAAATTATAGCTGAAGTTAGAGAACTACTATGTTTTAAAAAATGTACAAGATAAGCACATATTAATTACCATGTCATGGCACTAATCACATTTTCTCACAAAACAGCTAGAAGATATAGAGCAATATTGTCCAGTTGTTGGAACAAGAAGAAACGCATATAGCAACTCAATGGCTTGACCAAATAAAAACATCATGGAAAGTCACCGTCATACAAAATTTGTCACTACAAGAAGATTTGTATGTTATGTAACTGCTACAAGAACAACTTTTTTCACTACCTACTTGTATGTTATTACTTCTCTAATATATAATTCATTCTATTAGCGTCTCATGTGGGCTATTTGTATTAAAATAATGGAGCACTGGCAAGGTAATAGGTTGTCCAATGAATTCACGCATGTAAGTTTCACTAAATATTTCTGCATCATCTTTGCTTTCTCCAATTGTTTATTTATATCTAACAAATACCTATATAAATTATGCAGGAAGATATAAAAAATTTTAGAAGAAAGTTAGCTGCAATCTTAGAGAACTCTCACTAACAAGGATAACAAGAAGATTTAAAGCATGCTACACATTCCGAAATACTATCCAAAATCAATGTCTTCGTTCTGATTACTTTTATATAAGGAGTTAGTATTAAAAAATGGATTGTTCCTTTCTTGATTTAGCACGTATTTTCAATAGTTTGTTGTGAACATTTGTGTGTGTACCGTTTTCTGCAATATACTATATTATCAGGTTTACCGATCATAACTTCATGGTGCTACTTTCGACTTCTCAAATCTGCACAAACAATTACACAAATGCAATTTCAATTACAAATTTATACTCTTTGGATTTGGAATGTTCTGAAATTCTCGAAAATATTTACCTCCTTGTGATGCCAAGACCTTTCCTTTCCCCTTACTATTCATTTGCTGCTTGTTGCCTACCGGTTGCCCTTTGCCTGCTGCTGCCCTGCCTTCTCCTACTGCCTGCCCATCCCTGGCTGCGCACCTTGCCCCTGGGCTGCTGCCGCCGCCCGAATGCCCTTCACTGCTGCTGCCGCTTCCTGCACTGCTGCCACCGCCTCTCGAAGCTGTGCCAAGGTGCTCGCAAGCCATGCTTGCTCCACATGCCCTTGCCGCTGCGCGCCTCGGGCCGAGCCCCTAGCGGCCGATGCCCTTCTGCGGCTCCGCTTGTCCGCCGCCTCACACACACCCGAGCCGTCAATGGTAGAGTTGGGGAAGTTTGAAAGACCTAGGGAATGACAGAAGAGGAGGAAAGGAGGATGGTAAATCCAATCAATTCCCGGTCACGGTGGAGCGGGGCACGGCGTGCTCGTGATGGCTGTCGGCGGCGGCCCGGGGCGTGGCGCGGTGGTTGTCAACGGCAGCGGTAGCCCATGTGACGAAGGAAAGGGAACGGAGCAGATTTCTCTCGAGCCGCCGTTTCTCTCGAACGGTAATCCGACTGAATTTCTCTCGATTGGGATTTGACGAAGTAAGGAAACGCGAAAATACAAAAATACCCCCCATGCAAAAAGATGAAAAGACAAATATACCCTTTTTCAATTTATACTACAAGCTAACCGGGTGAAAGATCAGATGAATCTACACCGTTAGATCGTCTATACTACTAATATATACTTGTAGTATAGTGTACCATAAAAGTCTTCTATTATTAACCCCCTCTGGCAGATGCACGGTTATGAAGAATCTCCGAACCGCTGCCGTGATCTCATCTCGAAACACGAATTTTTATCATTTTTAATTTTATTTATTTAAAGATTTGCAAAAATAATTTTTCGTTTCGAAATATTGCAGAACTAATCTCCAATCGCCCTCTGGGAGGGCGAGATTTAAAAATCGCCCTCCCAGAGGGCGATTTTTATGACGTGACAGACGGCCGTTGGGCGCCGTCTGCCGCGTCGCCGCCTTTTTGCAAAAAAGACCCTTGCCGCCCTCGGCAAGGGCAATTTTTGACTGTTCCTCGGGCGGCCGCCGTGGCAATTTTGCAGGCGGCCCCCTTGCCGCCCTTACAGAGGGCGATTTTTGCCTGCGCAGGGGGCGGCCTTTAAAAAAGATGATTTTTGATTTTTTATAAAGTTAAACTATTTTCACTTTATTTAAGTAAGGTTATACAAATATAACAACATTTGTAACATTAAAAACTATCAAAATATATGTAACGTTAAATATAATAAAACTAAGTTGATAATATAAATGTTACCATTTTTTTTATAAACTTGATTAAACTTTTAAAAAGATTGATTTGAAAAAATCGAAACGACTTGTAATATGAAACATGTAGCAGATAAATTGTACTATTTTTTTTTGTAAGAAAACAAATTTCCTTGTAATTTGCTACTGAAACACATCAAAGCTGATCAGTTTTGTGTTCTCGATGAGAATATGGAAAAAGTGCAACTATAACTATAGAGGGGTGCGGCAAATTTGCAGGTAGCCCCCTCGCCGCCCTTGCAGAGGGCGATTTTTAGCGTAATCTCGTCCTCTGCAAGGGCAATTTTTGGTCGGCATCCCATAAAGCCCCAATGGCCCGAGGAGGTGCTCATTTCAACCGGTCACAATTGAAGGAAAAAAAAGAGAGAGGTGAGGAAGAAGGAGAAGAGCCGCGAAGCGTTGTTGCTGTGCTTATTCGATCGCAGGTTAGTACAATATCCCGACGTATGGTTATATTTTGTGTCGCATACTAGTGTAATTACCATGTATTTGAAATTTGTGAGTAGATCTATAGCACTTAGATGTGGACCCTAAATTTTTTGCGAGTAGATCTGTAGCACTGTGAGTAGATATGTTGAAATTTGTGAGTAGATTTGTAGCACTTAGAAGTGTGAATAATTTTAGGCTAGATTTGTTGTGCACACGTTTGGTTTGTAGTAGTACTATATTTGACCGTATGAAGGGCGTTTACAATATTTGATAGTTGTTTTTTAAACTGTAGGATGCCAAGGCGTGGAAAAGCTACCAACTCAAGGTAACGTAAATCGTTTCTGTGATATTTTGTGTTATTCGTTGTGCGTGAAATGAGGAATCCTAGATTAACGGGTTAGGGTGTTTCATTTATTGTTGACTTGTAGTTATCGCCCGAAGACTGAAAATGCCTTCAACCCATTGCCTTTGCCTAGCGGTGTTCCAGTGCCCATGTGCTGGCGCAGTGATCCTTGCAAGGTAGCCAAGTCCGATGAAGAGGAGACGTACATGCAAAGATACTGGATGTGTGCCAATTTTGAGTTTGAGCCAACACCTGAGATACGCCGCATTAACTTAATGGTGAGGAACTGATGTTTTGTAATAATTATTTGGTGTATTAAGTAGTGTTGAACAACTTATTTGATTAGTAAACATTTCATTTGTGGCAGACCCCTCCACCGCTATGTGATTTTGAGTAGTGGATTGACACCGACATCAAGCCACAAAATAAGGAGCGGTTGGAGTACATGCGGCAATGGGATGCAGAGCGCAAGGAGAAGATAGAGCAGAGACGCAAGGAGGAGGCCGCAGAAAAAGAGCACAAGACTGAGGCGGATAGGAGGCGTGTTGCTGCGTACAGGGAGGAGCGGGAGCGGAAGCTTGAGCGTGCGCGGCGAGCGAAGGCAGCAATGGAGGAGAATCCCGATGCACAGAGAAAGGGAAAGTGGCCTCGTTGCACTCAGTAGTATGCACGAGTTGGTAGTTGTATGGTGTATCGATGAATAATGTTGCGTAACCTCGCAACGTGTAGCGAACTAACGAACTTGAAATGTTATTTCGCGTGTCTTCCATTTTCCCTTCCCTTCTCGCTGTTGTACTCCGTTTGTGTTTCTCATTCACTTACTTTGATAACGACCAATCGTAGCCCTCTGTTACGCGCCGAAAGTTTTTCGTCGTTTCGTTGAGTAGATGTAGCGAATGACATGAAATGTTTTCGTGACATATGAGTGCGGCGATCGAATAGAGTTATATACAAAGAGGTAACACAAAGTTACTAACTGTAAATATTACAAACATGTAGCACTAGTAGGCGAGGCCTCTTACCCCTACCCCTCCTAATGTGCCCCTGAGAGTACGTCAACCTCTCAGCGGGCACGGCACGACCAGCGCGGACATCTGGTGCGGGCGTGTGCTGCGGCTGCTCCTAGCTCTGTGGTGGTAGTGCTCCACCAAGCTGAGAGGCGCCGAGAACGTCCTGCTCTGGGTCCTCCAGGTCGTCGAAGTCGTCGCCCTCACCAGACCCGCCCGTACTGGGCCCGCCCGCCTGCGACGAAGACTCGCCCGAACGGAAAATCCCCGCCGGGTAGTATCCTCCTGCAGATGACAAAAGTTAAGCAACATTCCGCCCAAATAGTACGTTTGTTGCACTCATCGCAAGACGCTTGCTGACCTGGTGGCTGACTGAAGGGTGGAGGGACGGACGAACCGCTCGCTCGAACAAAGGCCGACGTGCTGGGCGGAGTCGCGAATGGCCGAGGGATCGACGATCCACTCGCTCCAGTAGAGTGTCCTGTCAGCAGCGTCGGACCTAGTAGACATTCAGTTTGTAATAACATGGCGAAGGTTTCGCATAGTGAGAAGGTACGGAACTAACCTGTGGACACACCAGCACCGTGCGATGTCGATCCTGGTGTCGGGCCGCGTGGACGTGGAACAACAGCTGCCGGTGGAGGTACCGCGTCCACGGCCGAACGACAAGAGAGGACGCGCAAGATCGAACGCATCTTCGTTTGCATCCGCTCGAACGTCAACCTCTGCTCAACGTCGTTCAGGTGCAGTCCAGCGTCCAACCTCAGCATCACCGCGTTGATGTCGGCGTTCATGGCGCGTGCAGCGTTGACCTACGGGAATCATTATTAATTAGGTTTGTCAGTCTCATATGTACGAACCACGTAGTACGAAAACAAGAAGTACGAGAAACATGGACGTACCCCCAGGAAGTACTCCTGGTCACGGTGCACGGGGTAGGTGTCCCTGACGCCTGCCTGGTGTAGCTGTGGAGCGGCCACGGTGAAGGTGACGCGGGCACGTGTGCGCGACAAGTACCACCGAAGGTAGGCAGTGTAGTTCTCCTCCGAGTGCGGGTGGACCTCAGCAATCACCTCCTCGGTGGCTACCAACCAGTCCTCGACGTACGGCAAGATCCGAGGTGCCCACAGTGTCCCTGCGTGCTGTCCCCGTCGAGTCAACCTGCAAAGAACATAATGGTCATCGAACGTTCCGCGCGTAGTCGACATAACAATAGTAAAGGTGAAAGAGAAATACTCACTGGTGGTCTTGGGGCGCGACGGGTATCGGTACGTTCACTGGGAAGCCCTGCCTCAGTCCGAACTGCCTCATAACACGGTAAGGGCAATGAGGCTCGACGAAGATGTCGAAAACCAACGGCACCACTGTCAACCAGTACGCCGCGTCACGCGTGCACAAGGCAGACAGACCTAGAGGTGCTCTCTCCGCGACCACGTGGTGCGTGTAGGGCTCCCATACGACGTCCGAAGGCTGCAGACGGTCGAACTCGAAGACAAACTCCGGGTAGCTCCGTCTGACCTGGACGTGGGCGTAACGGCGCTGCAACACAAGGAGAACCAACTCGTCAGAACATCAGTCGAACACAATCTGAAATTTGAAATGAAAACAATTTGTATTTACGTTGCGGCGGCACCAGTACGTGCCCATCGTCGGCCCGTCGGCTGGGTGGTCCGGTACCGGTCCTGAAGCGTATGCAGCGGTGTCGACGATCGGTCGGCCGATCGTGAACCGCTTAGCTGCCCAGAGCTGAATAAGGAGAGGGCAGCCTGCGAAAATCGCTCCAGGATCCGTCTTGCAGCAGGCCTCGCACAGCCCACGGTACGTGGCTGCGAGGACTGCAGAACCCCAGCTCCACTGCGGCACGGCCCCTAGCTCCGCATCCGCGATCGCCCGGGCGTAGTGGATCAGGCCCCTGTCTACTGCGTGCCCGGTGGTGCTGGTGAACATCACCCAGCCAAACATCCACAGTAGGTACGCCTCTAAGGACCGTCTGAGCGAGTACTCATTGGCGTCGGGGTGGAGCTGGTCGGTCTACAACAAAAAGCAAACGATTATTTGCAATTAGGCATTATTAGTTTTTAATCAATTAAAACCGATGCAAAGGGTTTGAAAATTTGCAGTTAGGCCCCAAGTCGCCCTCTGGGAGGGCGATTGGGGATTAGTTTTGCAAATTTTTGAAACCTAAAATTATTTTTGCAAATCTTTAAAAATTAAAAATTAAAAATGCTAAAAATTGTATAAGTTAACTTACTGTGAACTGCAGGAGCCAAGCCTTCGTAGGCCCGGCGGTGGTGTACATGTTCGGGGGAGCAACTCCAGGGAGCCCAGGTAGCCTCGTCACGGGAGCGAATCGCTCCATGATATCGTCCCTCCAGCCACCCGCACCGTCCACTGGGCCGACTGCCTCCCGGCCAGTGGAAGCCCAAGCAGGTACGCGACGTCCTGCAGTGTAGGTGCCATCTCCCCACAGGGGAGATGGAACGTGTGCGTCTCCGGCCGCCACCGATCTACCAAAGCAGCCAGCAGCGACCGGTTCGCATCCCAGCGCTTGGCCGGGTCGTTCTCGTCCGCCCGCGCCTCAACAAGCCTGCATATCGCTATCAGGCCTGCCTCACGCAACCTGCGTACCGTGGAGTTCAACATTAGTACCACATTCCAAATAGCCAAAAAAAGCCATCAAGTAATTAAGCTCTATCGTACCACGGAACGTGTCGCGGATCGGCCCGCAACAACTCGCGCGACGGGCGTGGACGAAAGGTGGTAAACTGCGCACCCTGCACCGCCGACAAGTACGAACGGTGGCTCCTGTCCAGTGCCCTACTGAGGAGAGCCGGTGTCTCGTCCGCCATACCTGCATACGTAAGAGTGATTACAAATAAGCAATTGATAACGAAGAAAACATTACACAAATTGTTCATTACAATGGTAATTCGTAACGCTAAAGGTACACTACACAAATGATAGCAACATTACAATAGTTAATGTCTCAGAACGATAAATATTACACACATGACAAATGACAACAACATTACAATAGTTCATGTCTCACAAGGATAAATATTACACACATTATAAATGACAACAACATTACAATAGTTCATGTCTCACAAGGATAAATATTACACACATGACAAATGACAACAACATTATAAATACTACATCAATTGGATCACCGCTAGACTAAAAGGCTGGCAGGAATAATCAAGTCATTGCATCGTCAGCGGATGACGTAGTCGACGCACGAGAACGCCTAGGACGTGGTCGCCTCGTTGTTGTTCCTTCTCCCGATGGACGGCGGCCATCAGTTGCCTGTCCAGATAGATCAGAACCTACGACGGTTGGAGATTGCGAATTCTTCGGGCATTTCTTGTAAGTATGCCCGCGCTCATCGCATTTGCTGCACCGTAGAGTCCTCCCCTGCCTCCGACTTGTCCATGTCGTTTCTGATGTGTCTCGACTGACGCCGGCCCTTTTTCAGCCTTAACTTCGACGGATCTGGAATGTAGAACACCTATGGCCTCATAGTTGTATAAGATCCAGATATCCCGAACCCATATATCTCCTCCTTCCATGTATGAAATATTGCTTCTTTCCTATAGTAGGGTGACACATAGATATCGGGAAGTATGCCGCAATCCCCAGCTGCTGCAAGTACGTGTGAGCAAGGCAGATGTCTAAGCTTGGGCTTCATGCAGCTACAACTGCAACCGCCGTCCGCATGAAGCACACATTCCTGCACAGCTTGAACGCGGTTGATGCCGCGCCTTCGCTTGTCCACACACATGATCTCGTACCTATGAACTTGGGTACCTTGGGGAATAACTCTGTGCTTCATAGCCTTTGCTATTTTATCTTGCATGTACTTTGTCACCACACTCCCAAATACAATTTTGTTATCTTGCATCGAAGGGCAATTTTCTTGTATCTGTCCCTGAAGTATGCCTGAGTGCCATGAAGGATAAATTCCACAATACCGATCAGTGGGAGTCCTCGCACTCCTCGCATCACCCAGTTGTACCCCTCGGCTAGGTTGGTTGTCATTATACCATACCGAGACCCGTCAGTGTCATACAACAGAGACCACTTTTCTTTCGGTTCATTCTCTATCCACTGCGAGAAATTATGTATTGATGATGCCGACCTTTTTCTCATTGTTGGCGGGTCATCATGTAGTGGACCAAGAGATACTGGAGGATCGTCATCCTGTGGCCGACGAGATTGCTTGTCGGTTTGCTTTGTTGTCAGCTCATCCAACCTCCTCCACAACTCATTGAATTTTTTCTCCTGATTTTGACCACATAGCCTCTTAAATACATCCATCAGGTGCTTGTTCTTGAATTGCTTGTAGAAATTGGCTCCCATATGACGCATGCACCACCTACTCTGAACATCATGCCACCTGGCTGGAAGTCCCCTCTCCGGCCAACCATTCTGCAGGTAGTCAATTGCCTTCAACATGCCCGCATGACAATCATGAATGAGGCAAACATTGGGCCTCATACGCACGACTTGGCAGCGAACTCTCTCCAAGAACCAATACCAGCTTTCGGTGTTCTCACTCTCGACAAATGCAAACACCATAGATAAAACCTGGTTGTTCCCATCGGCTCCAATCGCCGTCAGTATCTGACCTCTGTATTTGCTTGTCAAGAAGGTTCCATCTATGCACAACACATGGCGACAGTGCACAAATGCGTTGATGCAAGCACCCAGCGAGAAAAAGGCTCTTTGCAGCACGCTCTTGCTCGGGTCATTAGACAACGGAAAGGTCTGAATGTCATAATAGGTATTGGGGTTTCTCTGCGCAATGATGCCTAACAGACGAGGCAAGTTATCATAGGATGCTTCAAATGTACCATACCTCATCTCCAAAATCTTTTGTTTCGTCCTCCAAGCCTTGTAGTAGCTTATAGTATACTTGAATTTGTTTTCAATGTGCCTAATAATGGAGCCCGGTTCAAAGTCCGTGTTACAAACCACATCGCTGTACATCTCACCGGCAACAAAAGCTGAGGTAATGTTGCGGTGATACTTATCAACCCCTGGCAACCAACATGTGTGCTCACCAACAATGCTCACTTTCCAATAATCATTCCATTTTCCCTTATATGCATGAACGCGCCACGGACAATCATCCTTCGTGCACTTCACGTCATACACACAGTTGGTAGACTTCACCACCCTAAACTCTCTATGCAAGGAGACCGCCCAATGCTTCACCGCCTCTTTCATGTCTTCCTTATGCGCATACCTGGCACCTTGGATTACCTCGTTATCCTTGTATTCAAAGGGTGCTTGCTGCCCCTCTGAGATAACAAGTTGAGAGAAATCGGCTTTTGTCCAATCAACGGGCAGTACATCTTCCTCTTCGTCTGATGATTCATCGCCCTCTGCCAGCTTATTTTCAGAATCTTCCCTCTCCATTTCCTCAACAATTGCTTCGATTCTCTCCCCCTCATCCGCCACGCCTATTGCCTCCTCCAACCTTACTTCGTTACCCCCAGTTCACATCGATGGTCCAACATTCTCCACAGCATTGCTAGGACCTTCACCATTCTCTGTTTGCACTGTAACACTGCTATCGATTTCATCCAATGCCACAAAAATAATAAGGGGCCAGGACCTTTCAAATGCCATCTCTACATAACGTTTCCAGGACTCGGTGTTATCTACAGGCATTAGTTCCCAATAATATCCTTCCGTTGCACGACTGACTACAACGGATAGAGACATTGTGTTCACTCTTGTATTCACTTTAAATCCACGTAGTAACCAACTATAGACTGACTCAAATGTTTTATCGGCTGGCCTATCGATGCCCTTCAATTTCATACTAAATTCTGACAGATCAACACTATCTCGACCATATCTAACATTGCCTTCACCGTGAACTATCTGAAATATGACCTTGCTTGCCATTGTGCCTGATAAACACATTCAAACTGAGTTTATTTCATAATACGAATATGTTGCCTAGATCAATCTGTGCCTAAGTTAAATTCTATAACATTATGTTCTCTCTTCTAGATCTTAAAATATACCAAACTGGTTTTTTCATCTAGATGTATCGCCAATCATACTTATTTTCTACATATGTTCATTCAAATCGGTCAAATTCCATCAAATAAATCATGTCGTAATTTATAAATCAATAACTAAGTGCTACACACAGGGTTTGATTTACCGGCGGTAACCGCGCGGTTACCGTGATTACCGCCCGTACCGTGGGGGTACGGTTACCCGTACCGCGCGGCACGGTTTAACGAATTTCGCCCGAATTCAAAAATATATAAAAAAAGAAAATAAACAAAAAAAATAGTGACGGTAGTGCTTGATTTGTAGTGTTTTATGGTGAAGAAATTTCTCAAAAAAGAGTAATATTTATATTCAAATTTGAGTTCAAAACGAAAAATAAATTTAAAAATTGGAAAAAGAAAAAAAATGGGCCGGCCCGTTACTGTGCCGCCCGTCACACATCGCGCGGTAACCGCGCCAAACCGCGCGGTTACCGCGCCATACCGCATGGTAACCGCGGTCGATACCACCGTTTGCCCGAATTTTTGAATTCAAATTTCAATTTGCAAATTTGTCGCGGTTTTGCGCGGTTACCGCGGTAACCGCCGTACCGCCGGGTAGCGGTAACCGGGCCCCCGGCGGTAAGTCCATGTGTAGGCTACACATCTATTCAAATATTAAACAAAATTCTACACAAAAAAATGTATACATAGGTAAGGATATATCCTACATTTTAAAATCCAGATCATCGTGCTACACATCTATTTAAATAATATAGGCATAGATCACAATATATTCTATAGGTTCATCTAAATCGGTTCGTCCTAGGTCAAACTCCCTAAATTATATCATGCACTAATTTATAAATCAAGATCTTACTACTAAACAACTATTCAAATATTCACAAAATATTCTTTTTTTATAATAATCTACACAAAATAAATAACACAAACATATAGCGGGACATTGTATTTACCTGCGATCGAGTATGCACACCGACAGGGCTTTGCCGCTCTCGTTCTTCTTCCTCACCCCTCTCTCTGTTTTTTTTTCTGGAATCTCGAGCGCTGTAAATGACGTCGTCGTCAACGAACTCGGCTTATGTAGGGAGATTAGGCAAAAATCGCCCTTGCAGAGGGCGAGATTAGGCAAAAATCGTCCTCTGCAAGGGCGGCGAGGGGGCCGCATGCAAAATTGCCAGGGCGGCCGCCCGGCAAAAATCGCCCTTGCCAAGGGCGGCAAGGGGGCCGCCTGCAAAATTGCCAGGGCGGCCGCCCTTTGGCAGGCGGCCTCCCGGGGAGGGGAAAAATCGTCCTTGCCGAGGGCGGCAAGGGTCTTTTTTGCAAAAAGACGGCGACACGGCAGACGGCGCCCAACGGCCGTCTGCCACGTCGGAAAAATCGCCCTCTGGAAGGGCGATTTTAAGAACTCGCCCTCCCAGAGGGTGAGAGGAGATTATTTCTGCAATATTTCGAAACGAAAAATTATTTTTGCAAATCTTTAAATAAATAAAATTAAAAATGCAAAAAATTCCAAGAAACACTGCCCAATTGCGTTGAAAGAATCGGGCTGGAAAGCCGTCTGGCCCAGGAGCTTTGAGCGGGCCAATCTGAAACAGTGCGCCAGAGATTTCATCATCCGAGAAGGGTTTCCAGAGATCAAAATTCATGCCCGCATCCACCCGAGGCGTTAATAGCACAATTAAATCCTGCGGCAATACATCGTCATCTTTAGTGAAAAGTTTTTGAAAGAACTCCGTGATCATCTTTTCCAATTCTTCTTTATTCTCAACATACCTATTATCCTCAGCCTTTAGCCTTCTGCTCTTATTCTTCCTCGACCGCCAGGCAGCTTGCTGGTGAAAGTACTTTGTGTTGCGATCGCCTTCTTTCAGCCAAGAAATACGTGATCGTTGCAACCACATCATTTCTTCTCTATACAACAACTCGTCCATGCGCCTCAACAATCTGTTGATTTCACTAGTATTACCTATCGGCTCCGAAATAGATAGCTCTTCCACTTTTCGCTGGCATTCTTTCAATTCCTTCTACACTTAAGGTGGCGTTTGGATCAGGGACTTATTTTTAGTCCATATCACATCGGATATTTGAGTACTAATTAAGAGTATTAAACATAGACCAATAATAAAACTAATTGCATAAATGAGTGCTATTTCGCGAGACAAATTTTTTAAGCTTAATTAATCCATAATTAGCATATATTTACTGTAGCATCACATCGGCTAATCATGGATTAATTAGACTCATTAGATTCGTCTCGCAAATTAGTCTAAGGTTATGAATGAGCTTTATTTTTAGTCTACGTTTAATATTTTTAATTAGTATACAAACATTCGATATGACAGGGACTAAAAAAAATCCCTGAAAACAAACAGACCCTACGACTCCAGTCCCTTGGGGATACCATAACAGACTTCAATTTCTGGGTCACGTCCCCTAGATCCCCCGCTCTACTTCCCATTTCCCAGGCTTGTTTAATCACTTCCGGGAGAGATTCTTCACGTTCCCACGTTATCTTGTATCGCAAGGTTCGCCTGGGTTGGCAATGGACCTCCTTTACAACTTGGAGCAGGATCGGGCAATGGTCCGAGCGAGAAGACGACAAATGGGATAGTTTAGCATCTGAGAAGAGATCACTCCAACTCGGTGTTGCCACTGCCCGATCCAATCGAACTCTCACATTTCTGCTCTCTTGCTGCTTCTTGTTGTATGTCCATGGCAAACCTGAGAAACCAATATCATGCAAATCACATTGAGACAAAACTTTCCGGAAGTCCAACATTTATTTATTATTTTATTATAAAATATTAGTTTAACCTGTAATCGTTATTTATTAGTGCTAAATGTTAGCCCTTAATTGCTGTCACGCATGTGTAGGCATAAGAACTTGGGAGTCGGACTGGGTTGTTGGCTGCGATACAACAAAATGAAAAATACGCGTGACATATCCTGCCCATGTGTCTGCGCGAGCCAGGCGCCCCCGCTTTCTGAGGCCGTGTTCTAATGCCTACACTCCCAACTTGTCGGTCTCTTTTTTCACGAGCACGTTTTTCAAACTGTTAAACGGTATGTTTTTTTCAAAAAAGTTTTTATACGAAAGTTGTTTTAAAAAATCATATTAATTTATTTTTTAAAAAATAATTAGTAAATATTTAATTAATTATAAAAAAATACGTCGTTTCGTTTTGCGTATGCGAAAGATGAGTTTTCAATCTCATCTCCCAAACACAACCTAAATGTACCGGATAAAAATCCCTTCCTTTTTTCTTTGCTAACATCAATTCCACAAGGACGCAATATAGTTTGCCGGCCTAATGAAGCGATCACCCCTTGCAAGCGAGGTCAACCTCCAACTCCAAAGTCCAAACTCACCTATGGCCTAGCTTTGACAACTGCGGAGTACTATACGGGTATTCGTCTCGCCCGGCACATCGACGCCCGCGCTGCCGCACGCTGAGCACCGTCCACGCGCGCATCGGAAATTTCCCTTTCTTTCGTCATGGACTCCGGCTACTCCTCGTCCGCCGCCGCCGCCGGAATGCACGTCGTGATCTGCCCATTGCTCGCCTTCGGCCACCTGCTCCCGTGCCTCGACCTCGCCCTGCGCCTGGCGTCGCGTGGCCACCGCGTGTCGTTCGTCTCCACGCCGCGGAACATATCCCGCCTCCCGCCGGTGCGCCCCGCGCTCGCGCCGCTCGTCTCCTTCGTGGCGCTGCCGCTCCCGCGCGTCGACGGGCTCCCCGACGGCGCCGAGTCCACCCACGACGTCCCCCACGACAGACCAGACATGGTCGAGCTCCACCTGAGAGCCTTTGACGGGCTCGCCGCGCCCTTCTCGGAGTTCTTGGGCACCGCGTGCGCCGACTGGGTCATCGCCGACATCTTCCACCATTGGGTCGCCGCCATTGCCCTCGAGCACAAGGTTGCACCAAATCCTACCAAATCTAGCTTTGCAGTAACCTTACCTTAATCACTACTTCCATGACTCCATTATTCTTCGGATGTTGCTGCGTTATTCGCAACAGGTGCCATGTGCAATGCTTTTACTGAGCTCTGCAAATATGATTGCTTCCATTTTCTTACCCGATCGACGGCTCGAGCGCGCGGAGTCGCCTGTGGCTGCCGGAGAGGGACGACCGGCGGTGGCGCCAACGTTTGAGGTGGCGAGGAAGAAGTTGGTACACATCAAAGGCTCCTCGGGAATGTCCAACGCCGAGCGCTTCTCCTTGACGCTCTCGAGGTGCAGCCTCGTCGTCGTGCGGAGTTGCGTCGAGTTCGAGCCGGAGACCGTCCCTCTCCTGTCCACGCTCCGGGGCAAGCCTGTTGCCTTCCTTGGCCTTATGCCGCCGTCACCTGAAAGCGGCCGCGAGGACGGCGAGGACGACACCGTCCGCTGGCTCGATGCGCAGCCGGCCAAGTCCGTCGGGTACATCGCGCTGGGGAGCGAGGTGCCACTGGGCGTGGAGCAGGTCCATGAGCTCGCGCTCGGGCTGGAGCTCGCCGGTACGCGCTTCCTCTGGGCACTGAGGAAGCCCACTGGCGTCTCCGACGCCGACCTCCTCCCTGCCGGCTTCGAGGAGCGCATGCGTGGCCGCGGCATCGTGGCGACGAGATGGGTTCCTCAGATGAGCATACTAGCGCACGCCGCCGTGGGCGCGTTCCTGACCCACTGCGGCTGGAACTCGACCATCGAGGGGCTCATGTTCGGCCACCCGCTGATTATGCTGCCGATCTTCGGCGACCAGGGACCGAACGCGCGGCTAATGGAGGCGAAGAACGCCGGAGTGCAGGTGCCAAGAAATGACAGCGATGGATCGTTCGACCGAGATGGCGTCGCGGCGGCTGTTCGGACCGTCGTGATCGAGGAAGAAAGTAGCAGAGTGTTTGAAGCCAGTGCCAAGAAGCTGCAGGAGATCGTCGTGGAGATGGCCTGCCATGAGAGGTACATCGATGGATTTATTCAGCAATTGAAATCCTACTAGGAGTCTAGGACTGAAAAATCTACGAGATACGCCTCTGAGATCAATGGAATAATAACAACCATGTTGTTGGCCATGTACTGTAAACGATTTCCAACGATAACTCAGGCCGGCTTCTGTCGCCCGGCCTGACAAAAAAATCAATGGAATAATGCTATCTTTTTATATTTTTTCCCAAAATTTGCAGATGGAGAGAAAAACGGCAATACTGACTTTCATTAGCTTTTTTTCGTTGTCGCTTATCAATTTGGTCTCAACATAATTAAAGTTAACATCGAATTATCCTTAAAATTTTATATAGTCTCATAATACCACATTTTGCTGTGTCAGGGTCCTTTTGAAAAAAACACTCCCTCCATTTTATATTATAAGTTGTTTGATTTTTTTTTTGTTAGTCAAAGTTTTTTAGGTTTGATCAAATTTATAAAAAAAATTAGTAACATCTACAATACCATAATAGTTCCATTAAATCTAACATTGAATATATTTTGATAATATGTTTGTTTTTATTAAAAATATTAGTATATTTTTCTACAAATTTAATTAAACTTAAAGAAATTTGACTAAAAAAAAAATCAAACGACTTATAATATAAAACGGAGGGAGTATAAAACTATATTTTGCGGTGGTTTCATAAGGACCCTCATATCAATAACACAAATCGCCATGTTAGGAGCTATGATGCCGATAAACCCTGCTAAACATTAGGATAGTTCCAATAAGCGTCATACCGTAGTGGGCTGGGCTATGCATGTTGAACCAACCAATGGTGGTGGGCTGGGCTCATCTGGGCGCCTTGCTGGCGCTGCCATCCTCATTTGATGACGGTGGCATGAGGCCAAGGGGAAAGAGTTGTGCTCACCGTGCCACGATTCAGATGAGGTTGCACGTAGCCATCGGCGGATCCCGCAATTCGTATAACCAGATGAAACTCTACGCGTGTTTGCTGTAAAAGTTTAGTGTCATAGTAATAAATAAAAGTAGTATGTAAGATAGCTAGCTAAACATAAATTTACATAAGTTGATATGATTTATGATAATTAAAGTAGTATATAGAATAATGATTCAAATATAAAAGTAAGGTGATATAATTTTATGAGAGAAAAAAATAAGAGAGATAATTTGGACTATAGATTAATCATCTAAGGGTTAAAAACAATTGATATAATATGGCTTAATGAGAAAAGAAAATGAGAAAGATAATTTAGACCATAGATTAATTATCTAAGTGCTAAAAACAATTGATGTGATATGGCTTAATGAGAGAAGAGAGAAATAATATTAACTAAGTGAGAATGAACTTGTGGACCCCCGTTTTCGAAACAGGAATCCGTCGTGTAAACTGTACCATTTTTCTGGATCAAGTAGTCTGATACACACGAACTCATAGTTGAGATACCAAGTACGCATACACGAGCGTTTAGTACGAATTATTACAATAATAGGCCCGAAGGCAATAGTCTTAGAACAGGGGACCAAACGGTCCGAAATACATTCAAAAACAGAAATAGATAAGGCAGCGGATTGAAGGTGACGGCAACGCCATTGCCACAAGCAATGACCGGAACTAAAACCTTCTGAGTGCCATCGTCATCGGCAACCTCCCGGTAGTAGGCGTAAGGATCCTCCGAAGCATCATCTTCGACTTTTGATGGAGTTGTAAATTGCCCAACCGTACTCAGCAAGCCACCACAACAATAATGCATATGATAGAGGGTATTCCAAGGAGTGGCTTCAGGTTCTTTTGCGTAAAGCAAGTTTTGGAAACCTTTTTACAAGCCTAAGAACTAGCATAGACTGATCAAGTTTTAATACCATAGTTCATTAATCAATGACGGTTCTGTCCACCATCTATTATGATCCCAAGGATAGCTTCCCGCCATTGTGTCGTCATGGTTTTTTGGGGTCTACCCCTTCTCATTTCTCAAGAAGTGGATCCACCAGCATAAAAAAAAATTATCATGCAACATCCCATCTCAATCAGTTTAAGAATTTAGAGTCTATCCAAGTGTAATGCACGTCCCAGTGCTCAATAATCGCGAGCACAGCTATTCAAATAGATTTGATTTACTCACACTGCAGTGGATGTACACTTTACCCGTACTCCGCGATTGCCCAATGCATGAGCCTCGTCCCAACACATGAGGCGCGTCACGGTAAAGCATTTCAATAACCTCACATTGGCAGTACCCGCTCCATGAACTTGCATCCTCATGCACTCTAGGCATTACGAGTTTCTAGCAGTGAGAGGAGTTCTGGCGCTCTCGGGGAGAAAAAACTTACACATGCATTAAGTTATAATTAAATTTAGGTTTACACATGACGGTCCTACCGGTGGCGACCCCACCGTAGGCCCCCGCCTCTCATACACATCAAGAAAACCACTATGCATGGATACTACCTCCGCTTGGCTCTTTACTCCGTTAGTTCTATACCGATTCGAGAAGTACAGTTGTACGAGAGTCGTTTCATGCTTAGCTTCATAGCTCGGTCCTTAACTGATCAGGGTTGGCACTTGCCTTTACCGGACACCACCCAAATCCTCCAGTCGTCCCAGTCGAAAACAGTTGTTTAGGTTTATTTTTCCTTTCGCAAATCATGTTATCAATGTCAAGACAATGTGGCGCTCATGTCTCCCCATGCCGTATCTCAACCACCTTCCCAAAGGTAGTTGCCCGAGCATAAAATATTTTGATAAATATGAATATGCATGATTCTAAAGTAGCATGGCTAAGCATTGACAAGTATCAACTAAAAATACACGATAATATGGATGACAAAGATTTGCATGGATAATCAATATCCAAGGCATGACATATAGCAAAGTAGGGCATTCACATATATTCATATAGCATGCAAACTTTATTTTAAATCCAAAATAAGTTTGCAAATTGGTTCAACATGTTCAAGGATTAGTGATGACTTGCCTTGCTCGAAGTCCTACGGGTCTTGGTCCTCATTTGGAATTGCAACTCCCTCGAGGTCTAGAATTACGTGCGAGAGAAATTGATTTGAATTCAATTAGAATTCAAATAAAATCCAATAAAATTCCAATAGAAAAAGATTGAGCGCGAGCGTCGAATTTCGTTATCGATTCTATTATTTATGAAATAGACAAATCTCCGATTTTAATCCATTTTGTCTTAATATATTTGCGTTAATCGATTAAAATATTTTACCTATTTTAATTTACGCGACTCCGAATAAATTAGATTCCGATTAATAATAATTAACCCTAATATTTTAATCCGAACAAGATACTCCGAATATTTAATACTAGGTTCCGATAATAATTAACTCTAATAAATAAATGAATGACTAATTAACCACAATGAATAACTAAGTGGATAAATAGATTAATGGGCGAAAACCGAGTAGATAACTAACAGACTAAATACCTAAATAAATCACCGATTAAATAGATAACCGCATAGGAATTTTCAAAAATAGCCAACGATTAATCCTCCGATTAATATATATGTATATATATATGTAACTTAATAAATATCTAAATAGATAGCTAAATAAATAACCCATTAAACAAATAACCCTAATTTATTTTTCTAGGAGTTTCCAAAATAATCGACGATTAATTTACCGACTATTTTATATATATATATATGAATTAAATTTTCCTGATTTTTCCTAAATTTCCTCTTTTCTTCTATTTTCTTATTTTCTTTTTCCCTTTTCTTTTTCCTTTTCTTTTTCCTTTTTTCTTTTTTCCTCTTTCTTTCCTTTTCTGTTTCTCCCTCTATCTCTCGGCTCTCTCTCCTTCTACTGCCTCTTCTTCTCTTTCTTTTCTCTCCCTCTCTCTCATTCTCTCTCCCTCTCTCTCAATGCAAGCGGTGGCATGGCGGAAGGGAGGCGAGGGGGAACTCACCGGCGACGGCGGCAACGAAGGGCGGCGACGCGGCGGCGGTTGAGGCACGACGACCGGCTCAAAGCGGCAGCCCGGAGCGGCAACGACGGCGGCTCGNGAGCGGGGTGGGGGAGAGATGGGGTGGAGAGGGAGGGGAGGTTGGGGGGGCTTTTATAGGGCCGAGAGGGGCGCGGCGGACGGGACGGCGACGGTGACACGGGAACGCGACGGTGCACGGCGCACAGGGTGCGAGGCGGCGCGGGGCTCAGCGCGGTGCGGGCAGCAGCGGCGCCGTGCGGCGAGGGCGACGCGCGCGGGCGCGGGGCGCGAGGGTACGGTGCGGCAGCAGCGATGGGACGGCTAGGGTCCCCAGTTGAACACCTAGGGAGTGATGAAGAGTGACATTTTTGATTTTGTGCAAATTGAGTTGATTTCCTATTTAAAATTCATCCAAAATTTATAATTTTCACGCAAATGGTTTTTGTTCAACATTTGTATTATTCTACCCTAAAAATTTTATATCACCACATTTTATATTTATATACATTATATATATATATATAGGTGTAGATAATTATATATATATATATATATATATATATATATATATATATATATATATAATATTTCCTATTCGAATTTATATTACCCAATTAATTTTATGACATTTAGGTAGAGTATTTTATTTACCACTAATTTTGCCCAACTTTTATTTGTATAATTTTATTTCTATTATATATTTTGCAATTGTCTATTTTCCCTTTTCTTTTAGGGTTTTTACATAATTAATTTTGATTAATTAAATTCCTCAAATAAAGATCCACATAAAAGAGTGATTAAACTCGGCATGATGCAATTCAATTTAAAGGTTTTTGAAATCTCACGTTTTTTGGGTTTCGTATTTTTGTCTGTCGAATTTTCAAGGTGTTACATAACTATATAGGTATATAGGATATTATAAAAAAATGATGAAGAGATATATTGAAATATTATGTGAATTATGTGGGGCGATAATTTAACATGCTTATATTTTAAAGCTCTAAAATATAATAAATTATAGAATTATAAATAATATAGTATGTTTGCATGATGCTTAAGATATAATAATTGTTAATGAATGATGATGTGACATCTTTGCATGTTGAGCTTTAGAATTTAGTGAGTTGTAACTTTATAGTAAAATAGGATTGAGTTTTTGTTCAAATATAATAGTGTCAAGTGTTTATAATTTTTTCTGTTTGTTATGTTTATTAGTAGGATCAAAGCGATCGGAAAAACATCTCAACCAATTTCATAACCATTTTTTTTAAAACGGTAAAGCCGGAAATGAAAACAATACTGAAAATATAAAAAGCCGAAAACAAACTATACAGACAGAAACATGTTGTATCGATCGAAAGCCGATAGTAAATGTCAGAAACATTGAAGTATTGAACTGTAAAGTCACACATTTGACTTTACATAACTATATAATACTAGAAAAATACCCATGCTTTGCTATGGGTAAAAAAACATATTATAATTTCATAGACATAATATGTTTTTTTTATCAAATACTATGTTAATATCACTTGTTTGCTTATTAGTATATATGTTATTCACTTGTTTAAACCAAATATTAAACCATTCCAAAATATCATAAAAATATCAGGGGTTAATTGGAAAACTGCAAAAGTAGTAGTAGGGTGACGGATTCACTGCCACCATCACTAAAGCCTTTTGAAGGAGTAAAGATGACTAAATAAATTCAAGGTTATATTATATAAATTGCAAATTTTCTCCTTTTAATATTGTAGTCAAGTTAGGAATTTGGTTAAGAAGTTAATGGGCCTCTAAACTATGGGTCAGATAAAGAAATAGATCATAAATATTATCGTATTTAGAAATATGATAATTACCATGATAAAAGAATAATAATTACTATTAGACTACGATAAAAGTTGGAAACGGTCGGTATGACACAAAATCGTTTCCCTTTCCATTTCCCTATTTTTTTTACCATTTCCATTCTAGTTTTGTCAGTAACCATTTCGATATTGCTCGATCGGTAAACATTGAAAACAAGCATCGGCCGATCTGTAATTTTCATGATCGTTTTCACCCCTGTGTATTAGAAAAAGAAAAGTCATTGGGGTCATATATCTCCAATGCTTACATGCTAGCTGCACCCCTGCACGTAGCTACGTACTACATGGAGACCCAAATAACACAAGGTGGCTGCACCCCTAGGTGCTCGGCGAGATCAAACGGAGGGGATCAGGGGAGCCCAAGACGAATGCTAGCCACGACAAGCTCATGACATGCAGGAAACCTAGGGATGGAGAAGGATCTGCTCATGTCCATATGTAGTGCGGCAGTAAGCGTGTAAATCAATCGGCTTGACTCGCGTTCATGCTAGTGCCGTCGTGCTCACTGCTAAGTGCAAGAACTTGTAACAGCTCTATATAAGCCGGCTATGTACCGAGGCTTGCCGGTGTGCATGCAACGGGCGCGACCATGCTTCACAATATTGCTTGAGGGGGAAGTGACGAAAACCAGAAAGTTTTGACCAATTTTCACGAATATGCATCAGCTTTACATATCATTGTATCAAGCATTTAAGCCTGAGAGAAAAAAAAAGAGGGATACAGTGAAACCAATAAAGGAAACAAAAGAAGAAAGAAGGGACAAAGCTCATAAGGCTAAATCTTGCAATATGGATTGGTGATCAAGAAGTTGACACCATGATGTTGCTTCTTCTGCGGTAGCTATAACAACTTCCCTCCAAGTGTGCTGTTAACACTATTATCTCGCTCCTTGCAGATTAGCCAAGCTATCAGGTGACCACAATATCGTACCCTATGTGCACTTGTTTAGATACCTTCTTCCAGCTCTCACACCATGACTTTATTGGAAACGTACTAATTTATTCGATTCATTCCGTGTCGCGAAATCCTTCATTAGCTAAACAACAGAGCAAGAGCGATGGCGAGCCCAGGAGAAGCGCTGAGGCTGCCCTATGGTGCGTTGGATAAAAATCTTCCACAAGGACGCAATTGTCTGGTGACTGGTAATAACGAAGCAATCAAGCCAACTTGCCCGCTTGGAGCAAGCGTGCTCAACCTCTAAAGTCCAAAGTCCGAACTCACACATACGGTCTAGCTTTGACAACTATGGAGTACCACGAACCATCGCATTATCAGGCGTCCGCGATATTCGTCGCCCCCGCACATCGAAGCCCGCGCCGCCGCACGCTGAGCCCGATTGACGAGCACGCGGCGCCTGCTTCTTCCTCATGGACTCGGGCTACTCCGCCGCTGCCGAGATGCACGTCGTGATCTTCCCGTGGCTCGGCTTGGGCCACCTGCTCCCGTGCCTCGACCTCGCCCAGCGCCTGGCGTCGCGGGGCCACCGCGTGTCGTTCGTGTCCACGCCGCGTAACATATCCCGCCTCGCGCTCGCGCCGCTCGTCGCCTTCGTGGCGCTGCCGCTCCCGCGTGTCGAGGGGCTCCCGACGGCGCCGAGTCCACCAACGACGTCCCCAACCTGAGAGCCTTTGACGGGCTCGCCGCGTCCTTCTTGAAATTCTTGGGCACCGCGTGCGCCGACTGGGTCATTATCGACATCTTTCACCATTGGGCCGCTGCCGTCGCCCTCAAGCACAAGGTTGCACCAAATTTACGGAGATTATGGGTATCATATACCTACACGGCTAGTTTATCCGACTGATTATAGGGGGTAGGTTATAGATGAGGATTATGTAATAGGCTTAGGACTTAAGTATTACGTTACCTTGTGTATTAAGGAATGACTTATAGTCCTAAGTCGTGAGTATTACGGGTAATGTTAGGTGTCCTATACCATATGTAGGTTGGTCTTCGACTTGTGAGCCTGCCCTTTGAACCTATATAAAGAGGGCAGGATGTCCCTTGAGGGGCATGAGAGCAATAGCAATTAGCTAGGCTTTTCATCATACACAACTTGATCACGAGATCAATAAACAACTCGGCGGATACTATCCCCGAAACAGGAGTAGGGTATTACTTCTTTATAGGAGGCCTGAACCTGTCTAATCCCTTTGTCTACTAACCCATCGTGTATGACACTTGTGCACTACCCCCTTTTCTCATTGCCGAAATCAGGTTTCGACAGTTGGCGCGCCAGGTAGGGGGTGCGTCAAGTTTTCATCTCGCCGACAAGCGCGATGGGATTTACATCAGGCATCGACGACTTCGCCTTCCCACCAGGACAGGCGTACCGCTTCGGCAGTCTTGACTTCATCACCGACAGCTTCGGCAAGATTTCTCTCCTTGACTCGGATTCGAACTAGTCAGGAGTAGAAAACCATTCGGCGCCGTTTGGGTTACCAAACACCGCTGAAATCTACCCCAACTTTCTCTCTTCCGAGTCGAATCCGAACCACTCGGAAGAACTTTCCGCATCGGCGCCACACTATGGTCCAAGCTCCAGGAAGATCGTCGTCGTGATTCAACCTGTCGAATCGTGCTCATCCAGCGAGATCGCCGACTACATCAGCTTCTCGAATTTCGATGATCTTTACGATATTTCCACGGAGAACATCAACGACTCCGACTTCGACGACAACTACGCTCCGCTATTTTTCAACGTTCTCATGGCCGACTTAGGAGAGACCGAATCGGCCGTGGCCCGTAGGGCTGTGAAAGAGGAACGAGCCAAGTTCGCAGAGTAGCGCAAGCACAAGGAGGAGGAACTCAAGCGTAAAGAAGATAACGACAAGAGAAGGCGAGATCTGAGAGTGGCTGGACGATCTGCCCACGACGCCATACTTCAGACCCGAGTTGACAACACCAACGTCTTCCTAACGCCACAGCAGAATGCGGTTATCGACTCACCCTCATCGACACCGTCATGGACGTAGCACCCTTCCAACGTAACTCTAATCCTAGACAAAGTCAAGACCATGGTCGCTGCTACAGCCCCACTCGGCGCTACCACGGGCGCTGCTCGGGGAGTCACCGAATCTATCGTAGAAACACCTGATGGTAGTCGTCTACCACCGCTGTGATCCAAGGATTACTGAAAACCGGAGCACAACAAGACCCCCGACAAGTCTAACGACGTCCGTCATCATGCAACCTGGAAGCACCGAGACCAGTCGGCCGACTCTCGCGAGAGATGTCACGGTCGACCACCCGTCCATGATCGAATTGCTATGACAATAGCTCCAGTTACTAGAGTGGCTCTCTGTTAACGGTGAAATTTGGTAATCGACTTGGAAGCGGAAGAGGAATCGAAGCAGAGAAGGAGGATTGAGTTCGAGCCAGATTAGGAGTCATATCGGACCCGGTAGCCGTATCGGACTGGGAAAGATAATGCCATAAAGAGCGTATCGGCCGATACGGATTCGGTTTGATTGAAGGCCGATATGGGTTGTAAGTTGACAGCTTCAACGTAGGCTTGGTTTGGGCTCAAGATAAGCTTTAAGGAGGTTGCCAAATAGAGATAAAGCTCAGTTTTAGGCAACTGTATCTTGTAAATTGGGTAGTTGTAGATAAGATCGTACCCGACAAGGGTTTTGTTGTTATCTCGGGTATAAATATCCCGATAGTTTGTACATGTAAAAAAAGAATCAATCACACAATCAAATCAATCTACTTTCGGCGCATCGCCAACCCTCGCAAGAGGTCTTCTTCGACGAGTTCTTGCTTCTTCGGAGCAGAGGTAAGAACTCGTCCCCGACGATCTGCATCGTCGGGGCTAACGTGTCGCTTTAGACACGTTAAGCCTCAATGATGTGATCGTCGATTATCATGTCTTGAATAATTTTGACAGGTATCTTAATTAAGCCTTGCCAGCGATTTACTCGCTTTAGGGTTTATTGCCGACGATGGTTTAATTCTTATGCTTGGCTAGATTGTTCAATGCAGCTACCATCCCCAAAAGCAATCGACGACCTGATTTTCTTCGCGTTAAGTCTCAATTCACACTTCGAGTTGCCATCGACCTTAGTCCTGTTTTGAGATCTAACAAGCTCAAGACCAAGCCGATCAAGACAACTCCTACGATCCACACTGGGAGTGCGAGTTTTTTCGCTTCTGCAGGAATGAAGGGATGAGGTTGCCATCTATCCAGGAGTGCCCTGTATGCAATGGTGCAGAAGATTCTTATCAGGGTAGCTCAAGCAGGCAAACGCATCGGCCGGCCAAGCAACGGAAATCTGTGCATGAAAGGCTAGGGCCGATGCACCGAGATCAACACGATGAAGATGAGGAGCAGTCCAGAACCCCCAATGGTGCCCAAGCGATGTATTCACCAAGACACAAAAGCGGCGGGTTCAGAGGTTAAGGAGGAAAGAGCAAATCCAAGAACAACAAGCTGAAGTACCCCATCGGCCAACCAAGACCAAAAAAGAGTGGAGGATAAAATCCACGGTGGTCAAGGCCGATGAGGGCGCCTCCAATACAGCTCAGAGCTACTCAGCTTCAAAAGGTAAAAAATATGGCATCGGCGCCTGTTAACATGGTGTTTATATTGCCAGCAGAATACAGTGTGCAGGCAGCCGATGAAGCGATGGCCGATGATGAACAAGGTTCGGCCAGGCTACGGTTGTCACCAGACCAAGCCATCTTCGACAAGCCAGTTGATGCCAGCTACAGACATTTACGGCCGTTGTACATCAAAGGATTTATCAACGGGCGGCCGATGACGAAGATGCTGGTCGATGGCGGCGCAGCGATCAATTTAATGCCATACCCAACCTTCAGAAAGCTTGGAAAAGTACCTGAAGATCTTATCAAGACAAATATGATATTAAAGGACTTCGGTGGCAACGCATCTGAGGCGAAGGGGGTCCTGAACGTGGAACTTACCGTGGGCAGCAAAACAATTCCCACCACCTTCTTCGTCTTCGATGGAAAGGGTTCCTACAGCTTGTTGTTGGGACGAGATTGGATCCATGCAAATTGCTGTGTCCCTTCAACAATGCACCAATGCCTCATGCAATGGCAAGGGGATCAAGTCGAGATCGTGCAGGCCGATCGGTCAGTACATGTCGCCAATGCCGATCTCGCAGTTTGGGAGATAGAGGGAATCGACTGCTTGTCCGGGCGAGTCTGGGACGCCGATTTCCTCAAGGTAACTGACTGCGACATCGAGACAATTGAAGACCAAGACAAGCGGTTACTTTAGCGAAGATGCATCATCCGCCGTTGACAATGAACAAGATGACCCCTACACGGATGACGCGGTGGATGAGTTAGACGGCAAGTTGGGACAAGGTTTTACGTCGGCCGATGAATTGGAAGAAATTGATATAGGAATAGGTGATAGGCCTAGGCCGACGTATGTAAGTGCTAATTTGCCAAAGGAATACAAGAACAATTTGATAGATCTTTTGAAAGAATTCAGAGATTGTTTTGCATGGGAATACCATGAGATGCCAGGATTAAGCCGATCGATCGTAGAACATCGGCTACCAATCAAACAAGGCTATCGGCCTTTTAAGCAAGCTCCTCGGAGGTTTAAGGCCGATATGCACGAAGCCATAAAAGCAGAGATCACAAGACTTTACGACGCCAACTTTATCAGGCCCTGCCGATACGCAGAGTGGGTCTCCAACATAGTTCCGGTATTGAAAAAGAACGGCAAGCTAAGGGTATGCGTCGATTTCAGAGATCTAAATAAGGCGACGCCCAAGGACGAGTACCCTATGCCGTTGGCCGATTTGCTAGTCGATGCTGCTTCTGGGCATAAGATCATTAGTTTCATGGACGGAAACGCGGGTTACAACCAGATCTTTATGGCTAAAGAGGACATTCGTAAGACAGCCTTCAGATGCCCAGGGGCAATCAGCCTATATGAATGGGTCGTCATGACATTTGGTTTGAAGAATGCTGGAGCTACATATCAGAGGGCTATGAATTACATTTTTCATGATCTTATTGGCTCTCTGATTGAAGTTTATATAGATGATGTCGTCGTAAAGTCAAGAGAACATGATATGCACTTGGCCGACTTACGCAAGGTACTAGAAAGGGCAAGGAAATATGGTTTGAAGTTGAACCCTAACAAATGTGCCTTTGGCGTATCGGCCGGTCAGTTTTTGGGTTTCTTGGTCCATGAGAGGGGGATTGAAATCACACAGAAGAACATCGATGCCATCAAGAAAATCAAGCCTCCAGAAAACAAGACCAAGTTACAATCTTTGCTTGGCAAGATCAACTTCGTCCGGCGTTTTATATCAAATCTATCGGGCCGTATAGAGCCATTCACTCCACTGTTGAAAATAAAGGACGACGAAGAGTTCATATGGGGTGACAAGCAACAGAAAGCGCTAGACGATATCAAAGAGTATTTAACTTCTCCGCCGGTCTTAATTTCTCCACAAAAAGGAGTCCCATTCAAATTGTACTTATCGGCCGATGAGAAATCCATCGGCTCGGTCTTGGTTCAAGATGTTAACGGCAAGGAAAGAGCTATTTTTTATCTCAGCAAAAGAATGTTAGATGCTGAGACAAGGTACACGCCGGTGGAGAAATTATGCCTTTGTTTATATTTTTCATGTACTAAATTGAGGCATTACCTGCTTTCCAACGAGTGCATCGTGGTGAGCAAGGCCGACGTGATGAAATACATGTTATCGGCCCCTGTGTTGAAAGGACGAGTCGGGAAGTGGATCTTTGCTTTAACAGAGTTTGATCTTCGATATGAATCGGCCAAAGCAATCAAAGGACAAGCCCTGGCCGATTTCATCGTTCAACATAGAGATGACTCAGTTGCATATGCAGACATTGTGCCATGGACATTGTATTTCGATGGATCCGTCTGCAGACACGGTTGCGGTATCGGCCTAGTCATCATATCCCCTCGGGGGGCAAATTTTGAGTTCGCTTTCACTATCAAGCCTTACTATACCAACAATCAAGCAGAATATGAAGCGGTGCTTAAAGGCTTGCAGTTATTACAAGAAGTCGAGGCCGATGCCGTGGAAATCATTGGTGATTCACAGCTAGTAATTAGTCAACTTTCTGGGGAGTATGAGTGTAGAGACGATATTCTCAAAGTCTACAATGAGGAGTGCAAAGAGTTATTACATGGTTTCCGGATCGTAACAATGAGGCATATACCCAGGAAGCAGAATTTTGAAGCCAATGATTTAGCTCAGGGGGCATCGGGATACAGGCCGATGGCTAAAGACGTTCCGATTCAGATTGCTCTCGTGCACGCCGATGACTGGAGGTTTGATATCATTGAGTATTTGAGAAATCCTTCCCAATCGGCGTCACACATAATGAAATATAAAGTTTTACACTATGTCTTATTGGACGATAACCTATATTATCGGACGATTGATGGTGTCCTACTCAAATGCCTAGGTCCTGAGGAGGCTAAAAATGTTATGAGCGAAGTACATGAAGGGATTTGCGGCACCCATCAATCGGCCCATAAAATGAAATGGCTGATGAAGCGCGTCGGTTATTTTTGGCCAACCATGCTAGAGGATTGCTTCAAGTATTATAAAGGATGTCAGGATTGTCAGAAATTTGGAGCAATTCAGAGAGCACCGGCATCGGCTATGCATCCAATCATAAAGCCGTGGCCGTTTCGTGGATGGGGAATAGATATGATCGGCCAGATTAACCCACCATCAAGTAAGGGACACAAGTATATATTAGTGGCTACAGATTACTTCACAAAGTGGGTTGAGGCCGTTCCCCTTAAGAAGGTTGATTCCAAAGACGCTATTCAGTTCGTCAAGGAGCACATCATATATCGGTTTGGGTTACCTCAGACAATAACTACCGATCAGGGATCAATCTTCGTGTCCGATGAGTTCGTCCGATTTGCTGACAGCATGGGCATCAGATTACTCAATTCTTCTCCTTACTACGCGCAAGCTAATGGGCAGGCAGAGACTTCTAATAAGTCTTTAATCAAATTAATCAAGAGGAAAATTGACGAACAGCCGAGGCAATGGCATACAACGCTGGCCGATGCCCTTTGGGCGTATCGGATGGCTTGCCATGGTGCAATCCAAGTGCCTCCCTATCAGCTGGTCTATGGGCATGAAGCTGTACTGCCGTGGGAAACCGCCATCGGCTCAAGAAGGATTGCTTTGCAAGACGACTTGACAGCCGAAGAGTACCATAATCTTATGGTTGATGAATTGGATGATTTGGCACATGTTCGATTACGGGCCTTAGAGAAAATCAAGCGTGATAAAGATAGAGTAGCCCGTCATTATAATAAAAAGGTCGTTGCCAAGTCGTTTGAGGAAGGAGACCTTGTATGGAAATTAATAATGCCGATTGGTTTCCGAGATAATAAATTCGGCAAGTGGTCACCTAATTGGGAAGGCCCCTTTCGAATTCATCGATGTGTTCCTCACAATGCCTATCTGCTCAAGGGATTAGATGGCGAGATTTATGGACGAGCTCTCAATGGCAAATACTTGAAACAATATTATCCCAGTATCTGGATTGACTCATGATCAGCCCCCTAGCCGATTTATGATTACAGCCTATGTAATTAAGCATCGTCTTCAAATGGCCGGTATATACTATCGCCCTTAGTTCAAAATTTCAGAATATGAGCCCTCATCTTCCAAAATTTGGGGGGCATATATATATACAGGGGTTCTCGCATTGGATTTTTCAGTTGGCAATTGACTTCGGCTTTCTGGTCGATGAGATTGTTTATAATGAGATTGTTCATATTAAAGATATATACATGCACAAGTGTTTTTTTAAGATACAATTCATCAGAGTAAGATTGAACTCAGAGGATTTCAGAAGCAATGATTAGGCTGGAATTTTCAAGACAAATTCGGCTGCATGACCGATAAGGTGTATGTTTATACATTATAAAAATAAAGTATGCTACATCACCCTATGAAGTCCGCAATACCAGCAATGGCTTTACGGCGAATCTGCTCAACGTCTTCAATAGCCTGGGCATCATCGGCCATCGTCCCTGGGATCGGTTTCAGTGATTTGCTTAGGGTCGCGAGGTACTTGGCCGATGCCTTGAGCTTTGCCGTCTGATCTTCTATGGCCTTGGGTGATGTAGCTATCCCGGCTTCGACTTCTTGGATTTCTCGGCGTGTAGTGGCCAGCTTCGATTCTAGCTCTGCCTCGAGGCAACGGAGTTCTTTAAGTCTATTTTTCAATACAATCGGCTCCACCGCTAGCTCGTCCAACTTGGTCTTATCGGCGTTAACTTGAGCTTTGCTAGCGGTCAGGGCCGATTCCAGTTGTTCGCGCTCTCGTCGCTCTGCGAGTCTTTCTTTTGCTTTGAAAAGCTTGAATCGGTATTGTTCCAGGAAGATGGCCGGTGTGAGGATCTCCATCAGGTCTTCGGGCAGTTCGTTTTGGATTTCTTGTACCCTGGCTCTGATGGAGGAGCAATCCTCTACCAAACACTCCAGCGAGGCTTCTAGCTGATTCCCAATATCGGACAGTCGGTTCTTTAATTCGTCAGAGATCGGCGCCTTGGCGGTGCTGGGCAGTTCCTTGTCCTCGTCATCAAGAAACTGGCCGATGTCAAATGAAAATATATCGGCTAGGCTCTGTAAACAGCAACATAGGTCAAGGTCAGTCTTGTCAAATGGGAGCTGACGAAAGGGGATCGGGCTAGGTCTCATTACCTGAGTTGAAGTATCGGTGGTGTTTGCATCGGCCTCCCTTTGCTGTGTTGAGGCAGTAGGCGATGGGGTTGGCCGATGTGGCGAAGGTGCTGGGGCCCTAGGCTGAAAAGCAAGGGATTGGTAAGTAGGGTTGTGAGATTAGCATGATAATATATAAACCAACTCTTACCGAGGCGACCGGAGAGGGTGCTGGAGAAGGAGACGGATTCCTCAATCGTGCTTTAGCCCGCTCACGCCGTTGTAGGGTTGCTTTCTTAGTCCTTGGCAGAGGGGCCAATCGAGTTCTTTCCTTCAGTATAGATGATGCCACAGCCTGAAAAGGATATCAAATTAAAGCCAAGCAATAGGAAGGGGTTATGTGAGCACGGAGAAGAAATTGTGTTTACCTTGCGGATTGCATGTTTGGTCTTTTTCGGTTGGGGGGCATCACTTTGGTCATCGGCCGGTGGGATCTCAGTGGTTTCGGCTGATGTTTCCTTGATAGCTTCAGCCGATGTGTTTTCTTCATATGTATCGGCAGCAGCTGCATCGACTTCTTCCTCCATTACTTGTTCTTTAAGAAACTCTTCTATGGAGGGATCCAGCTCTTCGAGATCTTCTTGGTCGTCAATTTTGGTTTTTTTGCTGGATTTTTGGGCTTTGCCCTTAAATGGCGCTTTCCTCTTGGGGTTTTGCTTGATCATCGGCCCCTGGAGCAGTGATGGTATCTTTGGGGCAGTGAGGCCGATGATGGACTCCAGGATGGTTGACCCCGATGGAGCTATGGCTTGAGCATAGAAAATCTTCTGTCCACTGTTGCTCACAGAAGGAATCGGCTCATCTGGTACTTGGGGACTGATGCCTTGGATAAGCTCTGTTACATAGAACCTAGCCGATTGGTGGAAAATATGAGCGGCCCACTCTTGCCACCAGGTTTGGAAATTGATGTGGACAAAGGTATTCAGGTGCAGCCGATCACAGTCACCAAGATTTGGGAGCTCGATTTCCATCGCCTTGCTCATAACTAGAGCCGATGAGACTGTGCCTCTGCTCTCCAGGAGTTTATGAAGGTATAAACTGATGGGAAGTTGCCCGAGCCCGCATTGCCTGGCAGCTGTCATTGGGTTATAAAATTCATAGGACAGGCTGGTGCTTCTTCCCTGCAAAATGCCTACCGGGAGCAGGCATGGAGTGAGGCCGATCATAAACACCTCTCTGGACTCCATGTCATCGTTTACCAAGCTCAGTTGCAGATCATCTGGGAGCTCATAGTCTCGGTCCGATGTATAGATAAACATGTCCATCTTGGCTGATGGAGGGCCGGTGAAGAAACGGATGAACCATGTAGCCATGTCATCGGCCGATTGATCTGCGCCAGGGTAGACGGAGGCTGCTTCTCCATAAGACATGCATCGTCTGCTTCTGGGATCTTCGTGATCGGCATACTTTGATGGGAAGCGCGAGTCCGATAGAGGTGGCCGATCAACCATGGTGTTGGTGTGAATTGTTAGCCACAGTTGGATGAACCACCATGGTCCCCCGTGTGCCACGGTTTGTTTCAGCATCAAGTCTTGTGTGGCAATGTGGAGTAGCCGATATACAGCTCCTAAGAGATATCGGCCGAGAGGGATTTGTTTTTTGCTGACCAGGGCCTGAGCCAGGTGCTGACAGTTTGTTGTGGGGCCGCAGGTCGATCCGCAGAAGACGAATCTTTCCAACCACAATGTCAGGAAAGCTACATGTTCTCGCTCTGAGACCGATCCTTGTTCCATGTGCTCAGAGATGTACCCAGACCAGCCTCCAATTTTCTTGGTCTTCAGTTTGTGGCTGCTGTTTATCAGGAGGCTGAAGGGATTAATCTCAGAGTCGATGTCTAGTCCTGTGAGTACCTTGATATCTATGAGGGTTGGGGTCATCGGACCTTGCTTGAACATGAAGGCGTTCAAGGTACTTGACCAGAAGTAGCTGGCAGCTGACATTAGTGGCTCATTTTTCTTGGTATCGGCCAGGGACAGAGTTATGCATTGGCCGATTCCAATCTCGTCCCAGTGGACTTGTTTGACAGCAGCAATCCTTTTGTGCCAGGTCCTGTATCCGTTTAGCTTCGATGGCCATGACCTGAAGGTGTGTTTCCACGCAGAAACAGTGGGCTTGGCTTGCCTGAAGGGGATTCTGTCTGTTTCGGCGTTGATTAGCCAGGTTGGGTCGCAGTCGCCCATGGGGCCCAGGAGAAAGCGATGGGATTTATCGTCGGTAGGGATCAAGATTTGGTTTTTGAAGACCTAAATCGTGAGAACGACGATGAAAATATAAGACCCGGGGGGGACAGAGAGTAAAACCCTAACTTGGAGAAATCGACGGGGAAAGCGATAATGCAGGATTGAACAAGTCGACTTACCGCGGGGATCTCAGAGGCGTAGAATGGGGCGGAAGCCATTGTTGTTGAAGAAGGGATCGCTGCGAAAGGGGTCGATGTCGATGGAGTACCGAGCGGTCGCCGGAGTTGAAGAACACGAAGAGCTTGTTGGATCGGCGGCGGAAGTTGTCGAATCTGGATCTGCGCGGTTTTCAGACAAGACCTAGCTAAGAAGTCGATGGGTTCCTCGGAGCTAATTCCGCCACATTATATAATGAAGCGGAATTGGGGGGCATGTGTTAACGGTGAAATTTGGTAATCGACTTGGAAGCGGAAGAGGAATCGAAGCAGAGAAGGAGGATTGAGTTCGAGCCAGATTAGGAGTCGTATCGGACCCGGTAGCCGTATCGGACTGGGAAAGATAATGCCATAAAGAGCGTATCGGCCGATACGGATTCGGTTTGATTGAAGGCCGATATGGGTTGTAAGTTGACAGCTTCAACGTAGGCTTGGTTTGGGCTCAAGATAAGCTTTAAGGAGGTTGCCAAATAGAGATAAAGCTCAGTTTTAGGCAACTGTATCTTGTAAATTGGGTAGTTATGCTTGTTTGTTAGTTGTAGATAAGATCGTACCCGACAAGGGTTCTGTTGTTATCTCGGGTATAAATATCCCGATAGTTTGTACATGTAAAAGAATCAATCACACAATCAAATCAATCTACTTTCGGCGCATCGCCAACCCTCGCAAGAGGTCTTCTTCGACGAGTTCTTGCTTCTTCGGAGCAGAGGTAAGAACTCGTCCCCGACGATCTGCATCGTCGGGGCTAACGTGTCGCTTTAGACACGTTAAGCCTCGATGATGTGATCGTCGATTATCATGTCTTGAATAATTTTGACAGGTATCTTAATTAAGCCTTGCCAGCGGTTTACTCGCTTTAGGGTTTATTGCCGACGATGGTTTAATTCTTATGCTTGGCTAGATTGTTCAATGCAGCTACCATCCCCAAAAGCAATCGACGACCTGATTTTCTTCGCGTTAAGTCTCAATTCACACTTCGAGTTGCCATCGACCTTAGTCCTGTTTTGAGATCTAACACGAAGCCTGTTTTCGGTTGTAATTAAGGATAGTGCCGGGGTTTTAGCCGGTCTTATCTAACATATGTGATTGCTTTATGTTTCTTGCATATGTTTGCCACTTATATGTGCAGATCGATAAGTATAGATATGTCGATCGTGAAGTAATCTTAAGATTTCTTTATGGTTGATGTGTTTATATTGGCCGATTGGCTCGTATAAGTTTGCACTAGAGTACTAGCTGGTGTAGTTACCTTTGTTATCCTTATCGGCCGATATTATTAGTTGAGATCTATATATCAATGAAGGCCGATAAGATTAGATTCATGTTTTACTTATTTTCTAAGTGAGCCGATATAGCTTTGCCCTATCGGCTGGGCTATGACAATGTGTCATCGGTCTGTTGACCGATCGGCCGTTGTTCTCTGACTTGGTTTACTTGTTTCTTGTTGATTGCAGATCAAATCAACTGGCACGCTCTACTTACGACTAGGCAAGCCATTTGGACCTGCACTGGAGTTAAGCAGATCTCCCAGGCCGCCGTGGTAACGCGGAACCCGTTTGGTTGCTGGACGGGTCGAAATTCTGCGCCAACACTCTCGAAGGCCCGCGCCGAGCAACCTGAGGGAGGTACTTGACCGGCGTTATCGTGAGCGCAATAAGCCCTATTATAAAGACCGAAGGAATTCCCCTGACAATTACGATGAAGGAGTACCCGCGTTCACTCAGGACCTGCGTCGAGTGAATTGGCCGAGTGGTTTCAAGCTCACTGGGATTGAGAAATACGACGGCAAAACTGACCCTGAGTCATGGTTGACTGTCTACACTCTCGCAATTTCCACAGCAGGAGGAGATAGCAAGGCCATGACAAACTACCTGCCCGTCGCTCTCGCCGACTCAGCCAGGAATTGGCTCGCAAATTTTCCAAGGGGTTCAATCGACTCTTGAAGCGAGCTTCGGGATCACTTCATCGCCAATTTTCAAGGTATCTTTGAAAGGCCTGGGACTCACTTCGACCTCTACAACATAATCCAGAAGCCCGATGAGTCCTTAAAGGATTACATTCGGCGTTTTTCGGAGAAGCGAAACAAGATTCCTGACATCACCGACGACGTCATGATAGCCGCTTTTCAGAAGGGCGTCCGCAATGAGTTGTCATCGGCAAATTCAGGCGCAAACCTCCAAGGATAGTTAAGAAGATGTTCGAGATGACCAATTCCTACACCAAGTCGAACGACACAATCAAAGCATCACGACAAGACAAGCAATTAGGGAGTAGCTGGCGCCCCAAGAAGGACAAGGCAACAACAATGGTGGTCAAAAAGATCGCAAGCGTAAGCCCGAGGATCTGGTCATCGCAACATCGAACTACCAACAACAGCGTTCACGCGTCAGCGCCTATGACAAGATCATGAACGCTCAATGCACTCATCACCCGAATCACAAACATGCGGCCAAGGACTGCTTCATCTACAAACAGTTCGTTGAGCATTATGCAGCCCAACTTCAAAAGCCAACAGACGAAGCCGGAACCTCCGGAACCAAGAAGGACGATGCGAACGGGGGCTCAGAACCTTTCCAAGATCACAGGACCGAATTAAATCACATTTTTGGAGGGCCACTCACGTATGAGTCAAAACGGAAGCAGAAATTAACTAACAAAGAAATCAATGCAGTTCAGCCTGAAGTCCCACGTTACCTACGATGGCTAGAGGTGGCTATTACGTTCAACCGCTCGGATCATCCTGACCGAGTGGTCTCCTGGGGCGGTATCCCCTGGTACTAGACCTGGTAGTCCGCAACGTCAAGCTCAAGCGTGCCCTCATCGATGGCGGCAGCGCCCTCAATATCCTCTTCGCCAAGACATTGGACGAGATGCAAATCCCAAGATCTGAATTAAAGCCAAGTTCAGCCCCTTTTCATAGAGTCATTCCAGGGTTGTCATCTACGTCACTCGGGCAAATCACTCTTCCAGTCACCTTTGGCACTTGTGAAAATTTTCGTACAGAGAACGTCAGCTTTGAAGTCGTTGATTTTGAAGCAGCTTACCACGCAATCCTTGGAAGACCTGCACTTGCCAAATTCATGGCAGTCCCGCACTACACCTATCTGATGATGAAGATATCAGGACCTAATGGAGTCATCTCCCTGCGCAGCGACGTCAAATAAGCCTTCTCCTGCGACAAGAAAAGCTGTGACATGGCCCAATCTCGCGAAAGATTACTTGGCCAACAAGAGGTCCGACTAGCCGCATCAACATCGGACGAAGGCGAAATCCTAGCAAAGAAGTTGGCCAAGACGGGAGAAGGTGACGCCAAGACGAAGAAGATTCCACTCAATCCTTCTGACCCATCCAAAACTGCTGTAATAGGCGTCGAGCTAGATTATAAATAGGAAAGCACGCTCATCACCTTTCTACAAAATAATAAAGATATATTTGCTTGGAAACCATCTGATATGCCTGGTATTCCTAGAGAGGTGATTGAGCACTCACTAAATGTCAAGGAGGATGCGAAACCTATCAAGCAACGACTTCGCCGCTTTGCGCAAGATCGAAGAGATGCTATCAAGGAGGAATTCGCTAAGCTTTTGGCGGCTGGATTCGTTAAGGAAGTTTACCACCCCGATTAGTTGGCCAACCCGGTTCTAGTTCGGAAGAAGACAAGACAATGGTGCATGTGTGTTGATTACACCGACCTCAACAAATCTTGCCCCAAGGATCCCTTTGGTTTGCCCCGCATTGATCAAGTTGTTGACTCGACCGATGGCTGCGAGCTTCTGAGCTTCCTTGATTGTTACTCGAGATACCATCAAATCAGTTTGAAGGAGTCCAACTGCTTGAAGACATCATTTATCACCCCGTTTGGAGCCTACTATTATATCATGATGCCGTTTGGCCTTAAAAACGTTGGAGCTACATATCAGCGTATGATCCAGAGATGCCTTCAAACTCAACTCGGGAGCAACATAGAAGCTTACGTCGATGATGTTGTCATCAAAACCAAACAAAGACATGATTTAATTGCCGACTTAGAAGAAATTTTCTCAAATATTCGAGCCTTCGGGATGAAGTTGAACCCAGAGAAGTGTACTTTTGGAGTACCGTCAGGGAAGCTGCTTGGTTTCATAGTGTCTCACCATGGTATTCAAGCCAACCCAGAGAAGATCAATGCCATTCAGAACATGAAGCCGCCGAGTATCCAGAAGGATGTTCAAAAACTTACTGGATGCATGGCAGCTTTAAGCCGATTTGTTTCTAAACTTGGAGAACGAGGCATGCCTTTCTTTAAGTTGCTCAAGAAAACAGACGAGTTCCAGTGGACCCCGAAGACCTAGAAAGCTTTTGAAGACTTCAAGAATTTCCTCACGACACCACTCGTGTTAGCCTCACCATATCCTCAAGAGCCATTGCTACTCTACGTGTCCGCAACCTTTCAGGTGGTCAGCATGGTCCTGGTCGTAGAACGAGAGGAAGAAGGACGAACCCAGAAAGTTCAAAGGCCAATTTATTTCGTTAGCGAGGTGTTGGCTGGATCCAAAACACGCTTTCCGCAGGTATAGAAATTATTATATGGAGTTTTAATTACCGTCAGAAAGTTAGCTCATTATTTCCAAAGTCATTTGGCTACTGTGGTTACATACTTTCCACTTGGCGATGTCCTTCATAATCGGAAGGCAACTTGGCGTATTGCGAAGTGGGCTTTGGAATTGATGTCATTTGATATTACTTTCAAAGCAAGGACATCTATTATGTCCCAGATCCTGGCTGATTTCGTGGCCAAGTGGACCGAGTACCAAGGAGACGTACCTAGGGAGGAGCCGTAATACTAGACTACGTATTTTGACGGGTCTAAGCGAGTTACCGGTACAGGAGCTGGAGTTGTCTTAATCTCCCCGACTGGTGAAAGACTGAGGTATGTTCTTCAGATACATTTTGCGGCCTCACACAATGTGGCCGAGTATAAAGTTTTACTTCACGGACTACGACTCGTTGTATCTCTTGGTATACGGTGTATGATTGTGCGAGGAGATTTTCAGTTGGTTGTGAACCAAGTGATGAAGGATTGGTCTTGCTTAAATGACAATATGGCTACTTATCGTCAAGAAGTTCGTAAGCTAGAAGACAAGTTCGATCGCTTGGTGTTATCACATGTCTTAAGGCATAACAATGAAGTGGTAGATCAACTAGCTCAGTTTGGCTCTAGACGAGAGGTTGCTCCGACAGATGTTTTTGTAGAGCATCTTCATGAGCCGACTGTTGCTAAAAAGTGAACCACCGAAGAGGAGGTTACAAATCAGGTTTCCATGCTTGATGCCGACTGGAGGACACTCTTTATCAATTTTTTGACTCGGCAGGTGTTATCTGAAGATCGAGATAACGCAGAGCGAGTCCGACGCCATAGTCAGAATTATGTCATGATTGCTTCAGAGTTGCACAGGAGAAGCCCGTCTAGAGTCTTGTTATGATGTGTTACACCAGAGGAAGGTCGACAATTGTTGCAGGATATTCACTCGGGAATTTGTGGCAGTCATGCTGCAGCACGTACTTTGGTGGGCAAGACTTATCGGCAAGGTTTTTTCTGGCTCACGGCGGTTACCGATGCAGATAAAGTGGTTCGAACCTATGAAGGTTGTCAATTTTTTGCTCGACAAAGTCATGTTCCAGCCCAAGAGTTACAAACGATTCCACTTTCATGGCCCTTTGCAGTTTGGGGTTTGGATATGGTTGGTCCCTTTAAAAAGGCTCCAAGAGGTTTTACGTATCTGTTTGTTGCAATTGATAAGTTTTCTAAGTGGATTGAAGCTAGGCCGGTTGCTACAATTACTACGGATAAGGCGCGAGATATTGTCCTAAATATTGTGCACCGGTTTGGTGTTCCGAACAAGATTATTACTGATAATGTGACTCAGTTCACTGGAGGCGTTTTCAAAAAATTTCATAAAGATTTTGGGATCAAGATTTGTTATGCGTCAATAGCACATTCTAGAAGCAGTGGACAGGTTGAACAAGCTAATGGAATGGTTCTTCTGGGTATTAAGGTCCGAGTCTTTGATAGATTGCGCCCCTATGCCGGTAGATGGGTTCAAGAGTTGCCTTCAGTTTTATGGTCATTACGGACTACACCTAGTCGGGCTACGGGTTAGTCGTCTTTCTTTTTAGTTTATGGGGTTGAAGCCATGTTGCCGAGTGAGATGGAGTTTGAATCTCTTCGAGTTTGTAATTTCAATGATGAGCGTTATGATCAAGATCGTGTTGATGACTTGACCCAACTGGAAGAAGCTCGTGAAGCTGCACTTGTTCAGTCAGCAAAGTATCTCCAAGGACTTCGGCGTTATCCTAATCGTAATGTTCGATCACGGGCGTTTATTGTTGGTAATATGGTTCTGAGAAAGATTTAGACGACGAAAGATAAACACAAATTATCTCCGTTATGAGAAGGACCTTTCATAATTGCTGAAGTCACTCGGCTAGGAGCGTATCGTCTAAAGCGTGAAGACTGGATAATTGTGGAGAATTCATGGAATATTGAACATCTTCGTCGATATTATACTTAACTTCAATTTTCTGTATTATGTTCTTCTCGACTGCTGACTTCAAGTAAGTTGTCTTCTTGAGTTGTCAGTCGGGGGCTATGCATATCAATAAAGTATGAAGTTTTTATTAACAATAACTTGTTTATATTTGGTTTATCATTGTTTTTTTGTTCTGATTTGAGTTAAATGAATAAGGACTTAAATTTTTTTGATGACTTAATCAAGTTTTAGGCTGGTGATAGTCGGACGAAAATTTTTAAGAAATTAAACGCAAGATTCAAATCAGGGCATAAAATTAAACGCAAGATTCAAATTAAGCATAAATAAACTGATAAATTACAAGTTGGATCATAAGAGTTATTTACATCGAGCATCTATCCCTGGAAGTTTTCAACTACATCAGCAACTATCCTCTTGGCAGACTCCTGAGCTTCATTTATTAGTTCTAAAGCTTGTTCATCAGAAGTGCCGTCTGCAAAGCCATCTCCTATAGAATTTATATCTGCTCGGGGATAAAGAGACTTTGTCATTGCTAAGGTTTGACTCGCACTCATGGTAGCAGCATCAGTGATGTTATCTAAATATTTCTTAGGAGCTGTCCTGAGTTTGTCAAAAGTCTCAAGTGCATCTTCAGCACTTGTTCCAAGGCCGTTTTGATAGATTGCTGAAAGGATTGGCGTGGTTGCGTTTGCAATATCATCTCTGATTCTCTCGGCTCTCTGGACCTTTTCAGCGAAGACCTCGAACTGAGCACGTGATTTTACCTTGTTGGTTGCAAGATTGATAGTATTTTGATTATACTGATGACCAAGACAAAATGAATCAAGAAATATGAGTTCTATGAGGACTACCTTCAAGTTCAGCTATAGCTTTAGCTTTGTCTATTTCAAGCTTGGCATTATCATTCTCAGCTTTCTTCAATTGGGCCTTGAGGGATTCAATTTCAGTCAAATTGGTTGGTACATGAAGATATAGTGTTAATAGAGATAAATGGATCAATTAAGAGCAGATGAGTTAAGGTTTCTTACCTCCAATTGAACCACGAAGCTCTAAATTCATATCTCATAGCTTGCTTATTTCTTCTCGCAAGATAGTTTCCCTAGCTATGGCTTCCTCCTTGGCCTCTTTGAGCTCTTGTTGGATATTCTCTAAGGAATTGACATGAGGGACAAGCTTTTCCAAGGTATCGGATTTAGCCTGGGAGCGACAATATATTCTCTGCGTTGCAAAAAGTAAGTCAGTTGATGAGAATTAGCAATTGAGGTATCAAGGGTTTCTTCTCACGTTCATCAATCGGGTGGCTTCATTGAGGCTGGCAACAAGCAGATCTCGTTTTTCAGCTTCTTTTTGCTTGTTTAGTATGATGCCCTGTTTTTTGCCTTCCGCATCATGCCACTCGATCTTGATTGGAGGCAATGAGTCTTCTGTGGGTTTCAACCGGAGGATCTCTTCCTCTTCTCCAGTTGTTTGTTCTAAGGAAGATATGAAAGATAGAACTCAGAAAGCATGTTCAAGATAAAGATTTAATGATTAGCTGATTTACCTGTTGTTGCTTCTGGATGGTCTTCTTGAGTGGCAGCATCCCTAGTTGCTTGATCCTTGTTGATTTCTTCAGTAGTTGATATTGGATCTTCAACGTGCTTTTCTTTGTTTGACTAGTTTCCAGTCAAGGGTCCTTGGGCTGATGTTTGTTCAGAAGAACCCGACTGGTTTTTAGTCAGGGGATCCTAACTGACAGTCGGGGGCTCCTGACTAGGAGCTGTCTTACTCGGGAGCGGGCTCTGGGGCCTTGGCTATGTGGATTCTTGGTTTTCTGACCCTGCGGCTGGAGTTGGTTTTTTTGTCTGGCCGGTGGGATCTATGTCTTGAGGTTTTCTACAGAAGATGATACATGGTATTTAGAATGGAGGTAAATGAGTTCTCAATAAGAAGATAATACAAGTCATGCGAAGGATACTTGTGGGATTTTCTGATTTTTGGAGCGGATTTGGTGGATGGCCTGGGCGAGCTGATATTGGCTTTGGGCGTTTGGATTTCTTCAGATTCCTCATCTGAGTCATCAACGACTAGTTTTCTCTACTTGCTCGCACGTTTGCTGGTTTCTTCGACTACAGCTGCGGCTCTCTTGTTTTTTGTTTGGGGTTTAATCTTTGGGCCACTAGTCGGTTTCTTGATAGTCGGCTGGGCTGGCACATCATCATGATATACCTTGTATGGTTGAGAGATGATCAGAGCATTTGCCTGCAAACAATATCCTTTTTAAGAGACATTGATGAGTATGACGAGATAAAAAGTCATTAAAGTTGCAGAGTTTACATACCAGAGGAGGTGATCGATGAATATGGTAAGGAGGAACTGGTAGTTTGTTGCTATAGTCGACTACAATCCCGGTGGAGAAGATTTTGTACATGCGAGAGCACAGACTTTTAAGTTTAATGACTCTCGATCTTCCCGGTTGGGGTCACTCTGTCCTTCATATTCAAAGGCTGGCTTGGATCTTTCTTTGATGGGGGCAGTCGATATTTGATGAAGTGCCAAGTGATCTGTTCTCCTTGGAGACCCTTATTCCTCATTTCAAGGATTTTTGCCAAAAGATCATTAGCTTCTATCCAGTTTTGGCCTTCAGGCAAGGCATTCTAGTTGGCCCGTTGGATTGGCGGAAGATCGATGAAGTCGGGCAGGCTGGGAGCTGGGTTGGAAATGTAAAACCAGTTTGCGTACCAACTCTTGTTGGAGGTTTTCAAGGGAAGAGGGAAGTAATCTTTGCGTAAAGTACCGCGGAATTGGAATCCCGCACCGCCGACAATACAAGGGTTATCTTTGGTTGGATTGGCTTTGAGAGAAAACATGCGGCGAAAAAGATTGAAGTGTGGATATATTCTGAGGAAGGCTTCTCAAACATGGATAAAGATGGCAATGTGTAGTACAGTGTTCGGATTTAGATGGTAAATTTTGATGCCGTAGTAATCAAGAATGCCGCGGAAGAATTCAGTGGTTGGTAGACCAAATCCACAATAAAAGAAGTGGGTCAAGATGACGATCTCACCAGTATTTGGAGTTGGGAACTGCTCGCCAAATGCCGGACGCCAGCCTATGATTTTCTTTGCTGGGAGGGCTTCATCCTTCACCATTTCCTTCAACGTTGATTCTTTTACATCAGAGGCTGCCCATTGGTCGAAGAAGATTTCTCTCTCTTCTGCCATGAGTGAGATTTGGAGAGGGTCGAGTTTGGTGTTGAAGGCTAGGGTTTTGGGGGAGGATGAAAGGAACAGGATGAGCGCAGTGGATTTTGATAAGATTTGGAATGGCTGGATGAATGGATTTGGTGGATTTCATGTTCTAGGTTTCTGCGAAGGTGCTTGTGAACAGGAGCGCGAAAGGGGAATTTTTTAGAAGTTGAAGCGGCGGGGAAGACGACGGCGCTTCAATGATTATTTTATTAGGGTATCAGTGAGTTTTCCCTCGTTTGGTCCGAAGACCATGGGAAGCTTATAGCCCATGATTCAGGTGTGGCTTGTCACGTGTCTTTAGGGACTTAAGCAAATTTGCCTTGACAATATACACGTGCTCTATTGCCCAATACTTTGAAAATCCTTCCATACAGCGGTTATACAACTTTTTAGGAGTTGGTGTGATGCAATTTGGAATATGACAAACAGTAAAGTTTTTATAACTATCTTGGCTACTTTTCTATAAGTTGTTGGAACTGTTTGGTTCTTATAAAGCAATTGATTTTATATCAATGCTATTTTGCCACCTTGATGTGCTTTTTTGATCAAGACCAATATTATGACTTAGGCTGATAATATTTTGATCATATTATTCGGGCGGTTGGTAAATCTATTTATGAGTTTTATTAACTCGGATTTTATACCACAAATGCCATATATTCCTGAGGATGATGAAGTTGTGTGTTTCGAGGGGACTTGGGCAAGACAGCTTGGCCAACATGAGCTTAATATGATGCTAGAACTCAGGTTCATTATGCACCGTGCCTTGTTTATAAGGTTATGTGCTATATGATTTTTATGACTGCTTTTGGCTTTGGCTAAGCATTTATTTATATAATGTCACTCGGATTAAGCATTTATTTATATAATGTCACTCGGATGAGTGTGATTATTATAGTTCTTGATTATATACTTAGTTTGTTTAACTAAACACATAGTCGGTGGCTACACCTAATTAGGTGCATCTAGTCGATGCACCTAGGTATATTTTTTATGACTTTTTAGCCCTTCACAACCTTCTTATTGGATTGGTTAAAGCACTCGGAAGACCTAGGCAGAGATGATGGAAGTACTCGGCTATGGATTAGTTCGGTTCAAGGTGGAGTTATTTCATCAACTGTGAAGGTCTCGGGGGCTACTGTGGAGATTATGGGTACTATATACCCACACGGCTGGCTTATCCGACTGATTATAGGGGGTAGGTTATAGATGAGGATTATGTAATAGGCTTAGGACTTAAGTATTATGTTACCTTGTGTATTAAGGAACTGCTTATAGTCCTAAGTCGGGAGTATTACGGGTAATGTTAGGAGTTCTATACCGTATATAGGTTACTCTCCGACTTGTGAGCCTGCTCTCTAAACCTATATAAGGAGAGCAAAATGTCCCTTGAGGGGCATAGGAACAATAGCAATTAGCTAGGCTTTTCTTCATACACAATTTGATGATGAGATCAATAAATAACTCGGCAAATACTATCCCCGAAACAGTAGTAGGGTATTACTTCTTTATAGAAAGCCTGAACCTGTCTAATCTCTTTGTGTACTAACCCATCGTGTTTGGTACTTATGCGCTATCCCCTTTTCTCATTGCCGAAATAAGGTTTCGATAAAATCCTACTATAACGCCTTGAAATTTTGACCGTCAAATGCAAAATCCTAAAAATACGAAATTTCGAAAACCTTTAAATCAAATTGCATCATGCCGCGTTTTATTGCTCGTTTATTCGAATCTTTATTTGCGAGATTAAATTTATCGATATCTATTTAAGTGCAAACCCTAAAACAAAAAATCGACTAAATGAACAATTAAGAAAAATAAATTAAAATAAAGTTCTAGACAAAATTATAGTAAAGAAAATATTCTACCTAAATGTCATCCATTCACTTGGGGAAATATAAATTTAAATAGGAAATTTTATATGTAAATACATAATTATCTACACCTAGGTATATCTATATATATAAAAACAAACATATGTGCATTAAGTATGAATATAACGTTTGGTGACATAAAATGTTGGGCCATTCTTTAGGTTATGGTGATCTAAATTCAATGAGTATTTTACATATATATAAATATATATATACAGGGGCATAAATATATATAGATATAGATATATATATGTATATATAATGTATATAAAAATAAATTATGAAAACATGGAAATTTGGAGTAAAATCTTTACGAACAATAAAAATTATTGAACAATATTCATTTAGGTGAAATTACAAAATTTTGGATGAATTTTAGAATTGAAATCACTCAAAAATCAGAAAAATAGGAAAATCTACTGTTCATTATCCGCCAGTGTTCGACCGGGGACCTAGCCTGTCCCGTCGCCGCCGCCGCGCCGCCCACGCGCGTCGCCGTCGCTGCCTAGCGCTGCAGCCGCCCTCTGCCGCCTCGCGCCCCGCGCGCCGCACGCCGTCTTGCGCCCCGCGCCCAGTCATTTCGCCACTACCGCCTGTCACGCGCCGCGCCCGGCTGCCTGGAGCCCCGCGCCGCCGCGCCCAGTCATTTCGCCACTGCCGCCTGCCGCGCGCCGCGCCCGGCTGCTTGGAGCCCCGCACCGCCGCGCCTCGCCTATCGCGCATCGCCGCGCCTCCCCCCGGCCCCCTTCCTCCCCACGCCGTTCTCCCCCAATCCCCTCTCCTCCTCCTCTCCTCGCAGCGCCGTCGCCACTGCTCTGCCATCGCCGCCTTGTGGCGCCGCCGCTGCGTGGAGCCGCCGTCGGTGACTCCCCCTCCCCTTTTCGCCTTCCCTGCGCCGCCGCCGCCCCGGTTCGGTAGCCGCTCGAGAGAGAGAGAGCTGAGAGAAGAGAGAAAGGAGGAGCCAGGAAGGAGAGAGAGAGCAGGAGGGAAGAAAGGGAAAGAAAATAAAGAGAAAAAGAAAAAGAGAGAAAAGAAAAGAAAAGGGGAAAATAGAAAATAAAATAACGGGAGAGAGGATTAGGAAAATTGGAGATTTAATTGATATATAGAGAGACACACATATATATATATATATATAATTGGGTTAAATCGGTAAATCCATCGTCGATTATTTTAGAAACTTATAGAAATTAAATCGGGATTATTCAATTGCTATTATTTACCTAATTAGGATTATTCATTTAATTGATTATTCTTTAACGGGTTATTTCTTTAGCTATTTATTTAGATGTTTATTCAGCAAATTATATATATATAATTATATATATATATATATGCATGTTAATCGGAGGTTTAGTCATCGGCCATTTTGAAAATCCTTATATTATAATCGCGGTTATCTATTTAATAGGTGATTTATTTAGGTATTTAGTCAATTAATTATCTATTTGGAATTCACTCGTTAATTTGTTTACCAACTTAATTATTCTTTGTGATTATTTCGTCATTCATTCATTAGGATTGATTATTACCAGAACATAAGTATTAAAATTGCGGTGTATCTTATTTCAGCTTAATATATTAGGGTTAATTATTACTATCGAAATCTAATTTATTCGGAATCGTTCTAATTAAATCGGATTAATACTCTAATCGGCTAACACATATACTCTAGGACCAAAATGGATTAAAAATCGAAATAGAATTATTTCATGAAATCGATATCGACATTCGACGCTCGCATTCGATCTTTTTCTTTAAATGGATTTTATTGGATTTTAATTGAATTCTAATCGAATTCAATTTCTTTCGCACGTAATTCTAGACACCGAGGGAGTTGCGAGTCCGACTAAGGATCAAGACCCGCAAGGCTTCGAGCAAGGCAAGTCATCACTAATCCTTGAACATATTGATCCTAAATTGCGAACTTACTTTGTTACAAATAAAATTGCATGCGATGATGAAAATCCTACTTGTTATTATGCCATACCTTTGACTATTATTTACCTTATTTCCTTGTACCTATAAATACGTGTGAATCCCTAGTCGTTTATGACAAATGCTTAGAAATGCTAATTTAGATTCATGCATTCTCATATTTATTAAATGTTATATGCTTGGGCAATTACCTTAGGGAAGGTAATTGATATGTGGCATGTGGAGACATGAGCGCCACATTGCCATGACATTGATGACATGGTTTGCGGAAAGAGAAATAAAACTAAACAACTGCTTTAGACTGAGGCGGGCGGCTGGATGACTTGGATGGTGTCCAGTAAAGGCTAGTGTCGTCCCTAATCTGTTAAAGACCGAGCCATGAAGCTAAGCATGAAACGACCCCAGTATAACCGTACTTCTCGAATGGGCATACACCTAGCGGAGTAAATAGCCGAGCGGAGGCAGTATCTCTGCATAGTGGTCTTCTTGATGTGTATAAGAGGCGAGGCCTACAGTGGAGTCGTCACCGGTAGGACCGCCATGTGTAAGCCTAAACTTAATTATAACTTAATGCATGTGTGAGTTTTTCCTCCTCGGGAGCGCTAGAACTCCTCTCACTGCTAGAAACCGTGTATGCCTAGAGTGCATGAGGATGCAAGTTCATGGAGCAGATACTGCCAATGTGAGGTTATTGAAAGGCTTTGCCGTGACGCGTCTCATTCGTTGGGACTTCGGCTCATGTGTTGGGCAAGTCACGGAGTACGGGTAAAGTGTAAATCCGCTGCAGTGTGAGTAAATCAAATCTATTCGAATAGCCGTGCTCGCGGTCACTGAGCACGGGACATGCGTTACACTTGGCTAGACTTTAAACTCTTAAACTGAGTGGGATGGGTATGCATAATGACTTTTACGTGCTGGTGGTTCAACTTCTCGAGAAGCGAGAAGGAGTAGGCCCCAGAAAACCATGACGATACAATGGCGAGAAGCTATCCTTGGGATCACAATGGATGATGGACAGAACCGTCGTTGATTAATGAACTATGGTATTAAAACTTGATCAGTCTATGCTAGGTCTTAGGCTTGTGAAAGGAATTGCAAAACTAGCTTTACGTAAAAGAACCACAGCCATTCCTTTTTTATCCCTCGTCATATGCATCGTTGCTATGGTGGCTTGCTGAGTACGGTTGGTATTCACCCTTGCTATATGAAAAACATTCAGATGCGGGCGATGAAGTCCTCGAAGACCCGTATGAGTACTACCAGGAGTGTACGGAAGACGATGGCGCAAAATAGGTCTTAGACTCGGTCGTTGCCTGTGGCAATGATGTGCCGCTGCCTTATCTCCGCTGTCTTATCTAGATTCTGTTCTTGCTTGTATTCTGGACTGTTTGGTCTCCTGTTCTAGACTATTGTCTTCGGGCCTATTATTGTAATATTTTACGTAAGACGATTGGTGTATGAACTCTTGATGACTCGGCAATGTAATCGTGGGTATCAGACTACTTGATCCAGGAAAATGGTACCATGAACAGGAGTGATTCCTGTTAAAAAACGGGGGTCCACACCTACCAACTCTAGCTATGCAGTAAACTTACTTTAATCACTACATCCATGACTCCATTATTCATCGTATGTTGCTGCGTTATTCACAACAGGTGCCATGTGCAATGCTTACGCTGAGCTCTGCAAATGCAAATTCGACAGCTTCTATTTTCGTAGCCGATCGATGGCCAGAGCACGCGGAGTCCCCTGTGGCTGACCGACGAGGACGACTGTCGACGGCGCCAAAGTTCGAGGTGGCGAGGATGAAGTTGATACACATCAAAGGCTCCTCGGGAATGTCCATCGCCGAGCGCTTCGCCTTGGCACTCTCGAGGTGCAGCCTCGTCGTCATGCGGAGCTGCGTCGAGCTCGAGCCGAAAAACGTCCCTCTCCTGTCCAGCCTCCATGGCAAGCCTGTTGCCTTCCTTGGCCTTATGCCGCCGTCACCTGAAGGCCGCCGTGAGGTTGACGACGATGACACCGTCCGCTGGCTCGACGCGCAGCCAGCCAAGTCCGTCGTGTACGTCACGCTTGGGAGCGAGGTGCTGCTTAGTGTGGGGCAGGTGCACGAGCTCGTGCTCGGGCTGGAGATCACCGGGATGCGTTTCTTCTGGGCTCTGAGAAAGCCCAATGGCGTCTCTGACGCCGACCTGTTCCCCTCTGGCTTCGACGAACGCACGCGCGGCCGTGGCGTCGTGACGACGGGATGGGTTCCTCAGATGAGCATACTGGTGCACGCCGCCGTGGTCGCGTTCCTGACACACTGCGGCTGGAGCTCAACCGTCGAGGGTCTCCTGTTCGGCCATCCTCTGATAATGCTACCGATCAGTGGTGATGAAGGGCCAAACGCGCGGCTAGTGGAGGTCTGGAAGGCCGGAGTGCAGGTGCGAAGAAATGATGGCGATGGATCGTTCGACCGAGAAGGTGTCGTGGCGGCTGTTCGGGCCGTCGCAGTGGAGGAACAAAGCAGTAAAGCTTTTGCAGCTAATGCCAAGAAGTTGCAGGAGATCGTCGCGGACAAGGCCTGCCATGAGAGGTACATCGATGAGTTTATTCAGCAACTGAGATCTTGCTAGGACAGAAAAATCTACTCTCCCTTCGTTTAATAATAACTTGGCCTGGGCACTGTTTACTTTCAAACTTTAATCACTTGGATATTTACAACAGTAGCAATGATGCTATATTACTAAAGTGGAGTATGTTCTAAATATAAGTATATTTTTCGTTCACTTTGTTCTAATAATTTAAAGAGTAAATTATATTTGGTGATACACGAACTAATCAAGTAGATGCAATTTAATACATGAACTTGTAAAACGTCCGTCTTGATGCTCAACCTTGTTTGGTGAGTATGAACAAGGCCAAAAGAACATGATATGGCTAATTTCTTTGATTTAAGTGTTGATTAGGAAATGACATAAACACGCATGCAAGAAGATGCCACATAAAAACACAAACATATATGACAGCTCTATTATACACTCTCCTATAGAATAACTATTATACACCCTCCTTTATAGAATAACTATTCTACATCCTCCTTTCTCAACTCATAGTCCAGCCCAGCCCACCTCCTCCTCTCCTCCGCACGCGCGCCTCCCTCTCCCCCCTCTCCACCACACGCGCCTCCTTTTTCTTTTTTTCCTCCGATGTGCGACTTCTTTTTCTTTTTTTCCTTCGATTTTCCTTCTCTCTCTCTGGTTTTTCTTCTTTCTTTCTCCAATTTTCCTTCTCTTTCTCTCTGGTTTTCTTCTTCTCCGATTTTCTTCTTCTTTTTGTGTCAAGAAAACCTCCCCCTCCCCACACCCCTACGCGCGCCTCCTTTTTCTTTTTTTCCTCCAATTTTCCTTCTCTTTCTCCGGTTTTCTTCTTTTTTTCCTCCAATTTTCCTTCTCTTTCTCTTCAGTTTTCTTCTTCTTTATTTTCTCTCTCTGGTTTTCTTTTTTTTTCCTCCAATTTTTCTTCTCTTTCTCTTCGGTTTTCTTCTTCTTTTTCTGTCAAGAAAACTATTTTCTCCCTCCCCTATCCCGGTGCTCCCTTTCTATTTGTTTTCCTCTTTTCTTCCTTCCCATCCCTCTTTCTCTTGACTGTTTTCTCCCTCCCCCATCCCGATGCTCCCTTTCTCTTTGTTTTTCTCTTTTTTTCTTCCTTCCCATCCCTCTTTCTCTTCGGTTTTCTTCTTCTCTGATTTTCTTCTTCTTCTTTTGTGAAGAAAACCGTTTTCTCCCTCGCCCATCCCGGTGTTTTCTTTCTCTTTGTTTTCCTCTTTTTTTCTCCCTCCCCATCCGATTCTCTTCTTCTTTTTCTATGAAGGAAACTGTTTTCTCCCTTCCCAGTGCTCCCTTTCTCTTTGTTTTCCTCTTTTTTTCTCCCTCCCCATCCGGTGCTCGCTTCCCCATCCCGATGCTCCCTTTCTCTTTGTTTTCCTCTTTTTTTTCTCCCTCCCCATCCGATTCTCTTCTTTTTCTGTGAAGAAAACCGTTTTCTCCCTCCCTCATCCCGATGCTTCCTTTCTCTTTGTTTTCCTCTTTTTCCCCCCTCCCCATCCGATTCTCTTCTTCTTTTTCTATGAAGAAAACCGTTTTCTCCCTTCCCTATCCCAGTGCTCCCTTTCTCTTTGTTTTCCTCTTTTTTCTCCCTCCCCATCTGGTGCTCGCTTTCTCTTTGGCTTTTTTCTCTTTTTATTCTCTGAAGAAATTCGGCTTCATCACAAAATTAAGATTAAATTAGCAAAATCAAGACTTGAACTCATAACCTCATGATTCATGGCAATTTATTCTATCCAATTCACCCTATGACACTATAGGTTAGGGGTTATTGCTTGTTTCTTTTGTATCTCTAATCAAACTTTGTGAGAACAATTCAATTGTGTTACCATCAAAATCAGAACTTGTTACTATGTTTCAGTAGTAACATTATTGCGGAAATGCAGTAACATACCACGTTACTACAAAATTTATATGTCGTTACTACACTTTTGGTAGTAACATCTTGATTGAATCGTAGTAACAAAAAACATGTAGCAGTAATAGTATTGCTATAGTACTAGGGCTTGTGCTGAGCTATACTTTAAAAGTCTCATTCTTTAGAAAGCAATATCTCTCATGTCATATCTTGTTTTTCTAATCCGTTTGCACCATAATATTCAAAAAAAAAGTGCTTAACGAAACTAGATCCATCATGACTATTTTTTGACATCGTCACTGCAGAAAGCAGATGTATTACTATACATTGGTCGTCACGTTACTACACAGTTTCACATGATCTGAAAAGAGGTGGACGTGGAGAAAGTTAGTTGGCGGGTTTGACCGGGGTCTGACCGGTGGGGGGAGGCTTTGACTGAGATGGGAGGTGGGTATATATATATATATATATATATATATATATATATATATATATATATATATATATATATATATATATATATATATATATATATATAGGATCTATTCTACACCCCCTCTCCTCCTATGGGCCAACCCCACCTCCCACCTCAGTCAAAGGGCGGTCAAAGCCTCCCCCCACTGGTCAGACCCCGGTCAAACCCGCCAACCAAGTTCCTCCCACGTCCACCTCTTTTCAGATCTCATCATGTGAAATTGCGTAGTAACGCGACGGCCAATGTGTAGTAACACGCTTTGCTTTCTATAGTAATGATGTCAAAAATAGTCATGATGGATCTCGTTTGGTTAAGCACTTTTTTTCGAACATTATGGTGCAAACGGAATAGAAAAACAAAATATGACATAAGAGATATTGCTCTCTAAAGAATGGGACTTTTAAAATTTAGCTCAGCACAAGCCCTAGTACTATAGAAATACTATTACTGCTACATGTCTTTTGTTACTACGATTCAATCAAGATGTTACTACCAAAAGTGTAGTAACGACATATAAATTTTTGTAATAACATGGCATGTTACTGTACTTCCACAATAATGTTACTATTGAAACATAGTAACAAGTTCTGATTTTGGTAGTAACATAACTAATTTAAGTTTGAGTAGAGATACAAAGGAAACAAGCAATAACCCCTAAAATATAGTGTCATAGGGTGAATTGGTTAGAATAACTTGTCATAAATCATGAGGTTATGAGATCAAGTCTTGATTTTGCTAATTTAATCTTAATTTTGTAAGGAAGCCAAATTTCTTCAGAGAATAAAAAGAGAAAAAAGCCAAACAGAAAGCGAGCACCGGGATGGGAAGAGAGAAAACACAGAGAAAGGGACATAAAAAGAAGAAGAGAAAACCGGAGAGGAAGAGAAGGAAAATTGGAGGAAAAAAGAAGAAGTTTAGAGAATAAAAAGAATAAGAGAAAACCGGAGAGGAAGAGAAGGAAAATTGGAAAATTGGAGGAAAAAAAGAAGAAGTTCAGAGAATAAAAAGAGAAAAAAGCCAAAGAGAAAGCGAGCACCGAGATGGGAGAGGAGAAAAAAAGAAAAAGAAGAAGAGAAAACCGGAGAGGAAGAGAAGGAAAATTGGAGGAAAAAAAGAAAAAAGCCAAAGAGAAAGCGAGCACCGAGATGGGAAGGGAGAAAAAAAGAAAAAGAAGAAGAGAAAACCGGAGAGGAAGAGAAAGAAAATTGGAGGAAAAAAAGAAGAAGTTCAGAGAATAAAAAGAGAAAAAAGCCAAAGAGAAAGCGAGCACCGGAAGAGAAAATCGGAGAGGAAGAGAAGGAAAATTGGAGGAAAAAAGAAGAAGTTCAGAGAATAAAAAGAGAAAAAAGCCAAAGAGAAAGCAAGCACTGAGATGGGAGGGGAGAAAAAAAGAAAAAGAAGAAGAGAAAACCGGAGAGGAAGAGAAGGAAAATTGGAGGAAAAAAAGAAGAAGTTAAAAAACACAAAGAAAGGGACAGAAAAAGAAGAAGAGAAAACCAGAGAAGAAGAGAAGGAAAATTGGAACACCGGGATGGGAAGGGAGAAAAAAAACAAAGAAAGGGACAAAAAAAAGAAGAGAAAACCGAAGAGGAAGAGAAGGAAAATTGCAGGAAAAAAAGAAGTTCAGAGAATAAAAAGAGAAAAAAGCCAAAGAGAAAGCAAGCACTAGATGGGAAGGGAGAAAAAAACACAGAGAAAGGGACAGAAAAAGAAGAAGAGAAAACCGGAGAGGAAGAGATGGAAAATGGGAGGGAAAAAAAGAAGTTCAGAGAATAAGAAGAGAAAAAAGCCAAAAAGAAAGCGAGCACCGGGATGGGAAGGGAGAAAAAAACACAGAGAAAGGGACAGAAAAAGAAGAAGAGAAAACCGGAGAGGAAGAAAAGGAAAATTGGAGGAAAAAAATAAGAAGTTTAGATAATAAAAAGAAAAAAAAGCAAAAGAGAAAGCGAGCACCGGGATGGGAGAGGAGAAAAAAAGAGAAAAACACATAGAAAGGGACAGAAAAAGAAGAAGAAAACCGGAGAGGAATAGAAGAAAACTTGAAGGAAAAAAAGAAGGATAGAAAAAGAAGAAGGAAAATTGAAGGAAAAAAAAGAACAGAAAAAGAAGAAGAAAATCGAAGGGGAAGAGAAGGAAAATTGGAGGAAAAAAGAAGAAGAAAACCGGAGAGATGGAAAGGTAGAAAAAAAAGAGAAAAACAAAGAGAAACGGATAGAAAAAGAATTAATTTTGTGATGAAGCCGAACTTCTTCATAGAATAAAAAGAGGAAAAAGCCAAAGAGAAAGCGAGCACCAGGAGGGAACGGAGAAAAACAGAGAAAAAATAAGAGAAAGGTACAGAAAAAGAAGAAGGAAACCGGAGAGGAAGAGAAGGAAAATTGGGGGGGAAAAGAAGAAGAAAATCTGAGAGATGGGAAGGGAGAAAAAAAGAGAAAAACAAAGAGAAAGGGACAGAAAAAGAATTAATTTTGTGATGAAGCCGAACTTCTTCATAGAATAAAAAGAGAAAAAAGCCAAAGAGAAAGCGAGCACCGGAAGGGAAGGGAGAAAAAAACAGAAAAACAAAGAGAAAGGGACAGAAAAAGAAGAAGAAAACCGGAGAGGAAGAGAAGGAAAATTGGAGGAAAAAAGAAGAAGAAAACCGGAGAGGAAGAGAAGGAAAATTGGAGGAAAAAAGAAGAAGAAAGCCGGAGAGATGGGAAGAGAGAAAAAAAAGAGAAAAACAAAGAGAAAGGGACAGAAAAAGAATTAATTTTGTGATGAAGCCGAACTTCTTCATAGAATAAAAAGAGAAAAAAGCCAAAGAGAAAGCGAGCATCGGGAGGGAAGGGACAAAAAAAAGAGAAAAACAATGAGAAAGGGACAAAAAACGAAGAAGGAAACTGGAGAGGAAAAGAAGAAAAATTGGAGGAAAAAAGAAGAAGAAAACCGGAGAGATGGGAAGGGAGAAAAAAAGAGAGAAAAAAAAGAAAGGAACAGAGAAAGAAGAATAAAACCGGAGAGGAAGAGAAGGAAAATTGGAGGAAAAAAGAAGAAGAAAACCGAAGAGATGGGAAGGGAAAAAAAAGAGGAAAACAAAGATAAAGGGACAGAAAAAGAATTAATTTTGTGATGAAGCCGATCTTCTTCATAGAATAAAAAGAGGAAAAAGCCAAAGAGAAAGCGAGCATCAGGAGGGAAGGGAGAAAAAAAGAGAAAAACAAAGAGAAAGGGACAGAAAAAGAAGAAGAAAACCGAAGAGGAAGAGAAGGAAAATTGGAGGAAAAAAGAAGAAGAAAATCAGAGAGATGGGAAGGGAGAAAAAAAGAGAAAAACAAAGAGAAAGGGACAGCAAAAGAATTAATTTTGTGATGAAGGCGAACTTCTTCATAGAATAAAAAGAGGAAAAAGCCAAAGAGAAAGCGAGCACCGGGAGGGAAGGGAGAAAAAAAAGAGAAAAACAAAGAGAAAGGGACAGAAAAAGAAGAAGAAAACCGGAGAGGAAGAGAAGGAAAATTGGAGGAAAAAAGAAGAAAAAAACCGGAGAGATAGGAAGGGAGAAAAAAGAGAAAAAATAGAAAGGAACAAAAAAAGAAGACAACCGGAGAGGAAGAGATGGAAAATTGGAGGAAAACAGAAGAAGAAAACCGGAGAGATGGGAAAGGAGAAAAACAAAGAGAAAGGGACAGAAAAAGAATTAATTTTGTGAGGAAACCGAACTTCTTCATAAAATAAAAAGAGGAAAAAGCCAAAGAGAAAGCGAGCACCGGGAGGGAAGGGAGAAAAAATGAGAAAAACAAAAAGAATGGAACAGAAAAAGAAGAAAACCGGAGAGGATGAGAAGAAAAATTGGAGGAAAAAAGAAGAAGAAAACCGAAGAGATGGGAAGGGAGAAAAAAATAGAGAAAAAAGAGGAAGGAACAGAAAAAGAAGAAGAAAACCGGAGAGGAAGAGATGGAAAATTGGAGGAAAAAGGAAGAAGAAAACCGGAGAGATGGGAAGGGAGAAAAAAAAGAGAAAAAAAAGAGAAAGGGACAGAAAAAGAATTAATTTTGTGATGAAGCCGAACTTCTTCATAGAACAAAAAGAGGAAAAAGCCAAAGAGAAAGCGAGCACCGAGAGGGAAGAGAGAAAAAAAGAGAAAAACAAAGATAAAGGGACAGAAAAAGAAGAAGAAAACCGGAGAGGAAGAGAAGGAAAATTGGAGGGAAAAAAGAAGAAGAAAACCGGAGAGATGGGAAGGGAGAAAAAAAAGAGAAAAACAAAGATAAAGGGACAGAAAAAGAATTAATTTTGTGATGAAACCGAACTTCTTCATAGAATAAAAAGAGGAAAAAGTCAAAGAGAAAGCGGGCACCGGGAGGGAAGGGAGAAAAAAAGAGAAAAACAAAGAGAAAGGGACAGAAAAAAAGAGAAGAAAACCGGAGAGGAAGAGAAGGAAAATTGAGGGAAAAAGGAAGAAGAAAACCGGAGAGATGGGAAGGGAGAAAAAAAGAGAAAAACAAAGAGAAAGGGACAGAAAAAGAATTAATTTTGTGATGAAGCCGAACTTCTTCATAGAATAAAAAGAGGAAAAAGCCAAAGAGAAAGAGAGCACCGGGAGGGAAGGGAGAAAAAAAGAGAAAAACAAAGAGAAAGGGACAGAAAAGAAGAAGAAAACCGGAGAGGAAGAGAATTTGGAGAAAAAAAGAAGAAGAAAACCGGAAAGGAAAGGAAGAGAAGGAAATTGGAGGAAAAAAGAAAAAAAACCGAAGAGATGGGAAGGGAGAAAAAAAAAGAAAGGGACAGAAAAAGAAGAAGAAAACCGGAGAGGAGGAAGAGAAGAAAAATTGGAGAAAAAAAAGAGGCGCGCGCGTGTGGGGGGGGGGAGAGGAGGGGTGGGCTGGGCCGGACTGGAAGTTGAGGGACAGGATGTAAAATAGTTATTTTTGGGGTTGTATAATAGAGTTGTCTTTTATATATATATATATATATATATATATATATATATATATATATATATATATATATATATATATATATATATATATATATATATATATATATATATATATATATATAAAGAGAGAGAACTGCTAGACAACGCTCTATATGCCATTTAGCTAGGTAGCTCGTCTCACAGACTCTCGCAATATACTCTATCGTTTCCCACCGTCCTCCCCTTTCCCACCATTAAACCTGTGATGAAGTAATTTTTTTTACTATGCCATTTATCCATTATTTATACCATCTCACCACATAAAAAAAAGGTACATCCCTTTTCCCTATACGTGTTCCCTTCTATTTTTCTATTTTTCTGGATCTGGTGATCGATCGCCCATGCCCATGATCTTGTTGCCGCACTACGGCCACCTCCACCGGCGATGGAGTTCTTCGTAGCCGGCATCTACAACACTGTTGACGATAGCTCTGCTCCACCACCGCGTCTCCATCATCTCTGACGATGGCATGCGATGGGGCAGGATGACGGATTTGGCCATCGTCGGCCCAAATCCGCGAGCCCATCGGCAAGGTGGCGAGGAGGTGCTGAGGAGGATCTGGAAGGAGGCGCCTGACCACACTGGCGTCGGCAGGATCCAGGTGGCCACGAACAGGCGGCGTTGATGGCGACGGGTTGCTTCAGCAGTGCCTTCTCATCTTAACCATCGCGGTCAGATTGGTGGTTGCGCCCGTGAGGCAAGGAGGCAGATCATGGTTGTGCACGGTCTTCTCTTGTGCATTTGAGTTTTCTCTGGCAACTGCTCTTATCCGATTTGATCTATTTTACATTTTCGAGCACTCGATCTGTTGATTTAAGCCAGGAATTCTGATGATATTTTGTTTGATAGACTAGTAGGTTCTGCAAGCAGGTTCAAACGGAGCAGTTGTCCAAAATTGATTGTTTTGTTTTTAGATGTAACTCGTCCTTTCTGGGTCGATAAGGCTTGTCAGATTGATTGCTGATACATGAGCACTAATCTATAATCTTTTTTTTGATTTATCTTGCATTCTCTCTTTCTTTTTCCTGTTGTGCCGCAGCTGGCGCAGGCACGAACATACCCACCGCTTGCTCGAGCGTTCGTCGGCCGTCGGTCTCACCATCCGTGGCTCCATCTGCTCCGGCCGTTTCCCTCACTGCCGACGAACAAGCTAGCATAGATCGACACCCACGGCAGGCGATCTTGCATACTTAGCCAGCCTTGTTTCTTTATCTGATTGTAAAATGGTGTAAATGCCATGTAATTTTTTTTAGTCTAACTGATTCAATGCAACAATATGCATGGTAAAAAAATTACTATCCATGTATTATCCTGATGGAAAATTTTCACTCTGATTTATGACGTGCACACTAGAGTAAAATTTTCACTCTCATTTACGAGGTGCACACTGGAGTAAATATGTTACTTAAATTGTACTAGTCTTGTACTTCCGTGAGTAAAAAAATTATTTCTACGTTACATAAAATTATCGAGTAGTAAAAAAATTACTATGTAAGTAAAAAAATACCGAAGGAAAAATGGCTCCGTTTGTAGCACAAGATATTTCTTTAATCAGAAAAACTGGGTTAAACAGTAAGTAAAAAAATTACTGAAGGAAAAATGGCTCCATTCGTAGCACAAGATCTTTTTTTAATTAGAAGAACTGGGTGTGGATAACAAGAATCAGTGCGTTCTGAGGATGAGTGGCAAGCGCAGATGTGGGCGGGGAGATCGAAAAACAGGACGCATGTGTTGAAAACAGAAAAAAGTGGAGAGTAATTTTTTTACTGGGTGACAAATGGATTTGATGCGAACAGTGGGGGGATCGAAAAATAGGGAGCCTGTGTTAGAAAATGAAAAACACGAAGATGGGGTGTGATCGGTGTTGCGCTAGGTAGCTGCATGGCGCTCAGAGCGCTATGTAGCGTGACCATGTGTGTGTATATATACATACATACATACATATGTATGTATGTATGTATGTATGTATGTATATATGTATGTATGTATGTGTCGACAGGTTATATTTATAGACCGTATTCTGAGGGTATTGGGATACGTTGGAGTAAGGATCTACACGAAACGACATCAAGCACATAAAAGATAAGGATTATACTGGTTCAGGCCCCTCGTAAAGTAATAACCCTACTTCAGTTTATATGGAATTACGACGAGAATCACAGAGATTACAATAAAGAAAAACAGAAAGTATCGAGTACCGACAAGATCGCTATCGAGAACGACTTGACGAGATCCAACATGCGAGTTGTCTTCAAAGTCCTCCAGATTGCTTCTGCCATGGTGGTAGCTTGCGCTATGATTCCATCCTCCCATACCCCCTGGGAGCTTTGTATTTATATCATAGACTACCTTGGTCTCCTAGTAGAACTCGAAGAGTATTTTCGGCATACGAAATCACAGAGATTGTATCATCCCCGAATAGGACTCTAACACCTTCTACTCAAGATATTATTTTCCTGTTTACGAGCCGAATTCCATAACATTAAGGTAACCTTCCTGTATATTAAGGATATGTCGTATCCATATACTTCACAACCCCAAGGATAGGAGGTATGCCTTATCCGTAACCCTAACAGTAGCCCTCGACTTTAAATCAAATGAACTCACAGTGTTCTCAAGCCAAAGTTCTTTAATAAATGATGTTGTGCCCACCTAACCGTTCTCGAGAAGGTATAAAGCATTCGACAACACCACCAAAAAGCAACGGTCCACTATGAATTTGAGTTGAAGTCTAAAAAACTATTATAAACAAACTGAGAAAATCATGGTGACAATTTCTCTTTCTTCCTCAAAATACGAACCGCCAGGCGTGACCTATAATTCCAATTCTGAGATTCATTTCGGCTCCTTCCCACAAGTGATCCCTCATTCCTTTGCACTCCCTAACTTTTGTAACTTTCGCCAATCGAAAACACAAACTTCCCTCTTCACCTTCAACCTCAAGCCAATCCAATGGATTTGGGGAAATCCAACAATAGCACGGAGGATTTGAAGGTATTGCAAATTGAAGGATCACTCCTAGGGAAGAAGACCCTGGAACGATTGGAAGGAGGTATAACCCCTAACCCCGCACTAGGACAGATTGTTTGTCTTGAAGAATTCGCGCAGTGTGGGTTCTTGCCTTCTTTTTCCGAATTTCTTCTTCTCCTTTTGAACTTCTATGGCATCCACCTCCTCCACCTAAACCCAATTTCCATCGCCATTCTCATCATCTTTACAAACCTCTACAAGGCGTACCTTGAAGTACCGCCTTTCTTAGATCTATTTAGACATTTTTATGAACTTAGGTGGATGTAATCTCGTAGAATCTCTGGCTGCTACGGTTTCCGCCTCCGGGATGGGATGAACGCGAAATATATCCCCTTCAACTACCCTTCTTCTCGAGGATCGTGGAGGTCAAAATGGTTTTACCTACACGTCGAGGACTGCCCCGCTAGCCTTGCTATCCTAAATGAGAAGCCCGAGCGCTCCCATTTGTGGACATCCAAACCCTCTTTAACTCCTCTCAAGAGTTTCGTAGACAAGATCTGCGAACTCCGAGGACAAGGGTTGTCGGGGTATGAAGTCGCTGAGGACTTCATATGTCATGGAATTCAGCCCCTTCAAGCTTGCGCTCACCCCACGTACGAGTACACGAGGGCACAAGATGAAACATGGATTTCAGTTCAGGGTATACGATCTCGAACCCTCCTGACATTAACCCGATCACGGCCAATCCATGCATATTAATATTGATGTCTTCTTTGCAGAGCTCGATGATGGAACAGTGACCACTCGAGTAGGACACCTGGTGACCGACGCACCACCAGATCTAGACAACGTCCTCACCTCGTTGTGTGATCTCCCGTCCTCGGAGAAGGACGCCACCATTAACGTAAGTACTTTTGACTACTATCCTTCATTTGATCATTGGTATCCAAAAAAGTAGTAATCTAAATCTTGTAGGTCCTACCTTTGACGGACATCATCGGTCCACTTGTCGACCACGAGGCCGCGACTTCTCTGAAAGAGAAAGTGACCTCAGAGTAAGCAACGGCCGAGAACGACCCAAGCGGCAGCGGAACAAAACCCTTCAAAAGGAGGTGAATGACTTCAACAAAGTCGTCTGGAGCAGGAACGCTTGTGCAGACAAGCGGCTCTGAGGTTAGTTATACTCCCTGTGGTCCATAAACCAACCTGAGGAGCTTCTCGGCCCTAACTTACATGTCTTGCAGACCACTTCCGGCATGAAGTCCTCTTCTCAGGGGAAGAGGGTGCTCTGAAGCGGTTTAAGCCCAAGTAAGTGATTGTCTTCCCTGATTTTGTATTTATTGTTCTCGTAGTATCTTCTGTAACACATGCTTCCCTTTGATGTAGCCCTTTTCTCGCGACCCCTGCTCCAAGCACTGGTCGCGAAGACACGAGCTCTACACCTCTCGCTGTCGTTGTCGTGACACCAGTGCTATCTCTCCCTCCGCCAAGTGCCTCACCTGCCGTCATGTCGCCTTTGGCGATCAACAGGCTGGTCGAAGCTAGCCGCCTACTACAATCCGGCACACGCGACATCCTTACCGAGGTTGAGCAACTTAGAAACGTAGCCTCGACTTCAAACGACCGAGTCGTCGAGCTGGGATCTCAACTGGCAGAAGCGAAGAGGGACTTAAAGAAATTTAAGGACCTGATTGTTGGCCACGAGAGGCAGCGGCAAGGCTGGGAGAAAAGGATAGAGAAGACCCAGGAAAACCTGGCGTCGCTTCGACAAGGCCTCCAGGACAACTATGGGCAGCTCGGCATGGTGGCCCATAGCTTGGGCGTCCACGAGAAATGCCCCGAGTTCCCTGACAGACAATAGTCTTGGGGTCTTTGGGTTTCCTCATCGGCAAGTTGGAGGGCACATCCACCAAACACGCTGAGCACGTTGCCGAGGAGATGTGCACCGGTCTTAGGAACTGCGTATGTCACGTTCTCACATGCCTGAAGCTCACGCACCCCAAGGTTAACTTGGAGGAAGTGTTGGAGAAAGGCAGGGCTGATGCGACGCGCGAGGACGTGATGTCAAAACTCGTCGATCTGGAGGAGAGCGTTATTCCATATTTTGAACAATAAATCGCTGCTCCTTTTACATTGTAACTTTAAGAACAATTATTAGGCATGTCGTCTTGTTCGAGAACGATGTCCTTTTTTATTGTGCTCAAGTTCTTGGTATTGTCATGCTAGTTTCTAGATGTATCGAAGACGAGGTCGTCCAGTAAGGAGAATGTCCTCGTGATCCTAACGCTGCACCTCCTTCCCCCAATGCTTCCTCGACCCTGAGTGCCGACAACCAAGCCTTGGTCGTCGTTAACCCGGTTGGTGGTCTGGATCCATAGGGACTCCAACTCGGCTCTCTTCTCGAGCAGAACCAAGGTACGAGAATTGACCTTTGTAACTTTTGCCCCCGTGTATGAAGAGAAAGCTGATCGAGATCAAATGTCATGTGTAGGCCTCGAGAACGCATTAGAGGAGAGAGAACGTCGCACCAAGTACTGAAAGACAAAGTTCGAGAAGGTGGAGCTCGAGAAGATGGCCAACGCCGCCCGGAAGGAACAAGCCGTAGAGGCCCTTCGAGGTAGGGAAGTCTGGATCGATGTCTACCTCGAGGATTGTTGTCTGGCACTCTAGTGTCTTTGCGAGCAGCTGTGGGTGGTCCGTTCTCCTCCCGAGAAGTCTATAAGCGGACATCTCTCATGGATGCGGAGTTTGTGCGACCAACTAGCAGGGATCGGGAAGCGGATCACGACAGCTTGAAGCAAGAGTGTCATCGCGCTAGTCGGTATGCAGGTGGTCACATCCTCGCCTGTATCCGAGATGAGCATCCGTAGATGAGCTTAGGGTTTCTCCGGGAGGGTTTCACACGTTCTCGAATGAGAGCCGATGAGATCGACCACCTCGCGCAATCCTTCGCTCCGCTGGTCGAAGACGTCTTCTCTACGATAAACTGATAATGGTCGTCTTGGTAGTATATGTACCTAGGGAACACTTAATGTACATGTTAACATTTTGTATATCAGAACTTAAGTAAGAATTGAAATCTATGTCTAAGCGTCTGAAACAAACATAGTGTACGAGTACTCTCACAAGGGCTGCCCTCAACCAACAGAGTATGGTACTCTCCCTAGCCCCCAGTTGTTTTTATGAAAAAGTCATTTTTCATAAAGGCAGCTTGAATCTTATAACAAACAAAGCTGAAGTTGCGAATTCCTAGCCCCTAGCCGTGGAGTCGGAAAAATCAATTCCTGGTTACATGGCTTGGTTAATATGCTCAAGTGGGTACTCTAACATAACCAGATCAAACATGATCGTTTGACGTTGTATGGCCTGACAAACTTTCACAGTGCTAAACGTCCCCAGCCGATGTACATGGGACCTTGAAGCTTGCCAGACTAGCGTAAGAGGACGTTAGGATCGACTTCGAGACGAGGCGATATAAGAAAAAGGGATCACCGGGTAAAACACTATGAAAGCAATGAAATCAGAATAATGTATATTATTAAACTGAACTTACAGGCTTTGGTACATCGGTCATATATATAGAATTTACGTAGTTGGATGATGTTCCAAGAATTTGCCAACTCGCAGCCTTCGTCGTCTGCGATCTTGAACGCACCTGGTCTTAAGACTTCGACTACCGTGTACGGTCCCTCCCACTTTGGTGAGAGCGTGTTTCGCCTTGCCTGATTCTAAACTCGTCGGAGGACGTAATCATCGATGGTGAGTATACAGGCATGAACACGTTTTTCGTGATAGCGACGTAATGCTTGTTGGTACATAGCTACTCAAACAGCAACACGTTCTCGACGTTCCTTTAGAAGGTTGACATGTCTGCTCGCTACTCCTCCTGTTCCTTGTCTGAATACTGTTCGACTCATGTAGAACGATGTCGTAGTTCTGAAGGAAGCATGGCCTCGGAACCATACACAAGAAAGAAAGGAATCTTTCCAGTAGTACGAACGGCCCACAAGACAGATGGGAGTTCGTCAACCCCAGCGTGTGTCATAGGCCAAAAGCCTATCATACACACGTGTTTTGATCCCCGAAGCACAATACCGTTTGCCCGCTTGACATGTCCGTTACTTTTTGGAAGACTGAAGCGAAGAAGATTTTTACCCCAAATTCAATATAGTAGTCCTGAAAGGCACTGCTAGTGAACTGGGAGGAGTCCATATTGACAGAATATCCTTTTCATAAACTTGATGGCGTGTTCGGCTTTGATTTCTCTTGTTGGCTCTGTCTCAATCCATTTGTTGAATTTATCAATAGCCATCAATAAGAACTTGTAGCCGTCTTGTCCTTGGGAAATGGTCCGACGATGTCGAGCCTCCAACACGAAAACGACTAGGTGAGGAATGGTCTGGAGTGTTTGGGCCAGTATCTTGATGTGTTTGCTATGAAATTGACAAGCTTCACACCGTTTTATCAAGTCACAGACGATGCTTTCTTCCTCCCTCCTCCCTTCTGACGCTGACTTCCACCACGTTGGTCGCGAACTCGCGCTACCCCTGCGAGGTTGTGCCCGTGCCGCCGCCGGCGGTGACTTGGCTGTCGTCTCACACGGGCTGTCGTGCACCCTGCTGCCCGACGAGGCCACGCCGTCGGCCGTCCCTGACCCTGCTGTTATGAGCCAAGCTGCAGTATCTCTTGTTTGCCTGTGATATCGAAGCTGATGAGTTGATCTTTTGTTTGCCGTCAAAACTTGCTTGTTCATTGATTCGTTTTTGTGAATTTTAAAGCTTTTGTCATGTGCTAGCACTGATGTATCAGGTAGAAAAAAAAGATAATTTCAGTGTCTCTCTATTAACGCAAGTAGTAATTAATTAAGCATATCCAAGCGAAAAATCATAGATTATATTCTACGTACGTTCTTTCACTTGATTTGATTGACATGTTTAGTGTCTTCTAGCAAGAATTTGATTTTTTTTCATGGGTTGATCCATGGTACCCCGTGTATTCCAGTGGATCAACCTATTGGCATGGTTGCATCCTAGGTGGGTTTCATGGGACGAGTCTAAGTCGAATGCCCCGGACTATAGATGGCCAAACGGCCCGCCTGGCCCGGCACTCCCAGGCCCAGTACAATATTTGTCGGCCTGGCACGGCCCGACCAATACGCCGGGCCAGGCCGTGCCGGCCACGTGCTCCACCTATGGCCCAAGCACGGCCCAATAAGGGTCGGGCCGGTCCAAAGGCACGGTAGCCCATCGTGCCTTCATTGAAATAAGTCTATATTCCCTCCCTCCTCTTTGGGCTACGACATATATATATAGCTAAAATAAGTCTATTTTACGTTCCTACTCTTTGGGCCGTGCCATATAATAAGTCTATTTTGTGTCCCTATCCTTTGGGTTGTGCCTTACATATGGTTGAAAATAAGTCTATTTCGCTTCTCTGAACTTCGTGCCGGGCCGGGCTGGCCCACCATGCCAAGGGAGCAGCTCAGGCATGGCCCAGCTGTTGGGCCGGGCCGGCACGGACACAACCCCAGTCGGGCCGTGCCGTGTCTGGGCCAGGCCAAATTATCGTGCCTTGGGCCGGACCGTCGGGCCTCGTGCCATATGACCATCTATACCCCGGACCACACCCACCTCTATAGCTACGTATAGGCTTAGGGTCTGTTTGGTTACCTGCATCAGGCTTGGCCCGCACCTGTGAATGCAAATTTACTTTGTTTGGTTGCTTGCATGGACATTCCAGCCAGGCTCAACGCGTGCAAAAAGCGGTCGCCAGCCAGACTCCAAAGAAACGCCCGATTCGGGCTTCACTACTCAACCAGGTCGAGCGCGTGCTCCGCATTGCGTCCCGCGCCCCTCCAAAAGTCCGTAGCGAAATCTCTCTCTCCTCGTTGTCTCTCTCTCTCTCCTCTCCTCACTCTCCTCCCTCGTCGTCTAGATCCAGGCACGCCCGGTCCAGAACTCCGGACATGGCGAGCGGCAGCGACGTCGATATGGATGAGCTCCTCCAGATGGCGCTGCAGGAGCAGGCGGCGTGGGACCTCAGCCACCAGCGCCCCGCGGGGCCCGGCAAGCCGTCGTCAACCTCGTCCGTCCCCCGCGCCCTCCTCCCGCGGCGGCCGTGGCGGAGGGGGGCCCGCCAAGGCGCGACAGCCTAGCCGCGGCGGCGGCGGCGGCGACGACGACGACGACTCCGAGGTCGATCTGCTGTCCATTTCCTCCGGGGATGAGGATAGCACCCCCTCCCGCGACCGTGGCCCCCCGCATCCCCGCGGTGGCGGGCGCGCCGGGGCACGGCGGGCCGCGTCGAGGGACGATGGGGATTTCGACGACGACAAGCCCAGGAGCTGGAAGCGCGTCGACGAGGCCGAGGTATGGGGGATCGACGAGATCTCGATCTCGGCCACTCGATGGGGATTTTGGGGGTCGCATGCTTTGATGATCCGATAAATTTGGTAGTGGGACACCAAATTACATACATTTGGATTTGTGAAACAATACTAGTTCATGCATCCAACCAAACAACATCTGAAATCATCCAGGATAAACTGATACAGGCAACCAAACAAGACCAATCGCATTACTCTAAGCAGGCTGAGGGCAGCCTGGATAAGGGATACGAGCCAGGCTATGGACATTCGGGCAACCAAACACACCCTTAAGGTTTGCCGGTGTGCATGCAATAGGAGTGGGGGCATGCATGTAGGCCACACACACCCTTACACGTTTTTTGTAAAAGCCCCTAATACTCTAAGAAATCGTGAAACAATCCTTTCATCGCTTTCACCTTATTATAGTTTTTATAGGAAACGCCATATACTTTTGAGAAATATAGCACGAAGAAGAAAAAATTTCATTTATAGGGACGGTTCTGTAATCCTAATAAGTGCGAGGTTGTTTTCGAAAAACAAACTAATCCTCTCCCCTATAGACAGTAAGGTGGGCCGACCGGGCTGGCACGGCCCACGGCACGACTTGGCACGGCCCATTACGGCATGGCCTATTACGGCCCATGTCCTGTAGCGGGCCGTGCTGTGCCGACCCGCATGTCGCATGCACGGCCCAGGCATGGCCCACCACGCTGTCATGCCGTGCCGGGCCGGCACGGGCACGACTCAGCACGCGGGCCGGCGGGGGCACGTGGGCCGGCAGCAGCCTGGGAGGAAAATGGAGAAAAAAAAAGGAAAATATAGAAGATAGGAAAAAAATAAAAAAAATATGAAAAAGCAGTGAGGAAAATAGGGAAAAAATTAAAAAAAGAAAAAATAGGGGAAAAATTAAAAGAAAGAAAAAAAGGAAAAATAAAAATATGATTATAATTTATAAAAAATAGGAAATTAGGAAAATAAATATACAAAAGATAGCGGGCCGTGCCGTACCGGGCCGGCCCGCTACAGCAGCCGTGCCGTGCCGTGCCGGCACGCCGGGCCGCGGCGTCGGCCGCACGGCCGGCCTCCATGGGCCGTGCCGGCCCGGCACGCCGGCTAACGGGCCGTGCCATGCCTGGGCCGGCTACAGTACCGTGCTTGTCGGGCCGGCCCACGTGCCCCCGGCCCATTTGGAGGTCTATACTCTCCCCCAATCATACCTCCTATCGGATATCCCTTGCCTGCCTCGTCCCCAACGCCCCTCCGGCGCCGCCCTCCTCCAGCGCCTCCTCGTCCTACCGTCGTCATTGCCGCCGCCGCCACTCCATCCCCCTCCTCCTGGCGGCGTTGCCGTCCTCCCCATCTCCCCTTCCTCCGTTGGACACCACCAGCCTGAGCCGTCGTCAGGGAACGTCGCCCCTGGGCCGGATCTGCACGGATCTGGCACTGGACGGTCTCTACCCAATGTATCTCGAGTGCTGTATTCGGCGCGGTCCCGTACGACAAGGCGGCACGGGCGGAGGGCGGCGACACAGCGTGCTACAGCCGTGCGGTGTGCAAGAGGACGAGCGGGGCATATCCACGTCGAGCCCTCGAGAAGATGGAGTTTTCTCTACATCGAGCACTTGAACCTGGATGTGGAGGAGATGGCCTTGGACGAGGAGGCCGAGACCGAGGATGAGCAGGAACAGCAACGGCTGGAGGCCTCCGTTGTCGCCGGTGGGGCAAGGAAGCGGGGGGGATAGCCCAACACGGTCCGACACAACGCCGACTACGGCGACGACCCAGAGTTCGTCGGCGAACCCTTGGCCACCAAAGAGGAAGATGGGATGAGAAGGCATCCGCCAGCGCGCTACGCCTCCTACAAATCGCACTCGTCGTCCCCGTCGCCATGCTGTGCTGGTCCCGGGATCGGCGCGGCGGTGACGCCGGTGTACGGGAGCCACGGGCTGGTGGCCACCAGATCTGGCCGCGGGCTGCGGGCACACGCGGCGCAGCACGGGAACCTCGGCCCCGTGCTCCACAGGCTCATCTCCCCGTCCCTTTCGCCGCTATTGTTGGCGCTGAGGCGTAGAACGGCAGCAGCGGGAAGCTGCCTGATCTGTCGCGAAAGCTGTTCCAGAAAGAGTCGTCGGAGCTCAAGAAGAAGGCGCGAATGGAGGTCAAGAACGGCGGCAACACGCGCTCGCTTACCATGGTTCTGTGCAGCGAGCAGGAGCTCCTCAGCACGCAGAGCAAGGAGCAGGAGGACGAGATCGCTGCACTCCGCCTCCAGCTCGAGCAGAAGAACAAGGAGGTACACACACTGACACATCCACCTCTTCCCTCTCCTCTGAGACCCCTAGGAATGCCATTGTGGGCTTACTGCAATTGCGGCGAGCAGGTTGAGCGCCTCAAGGACCTGTGCCGGTGGCCGCGGGAGGAGATCGGGACGCTCAAGGACGCTGTTCTCTTTGGGGACACACAGCCACACTCACAGGACAGATCCAATGTCTTGCCGAAGAGCTCGCGCGTGCACGTTCTTAACGATTTTGCAATGCAGTCGCTTCAGTAACTGTAATGAGTACCCACCTAATCTTTCGCTCTCAATCGTTTCACTATTTACAGGTTAAAGCTGAGAAACGCACTTCAAGGTCATGTTTTGATGATGAATACTGCTCTTTCCCAAGATAGCTGGTGCTTAATGAGGAGACTTCTTTCTCACTGGTAATTTTCACTTGCTCCACCATTCGTCTGCTTCAAGTACGATGTCTTCGATAGTTAAGAATACTTTCCAGAATCCAGATGGACTATTTAATTGCTACTGTTATATGTACTACTTCATAAATATAAAGTGCAACCCTGAAGATTTGGAGAATGAGATCTCAGATTTTTTTGAAGGCAGAAGACCAAATGCTTGATCAATTAGTCATGTTTGATGGTTAAGGTGAGCGCTAAACCCTGACTAACTACTCTTCCATAGAGTTTATATAGATTACTATAAGGTGTTGTAGTCAAGGTCTATTTGCTTATTAGTTAATCTGGGAGTTAGTATTCTTGTTAGTTAATCTGGGAGTTAGTATTGCAAGAACATATTGATGTCATGCACATCAAATTAGCCTTTGGGAATTATGCTGCTACAACTTGAAAGTTGAAATGTTCAATGAGAACATGTACTCATCTTATCTTGCTAATGACAGAATTACTGCAGGAATGCAATGTTATCCTATTAGTTTGTTAGTTAATTAAGCAATGATCTGAAGAACTCTTGAATTACAACTGAGTGATGGCCTTTGAGGTCTCAACTGATCCATGATTTGTTACGCTTCTTAATCCGCAACCTTGATTTATATAAATGTATGTCCATCATAAATATATTAAAAGAATGGCTATTGAACATTACCATTTTTGAAGCAGTATAATAGACTCCATACAAAGCCCCTCATTTCAATTGTCTTGCTACTTCAAGGCCACATATCTTCTCTGAACCATATACAGTTTATTTGGAGAATATGGTTTTAACTGAAAACCAGAGTTTAAGATATCTAGCACTGCGGATTGGCTTTAACATGCTATATTTTACTTTGTAGGCAAACTATTGACATGTTAATAGCAGCAGGAAAAAACACTTCCAACTTGGTTAGTTTTTTGCTTGGCAATTTGTAGTAGGAGTAACTTTTTTATAGGCATGATTTTTTTTCTTGATAAAAATGCTAACCAACCTGATCACTTTTCTGTTTAGGGATGTTTATATCAATGATTTTATTTAACCCCCTTATGAATTTCATTGGTGGTACTGTATTGGTAGCTTGACCTGGCAAGACCATTGATAATCTGAAGATGGAAAAAACAGCTTTGCCTGAAGGAGCAGCAGTTTCATTGCAAGGAAACAGAATTTCTGCGAATTGCGGAGCAATCGGAATTGGATACCTAGCTTGTTTGATCTGTCAAGTTGCTGACTATACCAAGGATCGACATGAAATTTAGGACAGTGGACACTGCCATGAGCTGTGTAATTGTAATTTACATTTCTCTCATCTTTTGTTGATTGTAACATCTCGTGACTTGTTTGATATCAAAAGAATGGTTGATGTTTGGTATTTTTTATGTACAATTTATACTGGTTTACCTATACATAGATGAATATAAAAAATCATAGGGATTAATTTTTGTCATGGGGATAGCATTTGAAAATTTTACTCGCAAATAAAGTGCTAGCATAAAGAAGTAATTTGTGTACATGAAGTTTGAACAACACATTATTAGATCTTTTATCATGCAATTTTGTTATTGATCAGTCAAATTAAGTTTGTTCATTTGTAATTTTGGTGTCACTCGAATTACAAAAACTCAGTTATGTACCTAATACAGAAGAACATTCAGTATAATTGGTATTTACTGGTATTTTTTCTTAAACCGAATTTGCATGCGCAGCTGAGTGCGGCATTGCGCCGTGCATCTTCTTCTAGTCTATCACAACTTGCCTCCAAGTGCACTCCTGGTCGTAGCCTCTATGCATTCATTTAGATGCCTTCTTCCGGCTCTAGCACCGCAAGAGAAAGAACGATAGCGAGCCCAAGGAGAGGCACTGAGGCTGCCTATGGTTCACAGGATAATCCATCAGAATTGTAGTGATTCTGTGTATTGGATAAGGATGTGATCCAGGGTTTCATCGTGTTGGTTGCATTGTTGGTTGCATAACACAGTACAATTCCCTGGGTTTCACATACCGCGACGGCTTATGTTATCTTCCGTCTAGCAAATTTTGACCAATTTCGAGCGAGTTTCAATCAACTTTACATGTTTCAATTTGGAATCTCTTTGAAACCATTTCGAACTTAAGAGCAGCCGCAGTGTGAGCCTAAATCGATGTCTACACTAAAAAAAACGAACCAAAACACCATGAAAAATTGGCTGCTACTTGTCTATCAAATAAAAATATATTTATCGGAAAGAAAGAGTATTAGAGAAAACGAATGAGAGGCAGACAGATATAGAAGGGGTCCCACAAAAACCGATGTACACACTGCAATCACATAGGGATAAAAATAGGCACGTATTTCCCGACCGCCCGCCTGACCTGAGATTTGCGAAAAGAATATGGGATACCCGATATTATCCGAATTCGAATCCGAATTCGTAAAAAATATGGGTTAGAACACAGGAAGAGTTGTATCCGCCCGTATGTTCCACAGTATAAAATATATATGAAAATCTATTATAAATTCACTTATAAACATGATAAAAGATTGGTTAATCGTTATTTTATGAGCTCACATTACAATAATGTAGTACAATTTGTTCCTTGATATATCTATTTTAACACTCTAGTTGTCTTCTTATTAAATATCTATGAATTAGATATACAAATAAATATTCGTTCCTAAATTTGATTTGGAGAAAATAATATGGGACATGATATGAGATGAGTGACATGTTATCCTATACTATTCATACCCGGTTTCAAATTTACAGAAAAATATGAGTTAGAATATAAAAATATTGGGATCCAATTGTACCCGCCCGTTTTCACCGCTACCATCACACTAAAAAAATCGATGCATGCATGGTGGGACCCATTTTCATCTAAAATCGATTTATACACAGGAGATGTCTGACACGAAAACATAAGTAAATTACACCTAACGGGCTAACGTATCTGAAGGAGTTCAATAAACAACAGGAATTAAGAACTAGGGGCATGTTCATCCGAACCTAAACTATTTGTTTTTTTTAACTTCAATTATTAAATGGGATGCTGTGAATCTCCCGGATAAAAATTCCCCTCGTTTTCTTTGTACATCATCTTCCACAAGGACGCAATTGTCCCCTAGTATAGTAATCAAGCAAAATCGTGGACCCACTTGCCCGCTTGGAGCAAGCGTGGTCAACCTCCAAAGTACGTAGTACAAACTCACATACGGCCTAGCTTTGACAACCTACAAACCATCGCATCATCAGGCGTCCGGGCGGTATTCATCGGTCGCGCCCGCACATCGACGCTCACACCGCCGCACGCTGAGCCCGTTCGGCCGCTCCACGCGCTCACCGGCCCCCTTCTTCCGTCATGGACTCCGGCTACTCCTCCGCCGCCGCCGAGATGCACGTCGTGATCTGCCCGTGGCTCGCCTTCGGCCACCTGCTCCCGTGCCTCGACCTCGCCCAGCGCCTCGCGTCACGGGGCCACCGCGTGTCGTTCGTGTCCACGCCGCGGAACATATCCCGCCTCCCGCCGGTGCGCCCCGCGCTCGCGCCACTCGTCGCCTTCGTGGCGCTGCCGCTCCCGCGCGTCGAGGGGCTCCCCGACGGCGCCGAGTCCACCAACGACGTCCCCCACGACAGGCCGGACATGGTCGAGCTCCACCGGAGGGCCTTCGACGGACTCGCTGCGCCCTTCTCGGAGTTCTTGGGCACCGCGTGCGCCGACTGGGTCATCGCCGACGTCTTCCACCACTGGGCCGCATCCGCCGCCCTGGAGAACAAGGTTTCACCAAATCCTGCTAGCTCAATCTTTGCACTAACCTTAATTACATGGCTCCATTATTGATATGCTACTTTATTCGCATTAGGTGCCATGTGCAATGATTTTGTTGGGCTCTGCACATATGATCGCTTCCATAGCTGACCAACGGCTCGAGCGCGCAGAGACAGAATCGCCTGCGGCTGCCGGACAGGGACGCCCAGCGGCGGCGCCAACGTTCGAGGTGGCGAGGATGAAGTTGATACGAACCAAAGGCTCATCGGGAATGTCCCTCGCCGAGCGCTTCTCCTTGACGCTCTCGAGGAGCAGCCTCGTCCTCGTGCGGAGCTGCGCGGAGTTCGAGCCGGAGACCGTCCCGCTCCTGTCGACGCTCCGGGGTAAGCCCATTGCCTTCCTTGGCCTTATGCCGCCGTCGCATGAAGGCCGCCGAGAGGAGGGCGAGGATGCCACCGTCCGCTGGCTCGACGCGCAGCCGGCCAAGTCCGTCGTGTACGTCGCGCTAGGCAGCGAGGTGCCACTGCGCGTGGAGAAGGTCCACGAGCTCGCGCTCGGGCTGGAGCTCGCCGGGACGCGCTTCCTGTGGGCTCTGAGGAAGCCCACTGGCGTCTCCGACGCTGACCTCCTCCCCGCCGGCTTCGAGGAGCGCACGCGCGGCCGCGGCGTCGTGGCGACGAGATGGGTTCCTCAGATGAGCATACTGGCGCACGCTGCCGTGGGCGCGTTCCTGACCCACTGTGGCTGGAACTCGACCATCGAGGGGCTCATGTTCGGCCACCCTCTGATCATGCTGCCGATCTTCGGCGACCAGGGACCGAACGCGCGGCTAATCGAGGCGAAGAACGCCGGAGTGCAGGTGGCAAGAAACGACGGTGATGGATCGTTCGACCGAGAAGGCGTCGCGGCGGCGATTCGTGCTGTCGCGGTGGAGGAAGAAAGCAGCAGAGTGTTTGAAGCTAATGCCATGAAGCTGCAGGTGATCGTCGCGGACATGGCCTGCCATGAGAGGTACATCGACGGATTCATTCAGCAATTGAGATCTTACAAGGATTGAAGCATCTCAGGATGTACACCTACAAGGCTACAACTACAAGACCCATGGAATAAAATGATATTTGTTTTGTAGCCCACTTACCCAAAACATGCAATGGCCAAAGGGTGAGAAAAAATGCTGATCCTGATTTTTCTTTCATTTTTGTTTCTCTTCGTTATTTATCAATTTGATACCGCCCAGACAAAGTTGAAATTTAATTGTAAAACTTTTTATAGTTGCCTAATATCATCAAAAAAAAATCTGATTAATTAGTACGTGGAACAGGCACAACATACTCATTTCCTGTGTGTGTAACTTTTTTCGAGATGTTTTAGAGAAAACTTTCATTATCTGACATCTCGGAGAGGCAAGCATGATGCAAATGTACTATGCTAAAAATAATGTACTTCTAAGAGAATACCCCACTCGGGCGTCAGTCATCGGAGTTCATAAAGTAGCCGGCAGCGCAACGTCTGATTCTTTGCACTCAGCTTGACAAATTGTACAGGCAAGATGTCAAGATCATGGGCTTTTTCATCTCCAAACGATCAAACAAACCAGGGTTGAAGGTAGGCAAAGAAGAAAAGTCCAAAGTTGCATTGTGAAGTTGGAGTAAAAAATGTCGGATGACATGCAGATACACCAAATGCTTGCCTTCCTCGGTGCCGCCCTGCTGGCTTAACTAAAGGCTCGTTCTTCTCCACCTTTTTCAACTCTACTTCCTTATTTTTTCATGCGTATGTTTTTTAAATTGCTAAACGATGTCTATTTTTATAAAAGTTTTTTATACGAAAATTATTTTAAAAAATCATATTAATTCATTTTTCAAAAAAATAAATTAATGTTTAATTAATCATGTGCTAATAAATCGTTTTGTTTTACGTGTCGGAGAAATTAGTTCTCATCCTCCACTATCGAACTCAGCCTAAAGTAGTTCCTTCCCTGATTGATCTCTTTCAAAGTCTCGACGACTCCAAAGTCCAAGCATATATTTGAGCAGTCAGCCCCTGCTAAAATAAGGTCCTTTTTAGCATAGCTTCAGATCCAAAATTTTTTGAAACTGGGTATTTGTAACATCACAAATCCATGGATCTAGATATACAATTACGTGGATAACATTTGGATAAATCAAATTGTTTCTACTTTAGATGAAATTTAAAATTTAAATCACTATAATTTAACATATAAACATCAAATCTATCGTGGATCTGAGATCTGAAACTCCGTCAAACAGAACCTAAGTAGAAGAAAATGTGCCAACGGCAAACTAGGGATCACGCAAAATAAGGAAATGACGATCCATGTTAAAACATGTACAATGCAAAGGGAAAATATTTTGCTGCATACTGGATGCAAATCCCAGACCATGAATATCCAACTTAGATGCGCGACGCATGGACGAGGCACGCATCCGACGCCCAGCCCGCACCGCCCGCGCAAAGCCATGCCCCACGCTCGGCTCGGCTTGTGCGAGAAATCTCCACGCCTGCCTACACGGCTCGTGCTCGCTTATCTCGGCTCGATCTAGATCCGCTTTGCTCACTGCGCTAGGTTACCAAAAGCAATTCCTCTTTGTCGTTCCCCTCGGCCTGTTCTACGATCCCACCACCACCTCTCTCATCCGGAGCCCATCCACTGTTGCTACCCTCTTCCACGCATGGAAGGGTGCAGTCTGCCTGCCGGTCGCTACTCCTTGTTCAATCGCCTAAGGAAGTCGTCGCCGCTTTCTGCCTCCATGGCTCCACCTGAGTAGCTGGCGCGACCCACGGCCGCTGACATCTTCAACTACTAAAAAAAAGCATTTTTCCAGATGGTCAAATCTTATTTTCATGTGCGGTTGAGCCGCCCATCTGCCCAAAAATGTATGTGAAAATCGCTATTTTTTCATGCAGCTGGCGCACCTGCATGCAAAAATTAGATTTTCGCATGTGGGCGCTTAAGCCATCCACACGCAAAAAAATATCACAAAAAATTAAAAATTCCAAAAATCAAAAACCTACTCTGAAACCCTAACCCTAGAATCCTCTCGTTGCCACTGCCGCCGTCATCCTCGTCCTCTCATTGTCGGCCTCGTCCTCCTTGTCCTTCCATCGTCGCCGTCTTTGCCCTCGTCGTCCTCTCGTCGTTGCCGCGGATGGTTTTCCACGGGAGGGGGAGGGCACGCCGAATCCGCCCCTCCCGTCGCCCTCACCGCCCATCGTCCATATCGTCGTCGCCGCAGCTGCTCCCAAGGACGACGGATCCACCGGATACGCTGCCCTCACTGCCTGCATCGTCGCATGCGCGCCGCCGGTGCCGCCCGCCGTCACTATCGCCGTCGTCACTCCCGAGCGAGCCCACCGTCACCCGTCGCTCAGGAAGGGGAGGGGGAGGCAAGGAAGAGAGAGGGAGAGAAAGGAGGTGAGAAATGAGAGGAGGAGAGGAAGTGAGAAGAAGATAAGGTGACTTAGAATTTTTTAATATGCTGAGAGAGAAAGAGGAGGATGATTAGACTTGTAGGCGGGTCTTTAAGAGGCCTATATACGAAAAATCTTTTTTGCATGCGCCGCTTAAGAGGCCTACCTGCGAAAATTGATTTTTGTATGTGGACCTTGTATAGAGCCGTATGCGAAAATGAAGTTCGATTTTTGCAGGCGCGACCAGTTACAGTCCACCGCAACTACAGGGGTCCTCGTCCGAAAAAATCGTTTATGTAGTAGTATTCTCCCTCAGGCAGGAGGGCCACTGTTGTCGTCTGTCGTGACTCGTAAAGGTGGCTGTTTGCCATCCTAAGTGGTCATGCTTGTTTTTGAGAAACACAGTACAAACGTAGGCGCTCACAACGCGCGTACACTCACCCCTATGAATGCGCACATGTACACCCTACCCCTATGAGCACCTCCGAAAGATTGGGCCGGCATATCTTGAGATTGACGAAGTCGTTTATATAGTAGTATTTCCCCTCGTGCAGGAGGGCCACTGATGTTGTCTGTCGTGACTCGTGAAGGTGGTTGCTTGCCATACTGAATGGTTATGCTTTTTTTTAGAAACATAGTACAAAGGTAGGCATTCACAACACGCGTACACTCACCCCTATGAACATCTTGAGATCGACGAAGTCGTTTATGTAGTAGTATTCCCCCTTGCGCAGGAGGGCCACTGTTGTTGTCTGTCGTGACTCGTGAAGGTGGCTGCTTGCCATCCTGAGTGGTTATGCTATTTTTTAGAAACACAGTACAAATGTAGGCGCTCACAATATACGTACACTCACCCCTATGAACGCGCACACGCACACTCTACCCCTTTGAGCATCTCCGAAAGACTGAGCCGACATATATATTGAGATTAACGAAGTCACCACGGACGCCTTGCTGTCGATGGGTACGTCGTCTACCACTGAAAGAATAATTAGCCGTAAATGTGAGCACTTGTGTCAAATCTAGGATTTGAATCCAAGTAGACTAGTTAAAAAAAATCTAACCAGTTAAACTACACTCACTTCATTCGATGAGTGGTTAACCTATTGACTGTTTGTTCGTATACAATCGTTATTTTTTTTCATATACAGTCAATTGCAAGCATGCTCTCAAATCGATATGCTTAGTCATGGTTGATTCTTAGTCATGGGAGTTGATTCCCAACTACTACTAAATTGCTCATTACATTTTTACATACAACATCTAAACAGGTGATATATATGGGGTGAAGCATGGCTGATGATTCAACATTAGAAGACTGCGATGAACAAGAGGCCGCTTAAGAAATGCCATAGAACAATCAACGACAGAAAAATGGAGTGAAGATATTGCTTTCTGAAGAAAATTATTCTGGGAGCCGACACGAGCGAGCCAAGCTGTGCCTTATCGCGGAGCCGTCCGCACGTGTCGTCGGATCGCTGCCTCATCCACGCGTCACGTATCTGAGTCGGGTACGCACAGACTAGGATTTGTATCCGGTATGCACCAAAATTTTTTCCAACGCAACGACGTGCAAGGCTTTGGATTAGAGCAAGTCTAATATAGTATAGCCAGATATTTACTTCAAAAGTTATCACATCAGTAAAAGTTGTTATTTAGGTTCTGCAGCAAGAGTTGTTATTTAGGTTTTGTTCTGTTGAAGAGGTTGGAAACCTCTCTCTTTCGTACGAAACAACGTATTAACACATGATTAATTAAATATTAGTTTAAAAAAACTTTAAAAAATAAAAAAAACATATTGTTTAACAGTTTGGGAAGCGTGCGCGCGAAAAAAAGAGATGAGGTTGAAAACTTGAAGGAAAGAACAGAGCCTTAGGGTGCGTTCGGTACCCTGTTTTTTCAACTCTATTCCCTCGTGTTCCGCGCACACGTATTTCAAACTGTTAAACGGTGTATTTTTTGCAAAAAGTTTATATAGAAAAGTTGTTTTAAAAAATCATATTCATCTATTTTTTAAAAAAATTTAGTAAATACTTAATTAATCATGTACTAATGAGTCGTTCCGTTTTACGTGTGGAGAAAATAAGTTCCCAACTCACCCAAACAAACACAACCTTAGAGGTGATACATACAGCAAACTATTATATAGTCTATACGTAACTCTTTAAACTATTACTTTTTAACTCGATTTATGTTCTCTTACCTAATTTAATTGAATGGCAAGGATTGCTCACGTTGTATAAGGAGCCTACGTATAGTTAGTGTTTATATTGTTGGTGGCCAACATTTTCTTTATTTTTTTTATCCAGCTCACTGCTTAAAATGACGTAAAAGACTTAAGTGGTATTTGAATCTAGTGATTAAATTTTAGTACCTGTTACATCGGATGTTTGAGTGCTAATTAAGAGTATTAAACATAAACCAATAATAAAACTAATTGCATAAATAAGAGCTAATTCGCGAGATAAATTTTTTAAGCCTAATTAATTCATAATTAGTACATATTTACTGTAGCATCACATAGTTTAATCATGGATTAGTTAGTCTCAATAGATTCATCTCACGAATTAGTTCGGGGTTATGAAATGGGTTTTGTCTGTAGTCTACGTTTAATACTTCTAATTAGTGTAAAAGCATTCGATATGACAGGAGCTGAAATATTTTAGCCCCATCCAAACAGGCTCTTATCAACTACTGTACCTGCTCTTACATGGCTGGCTGCTCACATGGAGCCCATAAATTCCGCCGTACCGAGTTCTACTACTAAGGGGGGTGTTTGGATCCAGGGACTAAATTTTAGTTCCTGACACATCGGATGTTTGAGCGCCAATTAAGAGTATTAAATATAGACTTATAATAAAACTAATTACATAAATGAGAGCTAATTCGCGAGACAAATTTTTTAAACCTAATTAATCCATAATTAGCACATGTTTACTGTAGCATCACATAGGCTAATTATGGATTAATTAGGTTCAATAGATTCGTCTCGCGAATTAGTCCAGAGTTATGAAATAAGTTTTATTTTTAATCTATGTTTAACACTTTTAATTAGTATAGAAACATTCGATATGACATGGACTAAATTTTAACCCTCGTCCAACCTCCCCCTAAAAAAGAGGTAGATCCCGCGTCTGCTTGATGATATCCGTGTCAGAATCCAGATTGCTCTAGCGCTGCCTAGCTCGCGTGTTCCAGGAAAGGAGACAGGAAAATCACCGCACGAGCACGAATACGCCGGGCGAAGTGAACAACGCAAATTTGGACCTTGTAAGTTGTAACGAGACGCGCTGTAGAATTCCGTTGGGCTAAGGTGCTGGACTCATCAACTTACTGGTTTATGGAGCAAAATCAGCAAACAGCTTTTGGGGTGGGGTTTTAGGGGACAGATTTGCCTCTGCTAAAGGGAAACAATCAGCCCACTTGGAGCAAGCGAGGTGAACCTCCCAAGTCCAAAAGTGAAGTACTCAACTATGGGCTATGGCGGCTAGTAGTACTCTCTCTTCGTTTCATTGTTATTTGATTTTTTTTTTCAAACTTTTTAAATTTTATTAAATTTATAAAAAAAATATAGTAGTAATTTTAATTTAAAAACAAACATATTATCAAAATATGTTCAATATTAAATTTGATAAAACTAATTTGATATTTTCAATGTTGTTAAATTTTTCTATAAATTTAGTCAAATTTAACAAAACTTAATTATAAAAAAAATCAAATATATTATAATATGAAATGAAGGGTGTACAGAGTAAACCGTCGCCCATTACCAAGGCGCTATCCGTCGCGCCCGGCACATCGACAGTACACCGCGCCACCGCACGCTGACCCCGCGATACACGCGCACGCGGTGCCCCTTCATGGACTCCAGCTACTCCTCCGCCGCCGGGATGCACATCGTGATCTGCCCATGGCTCGCCTTCGGCCACCTGCTCCCGTGCCTCGACCTCGCCCAGCGCGTGGCGTCCCGGGGCCACCTCGTGTCGTTCGTGTCCACGCCGCGGAACATATCCCGTCTCCCGCCGGTGCGCCACGCGGTGGCGCCGCTCATCGCCTTCGTCTCTCTGCCGCTCCCGCGCGTCGACGGACTCCCCGAAGGCGCCGAGTCCACCAACGACGTCCCCTACGAAAAGTTCGAGCTCCACCGGAGAGCCTTTGATGGGCTCGCCGCGCCCTTTTCGGAGTTCTTGGGCACCGCGTGCGCCGACTGGGTCATCGTCGACCACTTCCACCATTGGGCCGCCGCCGCCGCCCTAGAGCACAAGGTTGCACCAAATCCTACCATCAAGCTTTGCAGTAACCTTAATCACTACTTCCATCACTCCATTATTCATTGGATGTTTGCTGCGTTATTCGCAAGAGGTGCCATGTGCAATGCTTTTGCTGAGCTCTGCAAATATGATTGCTTCCATTTTCTTAGCCGATCGACGGCCCGAGCACGCGGAGTCCCCTGCGGCTGCCGGACAGAGACGACCGGCGGCGCCAACGTTCGAGGTGGCGAGGAAGAAGTTGGTACACATTAAAGGCTCCTCGGGAATGTCCAACGCCGAGCGCACCGCCTTGACGCTCTCGAGGTGCAGCCTCATCGTCGTGCGGAGCTGCGTCGAGTTCGAGCCGGAGACCGTTCCTCTCCTGTCCACGCTCCGCGGCAAGCCTGTTGCCTTCCTTGGCCTTATGCCGCCGTCACCTGAAGGCCGCCGCGAGGACGGCGAGGAAGACACCGTCCGCTGGCTCGTCGCGCAGCCGGCCAAGACCGTCGTGTACGTCGCGCTGGGGAGCGAGGTGCCACTGGGGGTGGAGCAGGTCCACGAGCTCGCGCTCGGGCTGGAGCTCGCCGGGACGCGCTTCCTCTGGGCTCTGAGGAAGCCCAGTGGCGTCTCCTACGCCGACCTCCTCCCGCCGGCTTCGAGGAGCGCACGCGCGGCCGCGGCGTTGTGGCGACGAGATGGGTTCGTCAGATGAGCATACTGGCGCACGCCGCCGTGGGCGCGTTCCTGACCCACTGCGGCTGGAACTCGACCATCGAGGGGCTCATGTTCGGCCACCCGCTGATCATGCTGCCGATCTACGGCGACCAGGGACCGAACGCGCGGCTAATCGAGGCGAAGAACGCCGGATTGCAGGTGCCAAGAAACGACGGCGATGGATCGTTCGACCGAGAAGGCGTCGCGGCGGTGGTTCGTGCCGTCGCGGTGGAGGAAGAAAGCAGCAGAGTGTTTAAAGCCAATGCCAAGAAGCTGCAGGAGATCGTCGCGGATATGGCCTGCCATGAGAGGTACATCGATGGATTAATTCAGCAATTGAAATCCTACGAGAGTACGAGATTGCAGCATCTTAGGAGGTACACCTACAAGATCAATGGAATAAAATGTTTTCATTTTCTGTTTTGTAGTACACTTACCCAAAACCTGCAAAGGGTGAGAGAAAGATAATCCTAATTTTTTAATTTTTTCTTAGTTTTTTGATACCGCACAAACAAAGCTGAAGTTTAATTCTAAAACTTTTTTATGATTGCCTAATATCATCAAACCAAGAAAATACTACTAATAGTAATACAATATTGAGAGTGAATTTTAAACTCTCAAGTGGGACGTCCCTCATTGCTTACATGTCACTTAAATATTTATGAAAAATTTAAAAAAATTTGAGAATATATATTAATATGTGATATATTACTCCATAAACATGCAACTTAATTTTTTTTCGTTGCGACCTGTAGAAGTAGTTTCATATATGTGGAGTGATATACTATATGTTAATAATTTTCTCAATTTTTTTAAAATTTTTTTATAATTATTTGAATGACATGTAAATATCAAGAAAACATTTCCTCGCGAGTTTAGAATAATTTTTTTTTTACAATACCGCATGGAGTCAGAGTTCATGCTATAGCTGCCGCCCGGCAGCGCAACCGTCTGATTCTGTAGTGGTGTGTCGTTCTCCACTTTGCACAGTCAGCTTGACAAATTGTATAGGATCATGGGCTTTTTTAATTTTTATCTCCAAATGATCACAATCTAAACTATAAACAAACCAGGGTTGAAGGTAGCCAAGCACAAAGCTCCAAAGTTGCATTGTGAAGAGCCGGCCTGCCGGCTTAACTAAAGTACTACGTAGTCCCTTCCCTTGCTCTCTTTTGTCCGACTCCAAACATATTTGAGCGGTTCAGCCCTTGCTAAAATAAGTAGAAGAAAATGTGCAAACCGCAAACGAGGGATCACGCAAAATAAGGAGTTGACGATCCATGTTAAAACAGGTGCAATGAAACGACGTGCAAGGCTTTGGATCATGTGGCTGGCTGCTCACATGGAACCGATAAATGCCCCTGGTACATAGTAAAAAAGATAGATGCTGCGTCTGCCCGATGATCTCTGTGTTCCAGAATCCAGATTGCTCTAGCGCTGCTTCGCGGCGCGTGTTCCATGAAAGAGAGGAAAATCGCCGCGCGAGCACGACGATGCCAGCCGAAGTGAGTGACGCAAATTTGGACCTTCTTGCAACGAGACGTGTTGTAGAATTCCGCTAGCTGGGCAAAGGTGCTGGATGCATCAACTTGCTGGCTTATGGTGGCGCAAAATGCTTTTGGGGTGATACTAAAAAAAAAGCTTTTGGGGTGGGGTTTTTACGACACAGGTTTGCAACCACTGAAATTCCCAACCGTAATTTACTAATTTGTCTGGGGATGGACTTAACGTGCCTAACAGTATAAAGCTGAGTTCTAAAGAATAACTCAAAGCGGCAACTTTTTTATTTTTGGTTAGTACGCTTCCTAATTTATACAAAAGTTTTTTAATATAAAAGTTCTCTTAAAAATTTAAATTTATAATATTTAATTAATCATGATCCGTCGGTTTCTCGAGCTGCCAATCTCTAGCCGAAACGTAGTTTCCAACTCAGCCTAAGGTCATCATGATTTTTCAGCTACTTTGGCTTAGTAAAGTTGGGGTTGTTTGGATGGGCTAAAATATATTTTAGCCCCTGTCACATTGAATGTTTATACACTAATTAGAAGTATTAAACGTAGACTACGGACAAAACCTATTTCATAACCCTGAATTAATTCATGAGACGAATCTATTGAGCCTAATTAATCTATATTTAACCTATGTGATGCTACAGTAAACATGTACTAATTATGAATTAATTAGGCTTAAAAAATTTATCTCACGAATTAGCTCTCATTTATGCAATTAGTTTTATTATTGGTCAATATTTAATACTCTTAATTAGCACTCAAACATCCGATGTGACATGGACTAAAATTTAGTCACTGAATCCAAACACTACCTTAGAGCTGCCCTTTGATTGGAAAGAGACAAGTTAGTTTGCTATGCTCTTTTGTCACGACATGTGGTGGAGAAGAAAATGTATCCCAAATATAACTGGCAAACAAACAGATACCTAAGAGTTTTATCAGTTGCCTAAAAAACTAAAACCAAAATTAAAATTAAAATTTTGAAACTTAATTTTGAAATCGATTTTAAGATATGTTTAATGTAGTTTTTTAGCATTGATTTTTAAGTTGTTAAGAACACATCCATAAAAGTTTTACATACAAATTATTTTTTGATTGCTAATAAACCGTTACGGCTTATAATAACCTTATCAGCAACTGTTGAGGCCCTAGCACTCAATACTACTATCTCTGTTTCATATTATAAGTCGTTTTGACTTTTTTCTAAATCAAACTACTTTAACTTTGATCAAGTTTATATAAAAATATAGCAATATTTTTAACATGAAATAAAGAAACAATCAAAATATATTTAATGTTAGATTTATTAAAACTAATTTGATGATATAAATGTTACTATATTTTCGTATAAACTTAATAAAACTTTTAAAAAGTTTGACTTTAAAAAGTCAAAGCAACTTGTAATATGAAACGAAGAGAGTATATAATATGAACCGTGTCAATAGTAGAAAACATGAACTCTATACATTAAAATTTGTTCTTTTTCTCTCAAATAGAGTTAAGTTTAAATTTGAGATTTGATGTGAATGTATTTCATGTCTACATTGATCTATCTTTAATATATTTTTATGAGTTTAGATACTTTTAGTTATGACTTTTTACGGTTTTTCATCTATTTGATGGTTTTTACTAAATACATATTTCCCTTAGTTACCAACCATGCATAGAAGGCTGCAGACTTTATACCACGTGCATGTATATGGTATCTCTACAACATAGAAGTGGATTTGTCCGTCCATTCCTCTCCGCACATCACGGGAAGAACAATCAGAGCTCCCCTAAAAAAGCGGTTGGTCAAGGGGAAAAAGATGAGAAGTCTCATCGGTTACCCATATATTTTCTAATAAACCAAAACGACTTATTAAAAAATAAAAATAAATTTATAAGTAAAACTTTTGTGTGTATAATATATATATATATATATATATATATATATTATATTCTTGATGACTTAAAAGCTAATATAAGAAATTAAGTTGAAAATATCTTAAAATTAATATCAAAATTAAATTTAAAATTTTAATTTTTGGTTTTGGCTTTGGCTTATATATTAGGCCAATCGATAGAGCCTTGAATCTTGGATCTTGTGCTTTGTGTTGATCCACAGTCTCCGCCTACCCTTAATCACAGAAGTTCTGTTACAATACATAAGCAATACAAAAGCATGTTAGCAAGTATTATAAGATGCTGCCTCTAAGAGCATCATATAGAATTAGGTGATAAGTTAGAGTAGAGAAGTGTTGAGAGAAAGGATTAACCACCCCCATACAAAAAAAAACATTATGCCATGTTCAAAATGGATTTCGTCAAAATGCTACTTCTGAGATGGGCTTCGTTAAATTGTCATTCTCAAACATTTGTCAATGCTAGAATACTTTCTTGCACAAAAATACCCATTTCCCCACCTTCTCTCCCAATGCCAGTGTGCTCATCGGTGAATCCACGAGAGGCAGCGTCGACGGCGCATGCCTCGTCGCCAGAGAGCACGCGCGACACCAGTTCATCCATTGACGAATGTTATTGGGGCTTATGTATTAGAGGCAATATATTATTGGGGTTTATGTACTAGAGGCAATATATTGTACATGTTACAATTAAGAGTAGATCGATGATATAGCTAAAATTAGAGCTGGTAGCCACCTCTAATATAAAACTTGCTCCTACTAGTTAGTAGGAATGGTCTCACTCACTTTTTGGCTTTGGCTTTCAAGTAATGTTATCATTGATTGCCATTCATTCAAGGAATAACCAAAAGTTTTTACCATTAAAACGGGAACGTTTAAACTACGGGTAAATAAGTTTTCCAGTATCTTTGTTCAAAAATATAATAATTTTTAGTGTTTAAAATTTGTCCAAGCAAATTCTCCACCTACTTTCTTATCTCGACTAATCACAACTGTCTTTCATTTTATTTAGGGTTAATTGGATTTATGCCATTGCAAATTTGCCATATTAGAAAACTGCCAATACTATTCGCGATATCGACTGGGTACCACTAGAATTTTGTAAAATTGGATCCATACCATCGTCGTCATGTTTTCCGTCAAGCTCTCCTTCTTCCTTCTATTCTTTTCTTCCCCATCAGTTGGCCGTACTAGCTTCTCCCTACGGATCTCCTCGTCGGACCCTTGCCACACCCGCTACCTCGTTGGAGCTCCTCTTCGCAGCGACCACCAGCACACTGTAGGTGAATGCCAGGGCAACGGGCGGCAGTGCGCTGAGGATGGGGACGCATGGAGTTGCCGTTAATATAGTTAATATTAATAACAAAGATTTTAGTTTTTACCATTATAATTTCTTTTTGAACTGACCATTCTGAAGTTAAATCCCGCCATTCAGAATTGAACCAAAAGACCATCAATTTACAACAAAAGTCCATTTTGTGTCCCTCAACTATAGCGAATTCAGTCCTCAACCATAAAACTACAAAACTAGATACAAAGGCTCCCTGAACTATCAAGACAGACTCAATTTACCTCCCTAAGTGATTCTATGTGGTATGTGGTATCTACTGTCATATTGATCTTATTTTCATCCGACGTGACGGTTGCATATCATTATAGTAAGAAAAAAATAAGGAAAAAACTAGTGGGATTTACTAGAAAACACTTAGCATCAAACATCCGATCTCTAACAAAGAATTAAATGCTTCCAATCCCAACTGATTTGCTTGTCCCATCCCTTCATTGACTCACTTGTATCCATCCTTTTTTTTCCATGAAGTAGCTCTTTTAACATCATTTAAATTATTTTTCTTTTTAAATTATTTATCCGATATATAATTTGATTACACCGTTTTACTTGTCACAATTAAATCTTTACGACAAAATCTCACATAATTATATTTCGATGAAAAAATATATTTGTTTCAATCATTAAAATTTGATGTTTCACAAAGCGAGTGTTTCAATTAGAATTCCGTTGTTGCACTTTATTTTTGGCTGTTGCAATGGATTTTTTAGTATTGCACATGGTGTTATTTGCATGTTTCAATAAGTATTTTCTAATGTTTCACTAGTTTCAAATGCAGATATTTGCATTTGGTGTTTTTAGATAAGCGATAAGTATCTAGAATATTCCGGTAGCTCATTTATAAATGTTGCATATGGTATCATTTAATGTTTCAGTAAATATTGTGTGATGTTTCAATGGTTACAACTTGATGTTTCATGTATCTTATAAAAATGTTTCAATATATTTTTTCATTTGAAATATAACCAAGTGGATCTTGTTGTAAGAATTTAATTGTAACGGATATAACGATGCAATTGGATAGCAGATTAGATAAATAATTTTTTAAAAAAGTAATTTAAAGATCGCTAATACAATATGTGAGAGAGAGGAGAGAAATGCTCCACCCATGCATGCATGGATGAGCTGATAGTCTAACGAGGCAATGAGCAGGAGAGAGACGTCCGATTTTTTAATTTCCATCGAATGTCCGAAGGCTAGTCATCTCCGGACTTGCTACATATCATTGGCATGCATATCCCTCTCTCTATCTCACGCTGTCTATCAAAGCTTGGTTTCGGTAATAAGAAACTGGGGGTAGCAGTCAAATGCCAAACACGATGGGTTAGTAGACAAAGGGATTTAGACAGGTTCAGACCTTATATAAAAAGTAATACCCTACTCCTGTTTCGGGGATTTGATCCACCGAGTGGTTTATTGATCTATTGATCAGGTTGTGTATGAAGAAAAGCTTAGCTATTCGCTATTGTCTCATATCCTTCAAGGGACGTCCTACCCTCCTTATATAGGTTTAGAGGGTAGGCTCACAAGTCGGAGACCTAACTACAATCGGTATCGGACTCTATAATACTCTCAACTCAAGACTATAAGCCGTTCCTTATTACACAAGGTAACGTAATACTTAAATCCTAAACCGATTACATATTCATGAATCATAACCTATCCCCTATACTCAGTCGGATAAGTCAGCCATGAGGGTATACGCTACCCATAATTTCCACACCGTCAATGAGCTCTCCCCCCTTCCCCCTTCGCCATCGTCGGCGCCACGCCTCCTCCGTTTCCAGGCGAGCGAGCAGCGGTGGAAGCAGGTGCCCTCATCTCCGCTTCCGCCACCACAGCAACCAGGAGGTTCCCGGCCCCGAGCTCCACGGCCACCCCATCGGCGAGAGAAAATTTCGACACGTAACCAGGAAGGCAGGAGGCCCAGCCTGCTCCTGGCCCAAAACTCATTGGCCTAATACCTCCACGGGCCGGACCAGGGCAGAGATTTCGGCCCGTAAGAAACTGGCCCTTTCTTCTGCCCGGTCCGGCACAGCCCATTCCTAGGTCTGCCGCGGAAATCACCTTCGGGCTTCGGCCACTTTGCAGAGGAGCAAAGCATACAATAGGGCAACCCAAACCAAACCCTGGCCAACCCCACCTCCACCCCCCGCGCAGCCGAACCCTCCTCGACGGCGACGACGATGGCCGCCGCGACGGAGAAGACGGCCGAGGAGATCCGCCGCGAGCTCCAGGAGCTCCAGCGCCAGCACCGCGAGGTCGGTCCCCCCATCTCTCTCGCTCCATCACCTCTTTCCCCTGACGACCACCTTGTACGTACTCACGATCTCCTCCCCGTGCGCAGATCAGCGAGCGCCTCCGCGACCCCCGCGGCCTTCGCCGCGGCGCGCCCGCCGCTGCTGGGCCCGGCGGGCCCCGCCCACTCCGCGGATTTCCGAGACCCGTACGCGTCGCGATTGTGTCATCTCCTCTTCCCCTCCCTTTATTTGTATGCTTAATTTAATTTGTTTCCGTGTTCTTGTGTTGCAAGGCTGTGGATTTGGCTGACCAGTCTGCGCCAAAGCGGAGGATTCTATCTGCAGTGGTTAAAGTATCCCCTAGGCTTTGATTTTTTTAATTTTTCTTCGTTCATCTTAGTGGTTTGTTTGTCGAGAACCCTAATATTCTGTGTGCATTTGTTTGGTGTCATGAATGGAGGTGGAGGATACTGAAGCTAAGGAGGATGTCAAGAAGGATGCTGAGGCAGAGGGGCAGGAGGACGGTTCGGCTGCTGCTGAAGGCGGTGAGAGGAGGGATGGTGGGTTCAGGAGGGATGGGAGCCAGCGCATGCCGAGGAGGGTGAGTAGGCTGGAACTATAGGGGATTGTGGGCTTGCTGGTGGCTGAGTTTGCTTAAGTGTATTGTTTTGGTTGCAGGAGCTTGATATGCCATTGCCGGAGCCTCTCCCGAGGGAGTTTCCCAAGGATGAGGATCCAAGCCTTGTGAAGAGGAACAGAAGGATGCTGGGGAAGCTTCTCGTTGGTACATTAGAGGTAACCGATTCGACTTCTTATAAAGGAAAAATCCATGGTTTAAGTCATCATAAGATATTAACAATTCTCAGTGTTTCCTCTCTTACTGATGCACACAAAAGAAAATTTTTAGTATTTGTTAATTAGCTTTATCTTGGGTAATGTGTCTATGTAAAGCTAACCTGTCAATTAGGTAGTAATTTAATGGAGGTACTAGTGGCAAGCAACCCTTCATCCCTTCATTGTGAATATTTCAAATCAGTGTAATTGATTTTTCCTTGTGCTTGGTAATCCAGAAATTTCAGCAAGAGGACAAAAAACTGTCCAACACAGAGGCTTATATGCGCAGATCAGAGGTTCAGCGAAAGGTACTAACAATTTCTCTCGGTCTTGTCTTGGGCCAATCTACATTTTAAGCATGAGTTAGTGGCTGATGTCAGTAGCATCCACTTTGTTCACATGATGACGTGAATTAGAAATGTGATTTTCATACATGGAATTATGAATGTAATATTGTTGTTGGAAATTAACTACTCTGTTCCATGCCATGACCCATGAGTGGACCAAACGATCTCAATAAAACACATTATATATCGACAAAACATGTCTTATCTCCAGATACTACATCAATGAAATTTAGATAAGTAAATTGCAATATGCGCAGTGTTATATCAACAAAACATGTCTTATCTCCAGATACTACATCAATGAAATTTAGATAAGTAGATTGCAATATGCGCAGTGTTGTGTTTTTCTGTTCCTATGGTCCTGAATATATCCCCAGAGGAACTATTTAGCGCACATTCTAATTATCACTTTGTACAACTACCTTTTTGTTGCTATATGCATTGTCCTAGTAGAACTTTGGACAGTACCATGAGTTGAATGGACCGTGTTAAAACTCTTTTTGTTGCCATTCTTTTGCTGGACAGCTAAGTGATCTTCCATCAATGAGATGTCCATTTCATTCTCTAGGGTCTCAGTTCTTTCTTTCTTTCAAAGTAATCCCATATATACCTATCTAGCCTTGATTATATTCTCACTATTAGATCTGACGTAGCATGCAATACTGAAAAGATTGGGTGAATGTAGGCTGATCAAAAGGCTCGTGAGGAAAGTGAAAGGTTGCGGCAACAAGAGCGAGAACAAGCAATAGAGAAGCGTAAGCGTGATATGGTAAGCTCACAGCAGTGTTTATGACTTGCACTTATTTATGATTGGTTCACCTCTGAGTTAAATTGATGAATTTATGTTCCAAATGGTTTCCTGATATGCTCTTGAATAGATGCTGCGTGCTCGAGTAGCTGCTAAGGCAGAAGAAAAGAGGTTGGAGCTGTTATACATGCAGTGGGCTGAGCACCACAAAAAGCTGTCCAATTTCTTAAGGTCACTTTACTTCTTTGCATCATTCTGCACCTTTTTTTTATCCATGATTGGGATCCTTTTTTTTTTCTTCTGTTGTGCTGCTATGCAATATTTACATCTGTATTTATCTTACTGTTTTATGAACTGGCCTTATTGTGTGCTGCAGGTTATTTTTATTCCTGGTCCAAAAGTATCCATATTGACAATTAAATTGAGGGAAGATGCGTTTCTGATTGTGCAAATCTTGATGTTTGATGTTCATAGGGGTTTCTATATCCATTTTGCTAAATTACACATAAGTATATTTTTAACATTGTTGTTGTTTGTCAGGACAACTGCGGAACCACCAATTTACTATGTGCCAGCTAAACCAATAATTGATGATCCAGCTATTGCTGAGGAGAACAAGGAAAAGGTATTTTCTACCCTTTATAAGTCAAAGTAAAAACTTCCTAGTTTGTAAATTTTTGAACGATGAATCACCACTGGTCTTTCCCTTTATACACACCTCCATCTACATGCAACTTGGGAGGCAGAACACTACAGATCTGCATCCTTTTTCCCATTAATAACAAAAAAAATTTATTCCCATATATAAAATATTAGTTCCAATGGCTTTTGCTGTACAATGAGGACAACTACTAGCCTACTACAAATAATAAAATTGCCTTTGCTGCTGTAGTATTTGTGTGATTTATGCTGATTGCATCATAGGGCACCATCAGAATGCCAGTTTCCTGCATCTATCTTGTCCAGTCCTGTTGGTTTCTGCTCTGTCATGGTTCAATCAAACAATCAAATAAGTACGACGGCTAACTGATCAACCAGCTATGAAATTACCCCCTGTTATGATTTTTTTTGTGACATGATATAAAATCTTACCAAAAAATGTATCATCGAATCAGTAAGATTTGCTGGCCACTTGAAAGTGTGCTATGAACTTGTCATCTTTTACAAAGCTTTATGCTTGATAACACACTGGTGGTTTGGGTGGGACAGGCTGTATTCCATAACTGTGCATCAATGCTATTCCTTTGCATGTATGGAGCATGTTGATCTGTCTAGCCTTTCACTGGATAGTCCTTGGTCAAGGGCAACATATTGATTAAGAGTGACACTTCTGCAAGTCATACTCATCTTTCACATTTTGCCATTTACATCATATGCTCGTGAGTTTCCTAGGCTTCCTTTTTTATACAATCTTGGGCAACCGATTTTTTCTTTGTAGTGTCCAATTGTCTTCTTCGTCCATCATGAACATTCAATGTTGCAGGCATTTCAAGAATGGAAATCTGTACGCAGGGCTGAGCTGACTCAGTTTCAAAAGCAAGTCGAAGAACAATACATCTCTAATGTTGAGAGGCAGTTGGAAAGGATGCAGAATGCGAGGAATGCACGGAGGGGTAATGGTCCTTCAAACATGCAAGAAATGGACAAGGAGTTGGACACGCACAGGGCGGAGCATGGTCCAAAAACTCGACGGGTTCTTGAGGGTGGCAGTGACGATGAGGACGATATTGAGGATATGGCCGCGGAAGATGAGCTGATGGATGAAGAAGTCCTTGGCGTTAACGAGCCAATTAGCGATGAGCAAACCAAGCCGTCTGAAGAAGCTGCTGATGGTGTCCCGGTGTCTGAGGAAGCGCAATAGGCGACGTGTTTTGTATTGTTTGCGAGGTAGGCATCTAGGAGTTCCACATTTGATATCCACTTCAGCTGCCCTCTTTTTCTGACGCTTGTTGTATGTCTGTTGACGCTTTGAGATTTTCCCCGCTGTTATCAAGCCATATTGTTGCGGGATGTATTGCCGGTGAGCGATATACTCTGTTAATTATTGTATCCTTTGCGTTTCTAGTATAAATCGAGCGTTTAACTGATGGATGTTGGCTTGCCCAGCAACAGGGGTTATCAAACTGTCTTTAAGGCCCTGTTTGGAAAAGCTTAAGAATCTGTTGGTTGTTGCTGACTTCTGAAAATCTGAAGGAATCTGCTGGTTGTTGCTGACTTTTGAGAATCTGGAGAAGCTGTTAAACCCAGCTTCTAGCTTGTAGTTCATTTGCTGGATTTTACAACTACATATTCTTAAAATCTAAGTGATAATTTGAACTGTTTTGGGAAGCTTTTGATTCTGGGAGAAGCTGTAATTGTCAGAATCTTTCCAAACAAGCCTTAAGATTATCATGATGGTCAATTTGTAAATATTGACATACGAAAGTTTAGAACTATTGGCAACTTCAGATTGAAAAAAAATCACAGTTGAACTGAAATTCGTTGGAGCTTCATAAGAAGCTTGCCGACTGTAAAGTAATTCCAATGGAGTATATGTTAATTCTTTACAAGATCTAGATGTGTGGCGGCATCGCTGCTATTTTACTGTTCAGTCTCGCTCAGGGAAAGCCTTCTCCAAGAAACTTACAATCCCTATTTACTGTTCAATCTTGCTCAGGGAAAACCTTCTCCAAGAAACTTATAAATCGTCTCGAATACAAATTTGGATCAACAGCTGATATCGAAAGAGGATCGAATTTTAGTGATTTGACAGCATGTTCAACTCTTTTGGACACATTATACTCTTGTAGTATGTCGATGATACCAAGGTATAGGACAACATCATACTCTTCAATGCTGTCCACGTTTTCTACTTCTACGTTCACGTCCTCTTGCACTTTCCGAGCTCGAGCCGGCATGTTCACCCCTAGCTGAACACGGAACCTGAAAATAACGAACAAATGGTCAGAAACAGAATGCATCTTTGTGAAAACAAAGAACCACGCAGACCAAAGTTTCAGAAAAACATTGACGGCCTGTAAAACGTGTGAATGTGGTTGGGATTTTCTGCACTTACGATATGCAACTGCACCAATGGCAAGTTTAAGTTAGTATAGCAGGGGCACAGGTGCAAAAAAGTGCGAAACCACCGTCGTATGTGCACTAAAGAAGACAGGCAATATATATTACTGATATTTCATATTTCCAAATATATGAACTTTAACTCTTAACTTGACCTTGTTTTACCATGCACAAAAATGATAAATCTTTTGACATAGCCTATTCAAATGCACAAGATATTATATGCTCTACATCTATGAATGCTTCGAGAATTCACACTTAACTACCAACTTGCAAACGTAGATGTTCCATTGTGGAGTCATAAAATTATCGTGTTGTCTGGTGGAGCTGCCATGGTTCACCCAATGTTGAGTTGTATTGTGAATGTTTAGTTTAAAGCTAAAGGGTTGATCTAAAAGTTCAAAAAATCAAATAATGGACCAAGTCACCAACAAGATCCAACTTGGAAAGTAACACGACTTCCTCATTGTACTTTGTACTTTAAAACACACTGATATACTTAGAAATCTTTCCTGAAGAGTGTGATAGCTATACTACGCAATTTGTATTCTTTCTTCTATGCATGTTCATAGACTGTGCAGCAACAAATGTACCCAATGCTGAGTTGAAATATTTTAGGTAGAAGTCAATCTACCTTCCAGTGCCTGGCAAAACAAGATCAACTTCTTCATAACCACCTTCTGCTGCCCTAACCATGCTTCCTCTTATGTGTGAACCACGTACTGCTGGACCTGGCTCATTAGCTGCAACTAGTAGAAATCCCTTTGAAGAAATTGTCTCCTCATGATGCAGTGCAACACTATCTGATTAAGGTGAAAAAAGACAAGATATTACCATTAGGCAACAAAGGGAAGTCAAAAGCTGAAGATAGGCAATTGGTTGATACAATGACACAAAGAATCTGGTGTAGTCCTGACTTCAAATTTAGTAAAAGGACACATTTTCAGAGGAATATAATAAAGAGAACTCAGCTGTACTTAAGGTTTAGTACATACAATCCGTTTCAGCTGAAATTCCACTGCTTTCAAGAGCGTTCTGACATGATTTGATACTCTTCAGGTGATTGGGAGCTCGGAAATGGATTCCCAATAGCATGCTATAGTCAATTATAGATTGGGATTCCAGGAACATACAATCAAGAGCTATCTGCCTGAAAATAGTCGGCAAAATTAGTTTGCGGTTAGCATCAGCTTAGAAATTACTGAATCATATAACTGTTGGATATCATCGTCAACCAGGTCAAGAAAAACACCACAGCAGAAATGGAGCAGTGATATGCAAAACTGAACTAGACAGCTGGAATTCAATCTTATGTATACATGGACGGACATTGCTTAAAAATCTGGTTTGCCTCTTTAATCTAGTTGTTTCTATTAAAAAATATATTGATTGCAATAGTATAAATAAAAATTGTCCATCTTAAGTATTCTTCAGATCTCAAGAATAGGATAAGCATAAATATCAAAATAGTAGAAAATAATTTTGATGTCCACCAATCATGGGACTGAAGCAGGAATCTGCACAAGTCATTTAAATCTACTGTTCTTTTTAATTTTCCAGAAGGGATTACCCAGTAAACACAATCTCTAGAAGTAACATCATAAACGGTAAGTTACGGAACCTGGACTTCAAGTCAATATAGACAAAACCATGAAAGATGACAGTAAGATGTTCAGAAAAAAGAGGAGCAAGAAAGTAGCAATTTGCCTGAAAAGTGCCTCCCTCCATGGTTTATCCACGTGAAAAACATATGATAGGTCAAGGTCCTTTAGTGTTGTGTTCTCATTTATATTTTGCTTCTTTGTTGATCGGCCTTGTGTAGAGCCCTTTAAGTCATACTTACGATGAATCCGCAGTTCAGTACAAAACATATTTCCCATGACAACAAAACGGACCTATAACACCATACATAGAATTAATATAGCAAATGTTACAAATAGACAACAACATTCAACATGACAGTATGATATGATAATATACCTTTCTTCCAGGTTTCAGAGTAATCCTGTGCACGCCAAAGAATTTTGTAATGAGCGTATTATCATAAGCTTTGACATGATTGTAATACTTTGGAAGCATCTTCAATAGTATCTGCAGCACGTATTACATCAAACCAATCTGCAGTAGGCATATCTTATCACTTAACAAGGATATACACAGTTTTTAGCACGAATCTTTATTGTTCTTGTAAAGCTCAGTTTTAGTCATTTTTAATTAACAAATAACACTATTGTTATTGCAAGAAAAAAATTGAGGGTGGGTCATACCTTCAGCTCAGTTTTCCTCAATGTTTTTATAACAAAACGTTCATCTTGGGAAAGATAGAAAATACTGCCACTTTTTCCAGGAGAAGAAAGCTCCTTTAGACTATCACCACCACATATAGACATCATGTAATCTGCAGCATCAATATGAAACATTTCTCGAAGATTCCTGGCAGAGTAAATTATGAGCTAATAAGATATGGAGAAAATTACAAGAATAATTGACATAATCTATTGAACTTTCAAGTCGATGCATTTCTAAATGAAGTCTGTATCATCCTGCAGTGTTATCTGAAAATATGATAGTGATAGCATATATATACATAAGATAATTTAAAACAGTCCGATCATGGTTGCAATTTTCTACGGTTAATAAGGGAGGGATGAACCACAGAGGAGCACACACCCATATTCAGTACAGAATGCGTGGACCACAGATGTAATACAATCAGATGATATAATAAAAGAACAGTATGAAGTACTAGACTATCGCACAATGAGAAGATTGGAAAGAGATATACCGGAAGACCATCGGACAATAATCTTTCCAAAAGAAATCAACAGAGTAGTGCGGAGGGGTATACTGAGATCCCTCACAAGGGAAGTACATTTTTATCCGTGCTCGAGGTCCAAAATCATTTGAACGAACTTCACGCAAAGGCACAGGGGTAATTTTACCTACAGTATACCTGAATAGAAGTACTGCATAGTCAAATGGGGTAATCATTAAAAAGAACATCAACTAATTACATGTCCTGAGGTAAACATAAAAAATAACATAAACTAATTATATTTCATGAGGTAATCGATGTTTTTCATAAAATATGGCTATTGTACCGTCCAATCACTATTATGATAAGAACAAATAACATGCTAGTAAAAAATTAACAGATGGTTCATGACTAGATGCATTATGACATACTCCCTCCATATCAAAATACAACTACTTATGTCATTTTTTGAAGAGATTAAGGTTGGGGTGAGGAATGGTTGTGATTGGTTGAGATGAGAAAGTAAATGAAGAAATTAATTAGGGGAATGTTGTGATTGGTTGAGATGAGGAGGTAGGAGAAGTAGTCGTATTTTGAGACAAATTTGAATCCTAGAAGCAGCTATATTTTGAGACAAAGGGAGTAATATTTATAAGGGTAGTGCTGCAAAATAAAACTTAGTAAATGTGATGGTTGAAACTTGAAAGTACCCATGAGGCCATGATGGTCTTTTTTCTTATCAAAATTGCCCGTATTGATGAATGGATGGGCAGCACGTAGTAATTGTACTATATTGTTGTACATTTTCTCAAAATAGAGATGTCCATTTTTGTATATGGAGGCATGGAGCACATTAACTTACCTGCTGTTGGTAATGGCTGATTTTTTTTCAAAAAGAGAAGGCACTTTTTCCCAAAGAAGAAACTACCTGTGTTGTCACTCATAGTGAGAACATTCTAACTGGTGGTGAATATTTCCCCACTGAACTGATTATTGATTCTTCAGTCACTAACGTATGCTTGAATTGTCAAAAAAGAGTTTGCTTTACACATATGTATGGATCTAAATGGAAGGTGCCCTTGTCCTAAATGGATATATCTATAACAAACCAGAAACTATAACACGCACTGAATGTAACTCTCCAAAGCTTGTATAGCAAACAGTGATGCATTCATACAATGAAGCTTACCTGATGCCAAGTTGCAAGTTAAGCATTAGATAATAGCTCCTATGGCCCTTGTAAATAGTCTCCATTGGCCCTCTAGCTTGTTTCTCCCAGTTATTTTCTTGTGCTATACCGCTCTCCGACATTCTTGAATCTTCGTTTTTTGGTTGTTCCATGATAAGCACTCCTTGTACATATTCCCGTTCATAAACCAAATCTTTATCAACTTCAGTGTCTTGTAGATACTGATCATCAGCTGAAAATGATTTACTTGATACATCTTGGCATAGATGGCTTCCAGAATTATCATCGAAAACTGGTGTGGTACCATTTGAAATACGCCTGGGCCGATGAAGAAACCTACGCAATCTCCAATTCTTGCATAGTTTTTGCAATAGAAATAACAGCCCAATAGTGATCTTTTCATTACTAGAACTTGAAGCACTTGTACCATCATGACTTGTTAGACATTCAGAAACTTCAAGATTACAAGGAATTTTACTTCCAGGTTGATAAAATGTACCATGGCCATCCTTAAGTCCTCTATCCCATGTACCAATGTAGCAAGCCCCAAATGCATATTTGCAATAACCTTTGCCATGAGCCAGGCCATTGAGCCAATTACAGTCAAGAGTATCACCATTTATCCACTGCATTACCCCACTGCCATTCATTTTGCCTGATTTCCATCTTCCAATGTATATGTTGCCATCAGCCCATGTGTATTTACCAAATCCATCAGGTAAACCTTCATTCCAGAAACCTTCATAAGTGTCAGAGTTAGAGTAAACCATTGTCCCCATACCATGCTTTTTGTTCATCCTCCAAGAACCTTTGTAAACTGAGCCATCAACTCCCTTGAAAGTCCCTGCTCCATCGATGAAACCTCCACGGAAGTCACCTTCATAGGATGCACCAGAAGGCCACTGAATTAGTCCTCTCCCAGTCATTTTACTCTTGTCCCACTCACCATCATAAAGAGCTCCATCTGTCCACATATACTTTCCCGGTCCATGAGGGACCAACCCATCGAAGCTGCCCACGTATATGTCCCCATTTGGAAGGGTATTCCCCCTAGCCAGAATAAAAAATATATATGAGATTCAAATTACATCGTGTGGTGCTTCCATGCTTTCAGATAATTAAATTGCCCAATCGTAAAGCAACGCAATTAGTGCTGGACAGCTGGAGAGTGGGGGCAGTGGATGGTTGCAAACTTTGCCCTGATTTTAATGTGCTTTCAATATGTGGGAAGAACACAATAAAGCACTTCTAATTCCTACCAAGGAAAAAAATGAAGAATACGCAGACATAGACACGAGAATTATCGCACCTCTGGATGCTCCCCTTGCTTGTCTCTGCTCGGGCCATGTCAAAATTTACCGCATAGAAGCCACAAGATGCATTCCAGAAGATCTGAAACAAGGGAGCAAAAACAATGATCCAGTATTCGAGCTTAACCAATTCTAACGGAAAACAGGTTTAATCTCCCAGATAAGAGTTCATCGTAATACATAGCGGAGACAACAGCTCTAATGCCTTCAGCAAAGCAACTTTCCGTCACCCCGTACAACTGAAAGCAGTTGCAAACTTGCAATCACACTAGCCCAGCTCAAGTGACCAAAAAAACAGAGAAAATTAAATATCCGCTTGTACTGTTCATGTTCAACTGTTCAAGCAAACCGGATGAACGCTGCGCTCCCAGAAGAGCATCGTCTCGAGCTCGCATCAACAAGACAGATCAAGCTACCCAGACTCGACTCCTAACCAGTTGGTTACAGCGCAAGCGGCCTTCCAGATCGCTCGCTCGCTCGGAACGGAGAACGTACCTCAGCTGCAGCAGTAGCACGCCGAGGAAGGAGACCACGTGGAGCCCCGCATCCGATCCGCCGCCGTCCCCGAAGCTGAGCTAAGCTAAGGCGCCAAGCTAGCAAATGGGATCACGGCTCAAGCAGCGAGGAGAAGAGGAGGGCAATCAATCAAGGAGGAGGGGAAAGGGAAACAGTGCGAGGAGGAGGAGGGGGAGGAGGCGTCTGGGCCCCGGGGGAGGCAAGCAAATGGAATCGCCTCACCACCACGTTGCGGGGGCGCGGGGCCTTGCTGGCGCCGACCAAATCCCCCCCACATCCAGCTCCTCCCCCCGCCCTCCAGATATTTTTTCTCTACTCTCCACTCCTTTCGGCGGCGTCGCTCGCGGAGAGCGACGCGAGCAGAGCAGCAGGTGCGCGCGGCGAGGGGGCGTTCCGCTCGGTTTACCGAAGCGACCAACCTGCGCTGCTGTGCAGGTGCGGGGCGCCGTGCGAGCCGCGGCGCGGCGCACGTGGGCGGGGCCCTTGCGGGTGGGGGCGGTGGCGCCGGTTGCTTCATGGGCATGGAGCGCGCGGTTTTACCGGCGGCGGATGGCGACGGGGGAATCTGATTCTGATCTCGGGGGCAGGTTGAGGTTGCGAAGCGAATCCGTTTAGAAGCGAGCGCGGTGAAAGATTTCCTGGTTAGTTTTGAGTTTTACCTTGGACACATCCCAGTCCTGCGGAGTTTACTCCTGCGTGCTAGGGGTTGATTTTGGAAAGGAATTTCGTTGGGAAAAAAAAAAGAGACAGAAGGGGTTGACTGAAAGAGAAATGGCTGGGTTGAGTGGGCCCGTGGCTCTACTCCTGGGGCCTAGTGAGTTTGACTGGAGGTTTTGCCGGCCTACTGGCATGTCATGTTGTTTTATGCGGCTGGTAGAAGACGAAATCCACGGTCCACCTACGGTTAAAATAACAGTAGTAACAATCTTTTCAGAAAGAACACGACTACACGCTACAGAGTTTCTCTGAGAAAGAAACATGTAGTAACACAGTTTGAGAACAAAAGAAACAAAGACTAAATGTAGAGACTCTTTAAAATAAAAAGAAGACAGTGAAGGTAAATAAGTCATACGGGTAAAAATCGCTGTGCTGCGAGAGTAATACATAAGAAAAATAACGTGCTAACATCCAATCAAATGTGCGCGTTTGTGAGTGTTTGTGTTTGTATTGTATTTTTTAATTAAAAATCAAAATGATAGAGGTGAAAATCGTTGTACCATAAGAGTTATGCATAAAAAAGTCAGCAACATGACAGGCACTGGTATCCAATCAAATGTGCTAGCATTTTCTATCATGTGTGGTAGCATGCTTGATCTTTTTGGCAATTAACAAGAAGCCTCTTGTTGTTCGGCAAGTTTAGTGTACACGAAAGACAAATAGCACCTCAAATCACTGGACAAGTACATCCAACTTAAATCACCAAAGAGGCATAGTTACATTCTACGCTACTTTAGAAAACTTCATTGTTCACACAAAAATAAGAAATGGTCAAATTAACAAAAAGGAGATGATAGATTATAATGTGTGCCGATGATAGATTATAATGTGTGCCGATAAACTAATTAGGATTGTCTACCTATTTCTCCACAAATTTTTGGACAAATTTCACAGATTTTTTCAGCCTTTTGATCTAGATCCAATTGAAAGAAAAACATCCAACAGTAATTATTTCGACTGGGCCAAAACCAAAAACAACAAACAACAACATGCGATATAAAACTAACCCACACATCAACCTCAAAATAACATATCAATCACAAAACTCAATAATTCAACTCAAAATCTATACATCAAGAACTGAGTAGCCCAATGCACAGAAAATGTTATGGTTGAGCAATTTAAATCAATTGTAATATGAAATTAGCTATTGTGATTTGATGAGTGGGATTTGGCTAGCCTGTTGGAGTGTGTTTTAGACTTGTAATATGAAAATTTTAGCTAGTGAATTAGCTATTGGGATTTGGCTAAACCGTTGGCGTATGTAAAAAATATGAAGAGGATTTTTTTTTTGCTAGGCTAGCCAAATACAGAGATGCTCGGTTGGTGTGAGGAGCTGTGAGTGAGGTTGGAAGCATTATCCCGCTACTTTGACTCCATTTTTTTCTAATTAAGATGTAGATTTTACCTTGATTTTTGTTGGTACGTTTTTCAACTGCTAAACGGTATATTTCTTGCAAAAACTTTTTATATATAAGTTGATTTTAAAATATAAAATAAATTTATTTTTTCAAGTTTATAATAATTAAAACTCAATTAATCATACGCTAATGGTTTTCTCGTTTTGCATTGCACTGACTTTATCTTTATCTGTCTCAAACACCACCTCTACTACTCACCCACCAAAAACGCTAAAGTGACCATGAATGTAAAAACGACAATGTGCTCCTTACCCGAAAACATCCACCTTATTGGCAAACCGCCGGCAACGGCGACAACGCACCTCGCTCCTACACCTTCCACGGCCCGCACCACGCAACACCACCCATCACGATTCCTTTCCCCCCATGCCATTCCATGCTCCCTCGATCGGGCGCCATCAGCGCTTAGCCTCGCGGTACAATTGTAGCACCGACTGTGAGGTGTGGCCTCCTCACAGCCATTGGAAAAATTTTAGCTAGTGAATTAACCAATGGGATTTGGCTAAACTGTTGGTGTGTGTAAGAAATATGAAGAGAATACAGGTGGTGTTTGAGAGAGATTAAGATAAAGTAAGCGCACACAAAATGAGAAATGTATTATCGCATGATTAATTGGGTTTTAATTATTACAAATTTGAAAATAAATCTATTTAATATTTTAAACAATTTTTATATAGAAAGTTTTTGGAAAAAACATAATGTGTAGTAGTTTAAAAAACATGCTAACAGAAATCGATATAAAATCTATTTCTTAATCAGAAAAGAAAAGGACATATGCTCAGTTGGTGCCTTGGTGAGAGGAGTTGTGATGTTACGTTCTTTAGGGCCTGTTTGGGGGATTTAGGGCCCCCTAGCTTCTCCAGCTGCTCCTAGAATCCATAATCCCCCCCCCCCCAAATGGGCCAGATTCTATAACAATCTGTAGAAGCTAGCTGAGAAAATGAACTACGGGCTAGAAGCTGGGAATACTAGCTTCCCGAGATTCAGAGGAAGCAGCCCATTAAAGTTAGGAAGTAATTACCCACCAATGTCACTGGTATACCCCCAAAGCCCGAAGCCTCTAGCATTCATCTCTCCACCCACGGAACAAGCGTGCACAGGAGACAGAAGAGGCGACGAGGGAGACGGGGGTCGCGTGCCCTCCAGCGCGGCATCCCTTGCCGGATCCGGCCATCCCTTGCCAGAAATGGGCATCCTTCACCGGATCCGGTCCTTCCCCGCAGGAGGCAACCGATTTTAGCACGCGAGGGAGCTCGGGCAGGAGGCAGCTAGGAGGCTAGGGTTTTGGGGGCTGCGCCAGGAAGAGGGAGCTTGCACCGGCCTACTTCCTCATCGACTCCGGTGCCGTGCTGCTTCATCGTTGTCAACTCCGGCGATGTCCTGCTCCATCCCCGTCAACTTCGGGCAGTAGGATTTGTGCAAGGTATTCTCTTTTTTTTTACAGTGAGAGATATTTCGTTGCACCTCTGTATATGTGTGCTTGCTTGGTCAAAGAATTTCTTTTTCCTAATGGATGGTTTATCGATGTGCTAATACTCCCCATTCCCCCAACCAAAAAGTTTAATTCATGGTCAGATAATTCATATGATGCTTATAGTAGAGTTCTTGGATTTGTTAATTCAGTAATTTAACTATTGCACATATGCATCTTATTAAATTGCTAGCAAATTTACATTGCCACCTTACATGATGTGTCGACAATTAATCGATGAAAATATGATCATAGATGGAGAAAGTGAAGGTCCCAAAAGCACATTGGGATACATTTGCGAGCAAAATGTTTTGTGAGATATGTAGAGATGAGGTTTTAGCAGAAAATAGACCAACAGCTGCCTTGAGTACCCTTGGCTACAAAAACTTGGAAGAAAAATTCTTTGCAAAGACGGGTCGTAAATATGACCGTTTAAAATTAAAGAACCGATGGGATACTTTGAAGGTACAATATAACTTATGGAAAGAACTCAAGCATGCAGCGACTGGTCTTGGTTTTGATGTTATAGAGGAATTGATAATAGCGGATGATGATTGGTGGAAAGAGAAGATAGAGGTACGGTAACTTTTTTTTATTACAAATGTGCATCATTTCTTTGCATGCTATGCATATAAGTATTTTTTTTATAATTTCTCTCATGCATTTTTTTTCTTTTTCAGCTTAACAAAGAATATGGAAAATTTCGGTACTCACCTATTGAGAACCTTAATGAGCTGGAAGTTATGTTTCAAAACATTCATGTCTCTGGTGCTTCCTCGGTTATACCTGGTGTTTCTAAAGACAATGCTAAAGATAAGACTGCGATTAATATCCAGGAAGTTTACGATGAAGATGATGATGCTAACCTGATTGTTCTTGAAGAGCCTAATACGAATGGAAAACGAAGGGCTGCTACTACTACCCTTAGTCCTAAGAAGAATCATAGAAATCCTATGGTTAAGGAAGTAAGACGACTAGTTGATAAAATTGATAACATCGAAAGTAGCAGTTCTGTGACATCACAACAGAATAATTAAGCTGATGATGAGATCATAGAGCACTTGTGTCTAGCTGTTAGATGTGGGGCTACAGAAGGAAGCGATGAACATTACATTGCAACCAAGCTCTTTATCAAGCAACATTATCGTGCAGTGTTTCGTTCTTTTGAGACCAATAAAGGAAGAATGCCTTGGCTCAGGAGGATGTATGAGGACAGGAAGAAGAACTAGTTTTATGAATGTGTTGTATCCTAGACATTATTTATTTTCATCCATCATGTACTTCTGTATCCTAAGATGTTATTTATTTTCAGTCATCATGTAAGACGTTATTTAATTCCAGCCATCATTTGCTTCTGTACTTTTAAGATGTACCCAAGACCATGTTTATTTAATTCCAGCACTTATTCTAAATACATGTCATGGGAACTTATGTTTGGTTTCATGTACTGTTGATGTGTTAAAAAATATATATATTGTGTGACTTTTTCTATTTGGTCTCTGTAGATGAGCTCATCAGGTGAAAGCCAACCTACAAGTGAGAGTGATTCTTCAAGTAACTGTGATTCTACCTTGTGTGAGAGTGATGGTGCATCAGTTCATTTAAATCGTCGAAAAATGATCCTCCAAGTTGCTGCTACTGTTTCCCTCCCTTGTTGCTTTGGATTATGCTGGAACTTATCTAGGCAAAAAAGAGGAGACCACCTCCACAGCAATCAGGTTATCAGTGGGTTATTGATAACTTGAGTGTTACCAAAGATTGCTACCATATGTTTCATATGACTCCTTTTGTTTTTCATAAGTTACATGATACATTGGTTGAAAATTATGATCTTTAGTCCACCAGAGATATGAATTCTGTTGAAGCTCTAGGTATGTTCTTGTGGATGTGTGGTGGTCCTTAGTCTTTTAGCCAAGCTGAGAACTGTTTCAAGCGATCAACTGAAACACTTAGTAGGAAATTCAAAGAGGTCCTTTTATCTATCAATGAACTAGCAGAGCACATTATAAAACCAAAAGAGTTATCCACATTGCACCTAAGGCTTCAAGATGCTCGCTTTTATCTCCATTTTAACAATTGTATTGGTGCAATTGATGGCACACATATACTGTGGTTGTGCCTGCAAAATAACAAATTGCTCACATTGGTCGACATGGATATCCTACCCAGAATGTCATGGCTATTTGTAACTTCGGTATGAGGTTCATTTTTGTTGTAGCTGGATAGCCTGGTTCAGTACATGACTCACGCATATTCAATGATACATTGTCTCGATATTCTGATTATTTTTCACACCCGCTTGATGGTAATTCAATTGTCTCCATACACATATAATGTCCTTCTCATTGTCATTCATGGTCTTACTTTTTTCTACAAATTTGTAGGAAAATTCTATCTTGTTGATGCCGAATATCCTAATAGGATTGGTTGCTTAGCTCCATACAAAGGGGATAAGTACCACTTAAAGGAATTTCAACAAGGTCAATGTCCAAGAGGTCGAAAGGAGGTGTTCAACCATGCACACTCCTCACTTCGTAATGTCATTGAACGTGCATTTGGTGTGTTGAAGATGAAATGACAAATTCTGTTGCACATGCCTAGCTATCCTGTTGAAAAAAAAAGTTGATCATAATTGCTTGCATAGCTCTTCATAATTTCATTCGAGATAGTGCTTTGGCTGATGTTCTTTTTCAGAGATGTGACAATGATGAAGACTATATGCCACCAATCAATTCACCTGAAGTAGAACCGTATGTTGGCACAACACCAGATGATGGTGATATGCGCGCCTTTCTGGATTTCATTGCAAACTCTTTGATGGCAAATAGACGACGCGGAACATAGAAATATGAAGGTGGTTCAGGTTGTATTTTGCTATGTGGTTGGTGTATATATGGTAGTGGTTAATTAGTACTTTACTATTTGCTTGCTGTATATATAGCAGTGGCAAAGCAGGCATTTGTATATGCTTGATGAACACATTTCGGTGGCAAAGTAGCATGCATGTGTTTGTATTACATGATTAATTTAACCTTCCTTATTGCCTTAAAAATTATGGAACAATGACTTTTTTATTGGCTACAGGTATAAAAATTCAGTATTCACAACATTACTTTTAAAAATTTGTATGTAAATGGGTTTACCCTACACAGCAAATAGTTAACAAACAATCAATATCACCTACTTTAGGGGTATTTCAGGCAATTCAATCTCTCAGCACATCAACCAGCAAACCCATAGAAGCTCCCCCAAGCAGACCCATGTCAGCTTCTCCGAATCTTTAGCTAGCTTTTCACAATTCCAGCTTCTCAGAATCTCCAGCCCCCCAAACAGGCCCTTAGTGTGAGTCAGAAAATCTTTCATGCACGAAAAACGAAACAACAGATTAGCACATGATTAATTAAGTATTAATAAAAATTTTAAAAATAGATTAATATAATTTTTAAAACAATTTTTCTATATATATATTTTAAAATAATATCATTTAGCGATTTGAAAAACATATGCATATGAAAAAAAACATTGACACACAGCCTCATGCAGAGGCTAGTAAATACTATTATTTGTTACTCGCCCACCAAAAACGCTACAGCGACCACCAAGGTATTAAAACGGCAACGTGTGCTCCTTAGCCGGGAACAGCCACCTTATTGGCGAACCGCCGGCAACGGCGACAGGGCACCTCCTACAGCACAACACCACCCATTACGACCACCTCCCCACCGCTTCCTCCCCGGCCGGACGCCGTCAGCGCTCCGCTCAATCAGCCTCGCAGTCGCAGCACCGGCCGTGAGGTGTGGCCCCCGACCCCCGTGGGGCACACCCAACGCAGGCAGGCAAAAGCAAACCCCTGCTAGCTGTAGCGTGGAGACAAACGCGAGGGGGAGAAAAGAAAGACCAGGGGGGACGTACCCGCACCGGCGGCAGTAGCAGTAGCTCTACTTGTAGCACCCGCCGTGCGGTTGGATTTTTTTTCTCTCCTCCGCTTTTGCCTTTTCCGGGTGGTGGTGTGGTGGTGGACTGCTTGTGGTGGACTTGACGGCTTCCCCACTGGCTGCCTGCCTGCCTGCGCATCTGGCTCCCCTCCCTTCCTCGGTTCCTCCCTTTTCTGCGCCGTGTCCTCCTCTCCTTTCCCCTAGGGCTCTAGCTCCACCGCCTCTCGGCCGCTGCCCCCCGCCGCCGCCGCCGACGACGACGCGCGAGGTACGCTACGGATGCTCGTTCTTCTCTTCTTCGTTTGTTGGACTATTCAGATCTGGGATTTAGGTTTCCTGTCTTCTCCGAGTTTGTTGGGTCGATCGGGAGGCTAGAGCGGTGGGGGCCGGTGGTGGAGAGGGGGAGGTGTTTCCAGGGGAGGCGTCGATCGATCGTATCCGCGGGAGAGGAGCAGCTGGTTCTGGTTGCTTGTTGCTGGTATCTGCTCCCGAGGCCTCGGAGGGGAGCGCTGTGCTACTTCTGTATGCTACTGGAATGGGGGTAGCGGAAGTGATTTTGGATGTGTGGTATGTTGCTTAGGGATGAGAGGGTTGCAACCCTTGCTTTAGATGGTGGGAATGGGGTTTGAGGGTGGATTGGGAATGGGAGTCGGAGTGATGATCGCTTCATCTTAGCTGATCTGCAGGGTCTAGTAGTATGACAAATGTGTTCATCGTCATGCGGCTACACTTTCCTAATTATTAGATGCTTTCTGTTTCTTTTAAAACGAGCTGCAGCATTAACTTTCAGTGATATGTATGATTGAGTCAGACGGAACAGCTCATATGTATGTTACCCTTGTTCTTGTATAGGGATTGTTGTGAGGACTGATGAACTTCTAGACATTGAGTATGGATGGATGTGACTGCATCGAGCCACTATGGCCAACTGATGAGCTCCTTATCAAGTATCAGTACATCTCGGACTTCTTCATAGCCCTCGCATATTTCTCGATCCCGTTGGAACTAATTTATTTCGTGAAGAAGTCATCCTTCTTCCCATACAGATGGGTTTTGATTCAGTTTGGTGCATTTATAGTCCTATGTGGAGCGACTCATCTCATAAACCTGTGGACTTTCACCACACACACAAAGACTGTTGCTATGGTCATGACAATTGCAAAGGTTTCAACGGCTGTTGTGTCCTGTGCAACAGCTTTGATGCTTGTACATATTATCCCTGACTTGCTGAGCGTGAAAACTAGGGAATTGTTTCTGAAGAATAAAGCTGAAGAGCTTGATAGGGAGATGGGCTTGATTAGGACACAGGAAGAGACTGGGAGGCATGTTAGGATGCTTACCCATGAAATCAGAAGCACTCTTGATAGACATACGATTTTGAAGACTACTCTTGTTGAGCTAGGAGGAACCTTGGGCCTGGAAGAATGTGCCCTATGGATGCCATCAAGAAGCGGTTCAAGTCTTCAGCTTTCTCATACTCTCCGCCACCAGATTACTGTTGGGTCAACTGTATCAATTAATCTTCCTGTTGTCAATCAAGTGTTCAGTAGCAACAGAGCAATTATAATACCCCACACATCTCCTTTGGCACGGATCCGACCTCTTGCAGGGAGATATGTTCCACCAGAAGTGGCTGCAGTGCGAGTTCCTCTTCTACATCTTTCAAACTTTCAAATAAATGATTGGCCAGAGCTTTCAGCAAAGAGCTATGCAATCATGGTTCTGATGCTTCCATCTGATAGCGCAAGAAAATGGCATGTGCATGAGTTGGAGCTTGTTGAGGTCGTCGCTGATCAGGTTAGTGCTCTTTCTTTTGCTATGGTTACTTATAACATGGGTATTCATAGGAGAGAGAGTGATATTTAATATGTTTCAAAAGCTGTTTGCTCATGATCTTTCAATCAATAGAAAAAAGTCACCAGTTAACCTAAAACAATGCATATTCACAACTATGATCTGTTGATCAATGATTCATGGAAAATTTCAAATATCATTATATTGTTCCAAGAGTTTCTTTTTTTTCCTGAAAACAAAGGATACTGAGAAGCAACAGGCAAGCTAAAAGTGCCCTCTTTACTTTTTTATCACCTTAGTGCCTTCTCTCTCTCTCTCTCTCTCTTCTTTGAAAAGAAATGAGGTACTAAGATAAATACATATTCATAAATATGAATGAGGCAGTGTTGTAAGCAAGTTTTTAAATTGTTTTTCTCTTTTATTTCAGGTTGCAGTTGCACTTTCTCATGCAGCTATTCTTGAAGAGTCCATGCGTGCGCGTGATCTGCTAATGGAGCAAAATGTTGCTCTGGATTTAGCTCGACGTGAGGCTGAAATGGCTATCCGTGCTCGTAATGATTTCCTGGCTGTTATGAATCATGAAATGAGAACACCAATGAATGCAATAATAGCCCTTTCCTCCTTACTTTTGGAAACCGAACTTACTCCTGAGCAGCGCTTGATGGTGGAAACAGTTTTGAAAAGCAGCAATCTTTTAGCAACACTCATCAATGATGTGTTAGATCTTTCCAAACTTGAGGATGGTAGCCTTGAATTGGAGATTAAAGCATTCAATCTTCATGCTGTTTTCAAGGAGGTCTGAACTCTGAAACATCATCATTTATGGTTGTTTAATGACTATATATGCAAATTGCACTTGCCTGAAATTTTACTTCGTCTTACTATTACAGGTAATGAGTTTCATCAAGCCAATCGCAGCCATCAAGAGACTGTCTGTGTCAGTTATGTTGGCACCAGACTTGCCATTATGTGCCATTGGCGATGAAAAGAGGCTAATGCAAACTATTTTGAATATCTCTGGCAATGCTGTTAAGTTTACAAAGGAGGGCCACATCACACTTGTAGCTTCTGTTGTGAAGGCTGACTCTTTAAGAGAATTCAGAACCCCAGATTTTCACCCGGCTGCAAGTGATGACAATTTTTATTTGAAAGTTCAGGTAAAGATTCTAATTGTTTGAATGGCTTTCCTTGGTAAGGAGCATGCAGCATGCTACCAAAGTATCAATAGGAAGCACTTTGATGTATCATGCATATTCACAATCATATGGGAAAATCTTTGATCTACAATTGCACGGAAGTATGACACTATGCACCTGACCACCACTGGTCGGTGATAACTCTTGGTATGCACTGCATCATGAAGATTGGATGGATTGTTCAGTTACATCATCCCTAAGCTATCCATATGCCTTGGTAGTTTCACATTTGTCTGGGTCCACTGCATGCTTATCCAGTTCCTCACAATGTTATCTGTTGGCTGTAGTCATTTTGTTGCATCTTGCTTTAGTTGCCTGAGTGGAGCCTACCCTGAAGGTAGACCTAAAAGAGCAACGTTACTTTAAATGGGAACATAACACACGAGATTTGGTACCAGACCACATCTTGTTAACTTCGCAAATGCCAAATTAAGATATCATTATATGTAGTTGGACCAACTCTACTTTAAAATACTAAAATGTCTGGTTTAACCGATCCCAGATTTCCTTGGAGTAGAAGTGGAAGATAGTTTTATACTTTCACATCTCGGCATGACACAGACACATGCAGTTTTCTGCATTACTGGTTGATAAAGAAAAACTAGAGTTGTGTACAGTCAGGTAACTGTTTGACAGTTTCTTTTACTATTTTATGACATCTGTTATTTCTTCTGTTGCAGATTAAAGATACGGGCTGTGGCATTAGCCCTCAGGATCTACCTCATGTATTTACAAAGTTTGCTCAATCTCAGCCTGGAGGAAACCGAGGATACAGTGGTAGTGGTCTTGGCCTTGCCATTTGCAAGAGGTAGTTTACTATACATCTCCGCATTCTTACCTGTCAGCTTCTATTTGTGCAACCCAATTTGTGCTGAGGCTGTTCTATACTCACTCCCTCACTGTAAACTCGGTGACGTAACTGAAAATGTGAAAAATCCTATCTCAGGTTTGTTACTTTGATGGGAGGACACATCTGGCTGGATAGCGAAGGAACAGGAAGAGGCTGCACAGTAACGTTTGTCATCCAGCTTGGCATATGCGATAATACGAATGCATATCAGCAGAAGCTGATTCCTCTAGTCTGGCCAAGCAGTGGTGATGCTGATTTTGTTGGTCCGGTGCCAAATGCTCCTAATGAAGAGAAAGGCCAGGTTTCTCTGAAATCACGGTACCAGAGAAGTATATGAGCCACTGTAAATTGATCGACGGCATTGTATCAAGTAGGGCCTGGTTAGTTTGTCTCTAATTTTGTGCCTAGCCTTGTGATAGCTGGAATATATTTGTACAAATAATGTACAGCAGATGGGACTGCATAATGCAGCTATGCACCTGGGTACAACTCTAACTTGCATAGTGTCCTGTCAGCGAATTGTGTATTCTGGGTTGTTCGTGTGACCCTCTGATAGCTCATTGCTTGTTCTGTCATATTATTCGCTGTGCAAGGTAAATCATTTCTCATTTTTTAAAGGACAAAATCCTTATTTCCCTCTAAAAGCTACCCCATCCCTTATTGCCCTATGTTCTCTCAACAACATTTTCATTATGGGTAAATAAGGGAACGGGTGAATTTTACAGGGGCAAATAAGGACTCATCCTTTTCTTTAATCTCTTCACAGGAAGGCAAAACTTGATCTAGTGGTATTAAGAATCCTGTGTCTGTGAGATTACTTTGGAGTGCATTGGTGTGTCACCGATATGACGTGATCGCAATTAATCCAAGCAAGCAAAATTTTCTTCAAAAGCGACAAACAAAGCTTGTTAGAGAAAACAAACAAACAATTGTTAGCTTGATTTTTTTATTTTATTTTTGCAAAACACAGACGCAGGTGCCCACAAAATACTTAGCTTGATATTTTGGCTGTGTTCGGAACACTGAAAGGAGAGTTCATCATTCAAAATTTGCACTACCACAAAATCCTTATTGATCATTAATTTTGCTTCATAATGTCGGCAAGCAAAAAAAAGAGACTAAACAATATTACTACTTCTAGCCAAAAATATTTGATGTTTTGGATAAAATTTAATCAAACTTTTAAAATTTTGACTATCAATAACATCTCAAATGCTTAGTTTATGAAACAGAAAAAAATGTTGCCTTGAAATGTAATGTCCTAATATTATAAAGTTATTAGATTTAACTTATTTTAATATGAAATTTATGGTTAAAGTTTTAAAAAGTTGATCAAATCTTATCCTAATATAAACCATTTATGATTCAAGGGAGTAGTAAGTAAAGCTATTTTCTCATGTCCAAAATTTTCCTCTAAATTTTTCATGTAATTTTTGGACTTCGTTTAACAGTTACACGTGTCATGAACTGAGCGCTGCTCATCCAGAAAGGTCCTTATGGTGGAGTACATCCACTCAATTTTAAGTTCTAAACTTAACACGTGTGTTTGTATCTATAACTAATTATTCTTTTTAATGATATACGATATATCTGTTGATGTGTTTCTGACATGATGAATGTGAGTGTATGCTTCTGTACTGTGTTTCGTACAAAATTAATAAAAAAAAAGTTATATGTGTCATTTACCCTTTATATGGTTGAGTTCTTTTTTTCACTCTCCCAACTATATTTTTTTGTAGGCACGTTTTTTAAACTGCTATGTTTTTTATAAAAAAATTTTTATATGTAAGTTGTTTGAAAAAATCATATTAATTTTTTTTAAAAAATTAATATTTAATTAATCATACGCTAATAAGTTATTCTATTTTACGTGCATGAAAAGTAGTTTTCAACCTCAACCTAAAAACTCAGTCTTAGTAAGTTAGAACAAAATGGCCAAAATAGTCATTCGCTATTTTGTGCACAACATTTTTGATGTTAACGGACCTACGGAGTACGGATGCAAAAGTGGCAACGATGTTTTTTTTTTCCTACTACAGTTTTCACGTTCACTGTGTTTCGGCATAGAGAAGTTTTTAATATGATGGTTCCTATGACATTTATTTTACTTATAAAAAAAACAGAACTCTTCAACGAGTCTAAAAGGACATGGTTGGGGCCCACGTGAACGTGACCGAATCCTTTTTTTTTAATTAACCTTTTCTTTTCTTTCTCTTTTCTTCTGGTGAGCAGAGCACAGCACGGGTTGTCCCCGGTTTACCGCAATCCTTTCGTGCTCCGTCGCCGGCTCAGGTTGCGTGCTTGGTCCTAGGGTTTGCTTCGCCGTCCTCCTCCCTCTCCCGCGTCTCGTCCTCGGCGAGGCCAGGGGATCAAGCGGCCGATCGAGACGGCGGCGATGGCGCACAAGATCCCCCTGGAGGTGGCGCACACGCTCGTCGAGATCGCGGAGGTGGCTCGCTACGCCATCGAGCACCGCCGCGGCCACGGCCCGGCCCACGACGGCGTCTCGCCCCCGCCTGTGGACGGGGAGGAGGCCGAGCGGCTGCGGGCGGAGAACGCTATCCTCCGCGCTCGCCTCGCCGACGACCTCTCCCTCCTCCGCGAGCTCCAAGGCGAGCCCTGTGTCTCCCAGGAGTGCCCTGCCGATGTGAGCCTCTTGCAACTCCCCCTTCCTCTCTTTCTATTTGTAGATTTGGAATATTAACCTTACCTCTGAGAATTGACATGATCATAGAGGATGTTCTGTTAGATACTATAAAAACACGAGCACCCGAGATTTGACATGAGCTGCGGTGTATGAATTTGTCAGGTCACCCTGTTTTTTTATAACAATCATTCGAATCCATGCCATTAGAGGGGGTGTAACAGGATATATTATGGTTAATTTGTGATGCAATGATGCTGAGTTGCTGACTGATAATATGCATGGTACCGAAACACTTAAGACTTCGAAATTCAGTTGTGCAATTACATGCCCTTATCCAGCTTTTATTTCTATCACTGTTCAATTTGTTTTACCTTTTTATGTCTGACTGACTTTGCTTTTCATGGATGTGATTTCATAATGCAGCTGCATAATCGTCTTGTATCAGCAGTTAACAATGCTAACTTCTTGGCTCAGCTTGAGAAAGTTCGAGATGAGTCAATGCATCAACAAACAAAACTATCTCCTGATAACATGACAGGTACATCTGTCTGAAACACTACGATTTTATTTGTGAACCATACTTTTATGACTATTTTGTTTCCTGCATTACATTGTGCCAACAACAATGTTAACAACCTTTTGTTTCGTTGATGAATCGAAACCAGAACTAGATGTTGCAGATATTCCATACACTGAAGGTGGCGGGAAGAATGGATCTTGGGTCTTGGTTGCCTGTGATAAACCCGGGGCAAATATGGAGGAAATCAGTGGAATTGATAATGAAAATTATGTACTCGTTAATGATGATGACATTATTGATGGTATGACCACCTTTATTGCTAGGTGCATTCTTGAAGATCCAAAGTCCAAGGTATCTTGTTTTCAACAATTGATGAATATTCTCTCTATACTACCTCAATGATCTAACTATTTGTTGTTCTGTGTTCTTCAGTCAATATCACCAGTAGAGCTGCAAAAGGGTATACTAACTTCTTATCTCCATGCTGTTACTTTAAATTTGATAAAGATGAAGTTTGTTTGCATCTAAATTCTGTTACTTAGGTAATTGGTTCAAAACAATGACTCACAAAGAGAGAGAAAGAGTGTGACCAAGAAAGAACTTGAACCTCAATTTGTTGTTTGCAATTGTGTTGTAATTTACTAATTTCCAACATTGTGGATCTAAACAACGGTGCTATATTATGGTGTGGATATGGTTATCATAACAAGTTTTTGTATGCATTGTTCTAGTCGAGTACTTGGTGAACTCAATGTTGGAGCATGTTATGGGAGACTGACCCCTTTAGCATATTCAATCACAAATGAAATTAATTGGACCAGTAATTCATTGCACTGAGACAATAAACAAGATTTCTTGATCACATGACTATGTTTGTTTGACAAAATATTCGTCTTTGAGAGTCTTAGTCTGCTTGACATGCTGTTTTGTTTGATTTTGTGTAGCATGTTGTAACTTTTAACATCTCTGCAGCTGTTGCAATGGCATTGAGCACCCTTAATGATAAGTGGAAATGGATGAGTATTTGGGAGGCTGGAAAAGTGCTTTACATATTGGCAACATGGGGAATCACAATAGTGGGGTAAAGTTCTCTCCATATTAAATTTGTGTCACTTTTGCAAGTAAACATCTTGTTACAATCTGCCTTTTGGTGTATTTCTGTTTTCAATGCTGCGGTTCCTATTCATTTCTTAGTGCAAACCTGATGTTTCATTATCTTAATTTGTTTTGTTCTATTGCTGATCATCTTCAGGAGGATCTATTTTTGGTAGGATTTAGCTAAATGACATAGAAGATGCAACAGTTCCGTCCATACGGTTTCTTACTGTTGCTTTTTATTGCGCGCAGGTTGTATAGGAGTCGCCACGTGCTGAAAATTGCAGCCAAGGGAGCTGCCGTGTCTGCCAAATTCGTTATGAAGGCACTGTGAAGTGCGAAAGCAGTGAAATTATGCATGCGCGATGATCAGCAATTTGTGCATACAAAAACTATCCTTGTCAATTGTACATATGTGAAATTGTGAATTATGGTTTGTTCTGAACTGTCGATTGTTCAGAAGCGTCATAACTCATAAATTATGAAATGTGAAATGGTGGAAGAATTTGTTTATTGACTCTTGATAATGATATATCTGCTTAACAAGTTGACATATTCTCTCTTTCCATCTCAAGTCGATTTATTTTGAACTTATATCGCTGCTGTTCTTATTTTACTGTTTCAAATATCTTTATTTGAAAGGTACAAGGGAATCATTTGAAAGACACAAGGGAATCATCGGAATTTGAACAAAAAAAGGTTTGTGGAGTAAATTCACTCGGTGTAGCGGGGGTTTACGAGTTTTAGAACAAGAAATATGAAAAACAGTAACTGGGGTTTCAGGTAAATTACCTCCTGTTAGATGGGCTGGTTAAATTCAGCTCAGATCAGGCCTGGAACGAGCCCAATCCTTTTCTCAATCCAAGGCCCACAAGCTTCCTGTCCAGTCTCCACTCGCAAACCCTTCTCGCCGCCATTCCTTCCCTTCCCCAAAGCCACAGCAAATCTGTCTTCTCCTCCTCCTACGGCGGCGGCGGCGAATTCCGATTTCATATTCTCCGATGGCCACCAAATCGCACAAGAAGAAGAGGCCTTCCGGGCGTAACCCTTCTATCAAATCCAAGGTCCCGTCCTCCGACCAAAACCCTAAGCCTCCGAAGCTCACGGAGGAGGAGCGGGAGGAGAAAGCGGCGGCGGCGGCAGCTGAGAAGCCGAAGAAGAAGATGAAGGCCACCAACGAGATCGATGAGATCTTCCAGGCCACCAAGTCATCCGGCAAGAAGCGCAAGCAGCAGCAGGACGAATCCGTGGTAGCCAAGAAGCCCAAGGAGAGGCTTGACGGGGCCAAGAAGAGCAAGAAGGCTAAGAAGGGGAGCAAGGGCAGGGACACGGACGACGACGACGACGACGAAGGCGAGAAGCGTCCGCGGCGGCGCACGGCGGACGGACTCGCGATATACTCCGCCGACGAGCTCGGGTTCGGCAAGTCCGACGCCGGCGGCACCCCGCTCTGCCCCTTCGACTGCGACTGCTGCTTCTGAGCTTTTTCCCGGGGGTTTCTCCTGTGCTCGAGGTGATGTTCTTATGTCAAATCCTTTGTATGTTTGTAATGCTTGATGGATTCTGTTGCGGACATGCGCTTAGATTTGTGCTCTAATGGAATGAAATTTTGGTTCGTGTTATTGGTGATTCTGAATGATAACTTGGGGGGCCAATCTACTTCTGTGGTACATCACTTCTTTTGTGGAATTGTGGTGCAAAGTGCCATGCCAAATCTCAAATCTCTATACTCGTAAAAAAAAGAAGGATGTCCCTGTTGTGTTCTCTCGGCAAATAAAGATGGATAATTCACAGGGGAAAAAGTTATGTGTAGTGTTCTAAGATGATGTCTAGAAAGCCTTGCTGATGTTGCAACTGTTCTTAAATTGAAGCTCACTGCTTGTTGCTGGCTGGAACATGAAGAATTTGGCATTAACATTATTCAGTTAAATTAGGCTGATCGTTTCCTGATATGTACGCATATTGAACCCTGTATGAATTTTAAAATATTTCAGTGTATCAGTAAGTGCTAGGCCATGAGCCCACGAGTGCACCATATTTGATTTCTGAATTCTGATATGGTAGTTTATCTGAATAAGACTACCCTCTTGTATGTTCTCGGATATTGTTATGGGCGGCAGGGCAGAGACCCCAGTTCTTTGCTCAGAGCAAATGGGGCTTTCTATCTCTGGGTGCCTGGAGAACTCATGTCAGCTAGGATATGCACCTTACGGTGAGGTTCAGTTGTACTGTTGTAAAAATACTTCGCGATGCAATGTTGAGTAAAGGCAGACTAGGGTTGAATTAGGTTTTAAGATGCAACGATAACCCCTCGGTTGTTGTGAGTATTGTCCTTATTGAGCCAATTCACATCTAGAAACCACCCACATGATAAACCGGCCAAGTAAAGGAAAAAAGGAACTAAAAGCTTATTTAGAAAAATGTCAAAATTACTGGTTTCCGACAATAACCGCCTCCTTATTATGATTATAAATGAAATCGCTAGGGAGCAATATTTAGGAGACACCTTCATAGTATGAGTGATTCTTTTGATGACAATGGAACAGAGGGGTGGCGCAGAAGCTCGAGGAGGGTGCATAAAGGAGAGAGATCAAGGAGGAGGCTGCCATCTCCGCCCAATCTGGCCGCCTTGCCATGAGCCTCCACCCAGATCTGGCCATGCGCTGCCTTCCACTGTGATATAGCAGCACATGCTGACAAGTTCCCTGCAACCTTGAGCTCTAACCTTAGCATCCACCCTAGCGCCTCGCCGGCTTCACGGCTGCCTGTAACCTTTCTGACGCTGTCGAGCTCGCCCCTAGCCACGAGGCCTCGAGCTTTCATGTCATGTGAAGTCGCTGCCGTTGAGCTTGTCCTCGTTCGCTGCCCACAAGCTCTTACCCCGGTTATCGCCGTCCATGAATCATCCGAAGGAAGAAAAAGAGAATGAGGAGGAGAAGAAAAAACGGAAAGTAGAAAAAAGGGAGGAAAGGAAAATTTGTGAGTGGGTAACTCGTCGTAGTGTTTTTGACGATGTAACGTTAGTGTGTCCATGTGACGTGCCAGGTGCCACATCGATTATTTGACCGACCATAATACATTCAGTAAGTTTAGGGGTTTAAAGGTATAGTTTTCAAGTTTAGTTTAGGTTCGCCCGTGCGTTTTACATTTTTTTAAAGACAAGGCACCAAACTTACTTGGTCACTCCCTTGTTATGATCTGATTTACTTGGTCACTCCCTTTTTATGATCTGATTTAGACATCGGTTTTGCTATTTCACTTGCGACAGATTTTTGGACTTTTATCTTTTTTTTTCATCCGTAGAATTTTACATCAAGATTTGTCTTCCTATACATCTACCTTACATTTACACTTGACTACAGAGCACTTATACTTGGTTAGAGTACTTACATTCAATTACAGAACATTTACATTTAGTTACAGTAAACCAAAATCAGATTTTACAACAGTTTTTTCTTTAGATTTATGATTTTTTACATATTTATCTTTTTTTAATTATTTCATTCAAAATAAATTGTATCTATTGGTTCAAAATTTTGCAAGATTTAAAGCTCAAAATATGTCGAAAAATCGATAGGTGGACACTTTAGACATACATACTCACGTTTAGGCATCGAAACATTATGGCTCAGATGGGCTGGAAATGCTCCAGCCTGGCAGCATCGACTACCCATACCTAAGCTTCCCGCTAATGTAGGCTCGACGTGTCACGCAAACCACCACACAGTCCACTGCGGAGCAGCCCGGCGAGGTCGGGGAGGTAGCTGCCCTGCGAGATGGCGGCGACCGCGCTGCTGCGGCGCGCCCGGTGGGCGCTGGTCGACCACCCCGCCGTCGCCTCCTTCCGGTGGGAACCGGGGCGCACGCCCGCCTCGTCCCCGTCCTTCGCCGCCGCCGTCGTCTGCGCCTACCTCGCCACGGTGCTCCTCCTCCACCACCGCGTCGTGCCTCTCCCGGCGCCACCCCCGCGCGTGCTCCGTGCGGTGTCGGTGCTCCACAACGCGGTCCTCCTGGCGCTCTCCGCCGCCATGGCCACCGGGTGCGTGCTCTCCGTGGCCGCCACGGCGCCCTCCGCGTGGTGGGCCTTCTGCTTCCCACCCGGCGGCGCCACGGCGGCGTCGGGCCCGGTCTTCTTCTGGGCGCACGTGTTCTACCTCTCCAAGGTGTACGAGCTCGGCGACACGCTGCTCATCCTCCTCGGCCGCCGCCAGCTGACGCTGCTCCACGTCTACCACCACGCCGTCGTCATCGCCATGTGCTACCTCTGGCTCGCCACGAGGCAGTCGCTGATGCCCATCGCGCTCGCCACCAACGCCACCGTGCACGTCGTCATGTACGGGTACTACCTCTGCTGCAGCCTCGGCCTCCGGTGGCCGCGGCGGTGGAAGCGCGCCGTCACTGAGCTGCAGATCGTGCAGTTCCTCTTCAGCTTCGCGGCGTCGGTGGTGATGCTGTGGCGACACTTAGCCGCCGGCGGGTGCGAGGGGATGGCCGGGTGGGTGTTCAACGCCGTCTTCAACGCGTCGCTGCTCGCGCTCTTCCTCGACTTCCACGGCGCCGCCTACGCCGCCGCCAAGGGCAAGAAGAGCAGAAGCGAGATGGTTAAAGAAGAGTAATGAGGTGATAATGAGAATGCAAGAAATGTGATATCTGTGACTCGTTTTCCGCTAATTTATTGGTTTCCTTTTTTTTTTTTTACATCGTGCTTTCATTGTATTACCAAACAAGACGTTATTGTGCTATAATCTTGCTTGTCATCTGGATCGATTTCTCTACTGTCTGCTCTGTGGAGTAATTTCAGCATATGAACTTGAAATCGATGAGGTATCAAGAAGAGTAATGAACTTGATATCGATTAAAAGTTAGGGCGATTTCTCTGCTCTGTAATGGGCCTAGTATGGGCCGCGTTCTTCCAATCCCGTTCTGGGCCTACTAATATGGGCCGCACGTACGTGGCCGTTCCTTTCCGTCCTTCGAGTTGTGCGTTCTTACCGGGCTTCTTGATATATTTCTGGGTGATCCTGGAATTTTTTCACTGATATATTTATTAATTGTTTAATAACTGTTAACGCCAGAATTTGGTAAGTCCCGAAGTCCCCATCAGCCCAGGGTCCATATCGGCTCGAAACTAGTATCGGTCTAGAGTTCTACATCGGCCGATGGGGGTTATCTTAAATCAACCACCAACAACAATCGTATTCTTATTAGATTCGGAAAGATCTTATCTAGAGAAGATCGAGTCTAAGGAGATGTGGCTTGTATCTATTAATTAGGAAGAATTTGTTAGTTTTCTTTTTATCTTTAGGAAAGTGTGTTTAGTGTCCAATAAGGACTTTATCTGTTTCCTTTTATCTTTAGGAAAGTTTGAGTCGTATTCTGTTAAGATTTTTGTTAGCCTATGGGTATAAATATGTAAGCCCGAGGTTCATGTAATTTTTATCTCACGATCAATACAATTTCGGCGCATCACCAACCTTTACTTTTCGTCTTCTTCGGCGAGTTCATACCCTTCCTACGAGGGGTAAGTCTCGTTATGGCTGCATGCGTTGTCTGGGTTAGGGCTTTGACGTTCTGATTTCGTCAACGTAAGCACCTACTATCATATATCTTAGTCAATCTGGTTCGGCTTCTCGATTTGGTCTTATCGGCCGAGATTCGCCTTAGGGTTTACGCCGGTATCGACTAAATCGCCTTGCTAGATTAGATTGGCTAAGGTATCTACCACCCCGAAAATCAGTCGAGGGCTTGATTGTCTAGATCTTGCGTTTCTTTTCATACTTAGTGTCGCTAAGTCGTGATTAGAACCGTAATCTCTAGCCTGCCTGTCGATTGCCAATAAGGGTTTCACCGGGGTTTCAGCCGGTGAGTTATCTGTATGTTGCATCGGCCCAAGAGTTTTACATATAGATTGGATCTGACCGATGACAACAGAGTATTTATTGTTTATCTGCTTATCGGAAGTTTATGCCATCGGACCTTTGGCCGATGTGTGTTTCAATCTTCAGATCGATGTTTATTTTATCATATATTTTGATTATGCTATATCACATCGCTATATCATTATGTTATCGTCAGTCGATCGTCTCTATATAAATGTTTGCTCAGTACACAGCCGGTAGATTAAAACCCTAACTACATCGGCTGGCATCGGCATCGGCTGGAACTGCACCATCGGCCTACCGGCCGATCGGCTATTTTTGCCCTATCGGCCTATCAGCTGATATCTTTGGCCATCGGCCTATCGGCCGATAAACCCTTTATTCTGTTATTTTGTAGCTCTTGTCAGTGGCAGGATCAAACTGACTGGCACGCCTGCGCTTCATCAATTTTAGGACCTGCACTGAAGCTAAGCAGATCTCCCAGGCCTTCGTGTGTCCGCGTGCCGGGTCTACATCGGCGGTACGGATTCGGCGCCAACAATGACATAAATACATTTTTGTTCAAAAATTACAAATATACTCTTAACTCTCTCTGGGAGGGCTTTTTTTTATTTTGAAAATATCGCTCTTTAAGGCGGTGGGAAGGGGCTTAAATGTAATTTTCGTTGTATAATTTGCCACCTTCATATTTTTAAAATTTAAAAATATATCAAATAAAACCGGGTGATATCAAACTTTACATTAAAATTATAGAGCTTGACAAGATCTATAATTTTTTAGTCATCATTTTTTTTATTTAAGATTGTTTAGGAGTCAAAATCTAAAATCTATTTTTACAAAATCTTTGATTTACATTTCAAACGACATTCAATGATGACAAACTCTATATAAAAGTTGTAGATCTCAATAAGATATACAAGTTTGTAGTTTATCAACATTACTAGTTTTCTAGTAATTAAAATGGACGAGAAGGGCTTAAATGCAAATAAAAAATTTATATTTAAGGATCTTCTCATTCTCTGGAAGGGAGATTTTTACAAAACACCCTCCTGCTTAAGAGTATATTTTGGTTTTTTTTAAAACAAAAATATATTCTGTATTTTTTTAAAAAATAAATATATGAATAAAAACTTCTCCCGTGTAATACCCTCGTGTTAGGCTCCAATTGGGCTGTAATGGACCTTGTAACCCTAGGTTTTGAGGCACTTTAACACTTACTAGGCTCCAATTGGGCTGTAATGGCCCTTGTAACCCTAGGTTTTGAGGCATTTAACACAAAACCCCAGGTTTTGAGGCACTTCTAACACAAAACCTCAAGTTCTACTATTTGTTTCGAGAAACCTCGGGTTTTGAGGCAAAATGTTTCAAGAAACCCTATATTTACTCAAATACTCATAGTTTATATATTATATATGATTTTTCAGTAGATGTTTATATTAGTAGGCTTCAAATACACATCCCTCCTATGTAATTTATCTTCTTCCTCACTCTTAAGTTGCACGATGGATAAAAACACAACAAAATCTCATTAATAATGACACATTAACCTATTATTTATATAGATAAACAATCATATTGGTAATGACCTATGCTCGTTAAAATGAGGCTAACATTTATATATACTCAGAAATATCTCGTATTATTTTTTTTGTAATTTTTATGCATAACGTTTTCTTTTAAGAAAAACAGCTTTTATTGTTCAGCCAGTATTTCCGGCAATACCAATTTTGCATGGTTGCTGCCAGAAAATCTGCAAAACTGGTCCCCATTTCGAGCTCTAGCTACACGTAATTTTGTAATTAAATCATTATTTTTCTGTATTTCAAAACTTTCTCTCAAGTGGCACCTGCGAGGCTGTGACCATGGTGACGGGGGTGTGCTCGTCACATGTTACCCCATGGTGATTGGTGAGAGGATAGAGGAGGCATCAGCCGATGCCGCAATCACAGTTCGTTTCATTGCCAAGGTTACATAGGTCAACTTGAGATATGCCAACCAGTTTCGATGATATGAGAAAGAAAAGCTTGAACAATAGCGTAAGAGCAACTCCAACGGCTTCTCTGTTTGCTTCACAATCCTAATAATTTAGAGTTTTGCTAAAAAAACTGCTGTCCAACAGACCCTGTATAGTCATTCTATTTTTACATGGCCTTCCATCCTGGGTTTTCCGTTGGTGAGAAGAAGCGGGCAGAGCAGCCTCGCTATCGCTCGCCTCCGCGCGCGCGGGAGCCTTCGGTGCCAAAAAGATTTCGCGTACCCGCGCAGTTGACCGCTCCTTGACCCAAATCAGGCACGAGGTCGTGCCGTTCTGCCTGCATAGGCTCGCAGCACATGGGCCTGCTCTTTTTTTTTTGGCCCATAGTTGATGTAGGCCCAAGGTTTAAATTATTGGAAACCAAATTTGATGAACCTGTTGAAGGATGTCATCTAAATATAAAGGCTATTTTTTACATAGCCTTTTCAAACAGAGATTATACATAATATGGATACAATAGCTGTTGGAGTTGCTCTAAAGACTGATATGAGAAAAAAGTACTTTTAAGTATAATCGCAGACGACAAAATAGTCATTGATGATTGGTAGTAGTAGTATACTGGATGATGCTTCTTTTTTGTTTTCTATATTGCACATTTCAGTGTCGCGTGAACCCAGGAAAGACTACCATTTCAGCATTTCCGGGACCTTCTCTATAATTATTGAAGCCACACGGCGAGATGTATAGCATAAGGCTGCCCTTTTTATAATTTAATACTCCTATGAAGAAAGTAGTATAACTCAAGTGGTATTTTTCTTCAAGAGAAAAAGGTGAAAGGTTGCAAGAAAGACTACTCTCCATTGATGATCAAGGAAACCACTAGAAAATCTACACTTTTGACAAGTCATTATGAAGAATGCAAGTAGAAATATATAAGTAGGGAAAATTATAGAAGAAACTCTCGACTAAATTCACATGAGAGGGGGCCATGGCCATGGCTTTTCTTTGATGAAGATTATACAGTTTGCACCTTGGGCTCATGATTCTCCTTTCTTACACAAAAACCGAGACGACCGATTCCACCAGAGGATGAAACTCCACGTAGATCCACCAATCAACTCGCGAATTAAGGGGAAAGAAAGGAAAGAAAAGATTTTGCACCTCCAAATTTCTCGCGGCAAACTAGAAGCTACTGGGCGCGCGGCCGGAGAAGGCCATGGCGAAGAGGAGGATGACGAGGTAGAAGAGGATGACGACGAGCTTCATCTGGAACATGGCGAAGAAGAGCTTCACCATGAACACCAGCAGCAGCGCGTCGAAGATGATCGTGATGGCCACCTCTAGTGGCTCCATCCCCGCCGCCCGTCGCGCCGCGCCGCACCAGCCACCTGAAGCTGCACCTCTCTTAATTAGACCACAACTGCCGGAGAAACCAACATGGATGGATCAATCGGCCGGAGAAAAAGATTGGTAAAGTTGGGGATGGGTGCGCTATAAGTGTCAAGCAAGCAGAGAGGAGTGAGACGAGTGGGAGAAGGAAGGAGCTAGAAGACGCACCTGCCTGACCTGACCCCGCTGATGATGGCGACGCTGTTTTCGTGCTCGATCGCTTTGGCCGCCGACGCTGATTGCGGGTGGGGAAAGAAGAATATGCGTAGTAGTACACGCGGATGTGAACTGCCCAGCCGCTGAGGTGTCTGGCTCTGGGCGTGGGCCGAGAGTCAAGCCGCGCACGTCGGCGCGCGGCAGAGCGATCACTCGCCACCGGCCAGCCAATTCGATCCGGCGGTTCAATCGGCTGCAGGTTGATGTGAAAATGCTTTGGAGTGCAGTGCCAATGCACATGTGTACATCTAGTCATCTACCTAGGCTTTGATAATGAAATGTACAGTTCAGAAACCTAAGGATCTCTGGATCTGCACCTTCCCCAAAGATGCATCCTGCAGGGGCTTATAGAGGAAGTGCCGTTATTTATACGTCCACATAAACTAACCTGTATTAGTGTTTGAAATGGATTATATACGTGTTATAGGGATAACAAATATTTTTCTGAAAAATAAAAGGAACAAATAACTTATTACGAATGATATAAACAACATATTAGATGGATTTTTGCTTTTTTAGATATGGTGCAAATAATTTGTGACAATAATCCAGGGAATAAGTTGGAAAGAACGTGCATCCTAGTCTGTAAGCAGATAATGAGTTAATGGCTCAATATCGGTCACTATGCTCGTCAGAAGTCCGACAGGTTCGGTTCTGAGAGGGAGTGGCTAGCGATACATCTAATTCTGCAGTTAATGTTTATCGGTGGAGATATATGTTTTCTTTCTTTTGTAAAAATAGCTGATTTCCGCTCATGACAAACAAACATTTGGTTAAACTGTACATTACTGTTGTGAAATCTAAAAACTGCGAAGCCAGCGATTAGAGGAAAAACATTATTAGTACTATGGTGTGCAATCAAAATCCTTTTATAATCTAAGTAAAAATAAAGAATACAGAGTAAATCATTTTATAATTATAAAGCTTTCACTCTGAACAAGTTTACCTCAACCGGTAAAGAAGAATCAGTTCCCCATTCAATCCATATAACGTATGCATATACATGTAGCAGCGACGGCGTACACTTCTGAGATTTCTCAACCGAACAGCTTCTAAGATCCAGTTGGCTGTACTGAGAAAACAAAGAAATGTCAAAAGATCATTAAAATGACCAGTAAGGCAGTAATGCTGAAAAAAATTCGAAATAAGGCATGAATGCTGGTGCAAATAATTCATACTGTCCAATGTCAATTCACGAGCGAGCAGACTATAAATATCAAAAGAGGTGAATATAGCAAAGTATTTACCTGATTTTCTGAAGATCAAACTGGAATTATGAAAGCTTAGACATTCTTTACCCACTTCAACGGTGACCCCAGAGAGTTCCCTACTCAAAGGTTACATATCACTAAAGATAGCTCATAGCACAATTCATGCTTAGGGTTATCGCACCCGAGACATCTTTTGCAGTATATTTGCATCTTCTATCACATCATGTCAGTAATCTTCATTTGAATTCCATATCAAAGGAGGCAATAAAAGGTGCAGTAAACAAGTCGGGAAAGTCACAATGCAATAAATACACAGTTGAATTTTTTGAAGTTGGTTGTTGTCAAATCACACGAGCTTCAGCACAAAGTTAGACATTCTATTCCAGGTTACTATCATGCAGAGGTAGTGTGCTGTTTTGAAGAGCAGATTAAAAACAAACCATGGTGCTCAAAGTCAATGAACCAACAATAGTGGCCTGCCTTCTTTTGCGATAATCCAGCACGGCTATCACAATCTGCTAAAATTTCCAGCTAGATGCTTGGAAGCAAATAACCATGAATATTTCTGGAGCTTAGCACATGAAGGCAACTATCATTTTTGGAATGTCAAAAGCAATTTCCTTTCGGTCATTCTCCAGAAACAACTCCATCCTGCTATCATTATCTTTATGAAATTAGAGAAGCAAAAATGAGGTCAAAGCCTCAAAGGTTTTACTCCTATATAACATAATTTTTTTTTCAAGCAATCAATTCCCATGTCAGCAAATCCAACATCTCATAAACATCCGGTAACAAGGGATGTTTTGTCTCCCAAGAAAAGAAGGCTTGATATTGACCTCTTATTTGAACCCAACTACACCCACCATCTTTTTTAAGATTGATCCCTTTCATTAGTATCCTCATCTCAGCGGCATCTTTCCATTTCCCACAAGATGCATACATATTTGAGAGTAACACATAACCTGCTGCATTATCCTTGTCCAACTCTTGGAGCCTCTTTGCAGCCCTCTCACCAATTTCCTTATTCCTGTAAATGTTGCAAGCACTCAGAAGAGCAGCCCATGAATTTGTTTCTGATTTGCTTTCCATTTTTAGGAGAAGATCTTCAGCTTCTGCCAAACGACCAGCTCGAGCAAGGACATCAACCATACATGTATAATGTTTTGCTTTAGGTGATATACCACATGCCTGCATCATTTCAAAATAATGCATGGCACGCTCCACCAAGCCACTGTGGGAGCAAGCAAATAAAATGGCTAAAAATGTCTGCTCATTTGGTGTTATTCCTGCTGACATCATATCCTCAAATAACAGAATAGACTCCTCTGCAAAACCATTTTCAGCAAGTCCTTGAATCATGGCAGTCCAAGCGACATCGTTTCTTTCGGGCATTTCATAAAATACCCTCTTAGAACTATCTAAATCCCCTGACTTAGCATACATATCACTCAGCGCAGTCCCAACAAAGATGCTTTCCATAATTCCAAGATTAATGATCTTAGCATGAGCCATCTTGCCCATCTCTAAAGAACACAAGCTTGCACAAGCCAGGAGAACACTTGAGAAGGTAATTTCCCCTGGAGTCTGCCCTGAAGCTAACATTGCATGAAAAGATTTTAATGCATCAACAAACTGTCCATTTTTTGCATAACCAGAGATAATTGAATTCCATGAAGCAACATTCCTTGCAGGCATTTTTTTGAAGAGTTTCTCAGCTTCCACCATTTTTGCGTTGTTGCTATAACCTGAAATGAGAGAGTTCCAACATACTATGTTCTTTTGTGGAAGGGAGTAAAAAATCAATTGTGCATCTGGCAACTGTTTGCATTTGCAGTACATGTCAATCAGAGCGCTGGATACGAATACATTATTGCTACAGGCCATCTTTAAAGTCTGGGAATGGATCTTTGTTCCGCTTCTTAAGTCCTGAAGGCTAGCATAAGCACCGAGCACGCTAGAGAAGCACGAAATGTTTGGCCTACAACCATCAGCCAGCATCTGACCATACAAACTCACTGCTTCTTTTGCATTGCCTTTCTGTTCATGCCTAGCAATCAAAGTACCCCAGGAGACCTCGTTCCTCTCAGGCATTTCATCAAGAACCCATCGAGCTCCCTCGAGATCACCCAATTCAGCATAGACATCAAGCAAAGCAGTCCATGAAACCACATCTCTCACCTCCATTTCATCGAACACCCTGCGTGCAGCATCTGCTTCTCCCTTCCTTAGGTATAGCGTGATCAAGCAGTTGCGTACCCCGAGATTTTTGTCAAGCAAGTTTGATTTCATTGCCAACCCCACGATAGACATGGCCAGATCGAACTCACCTGCACCAATGCATGCCTTGATGACGGAGACCAAAGTGATCTCATTTGGACTCACGCCGCATCCGAGCATTTCATGGAACACGCCGAGCGCTTCCTTGGGGAGCTCATTGAAGACAAACCCCGCAATCATCGCGGTGAAGAAGGGAACCGAGCAGAGCGTGCACTGGCGATACAGCTCAACCGCATCCCTCACGGACCCTCGCTTCATGAGCGCATCCACCATGGTGGTGTACGACACGACGCTTCTCTCGGGCATTCCGTCGAACAGCCGGCGAGCGGAGACGATGTCCCCGGCCTTGACGTGCTCCCGCACCATGAAATCGTAGGCAAACGGAGACGCTGCGCCGAAGACGGAGACGCAGTCCCGGAAGGCCCCGTCGCGGTCCGCCGCTCGCGCGAAGGCGGCGTAGGCGGTGAGGAGGTGCGACGCCACCGAGCCGTCCGCGGTCACGCCGGAGACGAGCGCGTGCGCGTGGATTGAGAGGACGAGCGGCAGGTTGGAGGAGGAGGAGGTGGAGGCGGCCGCGGACGCGGCGGCGGAGCAGAGGCGGAGGATGGACGCGCATGTCTCGGCGTACGACTTGAAGGCCTTTGGCGTGGGCGCGAGCGGCGGGCCGCCGNCCGCCGGTCAGGCGGGACTTGAACGACTTGAGACTCTTCAGTAGCAAGGTTGTCGGTGCACGGGCCTTCGCCGGCTTCGACTCCGCGCTCGGCTGCGCCGGCGGTGGCCGCCGCGGCGGCGGCGGCGGCGGCCGCTTCGTCCGCACGGCCGCCCTCATGCTACCATGGTTTGAACGTACCCAGAAAGCGTTTCCGTAGATGGCCACATTCACCTGTGATGTGCGGTAGCAAGCCGCAAAATTGATTTTGTTGGACATTGATTGGCTGATAAAATCTAATCTTAAATTAGGTCTTAAGTGTTTTTTTTAATTTTTACTAGTGAAAAAAATATGTGTTATTTTGAATATAAGTGTTTTATTTTTTTTATGTTTTAACCTTGGCTTTAAACCACTAAGAGCAGAAGTAATAAAGTCATTTCCCTACAATCATTTTTTTATTTGTTTATTTTTAGTACTGTAAAGAATATTTCGATTTTGATGTGAATCAGGGAAAAAAATGCAAATTAACCTACACGGCCAACTTGCACATGGTGAACAATGGAGGTGAACTTGAAACAAAGATGAGTAGATGACCATTGATCTGAACAGCTTTGATTCCATGGAGCATTTTCTGAAGAACAAATCCTACAAACCCGATGATTTTGTTTTGTTCTCTGCACAATCATACTCAATGCTACAAACAAGACACGCATGCAGTGGTGGCAGTAATTCCTCATTGGATTTTCTCCATCCCGTAGGTATCTTCAGCACCACTGGCAACCTTCCGCCTCCTGTCAGCTATCATCTCGGTGTATGCCTGACAATTCAGATGGTTAGTTCTACTTTGCTCTCTGCACACAAACAAGCAATTATCTAACAGGAACTACTGCAGATCATGTTGAGACTTGAGAGTTGAGAATACATTCAGACTACAGATCGAAAGTAGACAATATGTGATGGTTACACCGACAAGGTCCAGTCAGAAATCAGAAATAATGCTCGTCACTTCAGGAACTACGGCAACATCGACAAAAACTATAGCACAGTGTATGAAGAACTAGTCGGCCAGGGGTGATGTTAAATCTCAAGTGGCCACAAGATTTCTCTGCACTCACGCCGGCCTTTTGCATGTAATACTTGCTATCTTGATACCATGCTATCGCAGTTAAGGTTATCATTAGCTAAAGCTACCCTCTAGTGCTCTATGCTGTTTTTAGTTCTCATGCATACAGCTAGCTCGTGAATTAAAGTTACATCCTCTTAATACGAACATATGCTAAAAAGACTAAAATTATATCCATTAATTTTGAGAGATTACTATGTGATTTTGTTAGAAGTAAAAGTCCAAAACCGTATAGCTGAATCAATTAGACCACCAAGACAGAGTTACAATCATACGATGTGATGAAAGATGTATCTGATAGATTCTGGTAAGTGGGGGACGCACAATCAGGGTAAGAAAGCTTAGTGTAGAATTTAGTAGTTTGAAAAGAACCTATGCAGCTATGCTAAAGCTGACATTTCGTATGAAAGTTCTTGCGACTTTCTTCATTTAGAAAAATAAAAGCATGCTATAAGCCTGTAACTACATTAGTTGCATAAGAATTATGTCAAAACCAAACAAGAGCGTTATTTCAATCTACTTTGATCAACCGTCTGAAAAATTCATGATAGTGGTCTTGTGGAACAATCATAATTGGAGCAAGTGTAACCTACAAGGCTCTGACCTCTAGCCTAAACACCACAAAATGGCAAAAAGAATTAAGGGAAATGGTTTTCAAACCTTGGGATAGGAGTAGAGAAATATGTACCACCATGCACATATTGCAAAAGAAACCCCTCCGGTGATCACAACGGAATGGATGGGCAACCAACTACCGGCAATCACAACAGCCCCTGAAAGTAAGATTGTCCAAGGCTGACACCTGAAAATGGGCATCATTTATATTTGTAGTGATTATACTCGGACAAAAGCATATGAAAAGATATAGTTCTATAGAGTCAGAAGAGTTAAAATTGTTAGAATGTTCAACAAAAACAACAAAAGATATTTTTTTTCCTGCTTATCTGATACAACTTGTGAAGATCTACTAACTCTGGAGGTCGATAGGAAATTGAAGAATTGGTAGACATCAATTAATCCATTGTTTATTTGCAGCAAACACATAATCAATTCAGTGGACCATTGAGTCATTGACGATGGACAGTAGTATCGCTGCATTCTATCATTTGGCATTTTGGCTATAATTCACAATTCATAACAGTATCAACAAAATTACAGATTTTTTTTCTCTGATATGTGCAGAGAGCAGAATTTCAATGTCTAATTTGTAGTACTACTATTTTGCTCAACTCGAGCTGCTCACTTTAAACTGCAAGAAACGAGGAACCAAGAAACCGTACCAATAAGGCTTGGTGTCCCAGACGGAGTCGTACTCGAGCGACAGGTAGTTGAGGTACCCGTCCATGTCCTCCACCACACCGTCCTCCCCGAAGAACTCCGCCCCGCCGCTCGTGCCCCCGTCCCCCTTGCCGCCGCCAACCCGCGCCACGCCGGCGCTCCGCCGCCTGCACGCGAGCTGCAAGCCCCCACCGGAAGAAGCGGCGCCAGAGGAGGAGGAGGCGAAAGGCGCGGCCCTCGCGAGCCTGGGCGTCCGCGACGGCGAGCCGCCGGCCGCGCCGCAAGAGCAGCACGGCGGCGTGGACGGCAGCAGGCAGAGCGCGCCCATTTTTCTCGGCCTTCGCTGACGTACGGGCGGCGCGGCTTCCCCTCTCCGTGCGGCTACCGATGCTGCGGACCCGCGGTTATGGCCAGTATTTGTTTTTGCGAGCAAATCCTGATTTGTAGTGGAAAAATTCGATAAAATTCATTTTGTTTGCAAAACCGATCACCGGCCCAATTATCGGATAATGGGCAGGCCGATGTGACCTGGAACTCGTCACGGCCCGTTTATGATTGCAGAAAGCCCAAGTTGTACGCCAGCCCAACAACCTTCGACCTCGCTGCCAGGCAGTCGTAAACGTAGCAGTAGCCGTATCAGTTGGAGGCTTGCGGCGAAAACAGCCGAACAAACGTACACTACAACTCAACACACGGGGACCGCTCCATCGTGATCGAGGGCCTTGTTCGGCAGCCAGTTTTGCTGCAGCCGAGGGCCTTGTTCGGCAGCCAGTTTTGCTGCAGCCGCGGCGGCTGCAGCAGTTCAAAATCGCTGCGGCTGCCAAAAAAATCTTTCCCGAACACACCCGAGCTTTACAAACTCTCGACCTCAACATGTGACAAGTAGCAAGTAGCTATACAAATATCTTCACGTAGACATGCTATCCTGATCATACGACCGATTAATGCTGATCAACTGAGCATGCATGTGCTACAAAAATATACCATGTACGTCTGGTGAGTCTCTTTCGTCCAACGCACTACACGCCCAACAACCGGGAGTTTGCTCGATCCACACGATACGCGTACGCCGTACGCGTGTGCTCTTATCCTAAACGCCGCCGTTCCTTTCGGATTTTTGTGTGGACTCATCCCCAAGCCGATGGCTGACCGCTGATCCCTCCAGTATTTTATCAGGTTCGATAAGAACGCGCGGGTACGCACTCTTCTTCGTCCCCCACGCCGCGGGCTCACGCCTGCGACGGCGACATGGACTCCACGTACAATGGAGCTTAGATTAGCTACCCCTCTATTTCATTTTAAGCGTTTTGATTTTTTCAAAGTTAAATCTATTAAGTTTGATTAAATTTATTTAACAAATAATATTTTGATGCAAAACAAATATACTATCAAAATTTATTTAATATTAAAATTAATGAAATTAATTTGTAGTTATAAATGTTAGTATATTTTTATATAAATTAATAAAATTTAAATTGACTTGTAATATGTAATATAAAGCGGATGAGGAGGGGAAGCGCCGATGCGGATGGCGACGACAACGCGGCGTGACTGGTTAGCAGTGAGCGATCCTATCTAAACTGCCCAAAAGCAAGCGATCGATCGAGGATAATTCTAGAAACGTACGTACGCACCGTCCGTCCGTCCGCGTCAGCGCCCACGCACGACGCTTGCATCCGCCGAACTGCCGGTTGATGCGATGCGATCGGCGATCCCCGGGCGAAGCGTCGGTCCAATCAAGTCGCCGGCGCGCGAGCTGCTAGTAGGTGATAAGGCCAGGCACATATAAAAACGGCCTCCCCGTCTTTCCATTTGGCTGTTGGCTGTGCAAGAAGCAACAAGGGAGTGACTCGGAGTCGTAAAGGCGAATATTTAGCTGCTAGGACAGTAGGACTGAACATATTACATATGGTAATGACTAATGACGACTAGACAAAGACTTCGTTTTAAACGTGGGGAAGTTCCTCGATTCCTATATTTTAGTACTAACCAGTTTAAAATTGAACGAGCCAAATTCCACTTGAACCGAATCGTTCCATATCAGTGGTGCTTTTCATAACGGTGGCCCAATTAATTGTCTAATGCATAATTACTTATATAATCTTTAGAGGGTATCTACTCCTTGATGGATACAATAACATTTGTATAGGACAGTTGCATCTGCTATTGCGCACTGTGACTACTCATTGCAGCTCTACGATTTTGTAAGGGAAAAAAAGAAGAAAATAACTTGCTTCAATTTGTATAGTGGAGCAAAGAAGTGGACAGTATTTGTTCCAAAAGAAAAATGTGGAAGAAGCACATAGTAATCAAAGACAATTCATGAGTAGTTATTCCTTGCTCATAGTATCATTTACATTTTACAACAACCAAAAGCTGATCATCAGAAACTGATATACACATGCATGTTTCCTTGTCAGCCAGGCCCATGTACAAATACACGGCACACACACTCAGCATAAGGAGTCAGAATAATTTACATGATAATTAATGGACAGTACTTGCTTTTATTAGTGGCGATTTGTTTATGTGCGAATGGATGAGGAACCGATTACGCCAGGACTGACGTTGGCTGGATGATGGAGTCCAGGTCGGACCTCATTCCCTTCGTCTTCTCCGCGCCATGGTCGAGCTGTTCACCGGCGACGGCGACGCCGCCCCAGATCTCCGGGATCGCTCGCCGGAGGCTGCCGATGCTCTCAAGCGCGTAGTCTGCCTCCTTGCTCCTCACCCTCTTGCCAACCTGAATATTAACTGAGAAGATTAATTAGATAACGTAAATTCGTGTTCATGCAGGAAACTTAGCTGCAAAGTATGCAAATTAGTTGGGTCTCAATGGGCTATGGCCCCTGTTATGAAATGTTGGCACGTCATGGACACTGTTCATCGATGCGATGGGTTAACGGCTGTACACTGGCAGAGGAGATATTTTGTGTGTGTCTCTTGTTTTTTTGCCATTATTTTTCACTAGCTTTTGTTGTACTAGTAGCAAAGGAATAGATATAAGTGCTATTTTTCTTTTTAGAAATTGGTTATTGAGACCGAATCCAGCTAAGAACACATGGAAACCATATATTTAAAATTATAATTTTTCCCTGCTCAAGTAGTATCAAGAGGCAATTTTGTTCAACCAATTATGGGCGATCATATATGCCAGATATATCAATCACACCGACCAGAGCCGTGTCGACGACATGGCTAATTTGGTGCCAGCCACAAATGCGAGAGCACTAAATTATGTGACTAAGCGTTCATGTGCAAAAGCAGGATTAACCAATAATGCGCACACAGGTTGAGTGCAGAAACCAAACTCTTGGCATCACGGCAATGAAGAAATTGGGATGCTTTTCTAATCCGACAAGGCCAACACCATCAGCGATGCATCAGCTGCAGGGACGCTGTGTGCACCGGCCACCTGATCGACCAACCCATCAACAAATGGACAGGCAGAGACAGCAACTTGGCTCAACAGTGGCTTGACGCCGTGAAAGCATTCTATGCCTCTTTGATTTTTGTGTATTTTTTCCGATAATTACTATAGGAATTGAATTGATATCTACTAATCATGTAATTTTTGTGTGAAATTAATTTTACTGTGTTTTGAACACATCTATTGGAGCCAAGGATTTTATGGCAGTGGAGAAAATGATTCAGATTTCAAAACAAGGAAAATACTGGCACTTGGTTAGTACTCCCTCCATTCCATTGGTCCAACAGTGCGGTACGAAGAAAACTGGAACACACAATTAAAGTGTGGTGGTTAATTACCAGGGCGGTGCGGAGGCCAAGAGCTTTTCCTGCGGCGATGTTCCTCTCGCTGTCGTCGAGGAAGAGCTGACAGAGCAGGAACAAGTTATTTACTAGCTTCGTGATCATTGACAAGAGCAAAAACGAAGCACGTAAAATCACATGTACCCTATGTGTGTGATATGTTTGTTTCGATGGAAAAGGATACGCTGATAAAGACCCTAATACTTGTTACTTTCTAAGCTTTGTGGGTTTACACTCGATGTCACTTTCCAAGATGCATAATACACTCCATGGTCCATAGACATTCGGTTCCCTTGTTGTGATAAGAAAATGGAAGACTGCTTATTAGTTTAATACATTTTGGTTTGTAAATTAACTGCACGAAATGTTGGTGGTTAACTACATTGCAACAAGCACAAAAATATACTGATAAATGATTAGCACTGGGACTGAAGAGAGATGTTGAGACGGTGTGTGGTGGCTCACCGTCCGGTGTGGATTGGTGCCAGCGACGCGCAGAGCCGCGACGATGGCATCGGGGGACGGTTTGAGGATCACGCCGGGGCGGTCATCGTCGGAGACGCACGGTGTCTCACCGAAGAGGTGCGGGTTCATGGTCTCGAAGCACACGACGGCGTCGAAGCAGCCCTCGTCGACGCCCAGCCGCTGCAGCGCCTTCCTCATGTGCGCGCGATCAGAGTTGGTGAACAGCTGAAACACAAACATGAATTAGCTGCCTCCAATTAAAGTCCGGAAAAACACAGGAATTTCACAGGAAATTTTCTAGGATGGATAGGATGCGTGCGCTTACAACTTTGCGCTGCGGGATGCTCCGCAGAAGTCCGGCGAGCTGCGGGTCGGCGGCGATCCGGTCGTAGGGTAGCCTCCCGTGCACGTAGCTGCGACGATAATCGATCAACCAAACAGAGTCAGCATTCGGATTACACACAAAATTAGCCGCTTAACAATTGGCCCGTCGAATTGGTTAAGCAAAGCTGCAAAGGTGAATGATGTGTCGTGCTGACCTGTGGTATTCATCCGGGTGCACGTCATAGCCGAGAGCCTTGCCGCGGAAACCCAAATCCAAAAGCCAAAGTTAGAAACGGAAACAGAGGACGAAAACACCGCGGAAAAGTAGAAGGCATTGAGAAGCTAAGACGTTGGAGGAGAAGGCGAATTTGGATTGTTCGAGTGTGGGTGCGGGGAGAATTGGACGTACGATGAGGCCGGCGAGCGAGCTGCCGTAGGAGCGGAAGAGCTCGACGCGGAGCGCGGCGGCCCGCTCCGCCGTGACGCCGCACCGGGCCATGAGGAACTCGTCGATGTTGCGCTTCGTGGCCAGCCCGATGCCCGCGCTGCCCGGGTATAGCGTGTCGTCGAGGTCTTCGTAGAAAAGAAAAACAACAGACCGGGGAAGTCAGAGTTTAGACGGCTTTGATCATTGCAGAATTGAAACTGATCATGCTACAAGAGGAGCCTAGAAGGTTAGAATCGAGAGATAAACGTGGTTACCTAGGAGTATGCAGTCGAAAGCGGCGGCGGCGGCGGCGGCCATGATCGACGAGGAGACCGAGCTATCGAAACGTGGACGCGATGGAGCAGAGCAGAGCAGAGCGCGTGCTGATTGTAATGCGACGGGAACGAGCGAGAGCCGAGAGGGGAGGGGAGAGCGGTTTGGGGGTGCGTTTAAATAGAGCGGGAGACGAGTCGGGGGGACGCGTGGATCACGAGAGGGAATTGGAATTTTGGTGTGTCGTCGTGGCGGTTTGGTTCGGTTCGGCTCGTGTTCCTCGCTGGACGCGGCGTGCGGTGGTCAGTGTGCGTGCACCGCTGGTTCCTTTCCGCGTGCGTGCTTGCAGGCGAAAGAAGGGGGCAGATCGCGATCGGTTACGGTGTAAGCCTGCAAGCCTCGCCGCCTGCGCGCCTTCTCGCCGTGCGGTTCGTTCTCTGCTTCCGGCTTCCTCTGCTGCTGCAGCCCCTGCAATGAGGGCAGGAGGATATCTTCTGGCGGATTGACCGGACTGGGAATCTGGGATCCTCTTTGTTACGGCAGTAGTGAAGCAGTTACGGAGTACTCCTATAGTCCTATTCAGCATTTGCTTTTTTTTTCCTTCCCAGCAGTTTGATCTGAAAGTAGTAAACCAGTCAGATGAAAGGGGATTAAACTAGTACTACCACAGTATTTTCCACACGGCAAATACGGAAAAATTCCAAAGTTATTCGTTTTTTCTCTACACTGTTTGTATGGGCTTTGCTTTGCGCTTAAGTTTGCACTTAGCAGGCCTAAAGTTAAACTGGGCCAATCACCTATCGGTTTACGCTTCGCTCCGTCCAAACTCCGAAATCGAGATTCGAGAAGGTTCGCGCGAGAACTGACCTCCCCTTTCGTGCTCGATGCTTCCAGAACCCATCGATCTCCCCAAAATGAATGCTCAAACACTAACTACCCTCCGATCCGCCATCCGGAGCCTCCGATTCGCCTCTCCAAATCCAAAGCGAAGCTAACCACTCTGCGCCACCGCGACCCACCACCTCCGGCGAGCCATGGACGTCCTGAAGCGCGAGCTGCAGCGGAAGCGCCAGCTCCTCGACGCCGACTTCGGCGGCCGCAAGCTCCTCCGCCGCGCCGAGATCGAGCGCCACGAGATGGAGCGGATCCGGGAAGCCGAGCGCCAGCTCCTCCTCCAGAAGCAGCTCCGGTCCTCCCACCACCTCCGCGCCGCGTCGCGCTCCACGCCGGCAGCTTCCGACGGCGACGCGTCGCAGGCCGAGCACCGGGGCGACGAGGAGAAGGACGCGCTCCTCCCCAGGGAGGAGGTCATCCGGCGCCTGCGCGTGCTGCGCCAGCCGGCCACACTCTTCGGCGAGGACGACGCCGCGCGCCTCCGCCGCCTCCACGCCGTGCTCGAGGACCCCGCGGCGCTCGCCGACGTCGACCCAGCGGAGATCGGGGAGGGCCAGACCAACGACTTCCTCCGCGACATCCAGGCGCTGCGGGCGAAGGCCGTTGAGGCGGCGGCGGCGGCGAAGCCCAAGTCTGGCGCTGCAACTGCAGAGGGCGCGGGCGAGTCGAGGGAGGAGGTGCCGTTCGAGGAGCTCTGCGACGAGGACAAGATCATGGCCTTCTTCAAGAGGCTGATGAGCGAGTGGAGCCAGGAGATGGACGAGATGCCCGAGGCGGAAAGGCGGACGGCGAAAGGGAAGGCCGCGGTGGCCACCTGCAAGCAGTGCGCGCGCTATCTCGAGCCGCTGTTCAAGCTGTGCAAGAAGAAGGTATGTGATAGTATTCACGCACGCACTTAGAATCCGATGTTCGTTGGCTGGCTTCAGAACATATCTATGTGCTGTAATTGAATTGATTGAACGCCTCCGATGCTTTCGAAACCCCAAAGTTAGTGGAGTGAATCTGTAAGATGTGCTAAAAGAATCGTGTGAAGCATTAGAATTTTACAACCAATGTTTAATGCACAAAAACATGTTAGAAGCTTGGGATGCTTCGCTGTGGAAGGGGAAATGCAAGCCTTGCAGAGCACATGATATAGTGAAGAAACCAATAGGTTATGTGAGCTTCCATTTTGAAAATGCATTTCATAAGACATGCAACAGTTTTGATGAAACACAAACTGCCATTGTACTGGTGGCACATTGTAGATATTGCAAAATTCCTTTCCATGATCGCCTATAATTTTTTAGGCAGGAACCAAGTGGTTATACTAATGAGTGATGTGAGTGTTGCAAATATTGTTTAATGTGTTCTCTTCTTAGTTCCTTGTAGCATGAAGATGTTGACAGACAGAAGCTCGTAATCATCATACATTCTGGCGAACAAGACAGCAGATATTACATGTATTCTTCTCAAGTTCCAACCTTTGAGCTTTCATATTATCAAAGTGTCTCATGAGGTGTTCAGACTTCAGAGTTACATATAAATCTCTGTAACAGAGGAATATATTTGTCTTAATTTTTCTCTTTGCCGTTGAAATAGGAGGGTGTCATTCTGAATCTCCAACAACAAATCAATTATCAGGTTGCAGATTATGCTTTTAGGAAGTTTGATAATTCCTTCATGATTTTCCCGGTATTGACTTACTACCTTCCCTCCGGATGATAATGTCAGAGAACTTGCTCTCTATGATCAATTGATCATCAGTATGGTTATTTTGTGTTACTTGTGGCTACTTATTTTCTGTATGCTAGTGAGTTCCCGCTGGAATTATGGGTAGTTTTTCTTGAAAATGAATTGTTTAACGTTGCCAATGCTTGCTGAATTGTTTAAAATTGCCAGTGCTTGCTATCATAGAAGTCACTTGTAGGGCCTGCTCTGCAGTATGATCCAAGGGTAGCAAAATATTTGTGATAAGATTAGAAGGAAACAAAATTATTTGCTGCTACTGTTCTTCACCTACAGCTTCCTCATTAATCCAACTTTTTCCTTCTTGATGTACTCAAATATAATGGGTGTGACAAAGTCTGAATCACTTTGCTAATCCCATATGCTGATAAATCCAATTATCCCATGACAGGCCCTCCCCGAAGATGTCCGCGGATCACTGCTGGAGGTGGTGAGGTGCTGCATGAGACGGGAGTACTTGGCGGCGGTGGACAACTACATCAAGCTCGCCATCGGCAACTCGCCGTGGCCGATCGGCGTCACGATGGTGGGCATACACGAGCGCTCGGCGCGCGAGAAGATCTACGCCAACAGCGTGGCGCACATCATGAACGACGAGACGACCAGGAAGTACCTGCAGTCCGTGAAGAGGCTGATGACCTTCTGCCAGAGGAAGTACCCAACGGACCCTTCCAGGTCGGTTGAGTTCAACAGCCTGGCCAACGGCAGCGACCTGCTGTCCCTCCTGGCGGAGCAGAACGCCAAGAACTCGGAGGAGACGCTTCGGCTGGTGGCCGCGTCGTGACGATGGAGAAACCTGTCCGCGTGTGATGGAATTGATGATGGTCTCCTGTTTACGCCCATTAGCAATTTGCCATTGAACATTAGTAATTGGAAATCATTACAGGCGTGCTGCCGGCGTGCTTCCTCTGAGATTAAATTGCACATTAGTACACCATCTAGTCGTCCTTACTGTGTCAATTACTCAATTGCCGCTGTGATTAAATTACAGGCGTGCTGCTGGACTGTGTATCCAGTTATCAACTATCCTGTCGCCCTTGGACTGTGTTAATTGGAATGATTAGTGGTGTTGTTGCCTTGTTGGACATCACATGATTCCATCCATCGATCGGCAGCTTTGCTCTTTCAGCTTTTTCAGCGTAATTCATTGGTTTTTAAGCCGCTAACAACGCATTTATAAAAGTTTTATGTTAATAAGTGTTACGGTTAATTGTCAATCGTAGGCAAAACAATTGAGTATAATTAATCGTAGGCGAAACGATACGATGAGGCGTCTTTGTGCATGCGAGAGTACAAACGAAGTTTCTTGGAATACCAATGTGAGACTAAAAGCCACCCTTGTCAAATCTATAGGGTTTTTTAACGATTCTAACAGTACGCTGAAATATCTGAACTTAGCATTAACAGCTTTTGGGTTAAGTTTTGTGCGATGGATTGCTTTCAAGGATTTTCTCCAATGAATGGGGCTAGTATTCCTAAAAGATGACAATGCTACTATCTTAGAATATTCATAATGTTCAATTTTTGCACTCACATTAATTTGTAACTTCACCTTTCCAGAAATACCACAAAATTGAACGGAAAGAGGTCCGATGTCGAAGATGGAGGAATGAACGAAAAAGAGCATGCCACAAGAATTGGCTCCAACCTCACAATATTCGCCGGTGAGTCCATTTCCCATCATCACGAGCGCTCCAGTCACGCTATGTTTAGGGTTTGGGAGAGGGGAGAGAATGAAAAGGGGAAAAAGGGTGTGAGTACTCACAGTAGGAGAAAGGACGGGTTCACAAAAGCTAAGAGAGGCAATTTTGTCTAAGAAATCAATTCCATTCCCCATTCCGTTCAGGTTCACAAAAAGCCCGAGGGGCAATTTTGTCTACAAACTTAGTCTTGGTTCACTCTCGTCAGTTTTGTGGTATTTTTAAGGTGAAAGAATCTATGATACTTTTTGGTACCGTTGAAAAGTTTGTGCTACACATGAAATTTGAACAAAACCCATTTAGTTTTCTTTTTGGCTTCTGGCTTTTTTCCCAAAGTACTTCAAGAAAGTCGCTTTAGTATCTTATGAATTTTGGGCCATTTGATCGCTCCAAGATTTGTGCAAACACAAAAACCCTAACCCACGCCTTCTCTTCTTTCCTTCGTCATTGCACAACACCAGAGTCTCGACCCCACCACCACCCCAGTTTTGCACTATCGCCTGGCCTCGCCAACGCCTAAAGGCACCAACAAGGCCCACAAACCTCCCCTCACGCTCTCCTGCCTCTCCTCCCTAAGCCAGGCGTGCCCCCACCCCATCATCTTCCGGCCGCGCTCCGAGGGCGCCACAACCACCCCTGCCACCTTATCACTCGACCGGGAGATGCCACCAGCACCCTCCTGTCCTTACGGCTCTTACAGTGACACCGTCACCAACCACAGTCAGGCTACCACCACCCTAAGCTTCTCTATAGACCCCGAGGAACTCTCCCTCCCCACCCCAATACCTAACGGGTCAGGTTTGTTGCCGTTGTAGCCGCAGATGCACAAGCTCGCTGCAGCGAGAAGGTGCCACGACACAAATCTTACAACAGATCTGAGGGTCGAAAGTATACAAGATATTCGACAAAACAAACTGTTAAGCTTGTATTTCTTCTTCTTTTGAGAAAGTATTTCTTCTTTTTTAACTGGCGTATGCCCGAAACTCTCATTCGAACAAGGCCTAAGCCAGAAAGAGCTAAAGGGGTAAACAAGGGGATTACGTACAGAAGGGGACTCGCGATTTCTCAGAAAACTGATGCTTTCGTTTCGTCTATAGCAATTAATAATCAGAAAGTTCTAACAATACAACCCTAGAAATCAAGCACCTCAAGCTCAACTGGAACACAGCAGATATTATTTTCAGAGAAAGTAAATACTGGTTCCTTTTTGAGGTTTTCCCAGTGGCCCACAGAATCTAACCTCAACCTTCCCTTAATGACAATCCGCCATGGAGTTGTCAAATCTGTTCGACTTGAAACCTGAAGGAATATATGCAATCAGCACCAAACCACAAGTATAGCGACAGTCTACAGCTTGTGCTGTATCAGGACGTACCTCCCTTTCCAAGACTATCTTCTGAAACCTGCAGGAAATAATTGCAATTAGCACCAGGGTGATCAAGGACAGATGCCACTTGAGCACTTGGCAGTAAAAAGTATGCAATAGAGCAAGCTCAAATCAGCAAGATGATCATTCTACACAAGTCTCAGACAAGCAACCTAAATTCAATAGGTAAGGTGCGCAGAGGTTGGAAATAATATGATATCAAAACATCAACGATCAAAATTGTTAATTTACATTTTCTTCAACCCAACTAATTCCTAGTAAAATGAACATATTGCTTTACAACTTCACTTGCTGTGAAGCAGAGATTGCTCAGCCCCATACACATCCATGATGTTCTGTGACAGTATACACTTCTGATGCAAACCATGCCCTTCATACAAAAGCTCAGGGCATTTGTATGCTGCACAAACCCCAGGAACCCAATAACAAAACCACATGAAAACCCAAAAAAGAAAGCAAAATGTGAAGGCCACATGCTCAACATTACTGAGGTTACTGTTCAGCTATGATGACAACACAGACTGTAGGGCAAGCTGTTGCTGTGGCTGCAAAGAAGACCATGTTGACGCCAGTACTGAAGGAGGCAATGTAGTCTGAAGCTGTCTTAGCAAATTAACCATCTTCCTAAAAGTTTGTTCTGTTGCCAGATCCTTACCAGCACATAATATCTGCATCCAGAAGGAAATAGATGTGGTGTTACAAACCAAACAATGTTCTAAAATCCATGGTGGTTAATCACCTAAGTCTCATACTCTCATGTCAGTATAACTACTTTCTGTCTCATAACTCAGAAAACAAATCACCACTTTAGAATGTGTATCCCAAATATCTGATTTCAGGGGTTTCTACCAACGATACTATGCAAGCAGTACATGAGACAAGCAAATGCTATCTTTTTTTATTATCTAAATTAAATATCTTTACATTACAATTCCTCTATTCAAAACTTGCATTGAAAATCACTTCATTAGTTTATTGATACATAGCCAAAAATTATATATTGTCTTGAGCCAGGATTAAAAAAATATGATTTTTGTGTGTGTGTGTGGGGGGGGGGGGGGGGGAAAGAAAAAAAAAANATGGAACCATGGATATAAACAGCAATTTCCAATTAAATACAGTATAATGGAACAATGGAAATATACAGGAGAGCTAAATGGCAGAAGGAAAGTGCCTACATAAACATTATAGACCAGATAAGCAACAAAATGTCAGAACTAGTACTACATAAACTGGTGACCTTGTTTATTCGTATTCGTTTGAGATCTAAATTGCCAATACCCTGGCGCTATGTACTCCTCTACTGAAAATTATTTAGCCCCTATAAAGCTATGTTAGCTTGGAGCAACCCAGTTCAGGATCAAAAGGTAGTTAACCTGACGGCCTTGGTTGGTGATGAATTCCAACTGACCAGCCAAAACACAATCAACTCAACCCCATTTCAACATAAACATTCCAATACTGCTCTGCAACTAGTTGTATTGTGGCTTTTTCAATATAGTTAATCAGAGCAAAAAGGGAAAATTAAGAAAAAAAATAAATAGGTACCTCTGCAAAAATAGAGACAATCTTTGGAAGATACTGGTTGTTATGACCCAAAAGCTCCCTATCTGACCTGCATAAATTGAAATGAGATCTTCAATGAAATGAAAAATAAATATTTTAATAAGGAAGCAATGAAAAGGACTGATGTTTCTACACCATATATAAGCCAAGCTGCATAACTGTACAAAAATATTGAGATCATTACTTACTTCTCAAGCATCGTACAGAGTTGTTCATGAACAATCTTGGCCTCGATTAAGTCATTTTTTATTGGCAAACAACCTAACCAAGCAGGAACGACCTGTTAATATTTAAAAAATGATACACGGTTAGAACTCAGAAGCATTGCATGGTTAAGGAATCACTACACATGGTATCATAAATCTACAACTACTTGGCAGACCTAATGTAAGTCCAAAATGGACAACTCTAGTAAAGAAGAGTGTTCATGTCATTTAACTTTATTTTTTAGTAGAAAATTAATTGAATAGTACTGGGCAGTCACTTAAGGCTTTCAACTCGTTCATTAAATATTTTTATATGTAGCAGACTGTATGCGGCTGAGGCTCTTTAGGCTGTTACATGCTTTATGTTACTGACGTTGACGTCAATATTTATCAAGGGCAGCTGAAGAAACTTGGTATTCTTTGTTTCTATAGACAGGAGTTTAATTAATCAGCAGGACAACAAGACAATGTTTTTTTCTGGATTGACAAGATAATAGATAAATGATCTAAAGACCAATACTTCTCATATATTAATCAACTTATATACATGGTAACATGGGTGCCTTCTCAGGGTCTATACTCCTTTTAAAAGAAGGTAACGGTGGTGGTGGCAGTGAACCTGCCACCATACCAACTCTGCACCATGTTTTTCTTTACCAAGTGCTTCATGAAGTTCTTCAACATTAAGCACTAGTCCTTGCACATACTATATATATTTTATGCTTTTGGTCTCTGAAATACAAATTTGTCACAAAAAGGTCTATGGCCATCAAATTATCACACATATATAGTATAAAAGCTAATTTTACCATTAGAATTGATTTTCAGTGTTCCCTGTAACGGAAATAGTGAGGGTGTGTTCAATTAAAAATTCACATTTATTTATCGAACAATATTTTCACATATGCATGAGCGCTTAGCTAGTCTAAGTTATGTGCAATACACTTCAGAGTGAGAATATTAATTCATATGGCTTGTAAGACACCTGAGATGCATCAATGCCATCACGATGAAACTGGCATATTTTCCCAAGAGCAGAAACAGCATTGTCATATGCCATCGCATTATCCAAGTCCAACGCATTAGGATGTTTGATTACATTGTATAATCTGGACAGGGCCTCTGCAGAAATGAATTAACAACATCAAAACATATTCAGCTATAAACTAGCCTAGCTCACCGTAAATGTAACACATACCACCAGTGTGAGACCTAAATGCAGAGCCACCAAACTCAGCGCAAATACCAATACCATAAACTGCAGCCTGAAAGCAGCATGAAACATATGTTCTCATTGTTTTTTTGAAAAAAAAAAAAGAACTTGATATATGAAATTATTGCATACTGTTGAAACATGAAACTTCATGCATCAAGTCATCAAGTAGAACATATTTCAAACCTGTCTAATATCTGGATTTTCACTCGTGCAGGCTTCTAACAAAGAAGGAAGATATGCATCATAATATCTGAGAACCACAGATCATACAAATTATGCCTCATAAAAAGTTAGAAGAATCATTTCATCCAATAAAAAGGTTAAAAGGGTCATTAAACTGTAACCTGACAGCTGCTTCGTGACAGTGCTCTGCAACATCATCAAAAATGCATATGGCAATCCTTCTTTCCTCTACTGTTTTGTCCTTGGCCTAATATTATTAATAAAAAATACTTGTAATCCCAGAAGGTTCTTTTTTGTCCTTGACAGTAAAATTTTTGTAATAAGATGTTCTATGATTATCACAGGCTATGAGATCTAAAAATGAACTGGAATAATTTCTAGTAGTCTTTATGTTTACTCTTTGGAACATTTAAGCAAAATATTTCTATGGCAAGCCTACAAAAATTCTGGGTAAAGGGAATATCTGAAAATGACCCCCAAAAGATATAGGGTTCAAGGTTTCGTATTGCTAGTAAAATCACTTCTGGTGTAAAGTTCAGCGTATACTGCCCTTTAATCACTAAGAAAACAGAAATTCCAATCAAATCAGATGGATCCACTTACCAACATAGGTGTCAAATAGACAGAAATTTCATCAAAGAATGGAAGGAAATAAGTCTTGAACGTCTTAACAAGAGTGCCCAAACAATCACCAATCTGTGAAAATCACAAAAGATAAACTTATATAAATTATTTCTACTAAAGCTTGGAAATTAAAAGTCACAGCTATGTCTACAGTTTAAATTGGAAGTACAACAATCATGCTTGCTCCTTTTGGTGTATAAGGTACTACCTCGTTCAACTCTACAAGGCAAGATTCAACTTAGCATGGTCTTGTAGATTGGACTTTGACCATAAATTTCTTTTGAATATGTTATTAATAACTAGAAAATCACGATCATGTGAAAGCAAAATACATTGAGTGGCTGCATCAATTTGGATCACTAAACCTAATTGTTGGTCATAACTTGCAAAGTTTGAAAGTAGAAATAACTGCTCGCCTAATAAATTTGAATGGAATAGTTAATCAGCAGTGCACAGAACTACATACACTCGTCAATTCTTGTATGTATCAGGAAAAAAATTGATAAATATGTACATCTAAATATACTATTTTTTTCCAGAAATATTAGCAGTCTAGTTTTTGATAGCTTACTTGATCGAAGATTTCATCCTCCTGTTCATTTTCTTCTCTGAGTAGATCCTCTTCTTCTGAATCAAAATCTTCAGCTTTTGCCCTCTCTGTTCGTTCTCTCCTCCTGAGAGCACTCGCAGTTATTACTTCTTTAATTTCATCCACTATAGATCTGACCTGGCCTTCCTCAAGAAGTGTTCCTGATAACTGAGTGAAGAAAACAGAGTTCAGATAAACAGTGGCCTGTATGGAGTAAAGATGGATACAGCATGTGTGGAAATAAAAAGGAGCAAATAAAAATTATTTTTGTCACAGATTTTATCACTAAAGGTCAGATTTTCCAAAAGAGGCAATCAACACAATGCTATAAATGTAAACAGGTCAGTTTTGTTAGCTCTAGTACGGTATAAAGTAGTTAATACTAAATTCATTCAAACCCAGGTAGTACCTCAAACCAGTGTTTTACCATTGGATGAAGCATAGTTTAAGCCATAACAATCCAATGGTATCGCACATTTCAGAGGTTTTTGAAATTGTTGCCTAGGAAGAAGTACTAAAAATCATATAGGTTGCACAAACAAGAGCTGGATGTGCAAAAAGTAAAGATATTGAAGCTTATCACCTAATTTAAGCTCAATGTGACAATGTAATATCACAAAAACTTAGGGTACAGCAATACAAGACCTGTATTGATTCATTCAGCGATTCCAGCATGCTTGCGCAGATTTGTGTGTCAGGTTCCTGCATAAAGTTTCAAACTTTCAATAACATGCTTAAACAGAACAACAGTGACCAAAAAAACAAGTACTAAGGAAAAGTAAGGAGTTTCAGTTAGCATGCTATGCTTACTTTATGTATAGCCTCTACAAGAGCTGGAACTATGTAATCAGATAGTTGCTTAAGATAAGATTCATCCCGACCTTGTGATTGGCTCTTCTCTATTGCCAACTTCGCTGAACGTAGAAGCTCAGGCATTGCTAGGGAGATAGCACAATGTCACTTTGAGAAAAAATGCAAAAAATAATAGAGAATACATTGAAAATGGTAGTTGCAGACCTGAAACGGCTGCCTTCCTAACTTCTTCATGAAAATAGAATTTGAGGAGAGGAACCAGAGTAGTTGCAACCTGTACAGATTCAAGGTTCAGCTGGAGCTCTTCACATAGGCGCGTGCACGTACACATAGAGTTCACAAAAAAATCATAACATAACCTGATCAATCCATGGGAAAAACCCTTCCTTGAGCTCATCAGCATAACAACATAGCATATTACATGCCGTTGCTTTTTCCTCCAGCAGACTGGTTCGGATGCCAATTCTCTTATCTCCTAGCGTAATAGTCTCAACACTGCATTTTATGCAGGCAGTCAGGTAAAACACAAAATTTTATAGATTTCATAAGATCATACAATCAGACAAGAACGGGATATCAACATTCAAATTAAATGCTCTGTTATGGATCTGACAAATATGTGTAAATTTGAAACAGGGCAACAAACTAATATCATGCCTACAATGATAACATTCACCATTTTCAATATTCTATCATGGGAATGTGATCAGTGCATGAAAATTAACACAGAAGACACAACATTATGGTAAGTTGCCAGCATAACAAAAAATAGGAAGCGAACTCCTGAAAACATACCCCTCATCATCAGATTCACCATTTTCATCTTCTGGCCCAGCAGATGTGACACTCACATCTGGTTTAAGCTGAGCAGACTGGAGCAGAGGAGGCATAACAACACTCATGTATGGTAAGAAGTCCTGACCAAGGCATTTACACAATCTCGCCCATGCCTGGAAAATGCAATTAGAATAAGCAAAACTAAAGCTAGTGATGGCACAAAATGGCAATAGTATTTAAGCTCCAACATACTTGCAGCATGTAACTTGTTATAGGGTCATCAGCCTCCATCTGAGATCCTTGCAATGTCATCAAAACTTCCATCACCTAGCAAGAGAAATATGTTAGCCAAAGAAACAACAAATTCAGCAAACAACATTCAAATAAGCCCATCAGCAATACAATCAGAACAAGTCATAAATAACATCTATACAGTGTACTTTGACATTTCCTTCAAAGCGTGTTACCAATAATGTAGCAGAGCAACTAGCAAATTATTACCTGCTTAGCATCATCCTTAAACTTTTGTTTTCCAACAGCCATACCAACTAAGCTAATGCATTCCATCGATTTGGCCCGCAACATTCTATTTGATTTGTCAGTTGCATTCATGAGTATAGACTTGAGATATGGCATGACTGCATCATAATATTTTTGGAAGTGTTCCTGAAATAATAAGATTGCAAAACTTTTAGCAAGAATGCTGGCCCGAAAACCTTCAAAATTATTTCCTCTTGTACCTGAGAAGAATCTGCAGCTGATGCTAAAGCGGTTAAAGCACCTTCTTGCACCATTTGATTTCCAGTCTATCAAAAAACAAACAAAATTTCAAAAGGTTCATGTTTATGCTGCACAAAATGAAGGCTTCATGATCAAATGCAAGGATTACCTGAAGCAATGACAGTAGTTTCCCAACTATCCCATCCAAGTATGGTGTCAAAATATCAGGCCTGCAGTTTTCGCTGAAGTTTAGAATCGCAGAAGCTGCATGTGCCTGAACTCATTGGGAATATAAAACAATGATTAGAGCATGTCTAGCTGATAACTTGATGGGTACTAATGACAAGTCAATTGTAAGTATAAGTCAAAGAAAAAGCAAGTGGCACAAACTAAAAAACATGTAACCAGTTGTGATATCAGATGCGGATACACTACAAACAATTTAGGCACTAGTAGCAGTCTCATCAAACATCCCTAAATCATTGCATCATGAAACTTGATCACAACAATAACCTGTGCACATAGGCTAGCATAATCACTCGCATTGTATGGTACTACAAACAGCAAACAACTAGGGTGGAATGAGGTTGAGGATCGTAGTTGTTGGGTATTGATATTTGAGAATTGTGTTTTACCAGGTTGATACTTGCACAGTTGGAGGGTTGAAATTAGACCAACATGATAGTTGAGGGGTTAAATAGACCCATTCCTTACTGATACATTTGTAATATAATTGAGAAAATTCCCATGTACTATTCTACTAAAAGTACAACAGACAGCTTTAAGCATTAGACCTTAATCACTCTACGCACTTCTCTTTTAATGTAATTTTCATTTGTTTAGTTTACGGGCAATTTCTACTCATTCCTTAGAATGCAAATATGTCAAAGATAATATATTTTTAGCTTCCAAGTTCCTCTGAGCCTGATACTTGTGGATTACAGGGCCATCAATACTTTATAGTTTCCACTATAAAATACAATAACAAATATTGAAAGAACTGCAGCAGATGAGTTAAGAGTTGTAAATCCTCAATAATAACTTGCCTGTACACGCGGGTTCTGGAAATCATCCATGGATGAAGCCAGTGCAGGCAGTACAACATGGTGCAGTTTATTTTGCAACTCAGGCCCCAGGTCCGTCGAAAGCTGCCCAATTGCATTGATAGCTGCCCATCTCACCCGAGGATGAGGATCCTGGAAAGAATTCAGCACCATACCAACTACCTGCTCCAGATTCTTAATCATCACTCTAGCACAACCCTCTGCAATCTGCGCTATCGTAACCAGTGCCGCATGTCGTCTCTTCCACTCTTCAGAAGCAAAAAATGATGGGAGCAACTCAGCTGCCACAGGTAAAATCGTATTCCCACCAACAGCAATTGCAAGCCGGTCAAGACACTCCTGTGCGAAAACATAGCTCCCAGTCTCCCCGGCATCCTCCTCCTCCGACACCGCTGCATGCCACGCAGGTTCATCCTGGACATCGAGCAGCATTGTCATGAGCACCGCAAAGAGCCGGCCCACATACCGTGGCAGCTTTCTCATCATCCCGGGTGCACGCTCCCTTGCCTCAGCAAGGGTAACAACAAACTCAACAGCAAGGTGGCGCGTGCCATCCTCTAATCCAGGGGCTTCGGCAATTTGCAACATAGAACCAACCACGTCAGGCAGCTGGCGGCGGAGAAACCGTGGTTCTGCACCTGCAAGCTCGATCATCATCTCAAGCGCCTCCTGTGCAGAGCCCTCATTCCCACAGTTGAGCGATTCAGCGAGGGCACGCATCATGGCCGGGAGGAGGTCCTGGAACTGGTCACGGTCGGCGGCAGAGGGGAGAGACTGTATGAGGCTGATGGCGGCGTTGAGCCCCGCGACGCGGACATCTGCGGATGAGGGGTGCGAAAGCGCGGAGAGGAGGAGGGCGTGGAGGTTGGGGAAGCCCGCGGCGAGATGGGAGGCTAGCCGGGCTAAGATGTTGAGCGCCGACTCCTGCAGCGCCGGAGGCGAGGAGGGGGAGGCGATGGACTTGTAGAGGAAGGTGAGGAGGTCGGGCCACGCGTTGGACGGCAGCAGGAAGGACGCGAGCTCGGCGACGGCGTCGGAGAGCTTCTTCGAGATGGACTTGGAGAGCCCCGTCGCGGATGCCGCGGAGAGGAGGAGCGCGCGGAGCGAGGACTGCGTGGCGGGGGAGAGCGCCGGGTAGACGAACGCCTGCGACCCCGGGGAGATGAGGCGGCGCAGGAGCACGGCCGCCATGGGCGCGGAAGGGTGCGCCGGGGAGAGCAGCAGGTGCGCGAGGCGGAGCGCGAGCGCGTCCGGGTGGGAGGCCCTGAGCGCGTGGAACATCCCCTCCGCCCTCGACCTCGCCTCGTTCACCGGCGACGTCAGGTCCCCCAGCAGCGCCGTCAGCCCCGCCGGGTCCGCGCCCAGCACCGCCGCCGCCGCCGCCGCATCGGCCTCCGCCTGCGGATCCATGGCGACCTCGGCGACGCGCCGGCGCGGAGGGAGGAGTGGATTCGCGTGGCCGCGCGGGATTTTTTTGGGTTTTGGAGCGGGAGGCGGGGGAATTTTGGTAGGGGGGAGGGGAAGAAGAGTAGCGCGGCGAGGCGAGCGAGGCGGAGGGGGAGGGTGTTGAGTACGATGGGCGATGGGGAGTTGTGCTGGCCGTGGAAGGGGGGTGGTGCGGTGCCGTGCTGGGAGGGTGGGGGCCAGGGGCCAGGGAGATCGGTTATTGATGGTCCATGACGGGTGGGCCCGGGATGTGGTTTATCAAAATCAGAGAGATTCAGAGCAGCTCACGTCACAGCTCACCCTGCTTAATTATGCCATCATCTCTTTGATTTAGTACTACTAGTAGTAGCTTTTTTTTTCCTTCTCATAGCTTTCCACGGGTGAAAACGGAGCTGAAACGGACGGATAATACTTATATCATATTTGTTTTTATATTCTTTACTAAATATGAAAACAAATACGAATAGCTCGGATACGAAAATAAATACGAATTGTCTCAAATACAAATAAGGATCAAATATGATCGGACACGAATATGAAAACAAATATTTCTCGGAACACGAAAACCACCTAAACTTCTAATAGAAACAAATACCATCACATATAATTAGTTCATTTTATATAAAAAGTCTATAAAAGTTTAATTATAGACTAAAAATGTTAATTATGTTTGACATGTACAACATTGTTGGTATAAATATATATAGTATAATTTAAATAATATTTATAATTTAAATAATATTAATAGTGGACTAGTGTTGTGAGATTGGTTACTATTAAAATCAAGAGGTAGGTTAAAGGTCTAGAGTTAGAAAAAAAGAAGCATGTTTCATGTCTTCTGCGGATATCCAAATAGCACTGTTCATTGAATGTCTGTATTATTATCCATATCTGACGAAAACTCTCGTACCATATTCGTATTCGTATCCAGGAAAAAATATCCGTATCCGGACTATTTGAGAATTATCCGTTCCAAACAGCATCCGTATTCGTTTTATTCCGTAGCAGACGGAAACTATCCGCTCCATTTTCATCCCTATTTTTCACACCCTTGCTGGTCCGCCTAATCGTGAGTGAATTTAAATAAAAACTACGGCGCACAAATTTATACTGGATGGTTGAATTGAATTTGATATACAATTCTTACATGTAACTATATTTTGCATACAATAGATATTAAAAGTATAATTAAATTTAATGTTCAATTATTTTCTTATGTTTTTTTAGTTATAGTATTGTCTAACTATGATCTAGTGGCTTAGATTTTTTTTTCCAATTAATATGATAATTTTCAAGCCTTCAGAGCAAATATATTGTTTCCTTTTCGAGTCATCTTTATAATTATAATAAAATAATTAATAGATTGATTGATATGAACGAGAGTGTATATATTTTAAGTTAGACTAAGTATATCTGTGGTCTTTAAACTTGTGCGAGTATATCATCTAAGTCCTTAAAATCTTAAAATACATGTTTGTGTCTTTGAATTTGTCTTGGGTATCATATAGGTTTAAACAGACTCCAACCCGCTCTGAGCACCTTTGTATTAGTGGGACCCGCATGTTAGTCACATAAAAAAATAAAAACATAAAATGAGAAAAGATAAAAAAATTAAAAATTTAAGGTAGAGAGGAGAAAATATGTTTTTAAATTTTATTTTTTTATGTGACTGGTATGTGGATCCCACTGACATGTAAGTATCACCATTACATGCCATGTTAGCGTACATAATGAATTGAAACCCATTTGAAACGGACAAGTTTAGAAATATCATTTTGACAGTTTAAGATTTAGATTACACACCCACATAAATTTAGAGCCACACATCACTTCACTCTTAGATATATAATATCTAGTACAAGATAACTATAAAACAGGTGTTAGAAGTGGAATGATATAGGTTCATCATTAACTCTCTATGCACGACTCCTCTAAACATGGATGGACAGAAAAGGCACCCATAATGATGAACCGGCGGTTTTGAGGCAGACTTGTACGAGATATCAATGTCGCATGGGTAATTACTGTAGCTAGATCGGCGAGGAGATCGTGCCGCGCTGCAGCAGCCAGTGCAGTAGTACCGACAGGCTATGAGGTAACAGGCAACAGCAGGGGCACCCAACCCGTGCCTACCAGCAAAGCCGCATCGTCCCTGCCTCCCGGTGATGAACAATACAGGCCATCCTTTCAGGACGCCGTGCCTGATGTCCGCCCAAACGTGGTGAATTCTTGAATGTCTGGTTGGCGCGTCTATGCTTTCCACAACTGAGATTAGAAAAAACTGTGAAAAAACATAAAAGCACGTCCCGTGTGGCAATTTGTAATCCAACTATTAAAAAATATGAAGTACCTCCAGCAAAAACCCTAAACACAGCTCTCAAACGATTTTTACGACTTAGAAAGAAAAATCGAGGTCCAACGGAACCCCTACTCAAGCCTCTAGAATAGAAAGGCCCTCAGATCTCATCCCAAAGGCCCCATTATTAGGGACTCTGGGCACAATCCCCATAGACGTTTTTCTGGCGCGAGAGGAATTTTCGTTTGGCACGCGTGCATCTCCTCCCTCCCGTAAGCCGCTGGTGCGCTGTGACGCTGCAAGCCCTCGTTCCATCAGTTCCACTCTTGCCTCCGTCGTTTCCCGTAGCTCTGGCGAGGTCCCGCGCCAGCATCCTTCCCGACCTCCCCGCAACACACCAGCGAGAACCCGGCCCCTATCTTCCTCCGGCCCTCCGAGCTCGTTCTGTTAAATATGTGATCCGAATTTAGGCCTACAATATATTCGGATTAGGTTCCTAGTAGGATTCCTAGCCGTTTTCTATTATAAGTCTTTCATTTTATCTCCTATATATATACTTTTGTAAGCCGTACGGGAAAAGACAAGTTCTCATTGTTATTCTCCTACGTTTGTAATCAATTCCTCAATAGTGATTATTGCCGGTCGGCGCCCGTGGTTTTTTCCCGCAAGGGTTTTTCACGTAAAATTCGTGTCTCCGTTGTGCATCTTTTTTCTTAATAAGTGGTATCAGAGCATTGGAGATTAATCTACGATTCCCAGCCACCGGCGTGTTCGTCGTCACCATCGAATCAATCTGTTCAGCACCCTAACCGTCGAGTCCGACGTTGTCCGCGCGAGAAGACAAGCAGGAGAACATTCAGGATTAATTCCCATAGCGAGTTTGAAGTATGATCTACCGCTCCTGGACCGAGACATAAGATTCTCATTGTGGCAAGTGAAGATGCGAGCCGTTCTTGCACAGCAAGACCTCGATGATGCGCTATCTGGATTTGACAAGAGGACTCAGGATTGGTCCAACGATGACAAGAAAAGGGATCGTAAGGCTATGGCATATATTCATTTTCATCTATCTAACAACATTTTGCAGGAGGTGCTTAAGCAGAAGACAACTGCTGAGCTGTGGTTGAAGTTGGAACAGATATGCATGACAAAGGATCTGACCAGTAAAATGCACCTGAAGCAAAAGCTATTTTTGCACAAGTTGCAAGATGATTAGTCTGTAATGGATCATCTCTCCACTTTCAAGAAAATTGTTGCTGACCTTGAGTCTATGGAGGTAAAGTACGATGAAGAGGATTTAGGCCTTATTCTATTGTGTTCGTTGCCTAGCTCATATGCAAATTTCAGAGATACTATTCTTTATAGTCGTGATACTTTAATCTTGAAAAAAGTTTATGAAGCTTTGCATGCCAAAGAAAAGATGAAGAAGATGGTACCCTCTGAAAATTTAAGTTCACAAGCAGAAAGCTTGGCAGTTCGGGGCAGGCAACAGGAGAAGAACACAAAGAATCAATCAAGAGATAAAAGTTCAAGTAGCTACCGTGGAAGATCAAAGTCCAAAGGCAGATATAAGTCATGCAAATATTGCAAGAGAGAAGGACATGATATCTCTGAGTATTGGAAGCTACAGAACAAAGACAAGAAAATCGAAAGTTATAGACCAAAAGGTAATAAAGAAAAGGAAGGTAAAGCCGCAGTTGTTACTGATGATAAGTCTGGTGCAGAATTACTTGTTGCTTATACTGGTTGTGCTCAAACTAGTGACCAGTGGATTCTTGATACTGCATGCACCTATCACATGTGTCCGAACAGGGATTGGTTTGCCACCTATGAGTTTATGCAAGGTGGTACAGTTTTGATGGGTGATAATACGCCATGCAAGGTTGCAGGTATTGGAACAATTCAGATCAAGATGTTTGATGGTTGTATCAGAACATTGTCAGATGTGCGGCATATTTCAAATTTGAAGAGAAATCTCATCTCTTTAAGTACTCTTGATCGTAAAGGGTACAAATATTCCGGTGGAGACGGAATTTCGAAGGTAACCAAGGGCTTTCTTGTTGTGATGAAAGCTGACATTAAAACTACCGACTTGTACCATCTGCGAGGTACAACTATATTAGGTAAGATTGCTGCACTTTCAGATTCATTATCTAATTCCGATGCTACTAATCTTTGGCATATGCGTCTTGGACATATGAGTGAAATTGGTTTGACAGAATTGAGCAAGTGAGGATTGCTAAATGGACAAGGCATCGAGAAACTCAAATTTTGTGAGCATTGCATCTTTGGCAAGCATAAGAGAGTGAAGTTCAACACATCTACACATACTACAGAAGATATTCTTGATTATGTGCATTCTGATTTATGGAGGTCTGCTCGTAAGACATCCTTTGGAGGTGCTCGTTATATGATGATTATCGTTGATGATTATTCGTGAAAAGTTTGGCCTTATTTCTTGAAGCACAAATATCAAGCTTTTGATGCGTTTAAAGAGTGAAAGATTATGGTTGAAAGACAAACTAAAAGGAAGGTGAAAATACTTCGTACTGACAATGGGATGGAGTTCTGTTGTAAGCTATTTAAGTCATATTGCAAGTCTGAAGGGATTGTGCGTCACTACACCGTTCCTCATACACCTCAACAAAACGGCGTAGCTGAGCATATGAACAGGACAATTACATCAAAGGCCCGTTGTATGTTGTTTAATGCAGGTTTGTCTAAACAGTTTTGGGCGGAAGCCGTTTCCACTGCTTGTTATCTTATTAATCGGTCACCCAGTTATGCCATTGATAAGAAGACTCCAATTGAGGTATGGTCTGGTTCCTCAGCAAATTATTCAGACTTAAGAGTATTTGGTTGTACTGCTTATGCTCATGTTAATATTGGTAAATTGGAGCCTAGAGCTATTAAGTGCATTTTTTTTGTTATCCGTCTGGTGTGAAAGGCTATAAGTTATGGTGTCCTGAAACTAGAAAGATTGTGATTAGTAGAAACGTTGTCTTCCATGAATCAGTTATATTACATGACAAATCTTCTACTAATGTTCCTGTTGAGAGTCAGCAGAAAACAAGTGTGCAGGTGGAGCACTTGATCAGTTCATGGCACGTACCAGAAAAAGAAGATGTTGCTATTAACCAAGATGCACCTGTGAAGCTCCTCACCGGGGGACCGCGCAGACCCCCCTTTGCCGGTTCACCGGGGGCGGCGCAAGGTGAAATTCTTCGCCCTTGATCTGTGTGATCCCAGCGAGAAAAACGCGTGGACGCAGGCGATTTAGACAGGTTCGGGCCGCTAAGGAGCGTAATACCCTACTCATGTGTTCTGGTAGATCTTAGAGTATGATGGAATCCAGAGAGAGTCCCCCTTCTCTCCTAGGCCTGGGACTCCTTTTATATGGCAAGGAGCTACCACATGGGCCACGAGCTGCCTAAGAAAGAAGACATTCTTTTACATTTAGGGCTATCCTACCGTCTGAAGCAGCCTCTGACAGACGCCGCAGCACGCCTTCGCTCGGTCAGCCGACCCATCCGGGGGACGCCCATTTCAGTCTTCATTAAATGGCGGATGACTTCCGTGTCCCGCTCACATTGGGAACGGGAAACATCTGACCGGAGCTGGGGTACCAACTCCGGCTGAGAGACGAGAGACAGAAGGCTCTCATCATTCTGATGGGACGGGGCGAGGCGTGCAGCAGGCCGCCTGGCGCGCGTGCAGTGCACAGGCATCTTGGCACCACCTAACCCGCAATCTGACTGGTCTGCGACCGGTCACTCACCGTGACCGGTCACGGACCGGATATGCACGCGCCACGCCGTATTAAATGCGACGTAGTGCGCCCGTCTAAACCGCTATAAATGCGGTTAGGTGAGTTCTGCCGCGCTCACCTAATCCGCGCACGTGGCATCCAAGCCGCAGGGGGTCGGGGCGCCCTAGGTCTCGGGGGAGAAACGGGAGCGGCCCGACCTCGGGGGAAACCGGGAGGGCAACCGCCACGTCACCCTCGGGCCCGACCCCTCCGGGGGAACGGGCCACGTGGATCCCTGTGGCCGCCCTTCCCTTTGGTCTCGATACCCCCGGGCCCGTGTCACCGACAGTAGCCCCCAGCGTTACGCCCGGGTGGCCACACTCGGGGGGGGCACCCAGGCTTGACGCCACCCCTCAGGCCTGGTGACAAGTGGGACCGGCCCCCCCGAGGACGAGCAGGACTCTAACGGTCGTGGGCCGCGCACAATAGAGAAAAACGCCAGTCGACATTAATGAGCGGTCTCCTTGTAACCGCAACATTACTCGAGGCGGCGCGCGGATAGGGAGACGTCGGTCCGTTTCGCCTGGGGACGTAATGATGGCGCTTTTCGCGGTAACCGAGCACAATTAATGCGCACACGATCTACCCCTCCTCGATCACTACGGTCACACGACTGACGCGTGCGCCAGAAGCGGGCGAGTGGGGTTAGTGGAGGCGTGGGCGCGAGAAACGAGGGGGCAAAGAGATGGGCGCGGGAAACGAGGAGCCGAGCGCGGCGGAGGCATGGGTATAAAGGGCGCCGAGGAAGGGATTCGTTTCCTTCCTCTCGCCACTTTTTCCTTGCCTCTGTCATCCGTGCCCTAGCTCTCTCGTTTCACTCGCCTTCCTCTCGCCACACGCTCTCGTTCTCAAGCTCCCCCTCCGCCGGCGCCATGACGCGGAGCTCCGTGCCGCTTGTCGACAGTGTGCTGCCACATTCCCGCATCACCAGCGAGAGGTAGGCCGGGCTACCGCGCCGGTTCATGCCAAAATCTGCCACCCGGGAGGTGGTCGTGCTGGGTGAGGGACGCCCGGCGCCGCACTACCCAGAGCGGTCCGTCTTTTTCCTCTCCTTCGCCATGGCGGGCTTGATTCCGCCGTTCTCCACATTCTTCATGGCCGTTCTGGAGTTCTACGGCCTCCAGATGGCGCACCTCACCCCCAACGCGGTGATGACGCTGGCCATCTTCGCACACCTGTGCGAGATGTTCATTGGGGTGCGCCCATCCCTTCGGCTGTTTCGGTGGTTCTTCACCGTGCAGCCGGTATCGCCGCCGACGGTGGTCGGTGGCTGCTACTTCCAGCTGCGGGGGCAGGTGTTCAACCGCTACATCCCGTGCGTCCTTCGCAAGAAGTGGGACGACTGGAAGAGCGACTGGTTCTACACCCCCCTCCCCGACGAAGCGCGCATCCGACTCCCGAGCCAGCCCCCAGCGCACGCCAAGCTGGCGGGCGACGGTGGATCTGGGGGACGGTTACGACGCCGTCCTGGACCGCCTGGCGGGCCTACGAGCCCAGGGGCTCATGGGGGCCATGGTGTTCGGCGATTACCTCCGCCGCCGGATCGCGCCGCTCCGGTGACGCGCCCGGGGCGCCTGGGAGTACGCCGGGACCGAAGACCCCATGAGGACCCACCAGGGGCGTAAGTGGGATTGGGACCCCGAGGACTTCAGGATGGTGGTCCAACGGATGCTAAACCTTAGCTCCGTGGAGTCATCCCTCATCCCTCGGGGGATCCTCCCCCTCTGCAGCGACCCGGAGCGCGCCAACATTCTGGCCATCATGCAGACGGTCGGGGCGTCGGGGGATCGGGCCCCCCGAGGCCATGATGGCGCGGGCGGCAGCCACGGAGGGGACCAATCTACCCCCGGAAGGGGCCATGTTTCGAGGCCCCGCGGCGGGGGTTCGGGGGACGGCCGCCCTGCCGACGCCAAGGGGAAGAGGAAGCAGGAGGCGACCCCTCCTCCATCTCCTCCCCGAGGGGGCGGGGCGATGCACGTCAGCGGCAGGCGCTCGGAGGACGCCGCACCGACACCCCAGCCCGAGGGGGATCGGAAGAAGAAGCGGCTCCGCAAGTTGGGAGAGACCGAGCCATGCAGGGGGAGCCTCATCACGCCCCCAAAGTGGTCGTTTAGCCGGCCACCCCACAGGTTCGACCTCTCTCCCACAGTGGTCACACTCTCATTCCCAAACCCCCGGGGCTTATTTTTGTTTACCGCTTTCTGTTCCATATTCTTCGTCTGCCTCAGCGAGACCCCGTCCCGCCCCACGCGTCACTCCAAGGCCGGCCGGCCCGCGGGCAACGAGGCCGGGGAGGCGGCAACCGTAGAGGCGGGAGGCCGACCTGCAAGAAGCCGCAGGCCGCCTACGGGTAGCTCAGGAGGCTGCCCGGGAGGCGGAGGCGGCGCGCGCGCACGAGGCACCGGCGGCCGAGGCTACCTCCCAGGTCGCGTCGGAGGCCGAGGCTGCCGGAGCGCCGGAGGCCGAGGTCGCCGGTGCGCCGGGGGCCGAGGCTGCCTCCCAGGTCGCGTCGGAGGCCGAGGTCGCCGGTGCGTCGGGGGCCGAGGCCGCCACCCAGGCGGCCCGCGATGACGCCGAGGGGGTGCACCCGGGGCCCGACGCCCCAGGGGGCGCTGAGGAAGAGCCGGCCTCAGGAAAGGCCCTCGAGACCAACACACCGACCGGCGAGCCGAGCCGGGCTTCACCACCACAGAGACGGCCTTCCCCTTTTCTTCTGCCACCCGCTAAGCGCGGAGCCCCTCCTGCAGGCCTTGGCTACGGTCAACAGCACGGTGTTGGACGGGCTAAGCGCCCAAATGCAGGCCTTATAGGCGGAGTGGGCAGAAATCGACGCGGCGTGGGCACGCGTCGAGGAGGGACGACGCTCCGTGGAGGCCATGGTGGAGGCCGGCCGCAAGGTGCATAGCCTGCACACCTCGCAGCTCGAGGCTTGCCGTAGGACCTTGGCGGAGATCGCCCGGGAAGTGGAGGAGAGGCGTGAGACAGCCCTCATTGCCACCGCCGTGCTCGACGAGGTGCGGGAGGACTTCCATCTCCAATACGGGAGCCGGATGGCGGAGCTAAAGAAGAAGCTCGACGCCGCCGCTGCCCGGGAGCGGCGGGCGGGGGAGATCGAGGCGGCGACCCGCCAGCGCGAGGAGGCTCTAGAGGCCCGGACCATGGCGCTGGAGAAGCGCACCGTCACACTCGGGGGCGGGCCTCGCGCCTGCTCGTGCAAGAGGCCGCCGTGCACCGGCGGGCCGAGGCCCTTGACCACCGTGCCCGGGAGCTGGAGGCGCTGGAGGAGCGCGCCCGCGCCCTGGACACGAAGGAGGCGGCGCTGGCGGCACGCGAGACCGCTGCCACTACACGGGAGGCGACACTTGCGGCGCACGAGGCCGCCTCCGCCGAGCAGGAGTCCGCACTCCGCCTCCGCGAAGACGCGCTCGCCGAGCGGGGGCGAGTCCTCGAGGAGGCCGAGGCAGCGGCACAGCGGCTAGCGGACAGCCTGCGCCTCCGCGAGGCGGCGCGGGAGGAGTAGGCGCACCGTAATCTGGAAGGCGCGGGCAAGGGAGCTGGACGCGCAGGCGCGCAGCGGCAGGGCGGCCGCAGGCCACGACGATCTGGCCGCCCGCCTCACAGCCGCTGAGGGTACCATCGTCGAGCTGCAGGGCGCCCTGGACTCGTCCGTTGGGGAGGTTAAGGCCCTCCGGCTGTCGAACGAGGTGGGGCCCGGCATGCTCCGGGACGCCGTCTTCCTCCTCGACCGCGCCGGGCGTCAGGCGGGCATCTGGCGCGGGCGGCACCAAAAGTACGCCGCCAACCAGGGGGGCCTCGCCCAGCGCCTCTCGGAGATGGCCGGGGACCTTGAAAGGCTCCCCGAGGAGATCGAGGAGACGGTTAAGTCTTCCTCAAGGGACCTCGCCCGGGGGGCGGTGGAGCTCGTGCTGGCGAGCTACCAAGCCCGGGACCCCGACTTCTCCCCGTGGACGACGCTTGAAGAATTCCCCCCCCCCCCGGGAACCGAGGCCAACGCGCCCAAGTCCGGGATGCCACCGGTCAAATCGTCCACGGCTTCGAGGGGACGGCCCCTCGGCTCGTCTTCGCTCTCGACTCCGATGAGGAGGAGGACGGCGACGATGGTGCCGACGACGACAGCGATGGCCCCCGCGTATCTTAATTTTTGATTCCTTCATCTTCTGAGGCCTTTGGGCCAACGCTTGTACAAACTAACTTCATCTTATCTGCAATCAAATAAAATTTTAACTTCTATGTTAGTTATGCTTGCTATATGAGCGTGATAAGGATGGTCTATGTCGCGATCGCTTTGCATCTTTGGCTTGAGCGAGGGCTCGTGCTCGGGCCCCAGCCTCAAGCGGCGCGGGTCGGAGCTAGTGCCTTGGGGAGATCCGCATGTCGAGACTGGCCAGGGCGGGAGCGCTGTGACCGAGGGTTATGGGGACCTGATTGTGGGCCATTGCCGATTCCCCCCCGAAGTTCACCGCGCCCCGGGGCACGGCTTGGTTCTGGGCCCCGTTTGGCGGTTTAGATGACCCGGGCTACCGAGGACAAGGACGAGCACAAGCAGACTGACTCAAGTCAAGATTTTTCAAAAGGAAACGATAACACAGGCGCAGTCCTTAGGAAATTGAAAATGCTTATTGAAATGCTAGGAAAAAATTAAACAAGTATGTGCATGTGGGAGCCCCCGACCAACCCTGCGTGCCCGAGGGGGACGTGGGGTTGGCCCGAGCTCGAGGTACGACACCCGACCCCCTCATGGGTAGAAGCGGCGAAGATGCTCGATGTTCCACGGGTTAGGCAGTTCTGTGCTGTCGCCCGTGGCCAATCGAACCGAGCCCGGCCGGGGGACGCCGATCACTCTGTACGGACCCTCCCACATTGGTGAGAGTTTGCTCAGTCCAGCACGCATTTGGACGTGGCGTAAGACGGGATCGTCGACGCGGAGTGATCGGGCCCGGACATGGCGCTGATGGTAGCGCCGTAGGCTTTGCTGGTAGCGCGCCACCTTCGCTCTTCCAGGTAGTCGAGGTCGTCTCGGCGAAGCTGATCTTGATCAGCCTCGCAATACATGATGGCCCGAGGGGACCTCAGGGTGAGCTCGGATGGGAGGATCGCCTCCGCGCCGTAGACGAGGAAGAAAGGCGTTTCCCCTGTCGCTCGGCTTGGGGTGGGTCGGTTCGCCCAGAGTACCACTGGCAGCTCATCGATCAACGAATCGCCATGCTTCTTGAGGATGTTGACGGTCTTGGTCTTAAGGCCCTCGAGGATTTCCGCGTTGGCGCGCTCCACCTGGCCGTTGCTTCTGGGGTGGGCAGGTGAGGCGAAACAGAGATTGATGCCCATGTCTTCGCAGTAGTCACTGAAAAGCTCACTGGTGAACTGGGTGCCGTTGTCCGTAATGATACGGTTAGGCACCCCGAACCGAGCAGTGATGCCCTTTATGAATTTTAGCGCCGAGTGCTTGTCGATCTTGATGACCGGATAAGCCTCGGGCCACTTAGTGAACTTGTTGATTGCGACATACAGATACTCGAACCCGCCTGGGGCCTTCCTGAAGGGACCCAGGATATCCAGCCCTTAGACGGCAAACGGCCATGAAAGAGGTATGGTCTGCAGGGCCTAAGCCGGCTGATGCGTTTGCTTGGCGTGAAACTGGCACGCCCTGCATCATCGGACCAGGTCAGCTGCATCGTGGAGCGCCGTCAACCAATAGAAACCCTGGCGAAAGGCCTTGCCGACCAAGGCGCGCGAGGCGGAGTGGGCTCCACACTCGCCTTCATGGACATCGACAAGAAGCTCGACGCCCTATTCCCGAGGGATGCACTTCAGGAGGACTCCGTTGGCCCCGCGCCGGTAGAGGGCCCCTTCCACCAGCACGTAGCGCTTGGAGATGCGATTGACGCGTCCACTCCCTTCGCGGTCCTCGGGTAGAGTCTGATCTTTGAGGAACGCCTGGATCTCAGCTATCCAGGCGACCAATATTGGGGGGTCGGGCTCGGCCTCCCCGGGTCCCAAGGCCTGGACTCCGACGGGCCTCGGGGGCCGCGCAGGCGCGTCCGTCTCCCCTAGGGGGTCAGGTCACGCCGATGGCTGGGCCAGCCTTTCTTCAAAGGCGCCCGGTGGGGTCGGGGCTCGCGATGAAGCGAGCCTCGAGAGTTCGTCGGCGACCGCGTTATCCCGTCTGGGCACGTGCCGAAGTTCTAACCCGTCGAAATGGCCCTCCATACGCCGCACCTCGCGGACTTAGGCGTCCATCTGCGGGCCGGAGCACCGGTACTCCTTGGAGACCTGGTTAACGACCAACTGGGAGTCGCCTAGAACCAGGAGGCGGCGGATCCCCATTTCGGCCGCCACTCTGAGTCCCGCAAGGAGTCCCTCGTACTCCGCCATATTGTTAGTTGCCTGGAAATCTAGGCGAACCAAATATGTAAGGACGTCTCCGCTCGGCGAGGTCAAGGTGACCCCCGCGCCGGCACCCTGAAGGGCCAGAGAGCCGTCAAACTGCATCACCCAGTAGGTGGCGTGAGGCAGCTGCGAGAGGCTCATGTTAGCCCCGGGGGCGGAGAGTCCGAGATCGGGCTCAGGAGCCGGGGTCCATTCCACCACGAAGTCGGCGAGGGCCAGACTCTTAATCGCGTGGCGTGGTTCAAAGCACAAGTTGAATTCGGAGAGTTCGATTGCCCATTTTACCACTCGTCCAGTACCCACTCGGTTGCGTAGGATTTGGCCGAGGGGGTAGGACGTGACCACAGTGACTCGATGCGCCTGGAAATAATGGCGCAGCTTCCTTGAGGCCATCAGAATCGCGTAGAGCATCTTCTGGGCCTGAGGGTATCGGGTCTTGGCGTCCCGCAGCGCCTCACTAACGAAGTAGACAGGCCGCTGCACCTTTCGGTGGGGCCTGCCCTCTCCGTTGAGGGCACCGTTCCCGGGGCGCTCGTCGTTCGAGGGGCCTTGCCGGGCCCACTCGGCTTCTGTGCCGATGACCTCGGAGTCGGAGGGCATCAGGCTGCACCTTCCCGCAGTGGCCCCGGGGCCTTCCTGGGGGTCGGGGGCATCCGGCGCCGTCGGACGAGCGGGCAGAGGGCTACATCCGGTCGTCCGAGGCCTTAGGCCGCCATCCGGCTCGGGGGCCTCTCCTCCCTTCTCTATCCCGGGTCGAGTCGACACAGGGTGGGAGCGCGCAGGCCGAGGGCTGTCCTCGTCGCGCTCCACAACCAACGCCGCGCTGACTACTTGCGGGGTTGTCGCCAAGTAGAGTAGCAGCGGCTCATCGGGCTCCAGGGCGACCAAAATCGGGGGGAGCTGAGGTATGCCTTCAACTGGGTGAGGGCCCGCTCAACCTCCTCCGTCCAGGTAAATGGCCCGGAGCGCTTAAGGAGCTTAAATAGGGGCAGCGCCTTCTCTCCCAGCCTCGATATGAATCGGTTTAAGGTAGCCATGCATCCGGTGACGCATTGCACGTCCTTAAGCTTGCTGGGGGGGGCGCATCCGCTCAATAGCTCGTATCTTCTCGGGGTTGGCCTCAATGCCTCGGGCAGAGATCAAGAACCCGAGAAGCTTGCCCGCAGGCACACCGAACACACACTTTTCAGGGTTCAGTTTTATGCGCGCGGAGCGGAGACTTTCAAAAGTCTCCGCTAAATCCGAGGGCAAGGTCTCTTGGTTGCGCGTTTTTACAACCAAGTCATCGACGTAGGCCTCAACATTGTGCCCTATCTGACTACCCAAAGAAATACGAGTAGTACGCTGAAAAGTAGGACCCGCATTCTTTAACCCGAAAGGCATGGTTGTATAACAATATGTTCCTACAGGGGTAATGAATGCGGTTTTTTCCTCATCCTCCCTAGCCATGCGAATCTGATGATATCCTGAGTATGCATCTAGAAAACACAAAAGGTCGCACCCCGCGGTGGAGTCGACAATTTGATCTATGCGTGGCAGGGGATAAGGGTCCTTAGGACATGCCTTGTTGAAGTCAGTGTAGTCGATGCACATCCGGAGCTTGCCGTTCGCCTTGGGGACGACGACCGGGTTCGCGAGCCACTCCGGATGGATGACCTCACGAATGAATCTGGCCTTCAAAAGCCACGCCACCTCCTCACGGATGAAGGCTTGGCGCTCCGGGGCCTGTCGCCGCACCTTCTGCCGGACGGGCCTTGCGTCCGGCCGCACGGCGAGACGGTGCTCGATCACCTCCCTGGGGACCCCGGGCATGTCCGTCGGTCTCCACGCGAAGACGTCGGCGTTTGCCCGCAGGAATGAGACGAGCGCGTCTTCCTATTTGTCGTCCAAGAGACCACCAATCTGGGTGGTCTTGGACGGATCGTCGCCCAGGGCGACCTCCTTCACCGGGACCTCATCGCCTGAGGCCATCCGCTGCCTCCGGGCGGGCGAGGTGGAGGCGTCGGGCCTCTCGTCGCCGCCCGCGGGCTTGGACACCGCAGCAAGGCGGTCCGCGCGCTGTTCCATACAAGCAAGCGCGACTTTGAGGTCGCCGTGGACGGTGATGGGGCCACTTGGGCCCGGCATCTTCATCTGGAGGTAGGCATAGTGGGTGGCCGCCATGAACTTCACCAACGCGGGCCTTCCCAGGACTGCGTTGTAGGGCAGATTGAGGTCCGCCACATCGAAGTCCACCCGCTCGGTGCGGAAGTTGGTGGGGCCACCGAAGGTGACCGGGAGGTCGATATGGCCTAGCGGCCAGGTGTGCCCCGGCGTCACGCCGATGATTGGCTGGGACGGCCGGAGCTCCATCCCCGGGGCCTTGATGACATCAAAAGCCGGGGGGAGAGGATGTTGAGAGCTGCGCCACCGTCTATCAGGACACGCCTCAACTTCACGTTGCAGACGGTAGGGGAGACCACCATCGCGATCTGTCCTCCCCGGGCAACGCATGGCGGGTGGTCGGTCCGGTCAAAGGTAAGGGTGACCTCCGACCAACGCGCCCGCCGCGTCACCTCATGGGTGGGGACTGCGGCCAAAAGCTCTCGCTTCATGGCCTTGAGGCTTCGGCGAGAAGCGTGAGCGCACGCTCCCCCATCAATGGTGGCGACGGTGGCCTCGGGCTCCTGAAAGTCCAGGTCATCATCGCCATCGTCGACGTCCTCAGTGGGGGTCTTCTGCTTAGCCTCAACTCGCCGGTTGCCGGTGGAAGTCGCTGGGGCCTTGCCCTCACGGCGTTCCTGCCTCTTCTCCTCCTCCCACTTCCTCGTTCGCTTGGCCAAGTTTTGAACCGCGCAGCAGTCGGTGAGGTCGTGGAGGGAGGTGTTATGCACAGTCCACCACCTGCCGGCCGGGCGCTCTCTGCCGGGAGCGCCGGCCTCCTTCTTTTTGCCGCCCACGGGCCTCCCCTTTCGGGGGGCCCGCAAAGCGCCCTCGGCGGCGAGGACATGACCCTCATCGTCGGAACGGACCGACCTTTTCTTCCTCCTCCTGTCCCGCCGCCCTGAACGAGCGGCGGACTCGGGGGCAGCCAGAGCCGCCGCTCCAGAGCCGGAGGAGTTCCAGGTCCAGGCCTCCTCCTTGCGAGCCACACGGTCCGCGAGCTCGAAGAGCTGCGCGGTGGTCTGGGGCTCCTTGGAGGCGATCTTTTCGAGCATGCGGTTGTGCCGCACGCCCCCCCTGAATGCGTAGATAACCGCATGTGCAGGGATGCAAGGTATGGTGTTCCGGACTTGACAGAACCGCTGGATGTACGAGCGGAGAGGCTCATCATCCCTCCGCTGTATCGCATGCAAGTCCGCCTCTTCGCCTGGGCGCGGATATGTGCCTTGGAAGTTCGTGGTGAACTGCTGGCACAAGTCCTCCTAGGAGTGGACCGACGCGGGTGGCAGGTTCATTAGCCAACCCCGCGCCTGGCCCTTCAGGGCCATAGGAAAGAAGTTCGCCATGACCCTGTCATCACCCCCCGCGGCTTCTATTCCAGTCGTGTAGATCTGAAGAAACTCAGCGGGGTTGACGCTCCCGTCATATTTTTCGGTGATGGTGGGCCGGAACCTCGGGGGCCAACGGACATTCCGAAGGCTCGCCACGAAGGCTCGACAGCCGGCACCACCAACCGGGGACACGGGGGGCTGGCCCCCGTGACCGGAACGGAGCGGCGCCCCAGAGGAGGAGGCGCCTTCCGTTGCATGGGCGGCGCAACGAGCGTCGCGCCGGCGCTCAATATAGAGCCGGGCGTTTGGCCTCCCATGCATATTCTCATGAGTCGGAGGCGTTGACGAGGGAACCATGGACGAACGGCGGGTGTCGGCCATCGCCCATCGTGCCCTCTGCCTCGACGATGTAGAGCCAGCGGTGGCAGCGCCAGAGGTCCCGGCGGCGGAAGACCGCCTGCCGGTGCCTAGGCGCTGCTGCGCCGTCATGACCAGGTTGGCCACGTCATCCAGGTAACGTTGGGTCGGGGTCTCTGGATCAGGGACGACGGGCGGGTGACGCAAGTGTGCGCCCGCAGCCTGGAGCGCGCCCTGGGGCGTGCCGCCATCACCATAGGTGAGGCGGCGACGCACCCCGCCTCGCTGTCCTCCTCCGTCGCCTGCGGGCGGCGAGGTCGCGGATCCCTCGACTTCCTCAGGCGCCTTCCCCCTCCCAAGATTCCGGCGGGAGGGGGACGACGGGGTGTGAGCCCGATGGCGCGGGTTCTGCTCCCCGCCATCACTGCTGGCGCTCAAAGAAGAATCGTACGCCACTGCCTTTTCGGCCATAGGGCTTACCTGGCGAAGCTTGGCGCACACGAAAGGAAATGGGGGCTCAGAAAAACACGTGCGCGCCCCCTACCTGGCGCACCAGATGACGGAGCGTGAAGCTCCTCACCGGGAGACCGCACAGGCCCCCCTTTGCCGGTTCGGCCGGGGGCGCAAGGTGAAATTCTTCGCCCCTGATCTGTGGGATCCCAGCGAGAAAAACGCGTGGACGCAGGCGATTTAGACAGGTTCGGGCCGCTAAGGAGCGTAATACCCTACTCCTGTGTTCTGGTAGTTCTGAGAGTATGATGAAATCCAGAGAGAGTCCCCCTTCTCTCCTAGGCCTAGGCCTCCTTTTATATGGCAAGGGACTACCACATGGGCCACGAGCTGCCTAAGAAAGAAGACATTCTTTTACATCTGCCTATCCTACCGTCGGAAGCAGCCTCTGACAGACGCCGCAGCACGCCTTCGCTCGGTCAGCCGACCCATCCGGGGGACGCCCATTTCAGCCTTCATTAAATGGCGGATGACTTCCGTGTCCCGCTCACATTGGGAATGGGAAACATCTGACCGGAGCTGGGGTACCAACTCCGGCTGAGAGACGAGAGACAAAAGGCTCTCATCATTCTGATGGGACGGGACGAGGCGTGCAGCAGGCCGCCTGGCGCGCGTGCGGTGCACAGGCATCCTGGCACCACCTAACCCGCGATCTGACCGGTCTGCGACCGGTCACTCACCATGACCGGTCACGGACTGGATATGCACGCGCCACGCCGCTATAAATGCGGTTACGTGAGTTCTGCCGCGCTCACCTAACCCACGCACGTGGCATCCAAGCCGCAGGGGGTCGGGGCGCCCCAGGTCTCAGGGGAGAAACGGGAGCAGCCCGACCGCGGGGGAAACCGGGAGGGCAGCCGCCACGTCACCCTCGGGCCCGACCCCTCCGGGGGAACGAGCCACGTGGATCCCTGTGGCCGCCCTTCCCTTTGGTCTCGATACCCCCGGGCCCGTGTCACCGACAACCTGTTATTGAAAATTCAGATTCTTCTACTGTCGAGCAGTCGTCAAAACATTCTATTGCAAAAGATAAGCCCAAAAGAATTATTAAACCCCCTCAAAGATATATTGAAGAAACGAACATAGTTGCTTATGCTTTGAATGGCAGAGGAAATTGAAGGTAATGCAGAACCTTCTTCATATTCTGAGGCTATTGTTTCTGATGATTGCAATAGATGGATAACTACTATGTATGATGAGATGGAGTCACTCGAAAAGAATCGTACTTGGGAATTGGTGAAATTGCCAAAGGAGAAGAAATCTATCCGTTGCAAGTGGATCTTCAAAAGAAAGGAAGGTATATCTCCAATTGATGAGACAAGGTACAAAGCAAGGTTAGTTGCTAAAGGTTATAGCCAGAATCTAGGTATTGATTTCAATGATGTCTTTTCCCCTGTTGTGAAGCATAGTTCAATTCGCACTTTACTTAGTATTGTTGCAATGCATGATTATGGACTAGAGCAAATGGATGTTAAAACTGCATTTTTACATGGAGAGTTAGAAGAGGACATTTATATGGAGTAACCTGAAGGTTTTGTTGTTCCTGAAAAAGAGAACCTAGTCTGTAGGTTGAAGAAATCTCTTTATGGGTTGAAACAGTCACCTAGATAGTGGTATAAGAGATTTGACTCTTTCATGCTTTCTCAGAAGTTTAGAAGATCCAATTTTGATACCTGTGTTTATTTCAAAGTTGTTGATGGTTCAGCTATATATATGCTTCTTTATATCGATGATATGTTAATTGCTACAAAAGACAAATCAGAGATAGCAAAGTTGAAGGCATAATTGAGTAGTGAGTTTGAGATGAAGGATTTGGGTGTAGTGAAGAAAATTCTCAGTATGAAAATTACTAGAGAAAGATAGTCTGGTAAGTTATATCTTAGTCAGAAAGTTTGTACTGAAAAAATTCTTCGTCATTTCAATATGCATGATGCAAATCCAATGAGTACTCCTTTAACTGCACATTTCAGATTATCTTCAGATTTATGTCCACAGTCAGATTATGATGTTGAGTACATGTCTAGAGTTTCATATTCAAGTGCAGTTGGTTCACTTATGTATGCCATGATATGTTCTCATCCTGACTTATCACATGCTTTGAGTGTTGTCAGTAGATACATGGCTAATCCTGGCAAAGAGCATTGAAAAGCAGTTCAATGGATTTTCAGATACCTACGTGGTATTTCTAGTGCTTGTTTGCAGTTTGGAAGATCTAGAGAAGGACTTGTTGGTTATGTGGATTCAGATTTTGTTGGAGATTTGGATAGGAGAAGATCGCTCACAGGTTATGTTTTCACTATTGGAAGCTGTGCTATTAGTTGGAAGGCAAGTTTGCAAGCAACTGTTGCCTTATCTACTACTGAAGCAGAGTATATGGTTATTTCTGAAGCTTGTAAAGAAACTATTTGGCTTAGAGGTTTGTACACTGAGATTTGTGGAGTTATGTCTTGAATTAATATATTTTGTGATAGTCAAAGTGCAATATGCCTTACAAAGGATTAGATGTTCCATGAGAGAACAAAGCACGTTGATGTGAGATATCACTTTATTCGAGGTGTGATTGCTGAAGGTGATGTCAAGGTATGCAAGATAAGTACTCATGATAACTCAGCTGATATGATGACAAAGCCAGTTCCTACTACTAAGTTTGAGCTTTGCTCAAGCTTGGTTGGTGTTATAGTATAGTCCTAAAAACTATTTAACGCGCAGTGATTTTATTTACATGAGGTATTTTTTGGTGATTGATGCTTTCATGTTACAAGAGAAAATTCATCTCAAGATGGAGATTGTTAAATATGTGATCCGAATTTAGGCCTACAATATATTCGGATTAGCTTACTAATAGGATTCCTAGTTGTTTGCTATTAGGAGTCTTTCCTTTTATCTCATATATATAATCTCGTAAGCCGTATGAAAAAGAACAAGTTCTCATTGTTATTCCTCTGTTTGTAATCAATTCCCCAATAGTGATTATTGCCGGTCGACGCCCGTAGTTTTTTTTTCGCAAGGGTTTTCACGTAAAATTCATGTCTTCGTTGTGCATTTTTTTCTTAACACGTCCAGTGAACAGCTTCCCCCTACAGCTACCCTCTCCAGCGACTGGCTCAGGTGAGGCCCTGACATCCAAACTCTGATTTGCTCGCACATATGTACGCATTGCAGATAGAAAAGTGCAGGACATCTGAACATTGTTTAGTTCCAAATCTATCTACAGTTCAGAACATTCTGCAATCGTCCGTTTATCTGAATGCAATTAGAAAAGAACGCGGTTGATTTTCTGAACATTCTGTAAGTAAAGATTTTCTGAATATATGTGCTCTGATGGAAGCTGTTTGCATTACTAGCTGATATGTGCTCTGTACCTTCGTGATGCTGAGTTGGAGAAATTATCTAATCCAAATCCATCCAATCCTGGCGCCGGTTGCTAGTGTGCATGAAAGTTTTGCAGGTTGCAGACGAATACAATTGCTGAACATTGATCGTAGAATGAATTATGCGTCATGGGCTGAATTTTTTTCTCGTGGATTTTGATGATGATACGGATAAGATAAACATGACACTTCTACTCGTTGAATTACTATGTTTTTGCATTTCTCAATGCTTCCCTGTGTTTAAAAATTTTGATTTTGAATATTATATTATGGTATTTGAAATGTAAATTTGAACATGGTATTTCTATGTGTTAGAAATATTCATGTTTGTATTATTGTAATATTAAACTATGTGTAAATATGAAGTGTAAGTTGACATAAAAGAGAAAAAAATAGGGGCTAAGAAATGAGAGAGTTGTTGTTGGAGTTGAAGGCATTTTTAAGGTCTTAACAGGAAATAGGGGCAATCCCTATTTAGTCTTTGAGGGCTTTAAATGAAAGCTATTGTTGAAGATGCTCTTAAGTGTGACAATGAAGCAACATATAGCTAACACCGTGGTATGTTAAAACCATGACGTGGCAAACTTTGGTGGCGAACCAAACACCCCTGTAGAGCATCACGGGTGACAGAATGAGGAGTATAAAATAGAAAAAAAAGACATATATGAAAACTAATAAATCTTAGGTGTCAGCAAAGTATATATTTGGAGGATACAAGTTGTATTGTTACTTCATGTGGAAGTGGCATGATATATTATAGATGGGTACTGTTTCTAATTAGAAATTGATTAAAAATGATATTTTTGAAAAGAAAACACGGTAAAGATGTAGACACCCATATACGCTTGCATATTTATCCTTATGAACTCAAAACACATATCCTACCTTTATGAACACCTCTAAAGACTAGGTCAACATATCTTAAAAGATTCACGAAGTCATCACAAATACATGTTGTTGATTAGTACATCGTCTATCACTGAAAGAATAAGTAGATATAAATACGAGTAGCGTGTCAAGTCTAGAACATAAATCAGAGTGGGTAGGTTTCACTAGCAGAAGCCTAACCGGTTGAGCTATGCTCACTTCACTTAAAAAAGTCTATTTTATTCGATGCGACTATCTATCAATTATATACTAAAAAATCTATTAAACTTCCTATAAATATTCTCAAGCCGTAGTGCTCCTACAAACACTGCCATCACATGGTGCTCTAATATATTTTAGGCTGTGTTAGTTTGGGAACTTTGGGAAAATATTCCCTCCGCACGGAAAACGGAACGACTCATTAGCACATGATTAATTAAGTATTTACTAATTTTTTTTAAAAAAATGAATTAATATGATTTTTTAAAACAACTTTCGTATAGAAACTTTTTGCAAAAAACACACCGTTTAGCAGTTTGAAAAACGTGTGCGTGAAAAAAGAGAGATGTGAGTTGGGAAAGTTGGATAAAAAACTCACCCTAAAGAGGTTCCGAACAAAGCAAAACATCTATCAGTCCACTCCCTCCTCCCTATTTCACGTCCTCCGATTTTTGTTCTGTTCCCTCTTCATGCTATCGTAATTAGATAACATAATTTATAAGTTTTAAAGCGTTGTAGATGTCCTTCAGTTGATATTGATATTTTACCTTTATAAGTCTCAAACATAAACTATGATATATGGTCATGCGAATGCACAAACTACCTTTCTACTTATGTTAGCTTGTTAAGAGATAAAAAAAGAACCACATTAATCAAAACAGAATAAAAAAGATAGACCTAGATTATAATGATGCAGATTACTAATAGAGTAAATTGCATTCACGGTGCATTAACTTGGCACGTGGGTGTAATTTGGTGCAAGAACTTGAAAAATAAGCGTCCTAGTGCAACAACTTGTTAGGTGGGTGCAATTTAGTGTAATAACTTTATACGTGAGCGTACGAGTGCAATAACTTGTAAGATGAGTGCGATCTTGGTACATTAAGTCAAGATGTGATGCAACAACTTAGTTGTTATAAGAATTTTTTATTATACAGATTCAATTTTTAAGTATACTAGCTGGGATTTGTATAAGCATATTTAAATTTTCATGCTAATATATAAAAGTCAATTAATACTATGTAAAAAATCTTATATTTTGATTGAGATTTGGGAAGGTGAAGACAAAAAATCCAAACCAGTGGTGCAAATTGGATGTCCAATGTAATTATTAAAGATTAAAGTCAAGATTATAAGGTAGTATTAGTAAGATTACTATGTGATGGCATATTGACATCGTGAAAAAAAAGCTCACTTAGCACTCGTCAACCAAAACAACACAAGTTTGTGCACTAAAATACTAAGTCCCTGTTTAAATCCCACGCCAAATATTTACACCCTATCATATCGAACATTTGAACGTCTGCATGAAGTATTAAATGTGGGTGAAAAAAATAACTAATTGCACAGTTTGCGAATAATTTGTGAGACAAATCTTTTGAGCCTAGTTTCGCAATGATTTGACAATATGATGCTACAGTAAATATTTGCTAATGATGAATTAATTAGGTTTAATAAATTCGTCTCGCGGTTTACAAACGGATTCTGTAATTAGTTTTTATATTAGTGCCCAAATAATCCATGAAACACCCTGTGTAATACCCGATGTGACACGCCAAATTTTTACACTCCTGGATCTAAATACCCCCTAAATTGTCAAGTTCTTATACTAAAATGCACCCATATGCCAAGTTATTATACTCGATTGTTCAATTCTCAAGTTCTTGTATTATATTGCAGCCACCTGCCCTAGTTGTACCGGGAATGCATATAAAATACAAAACTGTAATTACAAAAACATAAGCAATAGTCATGTACAAAATACAATTTGTATTTATGGAAACAAAATCAAAAGTTACATTCAAGTAATATCTTTTTAAAACCTACTTCCTCCGTTTTATATCAGGAGTCGTTTGATTTTTTTAAGTCAAACTTTAGTCTATAAAAAAATGTAACATCTAAATTATCAAATTAGTTTTATTAAATTTAACATTGAATATATTTTGATAATATACTTGTTTTGGGTTAAAAATATTACTATATTTTTTTATAAATTTAATCAACATTAAAAAATTTTAACTTAAAACAAGTCAAATGACTTATATGAAACTGAGGGAGTAGCTTTCACGCAAGATACGCGAGAAAGTCCATTCGTTTTATCAATACCAAAAATTAGTTTTTTTTACAATCTTTATCGAGTAATTCAGAAAAGTTACAACAATAGTTCACAACTCCGATGATCTGATCCTTGCATCTTCTACCGATCGGCGCATGCGACGTGCAAAAATCGCCAGGCGAGATCGCCAGCGTACATGGCCGTGTATCTTCGCCCCCAAGTTGGTACACGGCAAAGCGTCTTTAGCAAAGCCTGGGGGTATTGATTGTGGCACGTGCAATGATGCAAATGTGGGGGCCCTTGTCCAAGACTCTATAGCTCAGCTGCACAGAAGCCTGAATTTATGGACCCTGACCAATCCTGCCTGTCGAAAGCGAGATAGATCGTGTGTACTGTACAGTGGACCTCCAGTGTACTCTCTGCTGATCCAGAGCTTTTCCTAGCTGATCAGGATCCATCCAATTAGAGTCAATAAATTGTGCATGAAAATTCATAAATTCATCAAGTATATGTTCAGAAAGACTGTAACAATGCATTTCCCTGGAAAATGTTAGAGATGCAAACAATGAAAATATTTTACTAACAAACAAGCAAGCATGCTGAACAATTAACATCAGACAAGTAGACATAAGCCGTGCACATGGGTATCCACTGCATCGTGTGCCACTGTGCCTAGTCCAGAAGGACCAGAACTCAAGCTTAGCTGAACAACAGTCAATTCTCAGTAACAACCTAACAGCGAAAGCCAAAAGGAACAACGAGTCCAGACCAGTGGATATTTCAGAAAGACAAGCCAAGTTAACCGTACAAGCGAGCTCCTTGCAGCCTGTAGGGATTGTAGTTTGTAAACTTCTCTACAAAATCACATACTGCATAGCAGGCCAAAAAGAGAGGGGAGGGGTTGAGTTACAGCGGACTTTAGAATGTTCATCTGAAAAAAGAACTTTACAATGCTGCTGCTCCAGCAAATAGCATCTACTGTTGAGATCTCGCTGATAAGATGAATTAAACAAGGTATACCATTCACCCTTGGCCACTTCATAAACAACATGTGCAAAAATGACCAAAGATCAAGAAGCTCTCAAGCACTCTGGAGATCGTGTGCATCGGAAAAACCCAAGGCTTGAGAAGCCCAAAAAACAGAACTTCGTGGAGCAGTCCCAAGAAACCTATACAAACAAGAAACAAAAGAAAGCTCGCTGCCACGCTATTGTCCTGCAGATGTCTTGTTCGAGAGCCTACGCTTGTATCGCTTAAGGACAGAAGCCAGGTTCTCCTTCCCTTTGGGGAAAGCGACATCTCCTGCTGCTGTGCCGCTTCGACCCTTGCGGCTAGAAATGGCTTGTTCCACGTCTTTAATCATCTCCAAGATCATAGCAGCAGTGGTGAATGTACCAGAGGTGGGCTTGGCAACTTTCTGAAGGCACACACATCCTTTCACGGGTTTACGAGGCTTGGAAAATGCAGGATCAAGGATTCCCTAGCAAGTAAACAAATATGAAAATTAGCAAACTTGAAGTCCAAACAGTGTGGCAGCAATTTGGCCAGTTCTGCTGCATGCACATCGCAGTAAAAGTCGAACTCCAAATGCAACTGAACCCCTACGATTTTTATGCACCTTTGAAGGAAAAACAGTAGATGGGATTTCTGATTAAGGTTTATCTTTTGGTTAAAAGCATAGATTAGGACCAAACACACTTACAGGCAAAGACAATGATAGAACCATACAAAACAAAGTTCTCTGCACCAACAGCTATATTTTAAATTTAATATAAATGGATGCCATTTATTGCAGTGCTTCATACATGATACATCACGAAATATTCCTAGCCACTATAGCAACTATATGGTTAGTTTGTACTCCCTCCGTCCCATATTATAAGGGATTTTGGATGGATAGGACACATCTTAGGATACTCTGTCCAGATTCGTAGTACTAGGATGTGTCTCATCCATCCAAAATCCCTTATATTATGGGACGAAGTGAGTAGCTGTTATGTCTGCTGCCAGTGCTTTTTTTTTCAAGTTCCTACGGAAAATAGGATTGCTATATGTTCAATCCATTGAAAAATCAGATAAAGCGTCAAATTCTGTTATCAAGCTGTTGCAATTCTCCCATATGCGTCCATTTCTACTATTTTTGGGAAATCTCTCTCTTTTTTTTACCGAAATATCTCTTGCAATTTGGTTTAGGCAATAGCAGATAATCAAACACCGAAATATCTTAAATCCATCATACGAATCAAGATTATCATAATCCACAACAATGCCAAAATAGCCTTTATACTAGTATATATGCTACATGTAGGAAGCATAATCCACAACAATGCCAAAATAGCCTATATAGTATGTATGCTACATGCAGGAAGCAATCATTGATTATCTGCATCCCTAGTGTGTATTGCAGTTTGCCTCAAAATAGACAAGAAGAGAAAAAAAATACCTGGAGATGATTAAGAACATATGTATACTTGCCCCAAAGTTCTGGCCTACTTTCAACAAGGCACAGGTTCAGAATCTGGCGGATGCACCAGACACCAAAACTAACAATCAGGGGAGCCTGCCAAACACAATCATCTCCACACTTGGGCAGTAGGCTCATGCAATTGGCATCCCTGTTATCATTCCTTCGTAGTGGGTGCAAGTTTTCATCAGAACTATGGAGCTGGAGATCAGCAGAAAACTGATTCTCAATGGTATTTTGTGAAACTTTCTCAGCTGCAGCAATTTGATCAATTAAATTTTCATCACAACCACCATTTTGTTCGAAAAGCCATCCTGATCCTTCCAGTTTCAAGAGCTTCATGATGCAAAATCTGAGTGATTGAAGAAGTTTTGCCTCACATCCTGTGGAAGAGAAATCGTCTTTGGTGACACCACTTGGTCTCTGGTCGGTGTTACCCTCGCCCTTATTCAACTCTACTCTTGATACACCGAGTAATTGTTCAAACGGCTGCTGGGCCCAAAGGAATTTAGTACTTGGGTTCACACTTGACTGCATAGAAGATGTGTCTCTATGGAAATTAGGTTGTGAATGCTCACTAGGTGCAAATTGGGCTGTGGACCTGGATCCCAAGTTCACATATTGTGATCTTTCACGTGCCAAATTACTAAGGTATGACCTACTTCCAGCAGCACCTCCCAAATTTACTTCATTTGGCAAATAATTCCTACTTGCAGCAATTAGTGCAGATATATCAGGTGAACTATGGTACTTCTTTGAGTAAGCAGATGAACCAACCCCTTCAATCTCATTAACAGAGGCAGAGTTGTAATAAGATCTTTGCATTGTCATTGAATTTAAACAGCTCATTGTTGTGTTTTGCAAAGCGGCTCCCTGTGAACCAATTACATCTTGGTTACCAGCATACTTTACAGAATCTGAATAGTTAGAACCAGCAGATTCAGACGATCTAGGAAGTCGCCGTGGCTCTAGTGGAATGCTGGAGCGCGTGCTGTGACTTGCATTCATACTTTTCAAAGAGGTTGCCAGGTGATACCCATGAATGGTAGCAGGTTGATAGAACTGACTGTCAGGGTAAGATGGCACATTATAATTTGAATAAAACTGTGTATTTTGTTCAAACAAGGTGCTAGTTGACTTTGGAATGTCAGCATTAGATAAATGCATGCTCTCAGACCAGCTTGATGATCCTACGCGACCCATCTGAAGCCGAAAATTAAAGCCTGGACTAGAGACTTCCTTAGCATGAGAGTCCCATGATTTCTGTATGGTAGCTGATCCTTGCATTGCATCTCTCATCAAGGGGCTCTTCGAAGCTTCGATGGCTTGGTTATCAGTACTAACTGATTTCGAGTATGGTCCTAGAAGAAAGTTGAACCCTCCTGCATTAGCTCCTTGTGTTAGCTTACCATGATAATCAAAAAGATGCCCCCAGAACTCATCAAGAATCGCTGCTAATTGCCTCCTTGCTGCACGACCCAAACCAGGCAGTCTTGAGAGGTTACCGCCATGATAACCAGCATCAGAGTCTCTCCCCTTGCTCAAAGTAAGAGATGTCGGGTCATGAGAAATTGGAGGCGGCGACTTGTTTTCAGAAGACTTGCTGACTTCCGCATTATAAGAAGCCTCAGTATCATAGTCCATGCTAGCTCCTGCTTCTTCTTTCACATGCTTTGAAGCCGTACTCTTCATTTTGATGTTCTCTGCAGTGTTTTGTTCTACTACTGTGGCAGTACAAACCTTTGGCACTGGCTCCATCCAATCAACATGAACTGATTTTGGTTGCTTATGTTTGATAGACGGTGCGACCTCCGGAATAGTTGGCACAAAAGCAATTAGTTGCTGAGTGCCATGATTAGATTCCACAGTGATGTCAGGAAAGTCATTATGCTCCAAAGCTGATGTTTCATAACTTTCTGATGAAACGCTGGGAGCATTAATAGTAGAAGTCATATGATGTTCTTTCTGTTCAACCAGATAAAGCTCTTCTCTATGATAAGTAGTATCTGGATCTTCTCTCTGTGAGTGCTCAGATAGCACCTGAGTTTCATGCTCATTACTTGCTTCTCTTTGATAAGTAGTATCTGGATCTTCTCTCTGAGAGTGCTCAGATAGCTCCTGAGTTTCAGGTTCATTACTTGCTGACTTCAGTGGAGTGACAGCCAGAAACAGCGTAAAAGTAATTGATGCACAAGAAATCAGGACTACAATGGCATGTGGAAGTACAATAGGGCTTCCAGTGTTCCCTTTCAGGTTGTTTGTCCAGGTACTATCACCAAACAGGATTTCCGCAGCAAAAATGATATTTGTGAACAGCATAAGAAGAAATGCTAGGATGGCCAATATTTCAACGTACAAAGATATTCTATATCTGCTCATTATAACTCTTGATGAGGAAACACGGAAAACAGGAATAACAGACGAAGGAAGGAACATAGCTTGGATAACTGGGCAGATAATGAGTAGCTGATATATCCCTTCAGAACCTGCAACCTTTGCATAGTACATAGTAGGAACCATGGCAACAGCCTTTAGTAGCAGATGATGCACAGAATGAGGCAAGTTTACACCAAAGAAATTCTTCAAAATTGCGTGGCTGCCAATAATAGATGTCAATGAAATGACATGACTTGAAAAGATAAGGATCACTAAGAAAACAATTGGTGCCATCGGATTCATGAACATCTGCAGACGGCATTCAGAGGAACTCATGAATGAACTATGGTGCAGAATTCATACTCAAAACAAAAAGAATGCAAACTGGAGGCAAAAACCTGGTTTATTAAATCTACAGTATCTTGAAAAGCAACCAGTGTATTATTGGATTCAACTGCTGCTGAGCCCATAAGGACATAATTCACAAGGAAAACCCCAGTGAAAATAAACAATATTGAGAAAAGGTGATCGTGGAACAGCGCACCAAGGGAAAGAGTTGTAGATTGTCTTTGGCCCTGCAAAAATGATTTTTGAATTAACAAAAGCATGTCATAGCAGATAGAACAAAAGGTAAAAAACAAATGGAAAATGGTGTGGCTTCACAAAAACTGCACAGCATGGAGAGTAGAGTGTCAAAGGTACAGTAGAACCGATTTACATGTTTTATGTTTAAGGTTCAGAAACAAAAAAATGTATTGGATCCACTGACTTTCTATTAGTTGATTGTAGAAAAGGCAAATAAATGTAAAATGCAGGTTGGGCAAACATCATTTGCTTAGTGAAAATTGCAAGATTTTTTTCATGAGCAAAAGAACAAATCAAGCATTTGGATCAATCTATGCACATTTTCTTACTCTTTTCTTAGTGTGGAAAGAATGTAGCTCCTGATAAGCACAGGACGCATGATTCTGGTTTGCCAACCCACACCAGTTTCTATAGGATTATCATAAAGTTGCAGGATTATGCTTGCATGGCTTGGCATGAACCAGAATTAGCTTCCTTACATAGTTCAAAATTAATACCAATCATGTATTAGAAAACACAACTTAGGAACACTGGTTACTTTAAACTACAGCCTGGGGTCAAGTCAACCTGTGCAAATCAGAAATCAGCAAGCTTAGCTATGTGATTAGCTTCGCGGCCAGCAAGACTGACTATGCGCAGTTTTGAATAGTTCGTTTAAAACCTGGATTGAAGAGCCCAACTTTAAACTATATTGCTAAGTGTGGGAAATTAAAAAACTGAGGGACAAAGTAAGTTCTACTTCTTTCCAAAAAGTGGCAAGTAATGAATTGTCTTCAGAATTCATAGACTGATCAGAATAGCTATACAAGTTACAGCAGTATTTACACATATATATAATATAAGTTGTGATGGAGTACAAGTTCAACAAAAGTCACTAACTCACATTTACTTAAGCACCAGAATAAGATAATGGAGCTTACCTGTACAACTGATGAATGAACATAAAAATTGTGCGCTATTATATTTCCGCCAAGAAGTGCCATCAAGGAATAAGCACTTTCACCACTCAACTTGGGGAACATTGCATTCATATCAACTGGAATTTTTGGTTGACTGACTAATAAACCAAGCACAAAACAAAGAAGTGCAAAGCCTGCTACGCATGCATTCAATGTCCCAGCCATCCTTTTGCCCTAGAATAAAGTAAAGACATAATGTCTTAGAGTTGCTCTTAATGGTGCAGAACTGCAGATATTCTGAGATCAATAATAAGCTTACCAGATAAGACATAGTGTAAGGTAGCAAATTGACCACAATACTTGCAAAACATAAACCTGCGATAGGATCATCATATTCAAAGACCAGGTTGAATCCAACTGCTATGCCTGAAAGCTGAAATAACCAAGTATTACAAGTTTGAAAGTTGGCAAAAACTTGAATTCTCTGGTAGTGATTGCTCCTATAGGTCAATGATACATAACATTGGTAAATTAGTACTCTGGAACAAAAAAGGAAAGCTTCCCGAAAGTGCATGAACATACCATGGTTAGTTCCGCAGTTAGCAAGGACAATCCTGCCTGAATACCAAGGACGACACATATTGATGGACTGTACTCCTCGCGGCAAATCTTCCATTCATGTAATATTATTACAAAAAAGTTAACAATTCTTGGAGAAATGATAGATGACGAATATATAAAAATAGAAATATCCTCACCAAATAAAAGGAAAAAAAAAAGAAGAATCCCCCCCCAAAAAAAATATTCTTTTATGTGGTTGATCCTATCCGAGTAAGAGTAACACACTAAATAGTTCTGCGTAGAAAAAGGTACAAGCGTTCATTGAGCTAAATTGAAGAAATGTGAGTAACAGTGATAACAAATGTCAGCAAACTGGTACCTCCGCAAGATTTTTCCCAGTGACCATGCTGATACAAATGGACAGATACTGGCATAGAATGGCTGACAAGTTGAAAAGCAGCACCAGTATTACGAGATCATAGCCAAACCGAGCCCCGGCATCTATAGTTGCCACCCACTTCCCAAGGTCAATATACCCCATCGAGATCAGGAGCACCGGTCAAAGTGTACGGGAAAGATAATGCCGACCATCTCCAGTAGCTAGAGATTCTATACCACGCACACCTTCCATTTTGTAGCAGCAAAATCTTGTATCAACAAAAAGATGGATACGAATCCAGTAATCCACACCACTGGATCAAATGCCCGACATGCTTATCAAATTCAGTCCCTTAAACACTCTTGTAACACCAAGCAATCTAATCAAACCCTCCGAAGCGGGTGAACATCTAGAACACCATGAAACCCCTCCAAGAAGGATCAAATGCTCTAAATGCTTATCAATTCAGGTCCCTTGAAAGCTCCTGCTGTGACTGAACAAGTCTAACCATATGAAACCCTCCAAAGCTGGTGAAAATCCACAAAACCATGAAATCCTCCCCAAGAAGCATCACATGCCTGAAAATGCTTACCAAATCCAGGTCCCTTAAACCCTCCTGTTATGACCCAAGAAGCCCTAATCAAACCCTCCAAAGCTGGTGAACATCCACAGCACCATGAAAACCCCCCAGGAAGACACCCCTGATCTAGGTTGCCCCTGATCTAAGCTCCATCCATCACAGCCAGGGGCGGACCTAGCGTGGACCATAGATGTTCCGTTCCGTTGAACACTTGAACCCACCCTCAAATGCTTTGGAGAACGAAACTGATTATACCTAGACTACTCCTCCAGATTGATTTCTCGCAACGAACAGGAGAGGGATAAGAGAAAACCAGAGCAATCCAAGCTGGGGGCTTTGCCACCGGTGGAAGCTGTCGGTCTCCACGAGGCGAGCGGCGGAGAAGAATCCGGTAGAGGTGGTGGCCGTCGTGCTCGGTGCGCCGGTGGTGGAAGAAGAACTGAAGAAGGCAGGGGAGCTGTGTTTAGGCGGAGAGCGCGGAGGTGAGAGGAGCTAGGTGAAGTGGATTTTTTAGTGGAACCGTGAAAAGAGAAGGATGTGCGAGCGCGACCTCGAAAAAGGGCAAAAAGCCCGTGCTTATGCCCGTGCTAGATTAGATCCGGCTTTGTTCGTTTGTTGGCGCTCCCAAGACAGACAAACATACGAAAAACGAAACGATTTATTAGCGCGTGATTAATTAAGTATTAGCTATTTTTTAAAAAAAATGAATTAATTTGATTTTTTAAAGCAACTTTCGTATAGAATTTTTTTTGTAAAAAACATACCGTTTAGCAGTTTGAAAAATATGCGCGCGAAAAAAGAAAGATGTGTGTTGAGAAAGTTAGGTAAAAAACTCATCCTAAGAGGCTCGTTGTATCGCTTATTTATATATTTATCTGAATTATTTATTAATAAATAAATAGTTGTTTGTGATCAAATTATATATATATATGTTTTTAATAATTTAAAAGCAAATGCTATAAAATAGACTATGATAAAAAATCAAAAAATCAAATTCAAAATTAAATTCTAAAATTTAAATTTTGACATATAAATATAAACATAAGCCAACAATGACGCTAAAACGAGCAAGCATAATATTCTCCACGAGTCCAGAAGGAGACCGCAGCAAAATCAGATCACAACGGGGGTCGAGACGATGGCACGACGTGTTCGGTGCCGAAGATGCTGCCGAATTAACCAAACACACGTCGTTGTCTCCTTTGTCTCCCGGGTCCCATCAAACCACCCTATCGTAGGGAGTTCAGCTGCAAAGACGTGCCCACTGCCCATCCAATCTCGTCCTTGTTTCGTCGTTGTCGTGTGTATTTCTCAAAAAGAATTATTTTTTAATATGAATGTGGACAATATAAATATAATTATGTCTACATTCATATCTAGAGATGAGTTTTTTATATGTCCATATTTATATTTAGAAATATATTTTTTTAGAACGAAAAGTCAGGGCGCTACATAAATGACAGATACTAAGTTCTTCCGTCTTGATAGATGGTTTTACTAAAGAACGTATTTAGTAGTAGGGGTTTTTTTTTGTGGTAGGGAGTAGTACCGGCTGAAGGCTTGAAGCGGCAAGCAGGAAACCAGCGCTTTTAGACCCATGCAAAATCTCTACTAGGAGCTAGCTAGCTAGATTTGCACGTGTATCTTGAGCATCTTGGCCACGTCCACCTGGGAGTTCGGGTAGTTCTCTGCGGTGCGTTTCAACCATATCTTGCCCCAGTAGCTCCGTTGTTTTTTTTTCTTTAAAAAAAATTCTTTTCCTGTTGAATTCTCGTAAGCAAGCAGCAAAGATTATAAAACTCCTGTTGTTTATGCTTGTCGACAAAAGTATCTAGCCCCTGCTCACTCACTCATCACTATTCGCTCTAATATCCACATGCGTTTCAACCATGTCTTGCCCCAGTAGCTCCGTTGTTTTTTTCTCTTTTAAAAGAATTCTTTTCCTGTTGAATTATCGTAAGCAAGCAGCAAAGATTAGAAAACTCCTGCACACACATCTCGAGGCACATCACGACCTACAGGCAACACCGGCAAGACCCGGGATTTTGTATGCATATATATAAAATTTATATATATATATATGTATATAATGTAATGTAAATATATTTATATATATACCAAGTTTGTATATGTACGTATACAAAATATATCAACTTTGTATACATATGTACGTATGTATAAAAAAATCAAAATATACGTATACAAAGTTTGTATACATACAAAATTTATATACGTATGTATAAAAAACAAAAAATATACATATACAAAGTTTATATATGTGTATACAAAGTTTGTATATATATAAAATTTGTGTATGTATGCATAAAAAAAATCAAAAAAACACACATATACAAAATTTGTATATGTGTATATTAAAAAACCAAAACATAAATAGAAAAAATCAAAAAAAACCAGAAAAACCACTCACATGCGCGCCGTCCGCCGTCTTCCTCTCCCGCGTGTGACACGTGTCCAGTCGCATGGGAGAGGGCACGCGGCCGCGCACTAGCTTTTCCGGGTGCTGTGCTCCCACCGGGATGAGCTTGCGGACGACAGGAGAAATCAATTGCAGCAGCCCATGCCTAAGAGCAAGTTTAATGATTTCGCCGGCAGCCAGCTGCGACCCGCGATGAAGTGGCGTGTTTTGGTGGTGGGTCCCGCCGAAATTTAATGTATTGCAGCTCGTTCAGCGAATAAGAGCCGCGCTCGCGCGTCTACGCCGGCGTTGAGCGGGCGCGTCGTGAGACGCCCGCGCGCGTTCTCTCTCCTGCTCCACGTCGGACTACGCCGGCTTACCGCCCTTTATTATACTTGCTCTAAAGCAGGATTATGGCCACCACAGCATTGTCTCCATAGTAGACTCGGCGTTGGAATGATTCTCGTGTAATTTTCCTTTACTGGCTTGGCACATGTTTTATCCGTAAATTAGTGTTTTTTTTCTCATAAATGTCGTGACGGTATGCCAATGTAGCAAGAGAGCCACTACACCACGAAATACTATTCGAACGGGATACTTCATGAAAAAATTCATATCATCCTATATCTCTCTGCTTCCTCCTCGTGAGTCTGGTACTATCCTGTGCCCATGACACACACTCGTGTCCGTGTCATGAACAGAGCCACCGGTCAGCAACGAAGTGCGGAAACATCGCTAGTACTACCTCCGGTTTTTTTGACATGATTTCAAATACAAGAATTGATTAATTAGGATGCTTATTTTTTGTTTTATCCATATTAATTATATTTGAGTCACTCTCATGATCAGTACTTATGCGTGACTCAAGATGGTTATGATCACAATTCCTAAGCTTCTAATTATGGGTTTGAAGCTTGGAAGCACCACATGATTTTTGCATGGCACACAGCGACAGTATTTTCGCCAGTGTGCGTGCTAAGGCCGGGCTGCATGCAATTTTTTTTCGCTCGAGCATGGTTAACAAAAATTTTGGCCACTGTCATGCGTTTTGCCGATGATAACAAAACTTTTGATGCCTGACGCTGTGTTTTTGCAGCTGAAACAACTCCCGCTCTACTCCCTCTGTTTAAGCTGTAGCTAGCTAGCACTTGATGCAAACATAGCTTCTGCACGAGTTGCTTGACAACAACGGCGGCGTCGCCTTCCTGCATGTCGGCGACGTCTACTTCCTAGCCGTATGGACGAGCTGCTCCGCAATGCCGACGGCATCGATCTCATGCGCGAGCTGCTCCATGACGCTGAAGGCAAACAATGGTGAGCAGAGAGAGACGCTGGTGCGTGTAGATGGAGTATTTGCTGGCTTTGGCAGAAGACAATGTGTCAACAACATGCATGCAGTTAATGTGATTTGCATGCAGAGGGGTATACTAGTATAAAGTAAGTGTGTGGAGGCCAAAGCGTCAAGCTTTTGAAGCCAAACAGCCCAACTCCAAAACATCAACAAATAGAAGACCGGAGGGAGTAGGAGGTTATGGCAACGACGCCAACATCAACGTCGATGTCGATGGCTAGGTGCTAGGAGATGGTGGTACAGGCAACAACACTATGGGTACCTATGGGTACCAACTAAGAATGGCGTGTCGTATGACGTACTTGCACACAACATAGACAAGAAGCATGATCGCTTCATCACCATGTTGGCTGCCAATCGAAGCACCAGCTAGATCCAACAGCTTCATTGGCCTTCTCTTCCATCACCAATGACAACGTTTGGAAGGAGGAACCCGTGTTGGTCGGTATCCTTTCTCCTTGTTTGCCTCCTTTTTCTCCATGAGAACTAGATCTAGTGCGCGTCGTCATGCCTTAAGCATGAGACAGAGGACGAGGAGGCCATGGGACCAGTGCCATTCACCGTCCTTGTCATCGATGTGTGCTCGGGCCGGATCTAGCACGACAAAGAGAACCTAGGCCTCTAGATCCAGCATCGGTGGCTTGCCCCGTTACCACCATGCCCTATTCACAGATTAACTATATAAGTATATATGACTAGAGAAGGAGAAGGAAGAGGAGGAGCATGGGAGGGGAACGGCAGGAGGGAGCAGAGGAGGAAGAGGAGAGGATAATGCACGGTGGTGATGGTTCGTCATCAAGTATCCCATTGCTTAGGTAGGATCCCGTGTAGTAGCAAAGATGGTAATTGGAATATTCACCAATGAGCCTGTTCGTTTGTGCTAGCTGTGGCAGCACAGCCGTAGCAGCTGCTACAGCCACAGTTAATTTTTTAATAGCTGCTACTGTTGCTGCAGCTGCAAAGTAGCACAAACGAACAACCCCAATATTATCAGTAGGCGTGCGAAAGGAGATTGTCTCCCAACTGAATAACTTTCATTAATAAGAACAGGAAATACGCGGCGACACGCCACGTACAGTTGCGTACTAATCACTGATTAAACAAAACCGTCTGACGGTGTAATTTTCATGTAATCATGAATGACTACCATTCTCGAAGTTAACAGGGACAACAACCTAGTGAATAACGACATTGTTTCCAACAGCTGTGAGGGCCACCATGTTTATAAGCGATGGTGATTTTTCTCCACTAAGTTCGACGCCTTACATTTTTCACAAAAAAAATACATTGAATAGTTTAAGAGAAAGCAGGTCGAATAAAAGATACAACATTAAAATGTAAACCATACAACATTAAAATGTAAACTACTGCCCAAACTATACAGAGTTATAAAAAGAGTCAAAAGTATGATGTACGGCCAAAAAAACAGGTACAACAAAAATTCTGAAATTAACTTTCAGGTAAAGTCACAACAGTACTACACAAAATGTCTGGCCATAACAAGTTCATCGTAAATCGGACATAGGGATTAAACAAATTGATGAAAAGGGATTCATCAATTTCAGACAGAAAAGCTGAACAGAACTGGATATCTCAGTTGGCGTGAATCACCTGAACGGAGTTGCCGTTAAGAAGTTTGTCAGTGACGATGAAGTTGACGTCTTCAGTCGGGTGGAACGCATCCCAGAAGACGTACTTGGACCAGTCCTTGCATAAGGTGGAAGTTGAGTTGGGCGATGCAGATGCAGAGAAATGGAGGGAAGCAGCCTCCGCAGCACGGGTCCAACGCATCCTGAAAACCTGAAGACAAATGCAAGGCTGAATTCTTCTGCATTTTTTGTTCTCTGCAGCAAGGAAGAAAGCTCACCGTGTTGACAGTACTGCTGAATGATTTCCACCACAATCTCCTAACTGTTTGCGTAAACAAATATACTCTGGCCTCATCCCCTGGTTGAGCCTATCATCCTCTTCAGTTTCTTGTTATAACCTTCACTGAGTTGGTTAGCAGATGTTGAACACTCCGTGCAAAAATGAACTCCAGAGTACGGACATACGGTATGGTCAATGATAAATCACACAACACATAACAACACATATACAAGGTAAGAGTTGACACTCTGGAATCTCGCTTCCATTGGCTCGAAAAGGTATAATTGATAGAAAGGTCAAGGAAAGAGGAATTTTAACTGAGATCAAACACGGGGTTGCTAGTTGGCGCGTGCGCGCAAGCAACAGAGCTGGCACGTGCGCCAGCTAGAGCCCCCACACTTTCGCATGTTTTTCTTTTTTTTTTGATTTTTTTTGCGAGCTCCCCCACTCGCCGGCGTATTTTTCTTTTTCTAATTTTGAGCACATATTTTTTTTCTTTTTTTTTGAATTTTTAATGTACTTTACAATTTAGATCTTTTATCTCAAATTTCAAAACATTCTATTTAAAACTTTCAACTTAAAATTTAAACTCAAATTAAAAAACTTACATCTCAAATTTTGAAACTCTCAACTCAAATTTAAAAAACTTTCAACTAAAAATCCAAAACATTAATAAATATTGAGTTGAAAGTTTTTAAATTCAAGTTGAAAATTTTTAAATCTTTACTTGAAATTTTTTCAATCCGAGTTAAAAGTTTTAAATCTTGAGTTGAAAGTTTTCAACATTTGATTTGAAAGTTCAAAATTCAAGTTGAAAGTTTTCAAAATCTGAATTGAAAGTTTTCAAAATCCGAGTTAAAAAGTTTTCAATTTTTTACTTGAAAGTTCAAATTTGAGTTAAAAGTTTTCAAAATTTGAGTTTAGAGTTTCAAAATTTGAGTTGAATTTTTTTAATTTTCGAGTTGAAAGTTGGTATGACTTTAATTTTTTAATAGAAAGTTTTAAATTTTATTTGAAAGTTTCATATTTGAGGTATAGTTTTTTTTAACTTTTTAGTAAAAAAACAAAACCTAACTAACTCAGTTTTTTTTATTTCGACTCGTCACGTGCGTGTGCGACGGTAAAGTTGCGAGAAAAAAAGAAATCGCGGCGTGAGGCAGGAACCGCGCGCGCGCGCGTATGCGCCGAATAGGAAAACCGATCAAACACCTTCGCTTGACACATGTTATTACTATCCCTGTTAAATGCCTTGACATGTGTAGGTCGGAAATGCTTCCACGGACAGTTATTTACTCATCAACAGACAACAAGAACTGATGGTATTATAGAGGGAAAAAATAAACCAAATAGCCCATTAGTTCGTCAAAATCAGAGATCAACCAATCGGCTTTTGATGCAACTGCTTCCCTCATCTGCACACTAGCATAGCAGATAAACAAGTCTGCTCCATTAGGTTGCCGAGCCTGCACACATGAAGACATAGTTTAAGATGTTTCTGAAGTTCCATCCACACAGAAGTCCCTTTAAGATATGCCAACAGTTAAGCAATACAAAATTATGAACCAATCTTCTCATGGAGTCAGTACCGCAATACAGCATCACCATGCTAAAATCTAAGCACCATTTTAGTCCACATTGGAAAAGCTCATATCAGAATATAAAGGAAAAAACCATGCATCTCATTAGTCAAAGTAACCGAGGAAGAAAAATAGCTCGACCCCTTTTACCTTTCTTTGCTGAATGAAATGAAAGCACGGATATAATTTATGAACATCGACAAACAAATCACGATTTATGTGAAATTTAAAATTCAAATCAGCCATACAGTCTCTTATTGATTGGGAATTCAGGTGGCCTTCCTCATGTATCAAAATACTTTGTATTCCCTAGGTAGTAGTGTAATACATGCACTGACATGTATGTGGTTTTGCATCCTCTTGCTAACATTTATCCCCCTTTTTTGAATTAGTAGTTTACTCCTAATATGTAATGAAAATGGTAATGTTATGCCTACTGTAGGGCTATCATTGTTCTATATGCACCATAATAGTAACTCAAGATCAGTCGCACCGTCTCCAATCATAACGAGTGTCTTGTAACCACACTTCTGCACACACAAAGGTACATAAGCAATGTGCTAATAAGCAGCAACATGGCAGAGTGGATGGTTAAAATCAGAACCTGTCTTATGTGTTGAACTGCTACAGCTTTGCCTCCACTTCGTGAAGTAGGCTCTGCAGGGTCAAAAAACCAACATACTCTCCAGAAGTTCCAAACAGTAACTGGTTCTCAAAAATGTTTTCAGGAAGAATGCCAAGCTGCATTGCAACAAGCTGATGAAAAGAGCAAAGGGTAGGTCAAGGACTAACTCTAGGTGAAGAAATAACAACTTGAAAAATAACTAAAGCTTGTCATAATCCAGGAGTGTAATGCATAAAAAGTTAGGAGAGAATGGGAAATATGGATCAGATATTTCTTGCCATAACCTTCCTTTGTTCTTTCAATTTTTTGAAGTCTGGTTCCTCAAGAGAGAGTATGTTAAACTGAAGCAGTGGACCTATTCAAAAGTTAAACTGAAGTTCGGAGCTGAAAACAACAGAATAGGTAGAGTAAAATCAAAGTATAGCATGTATGATGACTTTCCTGGAATATCACTGGGAAAGCATCCGACAATGGAAGAATTATACCTTGATCATCTGTTGGAAACCTCCAGAAACCAGGTACACATCAACATTTTTAGCTTTCAGCTTCATAACAAGCTCAGCAATTCCGGGAGATATCCTGTTGATCAAATGGCATTTGCATCAAATATAGTAGCGATGTGAAGGCTAGATACATATATCCAAGGAATATGAAAGTTGTATCTGCTGGACGCGCAAATATCTAGAAAGATTATAGCTCCTACTGAACTTATCAAAAAATGCCCATCAGAGTCAGTTTCTTACAAGAAACAGCTAATATTTGAGCAGTGAGCTATACAATTTCCTGTTTATTTAGAATAAATAAGACGTTAGCAAGTAGTTATTTTTTTTTCTGTATCAAATCTGAAAAACATGAAAACGTGTGGGAAAACAGGATTGAAAACAACTTAGTGTTATCCTATGGCATGGCCATCTCAAAAATGGAAACATAACAGTGATATATTTATTTTTTAAAAAAAATATGCAGAAGATTTATGTATTTTCACTGAGAGGTATACAATAAAAAAGGGGGGGGAAAGCAGGCAACCATCCAGTTGTGGTGAGTGGTGAGTACAGCCCCCACAAAGGCTGAAACACATCTGGCTATCTTTGTTCAAGCCATCTTTTTGTGAACCTTCCACTTCTGAACCTTCCAGTTGGCTTGCCACCAGAAAATGCAAAATCAACTCATATGCATTGGCCTTCAAGAGGGTCACAATATAGTCAATGTTCCCTACATGAACAAGGGAGTCTCTGAAGATAAAAAAAGAGCAATGAGGCAGTGCTGGGAATGAACGAAAAACGAGCAGTGTCACAGGCCCTGTTCGTTTCTTATGAAACAGTGAAGATAAAAAATAAACTTTCGTGGCACGCTTTTCAAACTCCCAAACGATGCATTTCGTGCGAAAATTTTTAATATGAAAGTTGCTCTAAAATGTTAGATTAATCCATTTTTCAAGTTTGTAATAATTAAAACTTAATTAATCGCACGTTATTGTCACCTCGTTTTGCGTGAAACACTTTATCTTCATCTTTATCTTTATCTTCAGGACTTTCAAACACCACCTATGAAGAGGAAAAGGCAACATGGAGCATGGAGCACAGCCACACCTTGGCCTTCTCGTGGTGATGGTTGTGCTGCTGCTTCCCGAGGAAGGCCTCGACGAACAGCTGCTGCGTGTCGGGCAGCTTCTGGGTGCGCTTCATCTCCGCGACCGCAGCTCGAACTCCACCACATCCCCACCAGCTGGACCTTCACCGCCCTCGCGCCGGCTTCGCCTGGATCAGCCGGCTATGCCTCGGCTGGCGTCCGCAATCAAGGCCGCTAGAGCTGCTGCGGGTGGACGGTCGCCATCCTGAGACTATCGCACTGCCATCGACCCTCTGCCCCACATGATTTTTTTTATTTTTTGAACTTTTTAAAATTTTCATTTTAAAAATAAACTCTTTCAAAATTTATTTCCAAAATCTGAATCTTTTGATAACGCCAGCCGGCCTGTATTTCCAAAATCTGAACCTTTTGTAACGCCAGCCGGCTTGACGTTGCAAAACAACACTGTCACGCCGATCTGCCTGGTGCGACAGTGTTATTTGGTTATGCCGGTCTAACTGGCGTGGCAGCATTATTTGGCTACCTCACCCTCGCTGGCGTAGCAGGACAAAACTGTCACGTCCGTTGTGTATGGTGTATCAGTGTTATTTTGCCAAGCGGGTTGGATAAAAGGTTCAGATTCTAAAAATAAGTTTTGAAAGAATTTATTTTTAAAATTAAAAAATAAAAATTTCAAAAAAAATTCGCCCCACGTTGCCCGACGTCTCCGCCGCCGGCCACAAAGTCTCCTCTGACGCGCTTCTCCCGCGCAACGCCCTGCATGCTAGAGTCCTTGCCTCGAGCCGTGCCACCCCGGCTTATTGCTGCCGCTAGAGAGGGGAGGAGGGGCTTCGGCCGGGGAAGGAGAGGAAGGTGCAGGAGGGAGGGCGAGCGGCGGCACCGGAGACCGCGCGAGGCGCATCCGCTGGCCCTGCTCCCGGCCGGCGACCTTGCTCGCCATTGTCACCGTCGTTGACAATCTCCGCACCATCCCTGCGACGACTCGACGGTCGCGAGCTCGTCTGTGCCGCCGACCTCCTCCATGCCGAGGTCCACCGGCCTCCCCCGATCTGCGTGAGGTGGGGACGGCGGCAGGAGGCGCGACCAAGGAGGAGGGGGTGGGAGGATGTGGGGGAGGACGAGCGTCAGCGCGGGTGGCTGGGTGCCGAAGCTGGCCTCCTTCGCCAACACGCCATTTCCCCGTAGCCCCAACCGTGTGCAGCCGTCTCGGTCTCGCGCACAACCCTGTTGCCTCGCCGATGCCTTGATCGCACGGAGGGAACCCGGTTTAGGCGAGCGGGGCCAACGGAGGTAGGGGAGGCGGACAGTGCGCCGGCGGCCGAAGCAGGGGACAGGTGGCAGTGGAGAACGGTAGGACGAGGGGGCTGGAGTGGGAGCGGCGTCGGAGGCGGAAAAGGAGAGTGGGGGAGGAAGAGGCGGAAGATAGGAGGCCGAGGAGATAAGTTTGAGAGAAAGTTTTGCAAAAAAACCCTTGTGCTTCTTAGTATTATACGAGGCTGAAAAGTATATAGGGTTTTCCACAAAATTTATAACGGAGTAAAAGCGGTGGAAGGGTTGCTTTGCTATTTCCCAAGGTATCAAGGATTTTTTTGCAAAAATACATGAAGACGTGCGTGGCATGCATGCAAGCCTCGACCGGACAAACTGGTTAATGCCACCGGGACACGATGAAGCGCAACCACGCCTGGGGAACAACATAATCACCATGGTACCGCGTGCTGCACCCAATTGAGGAGCCTTGTTGCACAAAGGACAACGTGGCAGTCTGGCAGCCATTTCGAGGAGCCAAAAAAATTCAAAAATCTGAGAAAACCGGTAGCAGAACTTCTATTAGGGTCTGTTTGGGACTGCTCTGCTTCACATTTTGTAGCTCTGTTTTACCAACTTTACCATAGAGCAGCTTCACTGTAGAGTTTTTGGAGCAAGTGAACCTGTTTGGCAGCCAGCCCAGCTCCAGCTCTAGAAACATGAGGTTTATCTGGGAAAGGTTTATGCCCCTGATCGATGTTTGTTGTATGATCTGTTGTATGGCGAGCATGGATAATTGAATATTTTTTTAAATAATTCAAATACAGTGTAAATATTATAATCTCATTTAATTTATTGGAGAAAAGTAAAAAAACAAATATTTCATCCAAATAATTCCATACATTTGTCACGTAAATTTCAAGTGCTTAATGACGAAGTCCATATTTCGGATACAAATAATTGTCCATACATGACTAATGATAAATAAGATAACAAAGTGCATCATTCTAATAGAAATAGTTGTCTATAGATAAATAGAGAATAGTGACTAATACATAATTCTAGTTCCAAGCTAGAGAAAGAGCAGTGGCCAAGTCATCACGAAATTTGTCCATACTAGGAGCATTTGGTGCATCTGTAAAGACACCTGATCTAGCCACATATTTTACGTACCTTTGATTCTGGAACATAATTTGGATCACGGTCACACCGAGCGAAGTCCAAGTCTTCGCTGTCATGGTGTTGGCGTAGAATTTCGACCCGCCTTGCAACCAAACGGGTTCAACATTTCCACGGCGTCCTGGGAGGTTTGCTTTACTCTAGTGCAGGTCCAAAGCCTTGTCTAGGTGTGTGTAGGGCGTGCCAGTTGATTTGATCTACAATCAACAAGATAAACAAGTAAACCAGGTTAGAAAACAATGACCGATCGGCCAATAGGCCGATGTCGCATTGTCGTGGCCCAGCCGATAGGGCAAAGCTATATCGGCTTACTCGTGATAAAGCGAGATTAAAGTATGAATCTAATCTTATCGGCCTTCATTAACATACTGATGTCAATTAATGGCATCGGTCAATAAGGAATAATAAAAATAACTACACTAGCTAATACTCTAATGTGAATCTATATGAACTAATCAACCAATATAAACATACTGATCACAGATAAACCCTAAAGAGTAATCTATAACAAATACATTTATATTCATCAATCCATTCATGTGGATGGCAGACACACATAAAAACCTTAGGATAATCATATGTATCAGGTAAGACTGGCTAAAACCCCAGTGCTATCCTTAATTACAACCGAAAACAGGCTTCGAGTTAAATCTCAAAACAGGACTAAGGTCGATAGCAACTCAAAGTATGAATTGAGACTTAACACAAAGAAAACCATGTAAATACTGACCCTGACAAGGACAGAGGGAAAAACCTCACCCTCAACGCCTCTATGGCCGATGTCTCCTCATATTGTGCTAGGAATCGGCTTCAAAAAAACATGGAGTTGGCCCTCAACTCCACCTTTTTTCTAGAGCAGAGTTCGTGGAGTTAGACCTGTTTGGCATGGAAGTTTGGGAGCAGAGCTACAAAATGTGGAGCGGAGCAGTCCCAAACAGACCCTTAATTGATGATTTTACATTTGGACTAGGACAGAGGTAAGGTAGAAGATAAGATAGATTTTCACTATTGAATATATAAACCGCGTGAAAGTATCTTTTGTGACAAATTTAGCAATACCATTTCCACATGTGCATTCTAAAACGACGCTGTTTGTCTGTTTGGGAATAGAGGGATTATAAAAGTTGAAACAAACTCTGAAAGCAAAATGATTTTATTAATTTTCATTATTCCATGTGAATAATTCCTGATGAAATTATCCATGCCTCAAGGTCTACTCACATTCACAATGACTTATCCCTGAGGCCCTGGCTACGAAGAATCACGGTAATGCACACTGATACAAACAAATCGACGACGGCAAACGCGCAACACCAGCAATAGCATACGTATCGATCTAAAGAATGCACACGACTCAGATGGAGATGCTGTTGGGGATGCCCATGGCGGTGAGCCCTTGGCCCTTCTCTCCGGTGACGTCCGACGTGTTGGGGTACAGCAGCATGTACGGCATCTTCACCGGCCCGTTCCGGTTCTTGAGCGCCGGGTCGACGTTCATGGCCTTGATCCGGTTCTCTATGTCCACCAGCCGGCTGCCGAACCTCTTGAACGCGTCCAGCGCCTTGGCGTCCGACGTCCACTCCGGCGTGTCGCGCTGACCGAGGTAGACCTCGTCGGAGGAGTGTTTGGACAGGATCTCGATGAGCGAGATGCCGAGGATGCTCTGGAACTGGCTGGTGATCGTGTGGATGAACACCAGGTCCGCCTCGTCGCCGCCGCGTTCCAGCTTCGCGTACTCCTCGGTGCCCGGTTCTGGCATCGGCCGCCGGCTCACCGTCGGCCGGTTCGGGAGAAACCCCGCGTACGGGTACTGCCCGAAGTTTACCGCCGCGTGCAGCGCCGACGCGATCCACATGATGATGGTGCACGCCCTGGTGAGCTCCTGGACGGTGCCCATCTTGGGCCACCAGTCCTGGTCCTTGAGGTCGCCGTGGCCGACCTCGCGGACCTCCTTCCACCAAGCCTGCAGCTCCTCGTCGCCCCGGAGCATGCCGTCGTTGGGGTAGTAGATGGCCAGGTACTCGCCCACCCACCGCTCGATCGCCCACCAGATCACCAGCCCATCCACGGCGTACGGATAGTCCTTGATCAGCAGCCGGACGTTGTACGGGCTCGTCGCGTCCGGCACGGCCACACCTCTGCACACACAAAAGCAAAACCCGTCCTGGTCACGTCGTTGTTCTTGCCGTGTTCTGATCAGCCAGAGCTTCACAAGATGTCATATTTCTTTTGGTTTTACCTCTTGACAAGATCGACGGGGAGAGCCTGCTCGGTGAACTTCCAGTTCTTGTACACGACGGAGGACATCTCGAGCGCGTACTTGCCCGGGAAGACGGTCTTCTCGAAGATGCCGTCCGCGTTGATGAGCGTCTGCCGTGCCAGAGCGTTGATGTTCATCGTGTCGCGGTAGTGCGGGCTCAGCAGCTTGTGCACGGGGTGCACCACGCTGAGCTGCCGGTTCGTCGCGATCACGAACGGCTCGATCACCGCGTGCGTGTTCAGCCTGCAGCGACAACATGCAGACCATCATGAGCCTCTTTTTCCATACTCAACACGAAACGAAACAGAGGAGGCTGGCTCTGTACCAGTGGCTGATCAGCTGGTGCCAAGCAGAGTCGTTGACGGAGGCATAGGCCTTGGCGAGCTGCCAGATTTGGCTCTGGACGCCGGTGTCGGCCGGAGTGTACACCTTGCTGACGGCGCCGTGCTGCTGGCCATCGGGGTGGGGCAGGCTCAGCTCGATGGCCAGGGGCTTCAGGGTGCCATCGTCCTTCAGGAGCAGAAGGGTCCTACTCGCATATATGAAGTTGCCCGGCAACTTGTTGATCTTGTCCAGGAACGGCATGAAGTGATCGTGGTGATCTAGGATGAAAAGCCTGTTGCCCTTCAGTGCCTGCATAGCATGGTTACTTATTGGTCAATCTCCTGAGTGTATGCAGTTCTTGTACAGTCATATAAGAGTTATTTGCATTTCGAAGATATAGCATGTTTAGAGCTGAAATATTTCTCTTCGTATGTCAGTGATTCAGCATACATTTTGCACCGTGAGGCCTTCCATGTTGTGCTTGATGTGAGCTTCGGTGATCTTGCTGGTATGGTCACCGTACACATTTGGATCTAGTGTACTTTTTGCTGGGAAATCCTGTGATCAGTTGGAGAAAAAAATAGAGATTACTCACTCCATTATGTGAGCATAGATGCGCATACTTGCATGGTTGCATAGCCTACAACAATGAAGCTACTAACCATCAGACGTTTGATCATCACTGGGTTAACTCCTGCGAGCATTTCTCGTGCAAACTCCTCGTCAGTCCTCCAAGCAAATTTGTCCTCTGAAACATCATAAAAAATGAGTTATGATAATACCAAATAGGAACAGAATCAAATTAGCCAATAAGGTACGACCATATGGAGTTATGCTCATGCAGAAAGCTGATTACCTTTGATAACATGTGGTAAGGGTAACTTCAGAAGTTGATCGCCAGCAACTGGCAAAAGGCTCTTAATAAGATCAATAGGAATTCTCTTCTTGATCTCTGCTAGTGCTGAAGCATCGGTCACTTTCAGTCCACCTTCATAAAGTTCCATGATGTCTTCAAAGGAATCAAACTCCTTTGGTGTCGTATCGACATAGGTCCTTATTATTGGGAGAACACCCTCAATGATAGCCTTAAGAGAGTAGCCAAGGAAGTCTGACATCTTGAGGTGTCCAAAGCGTTCGTCGCGTGGGACATAGATGTTCAAGTCCAGCAGAGGAAGCCTGCTTTCTGTATTTGGGTCTGAGAAAAGATTGAGCAAGAAAAGAATTTTGGCCGGATTAAGAATTTGAGTGAGCCAGTTGCAAGGTGCCATAAATTCAAAAGGAAGAAAATGCAGGACATCTAACTCACCAGTCTCTGTCGGAGCCCGGCCAGTTCTGCCTCGACGGGGATATGGGCGTTCTTGGCTGCCACCGAGGACTGGTCGTACTAGTTCACTGCCTTTGTCTGGTTGGCCAAGGTCGTTATAGTAATCATAACGGTAGATACGGTCATGCTCCTTGTACTGTCCAATTTTACCATCCCCTCGGAGAATGTTGAGTTCTTCTTGCCGGTAAGGGATCAAAGGTGCAGGCATTTTGTTAGGCAGATACGTCTGCAAAACAACAAGAAAATAAGGCAACAGATAACCTTAATAAATAGAACGAGGAGTTTCAATCACTCCTCAAGAAGATAAGATGACAGATGACAACCAATCTAATAACAGGAGTACTAATTAATCAATGATAAAATGATGATTTATATCACTATTCGTGCTTTAAAACTGAAAGAAAATACTGGCTGTATCTCTGACCTCCATTTGATTGTCAGAGGAGCAGCTATTACTTGTTTTTTTCGTAAATAAAAGAAAAACATTAATTTTTTTTATTTCTATCAATTAGTTGTAGATCAAGAGATTATATATATGCCATGGATGATACATATCCATAAGCTTGACTAGACAGCACTCAGGTGAGTGGTGACCAATCTAAACTATATTGTTTTGTTTCTTTACTTGTAAGATCAGGTCGCTAATAGGGACAAGGGGTTGGTGGCTTGGTGCCAATGGGCATTCAGTTTGGTTTTGTCAAGGACAAGTAGCACAAGACTCATTCAATCATTTTGAAGACTCAAAACAAAAGTGGCCCAGTAAAAGGACTGTCATTTTCAAAATGGAACTCAGCAGGTGTATTTTTCTAGCGACGTGACATCTTGCATCATTTGGCAATAGGATCATTTTAATAATACAGACTAGCACCTATCATTCATGAGTTACGAGTAGTTATCAATGCCCTAACGTGGAAAAGACCATCAACTTGGATTTTTACAGTCGACTAACAAGAACTTATGTAGAGTACATATGGTGTTATTTTAGCTATATATTTTTTATTGTGGCAAGCCCTGAACCCCGAACATCATTATGGCAACCAGTTGACTAGACTCCAGCACCAAGCTCACAAACTTGTTAGTAACTCAACTTATCATCTGTTCTATCCAACTTACTTTTCCCTGTTGTATAGCATAGGGGAAGTCAAGTTAACTTGTATACTCCTAACCTCCTGACAGACTGGACAAGGATGCTATCTATATTAATCTATTGGTGTAGTAAAATTTAAGAAAAGATATGATGAAATTCCACGTCACAGTTCTTTCCAGGAGACAATGTGGATGCTATTGGGATCTAGGTACAGCTATCATGGTACCTAATCCAACGAACACCTTAAAAAAGAAAGTTGACCATGATCCAATATATAATCCATAAATATATGTTATGACTAAAAGAAAAGGCATAGGTTTGTTTAGCGTCCTTTTCAGGGATTTCAAAAGGCATTGTGATATCTAAATCCATGAGTTGGTGATAGCCGCCGCTATATATCTCCAGTAAGATGGCATATTTACATATTTTCATCATTTTGCTGTTGCAAATGCACAAGTAAGATGGCATATGTCCAAGACTCATACTGTTCCTGATGTTTCTATTAGTATCTGCAGCCAACACATCATATTGTCTGCAGAAAGTGATAATCAATTATTATACTATCGTCTACAGTAATGGATTTTTCCAAGTGACGTGTCCAAGATTATCTGGCATGGACCATTCGATCAGAAACCCACATTCAGTGCAATTATGAAAACTTTGCCTTGAATTATTCTATCATCCATAGAGGGGACAGTTCATGCATGGTCGGCTAAAAGAACCCCCGCCTGAAGGAAAAATTCCTTACCGCAATCAAGCTACTGAATTGTCCATAGTTCATTATTGCAAACTTTGGTACATACAATTCTGTTCTCGTATTGATTGGACCACTACAATTTGCATGTTGATTTCCACGTTCCTAATAGCAAGGGAGCTCAAGGCTGATATAGTTAATGTTAGGGGTTTAAGTGCAGATATATAGGCTCCTAAGCAAGTTCTCATCTTTATTTAGCTTAAGGTGTACTGCTAATTAGCAAGAATTAACCTTGGCCTTTAAACAACACTGCAGAGGAGCAGTGGCATTGTCAATGTACTGCCTCGTGTGAGGCAATCACCATAGATGCGTTGTTCATCCGAAAATGAAATGGAGCAGTACTAGGTACTAGAAAATGTCACAGAAAATGAAAATGAATCTAGATATGCTCTTGTCCAGATTCGTAATACTAAAATATATCACATACCAAAATAGGTCAACTTATTTTGGACAGAGTGAGTGAGTACTAGGCTAGGCTACTACAGGAGTACTAGCTAAGATGAGAGTTGACCAAACAGGGGAGGGGCTAGGAGTGGACTCACATCGTTGGCGAAGAAGACGCGGTCGGAGTGGTAGTTGCCGGTGGGGTAGATCCACGAGTTGGCGACGAAGACGACGGTGCCCTTGCCGGGGACGCCGTCGAGGGTGAGCGTCTTGAGGAAGAACTCGGATCGGTTGGAGTTGGTGACGACGACGGCGCCGGGGATCCCCTGCGACTCGTCCCACTCGAACGCCACCCGGAACACCGACTCCCCCGCCGCCGTCGACTTCATCGTCACCACCAGCTCCTCCAGGTGCGCCGGCTTCCCCAACTTCCCCCTCCCTCCATTGCCTGTCCATCCACGAAAATTAGACAAAAAAAAATGGAAAGAGAGAGAGAGAAAAACAGATCGATCGATGAAAGTGGGGGACAAATCGACAGGACGATCAATCGAATTGGATGTCCCTTTCTTGATTTGATTTGGTCACATTTATGATCTTAGAAAGTAGGACAAGTACAGCTGATTGTAGATTGTTGACTAAGCTTGGGGTAAGGGACGTGTGTTGACGTTGACCGTCAATGCCGCCTCCTCCCATCGCTCCACTGTTCCCTTTCTTTCTTCTCTACTGGAGTAGTACTAGCATTGAATGCGTGACAACATCCAAACCGCACACGACGTAAGTTCACATTTTGCAAAAAAATTTCGAACAAATTTGTATACGCTTTTTTCCGAGGAAAAGCTTGCAAACTTCACGCTTGCAGACTCCCAAAACCGGTTTGTAATTAAGCTCAACAGTGTAGGGATTAGCGAGAGCAATTAAACGGAAACCCAGCCAGAGAAAACGCGGCTGTTTCTCCTGTTGAGGAAACGAATCAATCAAAAGCATTGGAGCGGAAATAAAAAAAAAACGAAACGAAACGCACGCAAGCACGAGGAGCGTTTTGGCCGGCGAGCGGCGGCGGCGCGATCGAGGAGGGGCGGTAGTGGTGGCGGCGCTTACTTGGGTCGCGGGCGGTGGCGCTGACGAGGCGGAAGGCGATGCCCTCCTTGTGGCCGAGGATGTTGTGAACGCCGTCGAGGAGGGAGGCGTGGAAGTCGCCGAGGCCGAGCACGTCCTTCTTCACCAACACCGCCGTGCCCCGGATCCTCCCTTCCTTCCACGCCTCCTTGTTCCTCCCCGTCAACCTGTCCAAGAACCCCTGCACCTGCATCCTCGCAAATCACAAGTCACAATCCCCTCCTCCTCTCTCTCACACACTACTACTCTGCTAAAGCCGGAAAGCCAAGCGGAACCCGGAGCAAGAGTGAGACGGACAGATGGAGAGAGAGGCGAAGCAGCGGGGGAATTTTATAGCGACACGGCCACCGCGACCAGCCGCGGCGGTGTCCGCGCGTCGCCGTCGCAAGTCGCCAAAGGCGGAGGAGTTCGTAACAGTAGTTCTGTAAACGTTGCGTTTTTTTATCAGTCCGCAAGGATGCAAGCAAACCCACACACGAATTTATTTATAATATAAATGATGCAAGCAAAATAATTTGAGATGTATTTTTTTATATAGTATAATAATAAAGAATGCGTGATTTCAACTTCAAGATCTCATGTTTATTCTTTAACATGTTTATAATTTATTTTTAAAAACATGTTAAAAAAATGTTTGAAGGGACATCTCTCTCTAAATCTTATTTTTAATTTATTTATAATTTAAATGGACGATAATTCGTCAAGTTATCTATTTATTTATATTTTAAATGGTTTCTCCGCGGGAGGCTAGCAGGCGGGCGGGCTGTGGCACATGGGCGTTGTACCGGTCGCCGCCATCAGCCGCGCTTGGTGCCGACGACAGCCGGTTTGACTGTCCAAATGGTGGAACCAAACCATGGAATGATCAAAACTAGGAAATGCTCAGGGTGTTTCGCCGCACACCAGCATGACACCCGCGTGCCGTGTGTGCGTGAGATGGATAAGGATAAATGCATTGCAAAGTTCAAAGAGAATTTGAACCCGGAAAGGAATTTGGGTACTATCCACAATGTTGATTTTTGCTGGGTTCGTATAACGTCAGTGTCCCATCAGACAGTTCATTCTTACTACTACATACTCTTTCTATCGCAAAAAACCAATCTGGATGAAGATATGATACAATCTAGCATAACGAATTTGGACAATCTTATATCCAAATTCATTGTTTTAGGTGATATCAAATTCTCATCTAGGTTGGTTTTTTTAAGGACAAAGAGAGTATCTATATTGCATCAAACTTAGCTTTACCGTATTAGGCTATTGCAAGGCTTGTGGACACAGTACTTTGGCTTCTTGCGAGTTTTGAATATTTTAGGAACTTCTATAAAATCCCTGCTCCTTCTAAAGCCTTCAACTCCATGGAAAAGTGAGGATTCTTTGAAACGTAGGATTGTCAAAAAAAAAATAGAAAAACATAGAAATAGAATGTTATGTTCATTTGATTCCTATGAGATTTGGAAACACATAAAAGCTTAAAACTACCGTTTGATAGTCACACAAGAAAAACGTAAAAATTAAAGACACGGGAAGAAGAAAACATGAGATAAGACCTCATGCTAATTTTTCTTTAAAATTCCTCTACAATAGTCCATTTCACATGAATTTCAAAGGAATTGGTAGAACTTAATCATTTGTTTCAAAGGGTCTTATAGGATTATTTTTCATAGGATATAAATCCTTTAGAATTTATATGTTTTCCTTTGTTTCAAAAGGGCTAAAACTCAATACTGTATAATCAAACATGCTTACCTTTTTCTTACTCAATACTATAGACTGCATGCATAAATTATACTCAATACTATTTATATACATGTTTATGAGTCTATTGTTTAGTTGTTTACCATATCTACTGGAGTACTAACAAAGAATTGGTACAAACTCATTAGGCAAAATTTGCTACAGAACATCTAAGGTTTGCATGCTTTGCTGAAAAACACCGCAAGAACGCGTTTCTACTTAAAGGCACTGAAAAAAGTGGTAATTAGTTACTGGACACTCACGACATTATTTTATTATATCCCGAGGAAATGAAGAGATAAACAGCTGCGAACAAAATCTACCCCTTTCTCCACCACCACACACCTCGCTCTCCCAACCATTGCTTCGTCTTCTCGATTGCTCGCTGGAGCACCTGCTTGCTCCCATGCCTATGCCAAAAGGGAAGGCCGATCCAAGCCCTACTACGTCGCCGGAGCAAGGAGGAGACAATCGGCGCCACCCTAATCCCGGAGCCACATGGAATCGGAGCGAGGAGGAAACGTCCCTGCGCTCACCGTCGCCGTCAGCACGACAAGGTCGCCACTGCTGTTGGATTTGCTCACATCGTACCAAGACACTTCTGAACTGTCTCTCAAAGACATCGTCGTCATCGCCGGATCTGCTTTCACCGCCCTAGATCCGCAGTTGACGTGACCGCTGCTGTTGCTCGCTCTGTCACCGCCCGCCGCTCCCGCTGCTGCTCGCACCACCGCCAACACTATTTTTTCCACCATCGATGTAGCCGCCGCCGCTGTTCCTCCTTCGCTGACAGGTGGCCAAGCACCCGGTCTATCTCCTCTCATGAGAAAGAAGACAACAACAGGAGAAAGAAGAGAAACAGAGAAAGAGAGATGTGAGACTGGCGAGTGGATCCATGGGCAAACCTGTCTAAAACAAATGTTTCTCTCTCCATTTCCTTTAGATATAATAAAATAATATCGTAGGTTTCCAACAACTAACTATTATTTGTTTGGTGTCCTCCAGTAAAAACACGTTTTTGCGGTATCCTTCAACAAAAGAAATAAACTTTGGATGTCCTGTAACAAATTTTGTCAGCTTATTAGCATGCATCACCTTACCTTTTTCTTTTAAAAAAAATTGATTACACGTGCGTTTAATTAGAAGGAATCGCGAGACGACAACACCACCTCGTGAACGAGCCACAGCTATCCGTCATCATTGTTAACACGCCATTGTGTTTTGGACGCGAGCGAGATCGGATCGAGATCGACTGGTCGTTCCGGGCCTAATTAAGCTACGTGCATGACAAGCCAAGCTCATGGCCGTGGACTCGATCGGGGTCGCGGACCCGACCGATCGCGACTAGGCCGGGGAGGATTACGTAGGCGTTACACGAACCCAGGGGCGCGCGTCTTGATTCTTGACCGGCGGGGTATACAAGTGACCGCGCTTCTCTCACGCGCACAAAATGGTGCACGTCAGGTGTGGCTACGTGCCGAGGGTGTGGACCCCACAAAGGGTTCGACGAATTCACAAATATATACTGCCCTTTTTTATGGGGAAATTTGCCTTAGAAATTTCGGCCAATGTATGCGCTTAAGTTTTGCTCACTTTATAAACATTTGGACTTCGCTTTGATTTTGATTTATTACGTAGTACTCATTTTGCCGTTTGACCTTTAGTACGTTGTTCGTTTTGAAAAAAAGGTTTATTTTACCCTTAAGTACGGAAGAATTATAAAAATTTATGGAAATCATTGTTGTTGTGTATAAATTTGTTGTATATGACTATTTATATTCATGAGTTTATTGTGCGGAAAATTATTTACACCAATTATTGTTGTTAGATAATAAAAAGGTTTAATATTTAATTTTTTGTTAAAAAGAGTATATACGATATATTTTTTTATGCTACATACAATATGTTGTCAAAATAGTTTGTCAGCTCTTGTTGTGGCTGCAAGCGGTTGAAGAAATGTAAGTTGGATTCCTGTAGCAGCTGGCCATGGCTTTCGAATAGGTCCTAAGGCTGTGTTTGAACCTAAATTTCGAAACTTTTATTCTGACAGGAATAACGAGATGACTTATTAGCATATAACTAATTAAGTATTAGATATAAAAAACTTAAAACAAATTAATATAATTTTTTAAAACAATTTTTTTATAAAAAAATTATTGCAAAAAATAAACCTTTTAGCAGTTCAAGAAATATGTTCACAGAAAATAAGAAAGTAGAAGATGAGAAGAGAGAATATCAAACACACCATAAGACTACATCATAAGACTAACGATTATGTTTAACATCTTAAAATATGCCACATATTTTTGAATATATATTAACTTTTCTGCGTGCAATACTTCCTCATACAACAATGTACTTATGATTATTATAGTACAAAACAAATAGATTTCGCAAATTTATAGTACATTCTATCCATTAATTTCCAAGGTTAAATCAACCGACTTTTTTACAACTAATAAACTATGAACTAACGGTCAATTGATTACCGCTCGATTTTCCTTTTCTTTTACCAGTTTACATTGAAGACGACTGCACACACATATTCTCTTTACACAGGTTCAAGTGCTCGCCTGCTCAAGAGTTATATAGAAGACGCACGCACATATTTATTATCGCTCATCATATGTTTTTAAACTTTTTATAAGTGTTTCTGTTAGCACAAGCTCAAGTGTGCTCGCTTTGCTTCAGAGACGAATGATTCGTATATAGCTCGTATATCAATGAGAGGTATGGTTGGTGCGGTACGTACGCTCTAAGATATAATTTTTAGGAAATCTAAAAATTTCAGTATCTAAAATTATCATATTTTTACATTAGAAAATACAGTATCTTTCAAGGATGATAAAATTATTTATTTTTTAAAAAAGCACGTGTCATCTCTTTTCTGCTCGTCTCTGAATTTGGACTTAATCACCTTTGGGGATCATGTGACCCTCTGGCCTTATTTTACTTAATTAGTTGACGTACTGCAGTTTATTCATCCAAATCGCAGCCCGTACCTTATTGGATGGTCTATTTGTACTTTAAAACGATATATATACGCAGCCTAAGTTGAGATTAGGACAGTGGACACACCTAAACAAGATATACATGGGGTTTGGAAAGAAAATTGAGGACGAAAGGAGCTAGCTTAGCTGCACTTTATTTTTACTTTATTTTGTCTAATCATGCAATCATGCTTATGTCTATCATGCAGATGGTATGGTATGTACACTCACTCCTAGCTACCGCACGCACGCTAACACGTGAAACACTACTTAATCCACTGCCCGCGCTAAATTATGTTCCTCGAAAAGATAGACAGCTCGGCCGGATAGGATATAAAATTTCACTATGATGCGCATGGATTAAGTACCATTTAATAGTACGAGCCTTAGAAGATGACCTTCGAGTAAGAGAAAGCGGTAGCCTTTTGTCCGTTTCTTAGTAGGTGCGAAAAGATCAGCCTCTTCGAGGTATGATAAATCTTTTTTCAAGACGAGGAGTATATGTACATACACCATTACGTACACTTTATTCACACATTCATAAGTAATCTTTTTTTGCAAACACTCAAAAGACAGAAATTAACGGTAACCCTTTAGCCCTACTATTGTTATATTGAAAACATATTTATTTATGTAATAATATTTATGGTCTATATCAGGATTTAAGCTTTAGTGATGGAGTCATGCACTTATTATATAACTCCGATACTAAATATGGTATAGTTTTAGTATTTTTGGATTAAAGTACTTTATAATGGTCTTTGTTGTTAATAAAAATCAATCTAAACTGATCATCCTCTATAATTCAGTGAATTATGTCTTATACTACCACTTAACTACCGGTTGTAGAATACTTTTTTTTATTAATGGCAGAACCCATAAAAAAGAAAATATATCCTGTGCACACAAGTTTTTTTTGTGTACACACTATACACACATACTAACAAATCATAATTTTTTTTAAAAAAATGTATATTTATTTTCAATAGTATTACACTTAAGTGTAAAATTTTAACCTCAAATTAGTTATATTTTAGTCGTAACAAAAAAATATTTTTTGACACTTTTGAGAGTATATATAAATTTGTCGGAATTTTATTTTTTTCCATATATAATTAATTTGAAGATGTGACTTTACACATAAATATAATACTACTAAAAATTTATTATGTATATTTTTTTAGATTTTTGGTGATACTTTTTAGTTGGTATAGATGATGTTTACATGAAAAAATTTATGTGCATATAATACATTTTTCTATAAAAATACTCTATTTAAACCAAAGTTAATAGTCATTAGCAGGGTTTCCCAAACCGCCGGGTCCGATGTTACCGCGCCCCGGCGGTAAGCACGGTTACCGCGCGGTAACCACGGTAACTGTGGCAAACCGTATAAAATTTATCAAAATTTCAAATTATTTTTTAAATTTATTTGAATTTAAGACGGTTACCATGGTTTTTTTTTACCATATTCCGCGGTAAACGCGATAACCGGGTTACCGATGGTTTTGGAAACCTGGTCATCAGTGATATAGATGCGTTATTTTATTTGTTTCAATCTTATATGGAATAAGCTGAGCGCGATTTCTCTAGAAGGTGTGTGATCGACAGCAAAACCATGAAACTGTCGATGATTCCTCTTTGTTCCACCGTGCAACACACCACCGGACCGCAGCAAATTGCAAGTTGCAACTGCAGCAACCTTAATCAACTCAATAGAAAAAAGCGTGCGCATGTTATCCTAGCGTAGTACTAACCTTAAACAAGGCTCCGTTTGAATGTACCGTGGCTTTGGGCTTCTTTTTTATTATTAATTGGCATATTTCTTAAACTTCTAAATGATACATTTCAGATAAAAAAAATTCTATAATGTTTATATTAAAAATTATATAAATATATTTTTTAATAGTATAATAATTAAAATTTAATTAATTATACGTTAATGACTCATTCGAACGGTCCCTGTTAACATCCGTGCATGACGTGCATAGTCATGTCTGCTGCACCCTAAAATGCACAGGTAGAAGCACATCAAGTTACGTACAACGGCAGATGATTGGTTGGCATTACATCTCAGACCGGGCAAATTGGCAAATTGACAACACGTTGTGAACGTGGGAGGGAGAACATCTGGCAGAGTAAGCTCAGAACTCGGAAGTTTCAGTCTTTCAGAACGTGAACCGCGCGTGAGGGAGTGAGGGACAGTCGGATGGAGTCCCACCACCACAAAGGCAGCGCTGCAGCTAAACTAGGAGTGTGTTTGGTTAGATGAATGAGGCTAGATGAAAGATGATCGTTCGATTTTTTTGTTGTGTTTGGTTGGAGGATAGGATAGATAAATGATCTAGGAAAGAAAATATTCTCTTAATATGTGTTTGGTTGAAGGATAGGATAGATAAGATGATCTAGAAAAGAAAATATTCAATGTTGGACGAGTAGATTTGATCGATTTGACCGGATAAAGTCATCCATGTTTTGGTTTGGTTTAGATGATTTAGCTTATTTTGATTGGCTGTGGTTGGTTTAATCTTTTGTTAGCAAGCTCTAAATGATTTTTTCTGCTAAATCATTTATCTAATTTGTGATCCGATTACACAATTATATTTACTACAATTAAATCTTTAAAACAAGATATTGGATGGTTATATTTTGATAAAAAAATATGTATGACAAATGAGCCCCATTAAATTTTGGCTTATCCCATCCATGCTATATTCCTCCAACCAAACAAAAAATTGAATTATGCTATCCATACAAACCAAATCAAAAATTGAATCTTCATATCCAACAAAACATGAATGGTCATATCCCATTCATACATAATCGTGAACCAAACGTACCTAAGGCTGTGTTCAGATGTGAGAGTTGGGAACTAATCCCTCCATCATGCAAAACGAAACAACTTATTCGCACATGATTAATTAAGTAAAAATAAATTAATATAATTTTTTAAAATAACATTTGTATAAAAAAATTTTAGCAGAAAACACACCGTTAGGCTCTGTTCGTTGGGGTGAGTTCCCAACTCACCTCACTCGTTTTCCGCGCGCACACTTTTCAAACTGCTAAACGGTGTGTTTTTTGCAAAAAGTTTTTATATGAAAGTTGTTTTAAAAAATCATATTAATTCATTTTTCAAAAAAAATTAATAAATACTTAATTAATCATGTGCTAATAAGTCGTTTCGTTTTTCGTGCGAAGAAAATTTTTTTCTAACTCATACAAGCAAACACACTTTTAATAATTTAAAAAATCATGCGCGTGAAAAAAAGAAGAGTATAGAATGATGGAGAAAGAATATAGCATAAAGCTGATGAGAAGAATCTGGGACTTGCAAAGTTGTGTGAAGCTACCGGGCGACCGTGGGACGGAGCTGGGACAGTCAGTACACGATCTGCCTTTCCAGCGGGCACTTCAGATCTAGTCGCTGTGCCTAGTACTGCTTGTCACCAACCTGCAAACCAAAACTTTTTGCTCACAAAAATGTGGTTGATTAGACCCCTTTGCTGTTCAATAAGATGAGAGTGCATGCTGCTTTCTTTGGCATCGACAAAGGAACGAAGTCTCTTCTTGACATGAAAACACCCAGGGCATCTTTTGAAACGCGGGATTAAAAAAAGAAAGAATATAAAAAGCAAAATATAAGTATAAAATATAGTAATGATTTTGTAGAAAAAACACATAGATCCGAAGAAAGAGATAGACTCAAATTTTTTTTTAAAAAGGTTAAAGCTTTTGCTAACCTTGCGGCAGAATCTCTATAAAATTATCGTTTGAAATGAAAGGCTACGATTCAATTCTTTATTTTAAAAACTTTTATAGATTTTCTTTTTCTATGGGATTGAAATTTTACGATTCTTCTATGTTTTTTTTCTACATATTAAAGAGGACATGGTAGGTTAGAATGGAATAATTCACTGAATGTGACAAGGAATAATTCATGGAATTTTTTCCATTGCTAATTAAGTAGTAGCTACAACTACATAATCCTATAGTGGGCAGGTCCACGGTTGCTATCGTGGTGTGTGAGCTTTGCAGACAAAACGGATCGATGAGAGCAGAGTGACGCCCAAAGAAATAAATGGAAGGATATAATGGGTTTGTTTAAGAAGCTTAGCAACTATAGCCTTTTTTTTTTCTCAGAATCAAAAGTTTTCTCAAACAAAATTGTTACCAAAATTCCCCAAACAGTATTGTCACCAAAATTCTGACAATCTATCGTTGTAAAATCAAAAAATAAACTAGAAAACAAAAGCTGAGTCTAGCAATTTTTTTTAAGATTCTCAGAAACTGACTAACAACCAAACACCCAAACAGAGTCAATGATTGCTTGATGCTAATAATTGTGATGTTAACAGTCACATACACATGTCATGTTTCCTTTTTGACATAAACTATGGTTTGCTCCTTTTAGTTCTCACGTGCTTACTGCGAGTATAAACTGACGTAAACGGGATTAAAAATTACCACACCAGTTTTGTTTTTAGGTGAAGGATGGAGGAGAGGATTGAGAAAAAAAATGGCTACAAGTCAGCTGTAAAACAGAGTGTACAGTATGTGTAACTGTGTGTATATAAGAGAGGTGGATTATGTATTAATGAATCAGTGACGAATCTAAAATGAAAATTAAAGGTGTGCTCATATACATGTAAATTATTTTAACGGCCAAATAAATATACATATGCCTATCATTTTTCTAACTCAATTAATTAATACATAAATAAAACAAAGAAAATATGCATTGTCTAACCAAATTATGATTCAAAACTGTTGGTGCGGCTCATGGCTATGTCAATAGTTTAGCTGTATAACCAAATTCTTAAATTATCAGTGACTTTATATTTTTGGAACATAAAAAACAACCAAAATTTATATACTGGTTTTCTCGGCGTTGACTAATTGGCACATCAGGTAAAATCTCAGAATCTGCTCACCAATTATATGATAGGAGTAACGAGCAATCTGGACAATTAATGTTAACAGCCTTTTAAGTTTTCACCATTCTTATTGGCTCTCAGTACTGCGTTGCAGGCTTGCAGCTTGCAGTGGTTGATAGGTTCGGCAGCCAGTGCTGGGGCTTGAGCGCCCCAGCGATGAACAGGCCTTGCTAATGATTTAGTATATATTTATATATAATCAGTGTATAAAATATTAAATTGGTTATCGGGAGGAGTCGGTAGTTGGGCACTGGATCCTTCGGACCCGGAGAACGTATGACATATGTTAAATTTTAAAACTAGTAGTTGACTCTTAGTGAATCTATGCTTATCAATAATTCGGTACTAGCCCTCTAAGCTATCTTAAACTTTGTCAAGGCTTTACCAAGAGAGCAATTTATGCGTCACCACTTAAAAACATGAACACTTTTAGCATTGGCTATCGCTACGGTAAACTATAAAAAACTATTTTGCATACACCCTTTTTATTTCTACAAGTGGGTTAAAATAAGACTCCTATGTAAAAAAAAACTTATGAATTTATCTAGTAAAAGTTCAGCTGTGAAAATATTTTTATTTTCACATACACATGAACCCTGCACCCCTCTCTTGATTAATTTCCCGGCCCTCGCATCCCTTCTTCCCCTCTCTTTTCTCTTTGATTTTTTATATTTTGGCTCTTTTTCAAAACTTATTTTACAAATAGACTCTAAACAAACTTATTTTAGGAATATACCCTTTTCTTGGTGGCAGTGACTTTGGCGCTGAGGTCTAACATCGTTAGCGCCGATATGCTTGCTGAAAGAGCCTATACTCCTACTGAGTTTGGTTAATTGATGACAAATGATTAACGGACTAATACGCTTATGGAGTGTATAATCAAGGGATTAGTCCGATGAAGATGAGAATGAAGAAGATGTAATACATTGTGGTTTCATTGTGATGCAAAGCTACAATTGACGGAAGATGACAAGATGCGGTGAAAGATTGGCAAGACTTGGCTACGCGATGGTCCATGCATGGAAGAAGGGCAAGTGGAGGCTTGGCGTCGAAGGACCCGACGTAATGGTGAAGGAGCAAGTGCTTGGCCGAATACCGATGAACTGATCGAGGCCATAGGATATCACATGTTGCTGAAGATCAACCCTTGGTGAAGAAAAAGAACAAGATGAAATGTTGAAAATCAAGAGCATGTGATTCATTGATGAACATCAAGCCAAATTCCATATTAGCATTGATCAAGTCAAAGAAAAAAGATAGCGTAAATGTAATCGTATTGGTATAACTTTTTTATTTGCTTTTGAGTTGGTAGAAAAGCCGTACTATTAAGTAGGATGTTGTCTTGATGTCTAGGGATGAGTTTGGTGTTCAAAATCTTTGTTGAAGTGGTTATCTCTCTTGGAATTGTGTACTAGAGTTTTTTGGAGTTTTCTAAAATAGAGTTCGGATTTTTTCGTAGTGTATTTGCCTTCGAAAAACGGTACTGGTGTTTTTCGAAATTTTTCGAAGGTGCTTCGGAATTTTCCGAACCGTGATGAACTGGTTGATTTCAATATTGGTGTTTTTTGGATTTTTCCAAAATATTTTTAGAAATTTTCGAAATGCTATTTTTTCCAATTTTCTGAGGTGCTCATGTTGGAATTTGGCACTGTTCATAAAATTCTGAAAGTACTATAGCAAACTCCAAAAGAAAACTCCGAAGTTACTTTAGCAAGTTCTGAAAGCTGTTTTCTCTCTGATGATTTTCGGATATTTTCGAAAACACTTTGGAAATTTTCGAAAAATAGAATCTTTGCCCTCAATGGGCAGATCTGAGGGTGTGACTATAAATAACCCCCTCCACCCACAAGTTAGGGTTGCTGGCTCCATTCCTAATTTTTTGCTCTTTGCTTGCTTTGATTTAAGATTCATTTTGAGTTTTTCCTTCTTACTTCTGTCTCTCTCCATCGATCTACAAGCTTGGATTTTTTTTTGTGTGAGAGTGATTGATTTGAGTTTGTTTGAGTGCTTGGTGTTTACTTCGTGAAGATTTGTTGAGCACTTTATTCATCCCCAAGAAATCTTTGTTGCATTTTTTACTCTTGGTGGTTGAGGACACTTATACGGCTAGGAGTCAACCTCGAGACACCGATTCGTTTGTGGTGTACCGAGAGAGTTTGTGAAGGTTGAATCTCATCTTCGAAAGATAAAAGATACCCTTAGTGGAAGGAGGAGTGCATTTGTGCAACCTCACGAGGATAGGGTTGAAAAAGACTCAGCTCATTGTGAGCTTCTCAACGGGGAGTAGAATCCCCTCAAGGATTTGAACTTCGGGAACACATCGTTTTACAAGAATCCTGGTGATATCTCTCTCATTCATCTAGATTTGTTATTTGGAGCCGCTAGTAGCTTAGTTGATGTTTGTGCAATCTTTTTCTTACGTGTGCCACTATCCCTTTTTGCTTGGCTTGCAACTTTGCTTGTAAATCTGCGATTTTCAGGAATATTCGAAAATTTTTAGAAATATCCAAAAATATTCGAAAATATCCAAAAATATTCAGAAATTTCTGAAAAGTCTAGCTTTCGCCTTTTCGTAAAAGTTTTAAACATTTATTCACCCCCTCTAGGCGACATCAAGATCCTTTCACTTGCCCTCCTCCCAGCAACCGAGATGTAGAGGGGTCGACGTCAAAGAAACTAACGCCGATGACCTAAATAAATTTTATGAAAAGGTTCAAAATGTAAATATTTTTCTTATAAATAGGTCCTTGACGCAAAAGAGGCTAGTGCCAAAGTCCTATCCTCCCTAAGTCTTATGGATTCAAATAGATCCTTTTCTTACTGGTTCAAAGACACCTCTCTAAGTCGTCCCTAAGTTTTTGGCCCTCTCGTCTCCTCCTCCCTCTCTCTTCCCCTGCTCGAATTTGTTTTCAACCTTGCAACCAGTGATGGGAGCAGCCATCGGTGCATCAGTGGGAGGGAGCTAGAAGGCTTCGTCCGGGCTCACGATGGGCAAATCCGTCGATGGTGGCTATGGCAAGGACGGACCCGTCACCTCCAACCACTGGAGCGGCGGATCCTCCCTTGGGGAGGAGTGGCGATGGGAGACAAGGCAAGGGCCCGCCTGGTGGAAAGCCGCAGAGGAGATGGATTCATCGACAGTGGAGAAGGAGGAACTGAGGCGGCAACAACGACCGCTTCTAGATCGATCTGGTCTATTGGCTCCACGACAACCTCGCCCGTGATCAGGGCTGCAACAACGACCTCGACCTGTCGGCCGCTAGCTGCGACGGTGGCAAGTTGCGACGGCGGCGGACTGGGGTGGCTAGGGTTTTTAGATTTCTTTTTTTTTTTTTGCAAAAAATCTTTGTAGTTGCACGTCTTAGCACCTCCCCCATGAAAATTGGTTTCGTGTGCGGTTGTGACACCCACAAATGAAAATTGCGATTTTTCACATACACCTGGAGCTAGTCGGTTGCTCCATCCGCCTGCGAAAAATACTTTTGGCTGTCTAGAAAAGGCTTCTTGGTAGTAGTGGTAGAAAAGGATTATCGACAATAGATTTGAGTATTGCTGCTACAGTACCTTTTTTATGTGCTAATGCATGGAAATGCAGTAGTACAAGACTTAAACGCTGCAGTTTTTGATAAAAGGGTTGTTCATATTGATGACATTTTAAACCATCCTATTATTTGATAAAATTGACAAATATATGGTTGTATTTAGTTTGTTGTTAAACATTGATAATGCATTAAAAATTTTGGCAACAACACATTAATTTTATTCTAACAAAATTTGACAATGTTGCCAACTTACCAAAATTTTTGTATTGTCAAATTTTGGAAATGTTGATTTTGACAGTAATCTTAACAGCCCAAAAAAAGTTATATAAAAAGCTTTTGAAAGATTCAAATATTTTTAAAAAATCTATAATAGTTAACATTAATTAATGATGCGATAATTGTGTGTGTTCTCCGGCAACCAAAATGACAACTCACCTCACAATCTTCAGGGGCATTTGGCTCTTTTAAGGATAGCATGACAATTGAATGTCAATTTATTGAGAAAGAGCGATGACACAATTCAATAAGATTTTTTTATGTGTCCCTATAATTTTGTTAACACCTCATCATTCCTAAAAATGCTTGATTCTGTGTACGACTATGCATTTTGCTTGATTATGGGGAGTAAATTGCATGTGAAGTACATAAAAATATCAGGTGTGTACAATTTAGTACGTAAACTGATAAAAATGCTTATTATGATGTATGAACTTGTTTAGTGCGTGTGAATCAAGTCTAAAATGATATATTATGACTAACTATGCTGAGTTAAAGTCTAATTAGGATGTCATGCACACATATAAGGGCATGAGACATGTTGTATAAATATGCAAATAGCCTTTATATATACTTTATGCTTATTTTGTTCTTCCATTTTTTTATTCATTGCATACTCCCTTTATACTTTATGTTTTTTTATTCGTATAATAAACATTACGTATTTCATATTTGATCAAGCATATGCATATGTAGGTAAGAAACATCATATCATGTTGACATAGGAGTCTACGTAACATTCCAATTAGCGTTCAACTTAGTGATGTTAGTAATGACTTTTTTTTTCTTTATTTGCATGCATCAAACAAGTTTATATACGAAAACGAGTAATTTACAAGTTATTACTATACTAAATTACACCCATCTGTGTACCATCAGTGTAATTATCTACGGGTGACCGCTTACTGACAGTGTAAAAGTCCGTGTTACCCTTGGAACTGAATTACCCGAAACATGTGGAGTGGATTGAGCTAAGATGCTAGAGGCAAGGTTACAAATATCTACGATAACCGCTGAGGGATGTAGACACTGTTCCATACGTGGAATTGCTTAATAAACTGGTCGAAGTTCAAAAATATTTAGAGTAAACTTTAAAATTTTAGCAAAATTAATTCGAAACTGATCGTTTTTTTTATCGATGACTGCTTGGTTAAGCTATGGATGAAACCACTAGGCAGCGTTTTCGATGGAAACAAATAAGCTGGTGGGCATGCAGTCTAACCTTTTATCGTTACTTACCTAAAGGGAGGCAAGATCATGTGCGCTTCCACTTGAGGTTGGGAGTTTATTTCTCCGCACGAAACGGAGCGACTCATTAGCACATGATTAATTAAATATTTGCTAAATTTGTTTTCAAAAATGAAACAATATGATTTTTTAAAGCAACTTTCGTATAGAAACTTTTTACAAAAAAACACACCATTTAGCAGTTTGAAAAGCGTGCGCACGGATAATGAGAGGGTTGAGTTGGGAAAGCAAAGAAACGAACCCAGCCTTAGGTTTGTTTGGATCCAGAGACTTTTTTTAAGTCCATGTCACATCGGATGTTTGAGTACTAATTAAGAGTATTAAACATAGACCAATAATAAAACTAATTGTATAAATGAGTGCTATTTCACGAGACAAATTTTTTAAGCCTAATTAATTCATAATTAGCACATGTTTACTGTAGCATCACATCGGCTAATCATGGATTAATTAGGCTCATTAGATTCGTCTCGCAAAAAAGTCTAAGATTATGAATGAGTTTTATTTTTAGTCTACGTTTAATACTTTTAATTAGTGTACAAACATCCGATGTGACAGGGACTTAAAAAAGTCCTTGAAAACAAACAGGTCTTAGTTATTTTTCCATAAAGATTCGCGATTCACTCAATGACTGTAAGATTCCCTGACATAGATCTCCCGATCGGGGGCAAATTGAGGTTAGCCCATATCATCATGTTTAGAGGATCTCAAGTTCTCAACTGCTTCATGATTCTGGAACAGAGTTTATACCCAATGCTGTCCCTGTTCCTCAGAGTCCGAAACAGAGTGACCTATACGCGAAACAGAGTTTGCACCAACTGATCTTCATGATTGGTAAAATGGGAGGAAACGGACCAATCCAAATTTCTGTACACGTGCTTGGATGGAAAAATCCATTATCTAAAAAAACTATCGAGGAAGAACTCGGTTAGTTCTCAAAAAAAAAAGAAAAAAAAAGGAAAAATTCGGTTCGGCACCTAGTCCAAGGCACCTTTCTCCCGATGGCTTGACCTGGACCGTGCCTGTGCAGTGCTGGCTCATCACGAAGAGGATCGAGAGAGAGATTGGCGCCGCGCAATTAGAATCAGTTCCAAAATGTTGAGTGTGTTAAGTATGGCGTCGGCCGTCAATGGCGTGCCTCCTCACCCCGGTAAGGGCTCATTTGGCAGCCCTGGGAAGGAGGCTCACGAGAAAATTGTTCATGGGCTAGATTATCTGCACTTTTGGAAGCCCACGACACCAGAACTTCTTGTCCCTATCCGCGTCAATTCCATGCGAAAGGAATTCTCGTAGAATAGCTTCTACAAATTGCTTGGACGGAATTCTCCCATTCTCACTAGGAGAAGTCTGCAAACTTGCATGCTCCAAAACATCATCTGTAATTAAGATTAGAGAAAGCGATTAAGAGTCTGTTTGGTACGGTTCAACTCCTAAATTTAACTTCAGAAGTTGGGTCTGGAGTAGAGTTGTTGAGCTATCTAAACCAAGGCTTCACTTCTCTAGTTCATTTTGTGAGAGCACTCCAGCTAGCTCTACTCTCATTTTTATGAGTTGAAACCGTCTGGTTGAACTCCAACTCCAGAAAGGTGGAGCTGAAGCTGGACCTGTGTCAAACAGGCCACAACTGAAAACCTAGTCGGAGAAAACGTTGATGTTTCTTGAAAGGAAACGAATCAATCACGCCATGGTCCAAATGAAAAAAAATGAAAGGAATCAACACCGTGCATTTTGATCGACACCAGCGTTTCGCCTAACGTCTGCAGCTGGCACGCGCGTGATCAACAAAGAGAGAGAGAGAGAGCCGCCGGAGCCGCCACCCCCTCCCTTTCACTAAATCCTCAACGACATCGCCACCTCCCTCCTCCAATCCCTAAACCATTGACTAGATGTCACGCCGGAGCGTCCACCGTGGCAGCTACCTTGCCCGCATCTATGGGCCGAGAAACTTCAAGGACGAATATGCCAGAGGCGACCTGAAAGCCGAGAGTATGCTGGTTCTTGCCAAGATCAAGAGGTGCTATGACCATAGTCGGTTGAAGTGTCTCGAGGAGGAGTTCATATCCATTGGCGGCTTCTACTTCGGCCTCCTTGATCCCACCTCCAATATCATCGTTAATAGCGTCATCACAACCTCTGCCCGACGTCCAGAAGGCAACGGCGGTGGCGGTGGAGTAGGAGGAAGAGAGCATGCCGCGGACATGTTCCAACGGTCGCTAGACGGGCTCGTTGCCTTTGTGACCTGCCTCTTCCCTTACCTCCCCGAGGTGGAGGCACTTCGCTACCTCGACGCCGCCCAACTCATCGTCAGCCGACGAGGAATGGAGTAGTTGTTCATGATCGACTCCGGCACCGCTGTGAGCACCATTGAGATAGCCCTCCAATGCGCCGTCGTCGTTGCCTGGCACCCCGATCCATGGCGACTTGTGCTAGGGTGGAAGCTTGTCTCTGTCTGTGACCTGAAAATGCTGATCATGCCCAACAAATCTCGAGTCATGGCCTTGCTAGACAGCAGCATGATGACTCATGCAATAGTGAAAGAAATTCTCCAACCGAAACAATCCTGGGAGCTCGCTAAATCTCGGCTTGATTACTGCGCAAACAAACATGCAAAATCATGGCAACTCGCAAAATATTTGCTTGTATGTGCAAAGCCTCAATCACTGTTGCCTTATGCTCGGACAACCAAGAAGCATTTGCTCTTCGCAACAATCCATGGCTTCTACCTGCAGGCGATGGCGAGGTTGCCCGCCGACGAGCTGCACGCTTGGTATCACCATAGCAATATAGCATGCTCATGGCCAGCCATTGCTATGGCCCGTTGGACCTTGTCTCCAACATCATCGTTAACACAATCTGGTACAACTAGGCCTTCCTGTAGAGTAGGGGTGGCAATTTTTCTCATGGGGCCGAGGACCCGCGGGGACCCGCCCCTACGGGAACGAGGGCGGATGGAAATTCTAACCCATTGGTGCGGTGGGGCTGGGCCCCGCTCATTTCTGAGGCTAGGGCCGGGGATGGAAAATTACCCGCAAGTTACCCATGAGGCCCCGAAGTACACAATAGATAAAAGGTGGCTCATTAAAAAAATAATCCGTAGCTTAGTCCAGTTCGGTGGAGACCAAAAGTAGCTCTAGCCATAGTAAAGCCCATCATAAAGAAGGCCACATCTAGCCCAGTTGGCAGCCCAATTCGATGGATGTGTACAATAAAGAAAACCCTAGATGAAGTCACGAACCGATGATTTGATCGATCCCCAAATCAGCGATCTCAACGGGAGGCCGTGCGCCGCCAGCCGCCAACGTCGTCGCCAACGGGAAGTCGCACGCCGCCAACCACCGTCGCCCCTCGCTCCACAACCCTTTCACAGGCTCAACACTAGCAGCAGCCGTCGCCGCCACTAGGCCGCTATGCCGCCTCGCTGCTTCATCGCTTGCGCCATGCCGTCTCGTCTCCTCTTCGGTCTTCTCCCAGGCGTCGCCCTACCGTGACTTGATGGCAGTCGTCGACGTCTCATCCAGCGCCACCCCTAGCCAGCGTCGGTGGCCCGCCTTCGCTGCCCCAAGCCGACGCCGTCCCAGCCACCGCCGCCCCCTGCCGGTGCTTCGTTGTCGCTGTCCGTAGCTGGTGCCGACGGCCGGCCCCACCATCGTCGTCCCTAGCCAGCACTGCGTCGTTGCCGTCCCTAGCCGGCGCCGGCGACCGGCCCCGCCATCGTCGTCCCCATTCGTCGCTCTGTCGTCACCGTCCCCAGCTGACGCTGCTCACATCTGTCCTTAGCCGGGTGCTGCGGGGCCCCGCTCATCCGACGGGTCCCCTACGGGGGCAGGGGCGGGTGGGGTTTTTCACTCGGCTAGCAATGCGGTGTTGCGCCCAGGAGATAAATGTGGGGAGCGGAGGCGGGGCCGTTCTTGCCCAACCCGGCCCCATCTCATCCCGTTGACACCCCTACTGTAGAGCAAACTGTGTACACTACAGATGATCAGCACCAAATGCCTAATGCGAATCGTGGCCCGATCTTTCTATGGCCTCATGTCTTTCTTGTGCACCCGTTACACGGATTGCTCACCTGACCAAGCGATGGAGTGGCTGCAGCTGGCCAGCGTTGACTTATGGATTGCTAATCCTGCCTTTAGTTATAAGTCCAATAAGATTATGAGAACAGAGAACAACAACATGAGCTTCTACTATAACTTGCCACAGGTTGGATGTTTGTCTCTTACTGTAACTTGCCACAAGTTGGATGTTTGTCTTTTAGTGCTGAGGCATCAGGAAGATTGGCTACCCTGTCTGCCAATGTCCACGAAGCTTATGCCGCTGCGGCTGCTGCTGCTTTCCACCCAGCGCCGCTTGCGCAGCAAGAGCGCATATTCTCAAAAGAAGTGATCCTTTATGTATTTCTGGCTGTTTACCCACCATTTATGCTCTTGTTCTTGCATCACCTGACAACCTGGCTAAGCTTGAGTTTGTATATTTGCATGTGTTGCAGCATGGTGACAAGCTCTGCTCAAACGATGTCACCTCGATTTCCTTGTTTCACAAGCGTCACTTGTGTTTGTTTTCGGTGCACTCCATTCCTAACTCATCTTTCTCTTTTTTCGCGCGCATACTTTTCAAACAGTTAAACAGTGTGTTTTTTGCAAAATGTTTCTATACGAAAGTTGCTTTAAAAAATCATATTAATCCATTTTTCAAAAAAAATTAGTAAATACTTAATTAATCATAAGAAAATACGTCGTTCCGTTTTACGTGCATGGAAGGTGAGTTTCCAACCGTAACAAAAGAGCCTGAAAGGTTATTCCCACCGCAATTAGAATCAGTTCCAAAATATTGAGTGTGTTGAGTATGGACGTCGACCGTCAATGGCGTGCCTCCTCGCCCCCGGTAAGTGCTCATTTGGCAGCCCTGTGAAGGAGGCCCACGAGAAAATTGTCCATCGGCTAGATTATCTGCACGTTTGGAAGCGCCCCCGATAGCAAAACTTCTTGCCGATCCGCGTCAATTCCATTCGAAAGGAATTCTCATCAAATACCTTCTACAAATTCCATTCGCGAGGAGAAGTCTGCAAACTTGCATGCTCCAAAACAAAAACATCATCTATAACAAGATATGTAATTAAGATTAGAGAGAGCGATTAACCGGAAACCCAGTCGGAGAAAGCACAGATGTTTCTTGAACAAACGAATCAATCATGCCACAGTTCAAAAAACAGAGAGGAAACAACGCTGCGCGTTTCGGCCGGTGCAGTCGTGTTGACACAAGATCTATTTCGTCGAATGTATCAAAAGAAAAGATATGTTAACGTAGATTCTGCGTATGATACACGAAAGTCTGATAGATCTGATTAGTTCCAGTGTTGTTTCGTCGAATGTGTCAAAAGATGTGTTGACGTAGATCCTGCGTGTGGTACACGAAGGTCTGGTAGATCTGCTTAGTTCCAGTGCAGGTTCTAAAATATCAAATGCGGACGTGCCAGTCAGTTTGATCCTGAAACTAACAAGATAGATAAATTCGTTGATGATCAAAGAGTCGATTGACTAACAAGCCGATGTAGTGATACTAGCCAATATAACGATTTTAGCCGATATCGATAGGGTTTTGAACAATCGACTATATGCCCGATGTAGATTCTGACACTTGGATAAATAATAATATAAAGGTAATCAGCTGATGATAACACAATAAGATAATGAACCAATCGATCGATGTAAATGTGACAAAATAAATATTCAATGAACCATTCAGCCGATATAGGTATAATAAAACAAATATCCAACAAGCTATTCGGCCGATATGACATAGAATATTAGATGATCCGATGGTTAAAGCATACGATGTTATTAAATCAAAATGATTAAGTAATTAATGAAACCTTTGCTGCAATCGGCTAAAACCAACTCGTATATAATCCTTATAAGCCGATGCAATATTTAGATAACTCATCAGCTGAAACCCCGATAAAACAATGATTTATGACTACTAACTTAAATAAATCTAACTTACAACCACAACCTCATAGGTCGAACCCAATCGATGCAGCATAAGGTTGATAATTGCCTGATAGATTTAAGCATGTCGATATGACACCGATCAAAGTAGTCATGCATTAAATTTAACTAAGACAGTAAAACCATCAGAGGGAAATTTAACACATCAGACAAGATCAGGTAACCCTCCGATAAAACACTAGCATGGACCTATCAGCTTAACAAGTTTTCGATTATCAACAACAATCTAGTAGGTCGGACCTAACCGATGCAACACGAGATTGTACATGATAATCTAATATTCAATGGGCCGATAGATCTGTCTAATATGATGGATATAACAAATTTATCAAAAACAACATTGTGATTATAGAGATATATTGACTAAGCCAGAAGATCAGACTTAACCGAGACAGTTTCAACTAAACTGATACATATCTAAACACAATGCAATTAAAGATAGAATCGACATATCAAGTAGACAAAAATACCGACTGAACTAGAGCAATCCAAGAGATCGAAGCGATATAGTCTTGAACAACATCAATATAGCCGATACGATTGCCAAGGCCGACGGAACTTAGGACTTACCCCTTCGCCAGAGATCGAAGTCGATGCAGCCCCGCGTCAGGTGCCAAGTTTCACCAATAGTAAAAGAAACCTCGAAAAAGAGGGTGGCGATGCACCGAAAGTTGTATTGATCTGAGAGATATATTACAAGGACCTCGTGTGTACATATTTATACTTATAGGCTGATAAGAATCCTAACTGGATACGACACAAACTTTTCTAAAGATAAAAGAAAAAACATAAAGTCCTTATTGGACATGACACAAACTTTTCTAAATACAAAACTTGCCTAATTAATAGATAAATTAAGCTGCCATGTCGTGGTCTTCACGATTTCTTCTTGAACTCGGTGTCTTCTGGATAAGCTTTTCATCGGCTGATTGTATTCTTTTCTTAACCGAATCCACTAAAGAATCTTACCAAATTTTGGCGTTAACAAGTCGGCGCACACACGATCGACAGAGAGAGAGAGGTGTAGGCCTCGGGCATGATCCAGAGGTCGCTGGACAGGCTCACCACCTTCTTGACCTGCCTCTTCCCCTACCTCCCTGAGGTGAAGGCCCTCCTCTACCTGGATGCCGCTGGGACGGACCCCCTTGTCGCCTCGCGGCTCATCGTCAACGGGCATGGCATGGAGCAGTAGTTTAAAATCTACTTCGACGCCATCGTAACCATTGTTGAGATAGCCCTCCGATGCGCGGCCATCACCGCCTGGCACCCCAATATGCGGCGACTCGTGCTAGGATGGAAGTTCGTCTTCGGTGACCTGAAAATGATCATCACACCCAACAAATCTTGGGTTTTGGCCCTATTGGACAACAACATGATTAATTGTGCGACACTGAAGGATGATGAAGTTCTTCAACCGAAACAATCCTGGGAGCTCGCAAAATCTCGACTGGATCACCACGAGAAACTCAAACTAGCAAAATCATGGCAACTCGCAAAATCTCTCCTTGTTCATACAAAGCCTCAAGCAGCTCTCCCTCATGCCCGAGCAGCCAAGAAGCATATGCTCTTCGTGACAATCCACGGTTTCTACCTACAGGCAATGGCAAGGCTGCCTACCGGCGAGCTGCACGCTCGGTATCATGACAACATGCTCAAGGCCAGCCACTGCTCGGTAAATATGATAATTAAATCCCGACTGGCGCAAGAACTCAGCTTGTGACCCTTGTGGGGAATAATGACTGATCCAGACCTCGGACGTTGGAAATAAGCTCATGGCCATGAATTCCTGTTATACATATCTGGAAAGAGCTTTTTGGTTTTAGTGAGCCAGTAGTTGTTGATGAAGCCATCAATTTAATAAAATCTTGTCCCCAACCAGGTCCAAGTTACTAGAGTAGAGAAACTAGTCAGGAAGAAGATGTGGGCGTATAGATCCTCATGCATGCTGACACCAAAGATTGATGTTGGGCGATGGTGAAGATGCCCATAAATGGCGGCGGAGAAACCAACCGGCAAGAACAAAGACAGCCAGCGGTAAAAATGATGTTGTTCATCAACGACGGTGGAATCCACCAACCAAAGCAGTGAAGAATCTAGTCATCAGTGACGGAGGCAACCGATGGTGAAGATGTGTTAACGACGGATTTTGGTAATCGACTTGGAAGTGAAAGAGGAAACTGAAGCAGAGAAGAAGAATTGAGTTGGAGTCGGACCAGACTTTGTATCGGACTCGGTAACCGTATCGGACTGGGGAGGTGCTGCCAGAAAGAGTGTATCGGCCGATACGGATTCGATGTGATTGTTGGCCGATACGGGTTGTAAGTTGACAGAGTCAGCGTGGGCTTGGTCTGGGCTCGAGATAAGCTTTAAGGAAGTTGCCAAATAGAGATAAAGCTTGGTTTTAGGCAATTGTATCTTGTAAATCAAGTAGGTTTAGATCTAATCTGTGGCAAGAGTGCCGTAAAGACTTGTTGTTTGTTAGAGATAAGATCGTGTCCTACAAGGATCCTGTTGTAATCTCGGGTATAAATATCCCGGTAGTTTGTACATAGAAACTCTCTCACAATCCAATACAACAAATCAGTTCAATCTACTTCGGCGCATCGCCAACCCTCGCAAGAGGTTGACCTTGACGAGTTCTTGCCTTCTCAGAGCAAAGGTAAGAACTCGTTCCCGACGATCGGCATCGTCGGGGCTGGCGTGTCGCTTTAGGCACGTTAAGCCTTGATGATGTGATCGTCGTCTATCATGTTTTGAGTAATCTTGACAGGCGTCTTAATTATGCTTCGCCGGCGATCTATTCGTTTTAGGGTTTATTGCTGACGACGGTTTAATTATTATGCTTGGTTAGATTGTTCAATGCATCTACCATCCCCAAAAGCAATCGACGGCTTGATTTTCTTTGTGTTAAGTTTCGATTCACACTTTGAGTTGCTATCGACCTTAATCCTATTTTGATATTTAACACAAAGCCTGCTTTCGGTTGTAATTAAGGATATAACTGGGGTTTCAGCCAGTTTTATCTGATACACGTGTTTATTATAATGTTTTCATGTGTATCTGTCATCTACATTAAATGGATTGATTAATAGGAATGCATCTGTTATGGATAATTCTTTAGGGTTTATCTGTGATTGATATGTTTTTATTGGTTGATTGGTTCATGTAGATTTGCACTAGAGTATTAGCTAGTGTAGTTATCTTTATTGTTCTTATAGGCTGATGCCATTAATTGACAGCAAAATGTTGTTGAAGGCCGATAAGATCTATGCTTTAATCTTGCTTTATCATGAGTAAGCCGATATAGCTTTGCCCTATCGGCTGGGCTATGACAATGTGTCATCGGCCTATCGGCCGATCGACCGTTGTTTTCTGACATGGTTTACTTGTTTCTTGTTGATTGCAGATCAAATCAACTGGCACGCTCTGCGTACAACTAGGCAAGCCATTTGGACCTGCACTGGAGTAAAGCAAACCTCCTAGGCCGCCGTGGAAACGCGGAACCCGTTTGGTTGCAAGGCGGGTTGAAATTCTGCACCAACACGCTTTTGGCACGCCCAGTGGGACATCAAGAACGCAAGCTTTGCAACAGCAACAAGAACATTCAAAATGTCGAAGCAGGCCGAGATCTCCGAGGATAACGTCGTCTCCGTAACCGTCGACCAGCTCAACGCAGAACAAAAAGCCGAGATGGACAAGCTGGTTGAGCAGTTCCAGAATTTGTACCTGCAGACATATTCTAGGACTCGGCAAGGTACCTTGATTCAAAAGTCTAAGGTGATAATGCCGAGTCCTGGAGGTGAAGCTGGCACGTCGGCGGCGGCACACAATCACACCGTCAAGACCGAGGATACCGCGGCGCCGACATTGCAAGACATGATTGACTCCGCGGTTCACTCTGCGCTAGTCAACCAATCAGGGATCCTGGTGAACACATTGACCAATACGGTCAAATCGATCCTAGATGGGTCGATCCACCAGTACAAGCCTCAAGGCCCAATTTATCTCCCGGAGAATAAGTTTCCTGCCTATCGGACCTTGAGGAACGACCTGAGCACGACTCAGCAGACGGTGCCGATGCCACCCCCATCGGCGCAGCCAACAACAACACTGCGACTGGTCCTCACCAGGCAGACAGGAGGGAGCCCTCAGCATGTCACGGAAGAACAATATGCACAATGGACCAAGGGGAAGCAACCAATGACCGAGCCGATGCAGCAAGTTCCTGTTAACCAGCCATCGACCAGATAGCCACAAGCCCCTGTGTTCAACAACCCTCCACCACAAGCTGCATACAACGCGCCACAAGGCTACTAGCAGTATACCACAGGGCAATACGGCGCGCAGAACCTTGATCACCATTACCAGCCGTACTCTCCCAGGCAGTATCAGGTAGAGGGCTTGCAACAATCATATCAGCAAGACCTCCCGCATCGGCCCGCAGGATACTGGGCTGATATGATAGCCGAAGTGATGCGGGATCAGTTCGGCTTGAAGCCCTAGGAGAATTCTATGGTGTATCGGCACCCGTACCCTGAGGAATTTGACAGAGTGCCATTGCCAAGCCGATACAAGATCCCGGACTTCTCCAAGTTCTCCGGGCAAGACAATGTCTCGACGTATGAGCATGTGAGCCGATTCCTAGCACAGTGCGGAGAAGCATCGGCTATCGAGGCGTTGAGGGTGAGGTTTTTCCCTCTGTCCTTATCAGGGTCTGCATTTACATGGTTTTCATCCTTACCCTACAATTCCATCAGAGGATGGATAGATCTTGAGAAACAGTTTCACAGATATTTCTACAATGGTGTACAAAAATTAAAACTGTCCGATCTCACCGCCATTAGGCAACGAGTTGACGAATTGGTCCCAGAGTATATCCAAAGGTTTAGGGACATAAGGAACAGATGTTACAGCCTCAGCTTGACCGATTCTCAATTGGCCGATTTGGCGTTTCAAGGATTACTCGGGCCGATACGAGAGAGGTTTTCGTCACAGGAATTTGACAGTCTAGCTCAGCTAGCACAGAGGGTATCGACCCACGAGCAACGATTCCAGGAGGCAAAGAAGTTTGCAAAGAAGATCAATACGATCTATCAGTATGCCTCCGACGATGACGATTCAGAAGATGTCGATGTCGACCTGGCCGAGTGGGCCCGGATGAGGAAGCCAACAACATGCCAGTGGGCAAAAAAGGGTGACAAAGAAGACAAGTTTGACTTCGACATCAACAAGGTCGATAAGATATTTGATCTACTGTTGCAAGAAAAGCAAATTCAACTGCCAGTGGGTCACGTATTGCCATCGGCCGAAGAAATCAAGAAGAGAAGATATTGCAAGTGGCATAACTCTTATTCACACCATACCAATGAATGCAAGATCTTCAGACAACAGATCCAATCGGCTATCGAACAAGGCAGAATTAAGATCGATGACGCCAAGAAGCCGATGAAGATAGAAGGACACCCGTTCCCAATCAACATGGTGCGGGCAGACAGGGCCGACGGCGGTGGCCATCGGACCGGCAAGCAACCTTATCAGACCTCTGAGGGCCTAATCAGAAAGTACCAGCGGAGGCAGGAAGAACAAGCTCAAAACTACGCCGATCAAGACAAGTTTTACGACCCACATTGGGAGTGCGAGTTTTTCCGGTTCTGCTGGAATGAGGGGATGAGGTTGCCATCCATCCAGGAGTGCCCTGCGTGCAATGAGGCAAAAGATTCCTATCAGGACAGCTCAAGCATGCAAGCGCATCGGCCGGCCAAGCAAAGAAAATCTGCGCATGAAAGGCTGGGGCCGATGCGCCAAGAGCAATAGATCGAAGCCGAGGAGCAGATCCAGAACCCCCAATGGTGCCCAAGCGATGTGTTCAGCAAGACACAAAAACGGCGGGTTCAGAGACTAAGGAGGAAGGAGCAAATCTAAGAGCAACAGGCGACGATAGCCCATCGGCCGGCCAAGACCAAGAAAGAGTGGAGGATAAAATCCACGGTGGTCACGGCCGATGAGGGCACCTCCGATACAGCTCGGGCTTCTGCGGCTTCAAAAGGTAAAGGAGTGGCATCGGCGTCTGTTAACATGGTTTTTATTCTGCCAGCAGAATACAGCATGCAGGCGGCCGATGAAGCAATGGCCGGCGACGAACAATCTTCGGCTAGACTACAGTTGTCACCAGACCAAGCCATATTCGACAAGCCAGCTGACGACAACCACAGGCACCTGCGGCCGTTATACATCAAGGGATTTATCAACGGGCGGCCGATGACGAAGATGCTGGTCGATGGCGGCGCGGCGGTCAATTTGATGCCATACACAACCTTCAGGAAGCTTGGAAAAGTACCTGAAGACCTTATCAAGACCAATATGGTGTTAAAAGACTTTGGTGGCAACGCTTCTGAGGCGAAGGGGGTGCTCAACGTGGAACTCACCGTGGGCAGCAAGACGCCACAACCTTCTTCGTCTTCGATGGAAAGGGTTCCTACAGCTTGTTGTTGGGACGAGACTGGATCCATGCAAACTGTTGCGCCCCTTCAACAATGCATCAATCTTTGATACAATGGCAAGGGGACCAGGTCGAGATCGTGCAGGCCGATCGGTCAGTACATGTGGCCAACGCCGATCTCGCAGTTTGGGAGATGGAGGGAATCGATTGCTTGTCCGGGCGAGTCTGGGACGCCGATTTCCTCAAAGTAACTGATTGCGATATCGAGACGATTGAAGATCAAGACAAGCAGTTGCTTTAACAAAGATGTCCCATCCACTGTCCAAGACGAACAAGCTGGTCCCTACACAGACGATGCAGTGGATGAATTAGATGGAAAATTGGGACAAGGCTTCACGTCGGCCGACGAACTTGAAGAGGTTGATATAGGAATAGGTGATAGGCCTAGGCCGACGTATGTAAGTGCTAGCTTGCCAAAGGAATATAAGAATAATCTGATAAATCTTCTGAAAGAGTTCATGGATTGTTTTGCATGGGAATACCATGAGATGCCAGGATTAAGCCGATCGATCGTAGAACATCGGCTACCTATCAAACTAGGCTATCGGCCATTTAAACAATCTCCTAGGAGATTTAAGGCTGATATGTATGAAGCTATCAAAGCAGAGATCACACGGTTTTACGACGCCAACTTTATCAGACCCTGCCGATACGCGGAGTGGGTCTCCAACATAGTTCCAGTATTGAAGAAGAACGGCAAGCTAAGGGTATATATCGATTTCAGAGATCTAAACAAGGCAACACCAAAGGACGAGTACCCTATGCCATTGGCCGATTTGCTAGTCGACGCTGCATCTGGGCATAAGATTATCAGTTTTATGGATGGAAACGCAGGCTATAATCAGATCTTTCTGGCTAAGGAAGACATTCATAAGACAGCTTTTAGATGCCCAGGGGCAATCGGCCTGTACGAGTGGGTTGTCATGACCATTGGCTTGAAAAATGCTGGAGCTACTTATCAGAGGGCCATGAATTATATTTTTCATGATCTTATCGGTTTTTTGATTGAGGTTTATATAGATGATGTCGTCATAAAATCAAAAGAGTATGATATGCACTTGGCCGATTTACGCAAGGTACTAGAAAGGGCAAGGAAATATGGTTTAAAGATGAACCCTAACAAGTGTGCCTTTGGCGTATCGGCCGGTCAGTTTTTGGGTTTCTTGGTCCATGAGAGGGGAATTGAAATTACACAGAAGAGTATTGATGCCATCCAGAAAATCAAGCCTCCAGAAAACAAGACCAAGTTACAATCTCTGCTCGGGAAGATCAACTTTGTCCGGCGTTTTATATCAAATCTTTCAGGCAGAATAGAGCCATTCACTCCACTGTTGAAGACAAAGGACGATCACGAATTCGTATGGGGTGATAAGCAACAGAAGGCGCTGGACGATATCAAAGAATATTTAAGTTCTCCCCTAGTCTTAATCCCTCCACGGAAAGGGATTCCATTCAGGCTGTACCTATCGGCCGATGAGAAATCCATCGGCTCAGTCTTGGTTCAAGACATTGATGGCAAGAAATGAGCTATTTTTTATCTCAGCAGGAGGTTGTTAGATGCTGAGACAAGGTACACGCCGGTGGAGAAATTATTTCTGTGCTTGTATTTTTCATGTATTAAGTTAAGGCATTATTTACTTTCCAATGAATGCATCGTGGTCAGTAAGGCCGATGTGATGAAATACATGCTATCAACCCCTGTTTTAAAAGGAAGAATTGGGAAGTGGATTTTTGCTCTAACAGAGTTTGACCTCAGATATGAATCGGCCAAAGCAATCAAAGGACAAGCCCTGACCGATTTCATTGTTCAACACAGGGATGATTCAGTCGCATATGCAGACATGGTGCCATGGACGCTGTATTTTGATGGATCTGTCTGTCGACATGGATGCGGTATCGGCCTGGTCATTATATCCCCTCGGGGGGCAAGCTTCGAATTTGCTTTTACTATCAAGCCTTATTATACAAACAATCAAGCAGAGAATGAGGCTGTTCTCAAAGGCTTGCAGTTATTACAAGAGGTTGAGGCCGATTCCGTGGAGATCATTGGTGATTCACAGTTGGTAGTTAATCAACTTTCTGGGGATTATGAGTGCAAGGATGATATTCTCAGAGTCTACCACGAAGAGTGCAAGGAGTTGCTTCCGGCATTCAAGATCGTGACAATGAGACATATACCCAGGAAGCAAAACTTCGAGGCCAATGATCTGGCTCAGGGGGCATCGGGATACAGGCCGATGGCCAAGGAAGTACGGGTTCAAATCGCCGCCGTGGACGCCGACGATTGGAGATTTGCTATCATTGATTATTTGAAGAATCCTTCCCAATCGGCATCACGGAAGATGAGATACAAAGTATTGCAGTATGTCCTGTTAGATGATGACTTATATCATCGGACGATTGATGGTGTCTTGCTCAAGTGCCTAGGTCTTGAGGAGGCCAAAATCGTTATGAGCGAGGTCCATGAAGGGATTTGTGGAACACATCAATCGGCCCATAAAATGAGATGGCTGTTGAAACGCATTGGATATTTTTGGCCAACAATGCTAAAGGATTGTTTCAAGTATTATAAAGGATGTCAAGATTGTCAGAAATTTGGAGCAATTCAGCGAGCACCGGCATCGGCTATGCATCCAGTCATAAAGCTGTGGCCGTTTCGTGGATGGGGAATAGATATGATCGGTCAGATTAACCCGCCATCAAGTAAGGGACACAAATATATCTTGGTGGCTACAGATTACTTAACAAAGTGGGTTGAGGCCGTTCCCCTTAAGAAAGTTGATTCCAAGGATGCGATTCAGTTTGTCAAGGAACATATCATATATCGGTTTGAGTCACCTCAGACAATAACCACCGATCAATGATCAATCTTCGTGTCCGATGAGTTCGTCCAGTTCGCCGATAGCATGGACATTAAATTATTAAATTCTTCTCCATATTACGCGCAAGCTAATGGGCAGGCCGAGGCTTCTAATAAGACTTTAATCAAGCTAATCAAGAGGAAAATCGACGAACAGCCGAGGCAATGGCACGCGACGCTGGCCGATTCCCTTTGGGCGTATCGGATGGCTTGCCATGGTGCGATTCAAGTGCCTCCGTATCAGTTGGTTTATGGACATGAAGCTGTGCTGCCATGGAAAACCAACATCGGCTCAAGAAGGATTGCTTTGCAAGACGACTTGACAGCCGATGAGTACCATAATCTTATGGTCGATGAGTTAGATGACTTGGCGCATGTCCGATTACGGGCATTAGAAAAAATTAAACGCGATAAGGATCGAGTTGCTCGTCGTTATAACAAAAAGGTTGTTGCCAAGTCATTTGAGGAAGGGGATCTTGTATGGAAGCTCATAATGCCGATTGGTTCCAGAGATAATAAATTCGGCAAGTGGTCACCTAATTGGGAAGGTCCTTTTCAGATTCATCGATGTGTCCCTCACAATGCCTATTTGCTTAAGGGGCTAGATGGTGAGATTTATGGACGAGCTCTTAATGGCAAGTACTTAAAGAAATATTATCCTAGCGTCTGGATTGATTCATGATCGGCCCCTCAGCCGATTTATGATAACAGCCGATGTGCTCTGCATCGTCTCTAGATGGCTGATATATACTATCGTCCTTAGTTCAAATTTTACAACATGAGCCCTCATCTTCTAAAATTTGGGGGGCATATATATATATGACTTTTTGCAGAATTTTTGCAGAATTTTTCGGAATTTCAAGGAAATTTTCAGACTTGGCCTTTTTCAGATTGAGATCGACTTCGGCTGCTTGGCCGATGAGATTGATTGTAATAAGGGGATATCCGTTTGTACGATGGACTTCACAAAATTTTTTTAAGCTGGAATGTCTTCAGATCCATTTAGACCAAATTCGGCTGCTTAGCTGATGAGATTTGTGTTTATATAATATGAAGACTAAATATGTTACATCACCCGATGAAATCTGCAATAGCTGTGATGGCTCTACGACGAATCTGCTCGATATCTTCTATGACTTGGGCGTCATCAGCCGTCGACCCTGGGATTGGCTTCAATGATCTGCTCAGGGTCGCAAGGTACTTGGCCGATGCCTTTAACTTTGCTGTTTGGTCTTCTATAGCCTTCGGTGATGCAGGTATCCCGGCCTGGACTTCTTGGATTTCCTTGCGAGTTGCTTCTAGCTTGGAGATGAGGTCTGCTTCGAGGCGTTGGAGTTCTTCAAGTCTGTTCTTCAAGACAATCGGTTCCACAACTAGCTCATCCAACCTGGTCTTGTCAGAATTGACTTGAGCCTTGCTAGCGGATAGGGCCGATTCCAGGCTTTCGCGTTCCCGCCTCTCCGCAATCCTTTCTTTAGCTTTATGAAGCTTGAAGCGATATTGTTCCAAGAAGATGGCCGGTGTCAGGATCTCCATCAGACCTTCAGGCAGTTGATCTTGAATCGCTTGTACTCTAACCCTGATGGGAGTACAATCCTCCACCAAGAACTCTAGCGAGGATTCCAGCCGATTGGCAATGTCGGCTAGCTGGTTCTTTAGCTCGTCGGAGATTGATGTCTTGGCTATGGTAGGAGGTTCCTTGTCCTCGTCATCCAGGAACTGGCCGATGTCAAAAGAGAACATATCGGTTAGGTTCTGCAAATATCAGTACAGGTCAAGGTTAACCTAGTCAAGCAAGAATCGGCAAAGAGGATCAAGGTAATCGTGGTTACCTGTGTTGGAGCATCGGTGGTGCTTGCATCGGCTTCCTTTTGCTGTGTGGAGGCAGTAGGCGAGGGAGTTGGCTAATGTGGTGCAGGTGATGGAGCCCTTGGCTGGAGAAAAGCGATAAGTTGGTAAACAGATCTATGATCGAAAGACAATATAAAATCAACTCTTACCGAAGCAATCAGAGAGGGTGGTGGAGAAGGAGAAGGAGTCCTCAATCGGGCTTTGGCCTGTTGACGCCTTTGTAGGGTTGCCTTTTTGGTTCTTAGAGGGGCTGATTGAGTTCTCTCCTTGAGTATAGACGACGCAGCAGCCTGAAAAGATGTCAAATTATAGCATATCAATAAGAAGGGGATTGCATGAAGTCCAGTAAAAGAAATATTTTAACCTTGCGGACTGCTTGTCTAGTCTTCCTTGGTGGGGCAGCACCGGCTTGGTCATCGGCCGATGGGATTGTGGTGGTCTTGGCCGATGGTTTCTTGACGGTCTCAGCCGACGAATCTTCTTCTTCAGACACATCGGCGGCTGCTGCATTGATCTCCTCCTCCATCACTTGTTCATCAAGGAATTCTTTCTTGGGGGGGTCCAGCTCTTCGAGATCGGTTTGGTCGTCAGTTTTGGCCTTCTTGCTGGATTTTTGGGATTTGCCCTTGGCTGGTGCGTTCCTCTTGGGATTTTCTTTAATCATCGGCCCTTGAAGTAGTGTTGAAACCTTTGGGGCAGTAAGGCCGATGATGCATTCCAGGATAGTTGATCCTGATGGAGCTATGGCTTGAGCATAAAAGATTTTCCGTCCACTGTTGCTCACGGATGGTGTCGGCCCGTCTGGGACTTGAGGGCTGATACCCTGGATAAGCTCTATCACATAAAATCTGGCCGATTGGTGGAAAATATGAGCGGCCCATTCTTGCCACCATGACTAGAAGTTGATGTGAACGAAGGCGCTCAAATGCAATCGGTCGCAGTCGCCAAGATTTGGGAGTTTGATTTCTAGTGCTTTGCTCATGACCAGCGCCGATAGGACTGTGCCTCTGCTCTCTAGGAGTCTATGAAGATACAAATTGATGGGGAGTTGTCCAAGCCCGCACTGTCTAGCAGCTACCATTGGATTGTAAAACTCGTAAGACAGGCTGGTGCTTCTTCCTTGAAATATGCCGACTGGGAGCAGGTATGGGGTGAGGCCGATCATGAATAGTTCCCTTGACTCCATGTCATCATTTACCAAGCTCAATTGAAGATCGTCAGGGAGTTCAAAATCTCGGTCCGAGGTGTAGATGAACATGTCTATCCTAACTGATGGAGGGCCGGTGTAGAATCGGATGAACCATGTAGACATGTCTTCGGCCGATTGGTCTGCTCCTGGATAAACGGAGGCTACTTCCCCATAGGACATGCATCTTCTGGTTCTGGGATCTTCATGATCGGCATATTTTGATGGGAAGCAAGAGTCCGATAGTGGTGGCCGATCAACTATGGTGTTGGTGTGGATGGTGAGCCAAAGCGGAATAAACCACCATGGTCCTCCATGAGTCACAGTTTGCTTCAACATTAAGTCTTGAGTGGAGGTATGGAGTAGCCGATAGACAGCTCCCAAGAGGTATCGGCCAAGAGGGATTTGCTTCTTGTCGGCCAAAGCTTGAGCCAAGTGTTGACAATTTGTAGTAGGGCCACAGGTCAATCCGCAGAAGACGAATCTTTCCAACCACAGTGTCAGGAAAGCCACATGTTCTCTTTCCGAGACTGATCCTTGTTCCATGTGTTCAGAGATATATCCAGACCAGCCTCCAATCTTCTTGGTTTTCAATTTGTGACTGTTGTTCACCAGGAGGCTGATGGGATTGATTTCGGAGTCAATGTCCAATCCTGTTAGTATCTTGACATCAATCAGAGTTGGGGTCATCGGACCTTGTTTGAACAGGAAGGCGTTTAAGGTACTAGACCAGAAGTAATTGGCGGCCGACATGAGTGGCTCGTTTTTCTTGGTATCGGCCAGGGATAAAGTAATGCATTGGCCGATTCCTATTTCATCCCAGTGGATTTGTTTGGCTGTAGCGATTCTCTTATGCCAGGTTCTATATCCGTTAAGCTTCGACGGCCAAGATCTGAAGGTATGTTTCCATGAAGAAACATTGGGCTTGGCTTGCCTAAAGGGGATTCTGTCTGTTTCAGCATTAATCAGCCAAGTTGGGTCGCAGTCACCCATGGGGCCTAGTAAGAAGCGATGTGATTTGTCGTCGGTGGGAATCAGAATTTGGTTTTTGAAGACCTAGGTCATAAGAACGACGATGAAAATATAAGACCCGGGAGGCAAAATTTTGAATCCCTAGTTTGAAGAAATCGGCGGAAAAGTGAGAATGTGGATTTAGAAGGGATTGACTTACCACAGGGACCTCGGAGGCGTAGAACGGAGCGGAGGCCATTGTTGTCGTCGAAAGGGGTCGCTGTTGAGGCGGTCGATGTCAACGGGACGCCGAGGGGTCGCCGGAGTTGAGGAACACGAAGGGATTGTCGAATCGGCGGCGGAGGGATGTGAATCTGGATTTGCGCGGTTTTCAGCCAAGCTGTAGTAAGGAAGTCGATGGGTTCCTCGGAGCTAATTCCGCCACATTATATAATGAAGCGGAATTGGGGGGCATGTGTTAACGATGGATTTTGGTAATCGACTTGGAAGTGAAAGAGGAAACCGAAGCAGAGAGGAAGGATTGAGTTGGAGTCAGACCAGGCTTTGTATCGGACTCGGTAATCGTATCGGACTGGGGAGGTGCTGCCAGAAAGAGTGTATCGGCCGATACGGATTCGATGTGATTGTTGGCCAATACGGGTTGTAAGTTGACAGAGTCAGCGTGGGCTTGGTCTGGGCTCGAGATAAGCTTCAAGGAAGTTGCCAAATAGAGATAAAGCTCAGTTTTAGGCAATTGTATCTTGTAAATCAAGTAGGTTTAGATCTAATCTGTGGCAAGAGTCTGTCGTAAAGACTTGTTGTTTGTTAGAGATAAGATCGTGTCCTACAAGGATCCTGTTGTAATCTCGGGTATAAATATCCCGGTAGTTTGTACATAGAAACTCTCTCACAATCCAATACAACAAATCAGTTCAATCTACTTCGGCGCATCGCCAACCCTCGCAAGAGGTTGACCTTGACGAGTTCTTGCCTTCTCAGAGCAAAGGTAAGAACTCGTTCCCGACGATCGGCATCGTCGGGGCTAGCGTGTCACTTTAGGCACGTTAAGCCTTGATGATGTGATCGTCGTCTATCATGTTTTGAGTAATCTTGACAGGCGTCTTAATTATGCTTTGCCGGCGATCTATTCGTTTTAGGGTTTATTGCCAACGACGGTTTAATTATTATGCTTGGTTAGATTATTCAATGCATCTACCATCCCCAAAAGCAATCGACGACTTGATTTTCTTTGTGTTAAGTTTCGATTCACACTTTGAGTTGCTATCGACCTTAGTCCTATTTTGAGATCTAACACAAAGCCTGCTTTCGGTTGTAATTAAGGATATAACTGGGGTTTCAGCCAGTTTTATCTGATACACGTGTTTATTATAATGTTTTCATGTGTATCTGTCATCTACATTAAATGGATTGATTAATAGGAATGCATCTGTTATGGATAATTCTCTAGGGTTTATCTGTGATTGATATGTTTTTATTGGTTGATTGGTTCATATAGATTTGCACTAGAGTATTCGCTAATGTAGTTATCTTTATTGTTCTTATAGGCTGATGCCATTAATCGACAGCAAAATGTTGTTGAAGGCCGATAAGATCTATGCTTTAATCTTGCTTTATCATGAGTAAGCCGATATAGCTTTGCCCTATCGGCTGGGCTATGACAATGTGTCATCGGCCTATCGGCCGATCGGCCGTTGTTTTCTGACATGGTTTACTTGTTTCTTGTTGATTGCAGATCAAATCAACTGGTACGCTCTGCGTACAACTAGGCAAACCATTTGGACCTGCACTGGAGTAAAGCAAACCTTCCAGGCCGTCGTGGAAACGCGGAACCCGTTTGGTCGCAAGGCGGGTCGAAATTCTGCGCCAACAAGATGATGTCGCCCAACAGCGACGGCGGAGTAGGCCAACCGTGAAAGCGAGGTAGCCAGTTGGTGGCGATGATGTCAAGGCCCGTATAGAGGTGAGGCCGAAGGCGCATGTCAGGATGTCAATGAGGATGACGATGTTGATTTCCAGTCAGATTTCAGCATTGACGAAGCCTAGACTCTTTGAAACGAAGAACCTGATTGATAGTAGTTGGCTGAAGATGAAGGTAATACTGACGACGAAAGTGCCGGTGATAACGTCAATGATAATAAACTATTGAAGGGATGTCCAAGCTTGATAGTTGTATTGACGTTAGCATGCACATGACGAAAAGTGATGCAACGCCTCTTGATTTATGACGATGATACTAGAAGTTGGTGTTGTAGCTATTGGAAATGCTTCACGTGGATTAAAGTAGATGTTGATACTATTGACCAACTCGTCGAATTTGAGTTGATTGGTTGATGACTCCTAACTCCCTAGGCTCGAACTTGGGAGGCTCGAAGCCATATCCAAGTTGAACTCTAAAGGGTAGAGCTAAATCTGACTAGGATATATAAATTACGTCTTGAACTTGACACTTGAGAAACTTGGAGTAAACTATAGTATCAACTGGGAGCCAAAAGTTGTCGGTGAGAATGTTGGAGTTGCTGAAGTAGAAAGTCTGCTTTGGAGTGAAGACGAAGCTAATAGTTTCTGAAGTTAACTTCATAGAATTCGTTGACTGGTTAATTGCCTATCGGATTTTAGTCCTGTGTTTGTGCAGCTCCCGACTCTATGCTTAATTGTAAAACAAGTAAACAAAGAGTCAAGAACTCTATCTTCTTGTCATCGAGTAACCATCGCTTGAGTGAAGATACGCATTGAAGATGTTCGAGTAGAAAGCTTGAAGATCGGAGCACCACTTGTTGTAATAGATTAGCGCGACGTTGTATCTGGTAGTGCATGCCGAGGTGTCGAGGTTCTCGGAGACATCGAGGTTGTTGAAGTAGCAAAGCTGACGAAGTTGAAGCGGCATAGGTTGCCAGTTGATGGCAGTAGAGGCAAACTAATGGTCAACCATGAAGGCAAGGACACCAGTCAACGGCAGTAAACGCGATTGGCTGTGAAGACAAAGTTGCTCAATAACGGTGACAAAAACGCGTAGTCACCTCGTCTGATGTTGCCGAATGGTCAGCGGCTAGCGGTGAAGACGATGACGCCCGTCAGTGGTGACGACGTAGGCCAACCGTGAAGACGAAGGCACCCATTAGCGGCGGCGTAATAGGCCAGCCGTGAAGGCGAGGCCACCAGTCGGCGGCGGCAAAGGCAAGCCAATGGTGAAGACGAAGACGCCCATTAGCGGCAGCGTAAAAGGCCAGCCATGAAGGCGAAGACACCAGTCGGCAGTGACGAAGTCGACCGATCGGTGAAGACGAAGACGCCCATCAGTGGCGGCATAATAGGCCAGCCGTGAAGACAAAGACACCAGACGGCGGCGACGAAGGCAAGCTGGCGGTGAAGATGAAGATACCCATCAGCGGCATCGTAATAGGCCAGCCGTGAATGCAAAAACACCAAACGGCGGCGAAGAAGGCAAGCCAACGGTGAAGACGAAGACGCTCATCAGCGGCGATGTAAAAGGCCAGCCAATGGTGTTATACTGACTAATCCATTCCTGGGGAGTAGGAGATAAGCTTATGGCCATGAATCCCTACTATGTGTATTTGGATTTGGATCCTGCAGTATAGACATGTAGGATGAGTAGTATCTGATGTAAATGTAATACTTGAGAAAAAGTTAAGCATTTTGCAAAATTTATAAATATGTATTTCTCCTCTTATCGATTTTAATTTCGCCGAGTAGTTGACTACTTACGTTTAAATATTCTGTCCGACTAATCATAGTCCCTAAGCACCGGGAGTCGGCTCATGGCACTTCCTAGACATGCATATGAGTGACATGAGTTCGTCTGTCATGGAACAAAGCTTCACGGATCAAAATTTGTGCTACTTGGATACTTTTGCAATCGTTAAGAGCAGAAAACAAATTATTTAATATTTATGCTTTTGATTTTTTCCAAGTAGTACATAGCACCTTGTGGTATACACTCTACCTGTAACACCATGAAAAATCCGACCGATGAAAACGAAACCCTAGAACGCGAAATCTCAAAAACTTTTAAATCAAATTTGCATCATGTCGAATTTAATTGCCCTTTTATTTGGATCTTTAATTGAGGAATTTAATTAATCGGAATTAATTAGGTATAACCCTAAAAAGAAAATCGGCTAAATAAATAATTAAGAAAAATAAATTGAAATAGGTTTTAAGCAAAATTGGTAGCAAATAAAATAATTGACATGAATATCATAAGCGAGTTTTCTATTTTGGATAGTATAAATTTATACCTTAAAATAGGAAATTATATATATATATATATATATGTACATATATAAATATATAAATGTATATAGATAAATATGGGTGATATAAAATCTTGGGTGAATCTTTAATTTAGAATAATACAAATATCGAGTCAAGTTCATTTGTGTGAAAATTTGAACGTTTGGACGAGTTTTAAATTAAAAATCAAACCAAAATTTCAAAAATAAAAAATACTGTTCATTGCCCCCTAGGTGTTCGATCTAGACCCTAGCCATCCCGTCGTTGTCCTTCCTCTACCGTGCGCCGTGCCTGGCCGCCTCGCGCCCCGCGTGCGTCGCTGTCGCCGTCGTCTCGCCGCGCCGCCTCGAGTCCCACCACACGCGCGTCGCCGCGCCGCCTCGTGCCCCGCGCCGTCCCCTTGCTGCCCGTCGCCATCGCCGCTGCCGCCTGGCCGCCTCGCGCCCCGCGCCGGCCACCACGCCCTCCCCGTCCCTATAAAGCCCCTCCTCTCTTCCCTTCGTCTCCACCCCATCTCCCCCACCCCCACTCCCTTTTCCCTCTTCACCCAAGCCGCCGCCTTCGCCGCTCCGGGCCGTCGCCTTGCGCCGCCTCCACCGCGTTGCGTCGCCATCGCCAAACGACCCATCGCCGGTAAGACCCCCACTTCCGTTGGCCGCCACCTGCAGGCAGAGAGAGAGGGAGCAAAGAGAGGGAGAGAAAAGAAAGAGAAGGAGAGGTAGAGAGGAAGCCGAGATAGGAAAGAGAAAAGAGGAGAAAAGAAAAAGGAAAAGGAGAAAAGAAAATAAGAGAAAAGAGAATTTAGGAAAATCGGGGCAAAAGTTTATATATATATATATATATATATATATATATATAATAGTCCCAGGGTTAATCGTAGATTATTTTTGGATATTCTTAGAAAATAAATTGTGATTGGTTATTTATTTGGTTATTTATTTAGTTGTTTATTTTAATTATTATCGGAATCTAATTATAGTGCGTATTTATTAGGAATCGCTTAAATTAAATTGGGTAAAATACTTTAATCGACTAACGCAAATATTTTAGGACAAATGGATTAAAATCGAATAGGACTATTTCACAAATATTAGGATCGATAACGAAATTCGACGCTCGTGCTCGATCTTTTTTTAATTGGATTTTATTTGAATTCGAATTGAATTCAAATCAATTTCTTTCACACGTAATTCTAGACCCCGAGAGAGTTGTGATTCCGAACAAGGAGCAAGACCCGTAGGATTTCGAGCAAGGCAAGTCATCACTAAACCTTGAGCATGTTGAGCCAAGTGTGAACTTATTTTGGATTTAAAATAAAGTTTGCATGCTATATGAATATATGTGAATGCCTACTTTGCTATATGCCATGCCTTTGATCTTGATTATCCATGCAAATCTTTGTCATCCATAATATTGTATATTTTTAGTCGATACTTGACAATGCTTAGCCACACTACTTTAGAATCATGCATATTCATATTTATCAAAATGCTTCATGCTCGAGCAACTACCTTTGGGAAGGTGGTTGAGATGCGGCATGTGGAGACATGAGCGCTACATTGCCATGACATTAATGACATGGTTTGCGAAAGGGAAAATAAAACTATACAACTGTTTTCAACTGGGGCGGCTGGAGGACTTGGGTGGTGTCCGGTAAAGGCAAGTGTCGACCCTGGTCAGTTAAGGACCGAGCCATGAAGCTAAGCATGAAACTACCCCCATACAACCGTACTTCTCGAATGGGGATAGACCTGGCGGAGTAAATAGCCAAGCGAAGGCAGTATCCATGCATAGTGGTCTTCTTGATGTGTATGAGAGGCGGGGGCCTACGGTGGGGTCGCCACCGGTAGGACCGCCATGTGTAAACCTAAACTTAATTATAATTTAATACATGTGTAAGTCTTCCCTCCTCAGGAGCGCCAGAACTTCTCTCACTGCTAGAAACTAGAAACGCCTAAAGTGCATGAGGATGCAAGTTCATGGAGCGGGTACTGCCAATGTGAGGTTATTGAAATGCTTTGCTGTGACGCGTCTCATGTGTTGGGACGAGGCTCATGCGTTGGGCAGTTGCGGAGTACGGGTAAAGTGTACATCCACTGCAGTGTGAGTAAATCAAATCTATTCGAATAGCCGCGCTCACGGTCATTGAGCACCGGGACATGTATTACCCTTGGCTAGACTTTAAATTCTTAAACTGATTGGGTTGGGATATTGCATGATGATTTTTATGCTGGTGGATGCACTTCTCGGGAGGCGAGAAAGGGTAGACCCCAGAAAACCATGACGACCCAATGGCGGAAAGCCATCCTTGGGATCACAATGGATGGTGGACATAACCGTCATTGATTAATGAACTATGATATTAAAATTTGATCAGTCTATGCTAGGTCTTAGGCTTGTGAAAAGATTTACAAAACTTGCTTTACGCAAAAGAACCTGAAGCCATTCCTTGAAATACCCTCTATCATATGCATTATTGTTGTGGTGGCTTGCTAAGTACGGTTGGTACTCACCCTTGCAATTTACAACTCAACTAGAAGTCGGAGATGACGCTTCGGAGGATCCATATGCTTACTACCAGGAGGTTACTGATGACGATGGCACTCAGTAGGTCTTAGTTACGGTCGTTGCCTGTGCAATGGCGTTGCCGCTGCCTCAATTCCGCCGTGTTATCTATTTCTGCTTTTGGATGTATTCCGGACCGTTTGGTCCCTTGTTCTAAGACTATTGCCTTCGGGCCTATTGTTGTAATAATTCGCACTCGACGCTTGTGTATGCGCATTTGGTATATCAACTAAGAGTTTGTGTGTGCCAGACTACTTGATCCAGGGAAATGGTACAGTATACACGAATGATTCCTGTTGTAAAAACTGGAGTCTACAAAAGTTGGTATCAGAGCGATACGACTGTAGGAAAAGACCAAATGGCGCCCTACCCCATTGTAGATGGCCAAGGGAAAAATTCCCAGTTAGAAATATTTTTAAAATAAAAACACTATGTTTATCAAATCAAATATGTTTCTCACTTTATTCTTGCCTACCTTCTCTATAAAATGAGTTTTACTTTTTACCTGATTTTGATTTTGTTGTGAAAAACAGATGGCAGAATCGAGTTCGTTCGCATCCTGGGAGATTGAGGTTTCCCGTGCAGATGGGTATGTCCTACAGCTGCACCGTATGATGAGATGCCTGAGATACCTGAGGTTTCCCATTTACCGAGTGAAGAGGTTCAGAGTTGGATGGCAGGCTCGCGCAGTGGTGGAGTCACGCGTCCCTTCGGAGCTAGACTTCCGTTTTAGGACACGCTACCATCGCGACTCATCCGAGGCCGCGATGCAGGACGTTGCTCGGGAGACGTTCCTTCGACTCAACTCTGTACACCGAGCAGAGTTGGCGGGTACCGAGTTTGCTCACCACCCGTACCGGGAGGAGGGTAACTCTGTCTGCACAGATCAGGGCACCCCTTGCTGCTACAACTCTATGGTGACTCAACTGTCCCGGTGGGCTGAGGCAATAGACGACTGCTACGAGGAGGCACTACTGGAGATCGATGAGCAGCAGAGGCGTCTGATCGAGTTGGAGACTGAGGTCACCGACCTCACCGTGCACCAGTTACAGCTTGAGGAGGAGCATCAGGCTTGGGGTAGTAAGATAGACTCGCTGAAGACTCAGCTACAGGTCCACAATGAGCAGTTCCAGCAGCTCGCAGATCAGTACAACGACCACCGTGGGATGATGGACATCCTTGAGGAGCAGCTGAGAGAGAGCCAGCAGCAGGTCAGCCAGCTCGAGGAGCAGCTTTGTGCCACTTCGGTCACTACTGTTGGTGCTTCCACTTCCACAGTAGCAGCGCGCGACCGCTACTTCTTCCTCACTTCGCCGTATCCACCATCATTCCACGCCCGACTGAGGGAGGTTGATATGCTGGGCACCGAGCCAGGACCCTACCTGGTGGATCCTGTTACGTCACAGCCGACGGCTACAGAGGCTGTGTCCACTCCGCCGATCCCTGTTCCTTCGCCTCAGCCAGGTTCCAGTGTGGAGACCCTGATTCAGGTCGACTCCGGAGCGGAGGACGAGACCGAGCCAGAGGAGATAGAGCCGGACATCACCGACCCTTCGAGGATGAGGCTCCTGCCTACTGCATCACCTTCGCCGGAGGCCCTCACACCCTCAGCACTGCCCGCAAGCATACACGACCCCCGAGCAAGAAGCCCAAGCCAGACCCAGAGACTACTACTACGTTAGAGCCGTGGGGACTCAGGTTTGCACCCGCCAGTGACTACCCACTTCCCACATCAGGTTCCTGCGGATGGCTGGACGACTAGACAGGAGGTCTACTACGGCTTCGATCTCGCCTTGGATGGTTTTTGGGATAGCAAGACACACACCCCCCCTTATGTAGTTGACGAGTAGGATGACATTTAATTCGATGTTAGCTTTTGGATTGTACTCTATCTGGGCTGCGTATGTGTGCAGTCGATTGCATCATGATTTATGTACTACTTGTGAAACTTTGTGATGTTTTTATGATATTATTATTGTTGTGTTGAAAATGAGTTTATTCCACCATGCTTACCATACGAAGTTCACATCAGACAAAAACCCATAAACGGGATAAAACCTTAGGGCTAGTTAGGTGTTGGGGTACTTACCCAAAATGTTATACACAGATGGCCAGCTGACGTTGGGCATCGACTAGCAATGAGGCACCCCCAGAACCCGACCTAACCACCCTGGCTAGAGTTATGGCTACGCAAACCCAACTCCTGCAGGCCATTGTCAATAACCAAGGAGGTCGTGGTGGCTCAAGCTTCGGAGAGTTCATGAGGACGCTAAAGATTGGCTACGCATCATCGAAAAGAAGCTGACCGTTGTTCGGGTACGCGAAGCTGACAAAGTGATCTTTGCAGCCAACCAACTAGAAGGACCAGCAGGTGACTGGTGGGACACGTACAAAGAAGCTCGAGAAGGGATGCTGGAGAACCTACCTAGGAAGAGTTCACCGCTGCTTTTCGTGATAACTTCGTGCCTGCAGCTGTGATACGCATGAAGAAGAACGAGTTCAGAAGGTTGCGCTAGGGGAATACAATGGTGAAGGAATACTTGAACCGGTTCACCCAACTGGCCCGTTACGCAACCGGGGACCTTGCGGACGAAGAAGAAAAGATCGACAAATTCATCGAGGGATTGAATGACGAGTTGCGTAGACCTATGATTGGACTAGATCATGAAAACTTTCAAAGTCTGATCAACAAGGTCGTCATGTTGGAGAATGACCAAAGGATTGTGGAGCATAACCGCAAGAGAATGATTTCCATGAACCGTCCACCTCAAGGGGCGTCCCAACGACCTAAGGGAGCTACTTCTTCGGGATGGAAGCCCACAGTTGTGATGACCAACCGCCCCGCCACACCTGGCAACTTCAATAGGCCGATTATGACCCAGACCCGTACACCCACGCCAACCCAGGCCACACCTGGAATAAAGAAGAATGGGAACTGCTTCAACTGTGGAGAACACGAGCACTTCGCCAACAACTACCCGCATTTGCGCAAGACTCCTGTTCGTACTGGAGCCAATGCAACGGCTATCCACGGGACTACTACCCCTACAACTAGACGAGGTTTATTCAGGACGCCGTAGACCAACAGGACCGCTACCGGATTTGGACGCGGACAAGTGAACTACATGCGAGCTGAGGAGGCCGAGGAAGACCAGGTCGTACTGATGGGTATGTTCTCTATCAATTCTACCCAGTTAAAGTTCTCTTCGATTTGGGTGCATCGCATTCATTCATATCTTTGAAAGTAAGTCAACAACACAATTTAACCATGGTAGGACTAAGGAAACCAATGCTAGTACACTCACCTGGGGGTGAGATAACAGTAAGCCACGCTTGTATCGATGTGCCTATCCGTCTTAGGGATATGGTGTTTCCCTCAAACCTCATGGTCTTGATACCCCAAACCCTTGACATCATATTGGGCATGGATTGGTTAGCAAAGAAAAATGGAGTCATTGATTGTGGCCGTAGAGAAGTTACCTTAACCACGCCCTGGGGATCGGTAATGAGAGCAACCATGGATCAGGATCCTAAGCTATTTGAATGCGCTGGTGGTATATTTACCATGCTTCCTATGAATGGAATGCCCGTAGTTCAGGACTACCCCGATGTATTTCCGGAAGAACTACCTGGGATGCCACCGGACCGAGATGTATAGTTCATCATTGATTTAATGCCTGGTACCACCCCCATATCCAAGAGACCATACCGGATGTCGACCAAAGAGTTGGAAGAGCTCAAGAAACAAATTAGGGAGTTACAGGAGAAAGGATTTGTACGCCCCAATTCATCACCTTGGGGAGCCCCAGTGCTATTTGTCAAAAAGAAAGATGGCAATATGAGCCCCTGTGGCAATGGCGTTGCCGCTGCCTCAATTCCGCTGCCTTATCTATTTCTGCTTTTGGATGTATTCCGGACCGTTTGGTCCCTTGTTCTAAGACTATTGCCTTTGGGCCTATTGTTGTAATAATTCACACTCGATGCTTGTGTATGCGCATTTGGTATATCAATTATGAGTTCGTGTGTACCAGACTACTTAATCCAGGGAAATGGTACAGTACACACGAATGATTCCTGTTGTAAAAACTGGGGTCTACACTACCCGACAAGTCCCCGGATGCTAAGAATCAGCTCATGGCAACTATCTGTTAACACACCAAACGGGAAGCATCGAAAAGTAGAGTTTCACTACTTGGCACTTTTTTACTCGGATTTATTCACAAGCAATCAAGATAAACATTATAAAAATTATTGCAAAAATATGATATAACATCTGTAGCCTCTGACTCACTACTCAAGGGAAAATCAATTGATGTAGTGAGGCAGAGAACAAAAAAAATATCATATAAAGAAAAAAATTAATGATGACTTAGCTTTTTGGTATTCCCCCTGGAGACGGCAGAGGTGACCTGATGTGGGGAGAAGATTATCCATCATGGCGACAAAGACACCAACCATAGAAGTAGCTAAGGCGGCCGGCGGTGAAGATAAAGACGCTCATCAACAACAGTGGAGTCCATCAACCGCAGAAGTGAGGACGCCAGTTGGCAGCAGCGGAGTTAGCTAACGATGAAGATGAAGTCACCCAACAACAACGACGACAAAGTCCACTAATCGTGGAGGCAAAGAAACCAGTCGGCAATGACAGAGGCGACTGACAGTGAAGATAAATGTCACCATTAGCAACAGCGGCAGAGTTCACCAACCATGGAGGTGAAGAAACCAGTCGGCGATGACGGAGGTAGCCGACGGTGAAGATGATGTCGCTATCAACAACGGCGGTGGAATCCACCAACCGTGGAGGGGTAGAAACCAGTCGACGACGACGGAGGTAGCCGGCGGTGAAGATGATGTTGCCATCAACAACGGCGACGGAATCCACCAACTGTGGAGGCGAAGAAACTAGTCGGCGACGACGGAGACAGCCAACGATGAAGATGATGTTGCCATCAACAACGGCGGTGGAACCTGCCAACCATGGAGGCGAAGAAATGTGGCCATGTCGTTAGCGCTGATTGAGTAGGTGTACGTTGCCGGTGGCCATCATGGTATTTGGGGTCTGCGCGAGGATTTCTGTTATGAGGAGGTGGTTTGTGGCATCGATCGCGAGAGTCATCCGATTGGTCCAAACCTCGTCTCTCATTGTTGTTGCGATGATGTAGATTAGATCCAGTATGTTCTTTGCTACGCTCGGGGACCCGATAATCTCTGAAACGTAGAGGTAGAATACAACAGCCAACTAGTGTTTCTGCAATAGATTCCTCAGCCCGAGAGCTGGCTCCAGCTTCCGGGGGCACGGTAGCAGCGATCATGGTCTTAACGATGAAGCCATGTCGATGACGGTATCAAGCATGGTAACTGCCGCGATTGCATTTTGTTGGGGCATGATGAAGACGCTAGTGTTGTCAACACGAGTCTGAAGAATTGTGGGGCAGGCAGTACGCCTGGCATGGGCGAGGTCTCGCCTCCTCCGGTCTTCCTCCTCGCGCTTTGCTTCCTCTTCAAGTTTTGCATGTTCCTCTTTTGCTTCTCTGGCAAGCCGTTCTTGTGTTTCATCGTAGACTGCATCTACCATGAACACACCAAAGAGAAGTTGGGTGTAGTCGTCATCGAACTCGGAACTTCCCACGCTTTCGGTGGTGGCGTCGTTGTGATCATCTGCAGAACTAAAGTAGTCGGCGATCTCCATGTTGGTACAAGATCCGAGTGGTCGGAGTATGACGCCCACCTCCCTGGAGCCCAATTCGGATGAAGCCGAGGCTTGCTCCTATTTAGACCTAGGGGGGAAACGGATCTAGATCTGAACGTTGCGGCGAGCAGTGTAGGAAGTTGCATGGTGATTTGAGGATACATCATAGCATTGTTGGAGAAGCCGCGAGGGCGAGCTAATGTAGACGATTCCTCTGAGTATTTGAAGCCGACTCGGAGAGGTATAGCTTGGAGTAAATTTCGGCAGCATTTGGTAACCCAAACGGGGCCAAGTAGATGTGGTCCCTTCCCAGCTGACTTGAATCTGAGTCGAGAAAAGAGATGTTGCCGAAGTCGTCAGTGATGAAGTCGAGGCTGCCAAAGCGATAGGCCTACCCTGGAGGGAAGGCGAAGTCGACGGCTCCCGAAGTTGATCCCATTGCACTTGTCAGCGAAAAACTCGACGCAACCTCTACCTAGCGCACCAAGTAACGAAACTAGAATTCGGCAATAAGAAAAGGCAGTGGCGTATGAGATCTAAAGTGGATGGGTGAAGAAGATAAGGGTTTAGACAGGTTCAGGACCTCTCGTTGAGAGGTAATACCCTACTCCTGTTTGGGGATTATATCCGCTAGGTGTATATTGATCTGACGATTGAGTTGTGGTTATCTCTCTGGTTCTGCCCCTAAAGGGCTCCCTACCCTCCTTATATAGGTTGAGGGCAGGGTTACAAAGAGAAAAACCTAGCAGAACACGACATCAATTTCCTAATCTATTACATGGTAGTGCTCAATCGGGACTTTAGGCCCTACCATAGAACACAAGGCAATATTGCGACCAAGTCCTACTCTATTACATAATACATGGATCCGGCTTACCTCCTATCTCTAGTCGGATATGCAGGCTGTGGGGATACTCGGTACCCATATCCTCCAAAAGCGGAGTAACGTGAGGAAGATCAAGGCAGCGGGGCTCCGGCGCCATCTTTCTCCTCTCCGTCGACCTACTGCTCACTCGATCCAGCAGCACCTGTCTATCCATTAAGCTAGCGCAATGAGGGACCAGGATAGGTCCGGCTATGGCAGAGACGAGCAGTAGGACAGCGACAACTCATTGTCTCAACCACCGCAGGGAGTGGCTTGTCAGCACAGAGACGGACGGTGCCTCGTTTACTCGGGCCCAATAGATCCTGTCGCTCCCACACCGACGCCCCCGCAGGCTCCTGCGCCCTATGAGCGAGCCACGCCGTGACGGAGAGGAACTTGATGGTGCCAATGCCATCGAAGAGTGCGTGGGCCACCCGCATCCCCAGCGCGATGTCGCCGCAAGCGAAAAGCGTGGCCTGGAGCACGAGCATCGAGGAGTGAGGCGGTCGAGCAGAGTGGAACTCGGGCTATTGGTGTTGACGTCGCCCACCGACTTGTCGGACACCGCGGGAATGAGAGGAATGATGCCCGGCCGCATTCATCTAAGCTCCTGCCACCCTCATCGCTTCGGGTCGCTATCGGACCTCCACCTCCTCCCCATCCCAATAGAGACCGTCGCATGGCTTGGTGATTCGGTTGCCACGTGACCCCTCTCGTTGCTGCCACCAGTAGCCACAGCTCACCGAGGGTTCGCCGCTGACCCCGACACCTCCAACCGCCGCCCTTTGCCCGTCGCCGCCTAGAACACTCGCGCCAGTTTCATGTCACAGTGCAAAGAAGCAGAGAGGGAGAGAAGTTGAGAAAAGAAGAAGAAAAAGGAAGAGGAAGAAAAGAGGGGTGTGAGACTAACAGGTGGGATCAACACTGACTCCGCTGGGTTGATCATAATCAACTCATCACGTCAACTAAAACCAAGCACAATATTGTCCTAGGATCTCAGCTACTTCGGTTTTGCTACTCTAGTTAAGGAACATGTTATATCTGGTATTGTGGTTTAAGGACATGATTCAAACTCGACATCAAGAAAAGGATGTAAAGTGAACTTATTTGTTGGTTTTATCGGTATCATCAGTTCACGCTAGATACAAACCAACACAAAATATGACAACAGGACACCAAACTATGTGAAAGTAAAAAACCGAAGCGGACCAAACAAACCGTTAGCTCGGTTTGGTTCGGTTCTGTGTTGTTTGGCCTTCGGTCTATCATTTTTCTTTGCCCACGACCCACGGCAACATTGTTTCAGCTACTTCATCGGATTGTTGTTACATATTACTTAGAGCATGGTCAACAAATATCTAAAATTCAATCCCCTAAATTTACTTTTGGGAATCTCTAATAAGAACTCTAATAAACTAGGGAACGAGATACCGTCTAGACAACAAGATAAGTTATGAGTGAACAGTTATTTTTTTCATGATTTAGATATGTTCTGAGTGCATGCGAAGGCGGGCCTGACATGACGTGAAGAGGCTAAGCGTGGCTAAGCTGGTCAAAGGCTAGAGTAGCACATACGCCTACTTTCCTCCGTTTCTCTGCATGTTGTTGTTCTTGTAGTACTTCTACATACTAGACTTTTCTACTAAAGTACTACTAGTTTTTCTTTGGTACACCTTTTTATGCAGCTAAAGTCCGTACTAGAGACCTGCTTTGACACTCTTCCAGTATGCCTTTTTACGCACTGGAGTTAAGAGCTTGGACATATGTGTAGTATTCCTCATGGCTCACGTTGGCGCGAAGACCTGATACCCATGAATCATACATGATACCCATAGGATATTTGATGCCTGGGTATCGAGTCCCTGATACCTAGGTATCGGGTAACTGGTACCCAGATTATTCGGATTAGTACTATAGGTACTAGGCTTGATACCTCAGGTATCGGGGTACCTGGTACCTAGATTGGTCTAGTACCCATAGGTATCAGACCTAGTGCTAGGTATCGTGTACCTAGGTATCGGTACTTGGTATCTAGATCAGTCCAATACTCGTAGGTACCAGACCGGTACTAGTGTTAATGCCAAAATTTGGTAAGATTCTCTATTGGATTTGGTTAAGGAATGAAGTCGAGCAGCCGATAGAAGCTTATCTAGAAGAGACCAAGTTCAAGAAGGAATCGTGAAGACCACGACATGACAGCTTAATTTATCTATTAATTAGGCATGATTTATTTTTAGGAAAGATTGCTTAGAGTCCGATCATGACTTGTAATCTTTTACTTTATCTTTAGGAAAGTGTGAGCCGTGTCCAATTAGGACTCTTATCGTCCTATGGGTATAAATATGTACACCCGAGATCTTTGTAATTTATCTCTCTCAGATCAATACAACTTTCGGCGCATCGTCACCCTCTTTTCCGAGGTTTCTTTTACTATCGGCGGAACTTGGCACTTAACGCGGGGCTGCATCGGCTTCGATCTCCGGCGGAGGGGTAAGTCCTAAGTTCAGCCGCCTCTGGCAATCATATCGGCTATATTGGTGTTGTTCAAGGCTACATCTCTTCGATCTCTTGGATTGCTCTGGTTCAGTCGATATCTTTGCCTACTTGATATCTCGATTCTATCTTTAATTGAATTGTGTTTAGAGACGCATCGGTTTAGTTGGAACTGTCTCGGTTAGGCCTGATTTTCTGGCTTAGTCAATATATCTCTACAATCATAATGCTATTTTAGATAGATTCGTTATATCCATCACATTAATCAAATCTATCGACCTATTGAGTATTAAATTATCATATACAATCTCGTGCTGCATTGGTTAGGTCCGACCTACTAGATTGTTGTTGATAATCTAAACTTGTCAAGCCGATAGGTTCACGCTAGTGTTGCATCAGAGGGTTAGTCGATCTTATCTGGTGTGTTAAATTTTTCTTTGATAGTTTTACTATTTTAGTTAAATTTAATGCATGACTACTTTGATCGGTGTCATATTAGCTTGCTTAAATCTATCAAGCAATTATCAACCTTATGTTGTATCGATTGGGTTCGACCTATGGGGTTATGGTTGTAAGTTAGATTTATTTAAGTCAGTAGACATCAATCATTGTTTCATCGGGGTTTCAGCCGATAAGTTACCTAAATGTTGCATCAACTTATAAGAATTATATACAAATTGGTTTTAGCCGATTGCAGCAAAGGTTTCATTGATTACTTAATCATTTGGATCTAATAACATCGGACTTCCAGCCGATGTATGCTTTAACCATCGGATCATCATTTATTCTATCATATCATTATTGGTCGATTGGTTTTTGTTGGATTATATTGTTGCATTATTACAAGTTCTTACTGCTTGTCCAATTGCTTTTATATTATTTATCCAAGTGTCAGAATTTACATTGGACATATAGCCGATTGCTCAAATTTCTATCGACATTGGCTAGTATTGCTACATCGGTTAGTATTGCTCCATCGGCTTGTCAGCCAATCGACTATTTGATCGTCAATTTATATATCTTGTCAGTTGCAAGATCAAACTGACTGGCACGCTCACATTCCATCAATATTTTAGGACCTGTACTGGAGGTAAGCAGATCTCCCAAGTCTTCGTGTGTTTCGACACGGTTCGTGTCAACGCAGATTTGGCACTATTAGCCGGACGCAAATTTTTTGTCAACCTGATAGGACAGGTTTTGCGTCAACAACTAGGTATCAGGTACATGGTACCTAGATCGGTCTGATACCTGTAGGTACCGGGCCTGGTACTGGATATCGTGTACCTGGTATTGGGTATCAGATAAGTCTGAAACCCAAATTGGCACTAATGTTAGCATCATAACAATGAAGTGGGTGTGTTATGTCTTCATCGAGGAGACGTGTGTTGACGTGTGGCCTCTTGAGAGGACACGAAGAGACGTGGGCTGACGCATAGTTCCTCACGTGGGGATTTACATGAATTGTATAAAATAACCGGAGTGGTTGGTTGATCAAACAGTCATGCTCATTAAGTTATCCCGTTAAGACAAAAGTTCATGTTGTAGCAGTCCTCATAAGAATTTAAGCTTCAAAATATCCTTCCATTCAATAGATAACCTATATTTGAATTCCTTAACAAAAAAGTAGGCCACCAAGAAAAACTACCAACAGAATCATTCCCCCCTTCCTCTTGGTCTCGGGCGTTGGTTCTCTTCAAGGGCGGGCACGACTTTATCTCCCAATGCAGCTCAGGAGTTGCGCTCCAGATTGGAAGCGTAGGCTGTTCCCTACAATCAAGTTCTCAAATTTTTTGCGCAAGCTAAAGTTGGAATTTAAGTCTCTTTAAGTTATGGTTTATTTCTATTAAATATAAACAGACGAAGCGAGACCCCTTTTAGGCTAAGTTAAATATTTAACAAAACACACATTCAACAGAAATATGGGGCTTTAGACAAAGCACATCTCGAACAGGGTAGCATCAAAATCAGGGCTGTTGAAAAGCATGCGTTTTCAGAAATATACGAATATCATAAGCAGTTAAACTATCACACATAAACGCCATAAGAGATCCTACATCAAATTAAATATCACTTAGGGCAAAATCACGCAGCATAAAACAGCGTTGTGCTCATCATTAAGCAGTTCAACTATTTCCCACAAGTCCAGAAAGATTAAGACATTGATGACGACAACATTGATTCGACATCCACAGATCCTGCATCCAAATACCTCTAGAGTAACTTCACACGATATTGAACAGGCCACAAAAGACACGTAGGAACGATCACTTCCTGCTTGGAAGCACACGCACTTGCTACTGAGCGCATATGTACACACTAGAGCACAGGTTCACTCTTACATCATTTATCCGCTGCACAGTCAATGATGTAGATGCAATCCTCTTCCAGATTATCCACCCAATCTGCATCAACTCTTTCAACGAGCCGTATGTTGCTGTAGAATCCTTTCTGTAATCCAGGAAAGAGTCCTTCTCCACGCAACACCTTCTCAAATTCCGTGTCACGCCCATGGAAACCTGTCTCACCAGGATGAACAATCCTAGTCCCCTTACTCTCACAGTAAATGCAGCGGACTAGTTCTGCCATATATACAAATCATAACACGTCATACACTAACAATAGTATGCATGGTAGAGAACAGAAATCACCCAGTTAAGTACCAAAGCATTTGAAGGTTTGTTCTCTTGCCAAAATATTGGACATCTTTAAATAAGCCTACTTTCTTAAATCTGCAAGTTCACTAAAAGCCTCTAGTTCATTTCTAGGCACTCTGATTTTAGATATTGATATGATGATCATATAGAGGATGTCAGTATGCATGCAGCACTTCAAATGACATTAATGCATTGCCAGACAATGATTGTCATTACCTAAAAATCTCCAAGTAAAATATCATGGATGAACTGCAGCTGCAGCTTTTCTGGGATGCGAGAGTTCAAGAAATTAACTGAATGATGCCCCTTGGAATGACATCTCAAGTTCTTATCATGATTTATTCTGGCTATAATGCCAAAAACATCTTCTAAGCATATGATTGTCAACAGTTCTCTTGTTAGCATTTCTCTAACTACAAAAGTACTGATTGATAGTTCTGCATGGCTAGGTACAATAGATGTAATCACAGTGCTTTTACATAGATTGGTATATCAATAGAAGTGTTGCTTTTCTGTTCTTAAATAAAGTGCAAAAGGTTATTTGTCGATTTCCTTGCATTTATGTATCCATTTGATCCATATATGTGGTTTAAGAGGTTTGTAAGCTCAAAAGAAACCAAAAGTTCAGAAATGAAGAGCTGGGGAGGATAGTCGCAAGATAGGATCACATTTTCTTCTATAAAATGTTTTTTTTCCAGCCATTCAGTGTATGTGTATTTCATGCAGACCCAACCGCCAAAATATTTACATTTGATGCCCAATGAATAATCATAATTTTCAATATAGTACAGGGACTGAGGGAGGCCAAGGACTCTGACAGGAAAATAGCATTGTGCTGATCTCTGGTGGGCACATTCCAATTACTTTACTAATATTATGTATCGATCTAGCTGATTTCATTTTAAACAACCATGTTACTTATATCAAATATAATGATGTAGATGCTTCCAGATACATGATCTAATGCTCTAATCCCTTTTCAAGATAAATAAAGCCGTTAATCTTCGTTTGCATTTATTGTCATGATAGGAAAAAAATAGTTAAAAGTGAACCAAATGCACATGACTGCTAACAATTTAACTGATGAAGTAACTCGGCAAAACAACTGAAGGATTTTTTTTTCAATTGTTTTTATGGTGTTGAACAGGTGAGGCACTCCAGGACAGCAAAGGTGTATGCCGTACCCATCCCTAAGGAGGAGGAGGAGGAAGGGGGAGATGAAAATGAAGGGAACCAAACATCCACTGCAAGTAGATGCGTATAAGGAAGAGGTATGAGCTGCGCCCTTCTCCTTCCCCCTCTTTTTTCATATTTCTTTCCAACTCATAGCTGCTGTTTCCTGTTAATTAGTTGGGTATGGTCTTGCATCATTATCACCTAGTTGTCCTGAAGGAGCAGGGTTGCCATGCCTCACCTTAAGAACAATTAATGTTCTACAAAGATAAGTTTGTTCCATCTCAGGCCTTAACCAAGCATTCTGAACAAATGTTTCTATATTACACAAATGGAAGCATCGTTTAGTATAGTAGGTCGACATCTAGGATTCTGTGGCACTGTTGAGAATTCGACAGTGCATATTGGCTTTAAAGAAAATTTCTTTAAAATATTTTATCATAACAGTAATCAACTCTACAATAGCTAGTCCCTCTGTCCAGCATTATAGGGTGTACAACTTCTCATCACATATACTAATATTTATGATAAAAAGACCAAACCATCATTAGTTGCTATTGCATGCAAGAAGCCGCACAACCTGCATGCAGAGTGAATTGATTCACAGCAGGCATGAATTCAACATAAAATTAGCATGTGCATGCAGATCATTAACTCTCTATGTGGGTGTGGCATCCGAAAATTTGCACGTGCACGCAGCGAGTAGGGGCAAAGATGACCAAATTTGATAAAAATGCAAGGGAAAAATAGCATGTGGCCTCTAGTTCTAGAGAAAATTCTAAAACAACTGTGCCCTTTAAAACTGGACATAGAGAGAATTGCCCAATGTCATTTATGAAGCATCTTGGATCAGTACTCTCTCACAGGTTAGCATCTACTTTACCATAGACAGATCTAATATAATCTTTCTGTAAGACAAACTTTAGCAGCATTATTTTTCCCAGGCATCACATCACTATTTTTTATTGACTTTTTGTACTCTGTTGTGTCGGTGCCAACAGGCAGGGTTTTCAACTAGAGATATATTAGTTAACCAAGTCCTAATTGGCCCTCTGTCACCTTCCAGAACCTACACAACTCCTAGACCTACACAATATGTCATATCTGATCACGACTTGATCATAATATCATAGACAAATCTACTTGAAGAAAAGTATTAACATGGAAATTGTAAGGTCAAGAGCAGAGCATACCAGTGTCTTGATGTGGCGAAATCACAGGGAGGCACCAAGACTCCTCATCAATGCTATAGTTGCTGCATTCCGCAAAGAAGAGTGTTGCAGGATCATTGGCAGATTGGGGTTCTTCGCAAATCGCCAGAAAATTGATATGGGAATGATTGTATTTGTAAATCCTCCATGGACTAGAACTTTTGACCGGGCCATACTACGGGCCAGATACAAACTCATTTACATCACAAATAAAATGAAGCCTATATTTGTGCACCTTCAACCATATACACGAAGAAAATTAATTGGATGCTGAGCACACCACAAAAATAGAGGGGTCATTTGAAGAAACCAACCTTGTCATGGTTGAATGCAGCCAATGCAACTTGCACGCTCTTGCAGACTTGTTCATGATGTAGCCAGAACTTGAGACGTCGGTCACAAAGTGCAGCGTAGGCTTCCTTGCTTAACCTTGTAGGCTCTGGCTGTTGTTGCTGGTTCGACTCCTCAACCGAGTGACGGTTGCAAAATAAAGGAAATGAAGCTGACATCATTAGAGCAGAGTCTGTCACCATGCTGCAGCACCTGCGAAGATGCAACCCCAAGCTTAGCCAGGGTGTCAGGTGATACAAGAAGCTCCTGCTGCGCAAGCGGCGCGGGGTGCAAAGCAGCACCAGCGGCAGCGGCATAAGCTATGTTGACACTGGCAGACGGGGTCCTTCCTTCAACCGATCTTTTTGATGCCTCAGCTCTGAAAGACAAAGATCAAACTTGTGACAAGTTACCAGAGAAGCTCAGGTTGCTGTCTGTTCTCATAACCTTGTCGGGCATATAACCAAGGGCGGGATCAGCAACCCGCAGGTCAGCCCTAGCCAGCTGCAGCCACTCCATTACTTCGTCAGGTGTGTGGTCCGGGTAGCGGGTGCACAGAAAGGACATAAGACCATAGAATGATCAGGCCACAATTCACATCAAGCATATGGTGCTGATCATGTGTACTGTAACTTGTTTGTTCGGCGGGAAGACCTGGTCGTACCAGATGGTGTTGACAATGATATTGGAGACAGGGTCCAATGGGCCATAGCAGTGGCCGGCCTTGAGCATGCTGTGGTGATACCGAGTGTGCAGCTCGTCAGTGGGCAACCTGGCCATCGCCTGCAGGTAGAAACCAAGGATTGTTGCGAAAAGCATATGCTTCCTGGCTGCCCTGGCATGAGGCAGCACTTGAGGCTTTGTATGTACAAGCAGAGATTTTGTGAGTTCCCAGGATTTTTCCAGTTGGGGTTTTGCATGGTCAAGGCGATATTTGGCGAGTTCCCAAGACTCTCAGTTGAAGAACTTCATCTGGTGTCGCATGAGCCATCATCCTGTCCAGCAGGGTCTTAAGGAACGAAAGGGAATAGTCACCCTTGGGCATGATGAGCTTTTTGAGGTCACTTGAGACCAGCTTCCACCCTAGCACGAGTCGCTGCGGATCGGGGTGCCGGGCGGCAACCGCTGTGCATCGGAGGGCTATCTCGACGGCGGTCACAGTGGTGCCAGAGTCGATCCTGAATGATTGCTCCATTCCGCGCCTGTTGACGATGAGTTGGGAGGCGATGAGGGGGTCTGCGCCGGCCGCGTCGAGGTAGCGGAGGGCCTCCACCTCGGGGAGGTAGGGGAAGAGGCAGGTCAGGAAGGCGACCAACCCTTCCAGTGATCGCTGGATCATGCCCGCGGCCTGCTGTGCTCTTCCTCCACCTCCTCCTCCTTCCGGACGCCGGGCAGAGGACATGAAGCTGTTGACGACGATGTTGGAGGTGGGATCCAAGAGGCCGAAGCAGAAGCCGCCGTATATGAACTCCCCCTCGAAATGCTTCAACCGACTGTGGTTGTAGCACCTCTCGATCTTGGCAAGAACCGCCCTGCTCTCAGCTTTCAGGTCGCCTCTGGCATATTCGTCCTTGAAGTTTCTCGGCCCATAGATGCGGGGAATGCAGGAGCTGCGGCTGCGGGCGGAGCTCCGGCTTTCGCCGGAGACGCTCCGGCGCAACATCTAGCCTATGGTTTGGATTTGGGGATCGGGGGGGGGGGGGGGGGGGGGGGGGGGGAGGCAGCGATGTCGTTGAGGATTTGGGGATCGGGAGGGAGTGGAACTGGAAGCGATGTTAGGGTTTAGGTGCCGTTTGGGTGGGAGGCTGCAAAGGGAAAAGGATGGTGGGCAAGCGGACCCACATGTCAGCCAATCAAATTCATGTGGAAGCAAGAGGAACGGGTTCCATTGAGGTATGGAGTATATGGGACAGGGTCATGAGCGGAGCTAGGGGTACTCCCCCGTATTTCCGGGAATACTCAACTTTTTTATACACTTTTTAATAGATATGTGTATATACATGTATATACATATGTATAATGCAATTTTCTGTAATATATTCGTGACAATTCAGCCCAAAACAGCGAAACTAAGCGGCTTTAGGCCTGGCTTCCAACGCCTCTGCTTCCCAAGCCGGCCTAATAGGCCCATTGAGCCTTCCACCTCAATTCCCCTGATCCCCCGAGCTCCTCACGGTCACGGACTCGCGGGTCACGGTCGTCTCGTCATCGTCACTCGAAGTCACGGACACGGCGCGGGCGGCTGGGCGGCAGGCGCACTGCAAACCCTAAGCGCTAGGCGACGGCCAGCGGCGAGGCGAGGAGGCGGCCGGCGCAGAGCAGGCTGCGGCAGTGCGGCTGGCGGCGCTTGCCGCGCGCGGCCAGCCTAAGCCAGCAGGACACAACCGCAAGGGCGCAAGCAAGGCAGTAGCAGACTAGCAGGTTCTTGCCTTCTTCGATCTGAATTTTTTTGTTGCAAATATTGGTTCATAGACAATGTAGATGGATTGATTGATTGTCTATTGCAGTAGTATTCCTATTGGTTTGCAAAATGAAGAACAAATCGAAATCGGTTGATTTGAGGACTCTGTGGGATAGAGCATCAAAAACAAGGAAGGTGGAGTTAGGATATACATCAGTGCCGCAACAAGTTACAAACGGGAGTAATGCTCAGCCTCAAGATCCTATTGTTCAATCCATTGTGCCGGTAACCGATGAGAGTGGAGTTCATAATCAAACCAATCCATCTGTTCAGGATGATACACCAACCAGAGAAGTGACAGCACCTGAGATAGCAAGTACAAACCGGATGTCACCTGAGATAGGAAGCAATGACATTGACATTGACATTAACATAGCAGCCACAGAACCTTCTACTTTATCCCCAATCAGAGATGGTGATGACTCAGGCTATGAATCAAGTGATAATGTTATTTATGACATTGATCTTCTTCCTCATGATCCCGGAAAGAGGCTTCCCATCAAAATGTATAATGTCAATGAAAGATATTCAGTGATCAGGGGATACATTGCAAAAGGGCCTTGTCAACCATGGAGTCATGATTTTCCTACAAGGTACATTGGACGTAAGCCTCGACGCTTCAAGCCTGATTGGTTTGGTGAATTCACATGGCTTGAATATAGTGTTGAAAAAGATGCAGCATTCTGTTTTGTTTGTTATTTGTTCAAGCATAAAACTAATAGTTGTGGTGGAGATGCTTTTGTGAATGGGGGCTTTAGAAATTGGCATATGAAAAAGAGGATTACTAAACATTGTGGTTCCAAGACTAGTTTCCACAGAATGGCTCTAGAGAGATATATTTCCTTGATTACACCTAAGAAAGCAATTGATGATAAGTTCAGTAAGATAAATGATAAGGAAAAGACTAAGTACATGGCCCGTTTGTCCTATTCTATTCAAGCAGCTAAGTACCTTCTACGCCAAGGTTTAGCTTCTCGAGGACATGATGAAAGTCAAAGTTCACTTAACAAGGGAAATTTCTTAGAGTTGATAGATATGCTAGCTGAAAACTTTGAAGAGGTTGCAAAAGTGATTTTGAAGAATGCCCCAAAGAATTGTCAGTTGACTGCTTCTCAAATTCAAAGAGAGATAGCTAATTGTTGTGCCAAAGAAACAACTAAGCTTCTCATAGAAGACCTTGGTGATGAATATTTTGCAATCCTTGCTGATGAATCTAGTGATGTTTACCAAAATGAACAACTAGCTCTTTGTTTGCGATATGTTGACAAAAAGGGTTGCATAGTTGAGAGGTTCCTAGGTGTTGTCCATGTGAAAAACACTACTGCTTTGATACTTAAAACTGTAATTGAGAATTTATTGATGGAGCATTCATTGAGCTTGTCTATGGTACGTGGGCAAGGCTATGATGGAGCTAGTAACATGAAGGGTCATGCTAATGGTCTAAAGAAACTTATTATGGATGATTGTCCATCTGCGTACTATATCCATTGTTTTGCACATCAACTTCAGTTAACTCTTATGGAAGTTGCCAAGGAAAACCCAGACTGTATTTGGTTCTTTGAACAAGTTAGATTTTTATTGAAAATTATTGGGAAATCTTGTAAGAAGACACAAATGCTTCGAGTAGCACAAGCTCAGAGCATTCTGGAAACACTAGAATTGGGTGACATTGAAACTGAAAAGGATTTAAATCAAGAAATGGGTTTGGCTAGGCCTGGAGACACTCGTTGGGGATCTCATTATAAAACAGTTATGCGTCTTATATCTTTGTATCCTTCAATTCGGAAAGTTCTCGTAACGGTTGGCAATGATCGCTCTCAAGCAACTGAGTGTGCACACGCACAAACAATGTTGACAATATTCAAGTCATATGAGTTTGTTTTCATGGCACACTTGATGCAAACAGTACTAGGGTTCACAGCAGACTTGAATCATGCCTTGCAGAAGAAAGATCAAGATATTGTCAATGCAGTAGAACTCATTTCTTTGACCAAGCTGCAACTGCACGCATTGCGGCATGATACTGGGTGAGAGGATTTCCTTAAAGGAGTGGACTCATTTTGTGTCAAGAATAAAATCAAAATTCCTGATATGGACACATTCTATAGGCCTGTTGGAACAGACAAGAGGTTCTTTATCAAAATTAAGAATCTCCATCGTTACCGTGTTGACATGTTCTTAAGTGTCATTGATAGGCAGCTTCAAGAACTTGATGACCGGTTTGATGAGGTAAACACAGAGTTGCTTATTTGCATGGCTGCATTCAGTCCCCTCAATTCATTTGTTGCTTTTGACAAAGAAAAATTGATTGAGCTTGCTGGATTTTATCCTAATGATTTCAAAAGCTTAGAGTTGCTTCACCTACCTGCTCAACTCAATTTGTACATTACTGATATGCGCAATGATAAAAGGTTTGCTAATGTGAGAAGTCTTGCTGAGCTTTCTATTAAACTTGTTGAGCATGACAAGATTGGAAGACTTAGAGTTGTTTACAAGCTTCTAATTGGTGCTAGTGCTTCCAGTGGCAACTGCAAGTGTTGAAAGAGTTTTTTCTATCATGAATTATGTGAAGAACAAATTGAGAAATAAGATTGGAGATTAATACTTGAATGATTGCTTGGTTACATTTATTGAACGGAAATTCTTTCTACAAGTTAAGGACAAGGACATCATCAACCGCTTCCAAACCATGAAGAATCGCAGGATTAAAGCAACATTATAATATTTTGTAAGTTCTTTTTATTAGCTATCAGTTTGTTTCATGCATATTTTAGTGCCGATTCGCTGAACAATTTATTATTAAACTATTCTTGTGACTTTATTTATCAATGGGAATACCCAAGTTTTGAATCCTAACTCCGCCACTGTTGCCAAGGTTGGTTTCTGATCAAATGACCCCTCTATTTTTTTGTTGCATGCTCAGCGTCCAATTAACTCTCTCGGTGTCTGTGGTTGAAGGTGCACAAATATAGGCTTCATTTTATCTGTGGTGTCAGTGAGTTCGTATCTGGCCCGCAGTACGGCCGGTCAAAAGCAATAGTCCATGGAGGCTTTACAGATATGATCATTCTCATATCAACTTTCTGGTGATCTGCGAAGACCCCCAATCTGCCAATGATCCTGCAACTGTTTTCTTTGCTGAATGAAGCAACTATGGCATTGATGAGTCATGGTGCCTCCCTGTGATTTCGCCACATCGAGACACTGGTATATGCTCTTGTGACCTTACAATTTCTCTCTTGTTTTAAACGAACAACCTTTCAATTTCCATGTCTATGCTATCATAATCAATTTCATGATCATATGTGACATATAGTTCTAGTTAAAAACCCACCGACATAGCAGAGGACCAAAGGTTAAGCAAAAATAGTGATGTGACGCCAAGAAAAAAGAACGCTGCTAAAGTTTGTCCAACAGAAAGATTATATTAGATCTATCTACATAGTAGATGCTAACATGTGACAGAGATCCAAGATGCTTCATAGATATGTCTTTGTTCGCTTTCCCAACGTGTACATACAGTGCGCACGAAAAACGGAACAGTCCATTAGCACGTGATTAATTAAGTATTAGCTAATTTTTTTAAAAAAATAGATTAATTTAATTTTTTAAAGCAATTTTTATATAGAAACTTTTTGTAAAAAAACAAATCATTTAGTAATTTGAAAAACGTGCACGCGGAAAAAGAGAGATGTGAGTTGGGAAAGGAGGGAGAAGATGATACTTTCTCTGTCCTGTTTTAAAGGGCACATTTGTTTGAGAATGATCTGTCCAGTTTTAAAGGGAGTAGAAAGATCTGCCATTGTTTTGGTTTCTTCTGAGCTTAATCTGGCAATACAGTAATGTCAGTTGAAGTACATACGTCCCTTGATATGACCGTCATATCAACATCTAAATCATAGTGTCTAGAAACGAAATTGGATCCTTTTTTCTGTAGTGAACTTGCAGATTTAAGAAAGTAGGCTTATTTAACGAAGATTTTCATTACTCTGGCAAGCAAGAGAACAAACCTTCGAAAGTTCGAATGCTTTGGTGCTAACTGTGTGATTCTTTTTCTCAATATATGGAGCATGCAAATGTGATAGAAGGAACTCTACTCACATGAAAAATCAATTGTCACTACCATTCATCTCCATGCTATTATTAGTTTATAACGTGTTGTCATTTTTGTTTGTATGGCAGAATTAGTCCGTTGCATTTACTGTGAGGACAAGGGGACTAGCTAGGATTATGCATCCTGGTGAGAGAAGTTTCCATGGCCGTGACATAGAGTTTGAGAAGGTGATGCGTGGTGAAGGACTTTTTCCTGGATCACAGAGAGGATTCTACAGCATCATTCGGCTCGCTGAAAGAACTGATGCAGATTGGGTGGATAATCTGGAGGAAGATTGCATCTACGCCATTGCCTGTGCAGCGGATAATGATAGAAGACCGAACCCTTTCAAGTACCAGCCTATGGATCTTTAACAAGTGCGTGTGCTGCCGTGCTGCTAAGTAGCAAGTGATCATTCCTACTTCCTAGTTGTCCAAATTTTCGTTTATTTTTCTTCACAGAATTATGAGGAAACTGTTAGATAGATCTCCCACCGTCGGGCCCAACGACCAAACGGACCTTGACCGCGCCCTGATCGGGGGCGCCCAGCCCATTGGCTAGTGGGCCCCCGTCACCCTGCGCCATATTAATAGGGGGTGGAGGCCGGGGCGGCACATGACACGAGGTTCGCTGCTGCCACCAGCTCCACCCACAAAGCCCTAACCCTAACCGATCGAGGGGGCGCAGCCAGTGACGGGAATTCGCCACCGCCGTGCAACGACGATGGCCGGCACATCTTCATCATCAAACACCGGTCGGTACCTCTAAAACCCTATCCCCTTGTACATTGTTCTCTAACACAAATACAGAGAAATCCCCTCGATCGAAACCCTAGGCGATCTCCTATAGTTTTTCTAACAATGGTATCAGAGCCACCTAATGTTTTAGATCGGTTTGAGAAAGAAAAAGAAATCAAAAGAAAAGAAAAGAAAATTTCACCCACCTACCTCATCGCCGGGTGTCGCCGGCAAAGGGGGGGAGGGCAAAGGGCACCGCCGAGGAGCCAATCGACGGCCGTACGCGCACCCGCGGGTGCACGCACGCGCCGGCGATGGGGCCCGCGGCGGCGCCGCCATCTCCATTTCGGCTGCCTTCTCTCTCTCACATGGTGGGGGCAAGAGACGGTGGGGGAACGGAGAAGAAAAAGAGAAAATGGCGCGGCGGCGGCGAGGGCCGCGGGCGGCGGCGCTCCGGCTATGGCGTGGCGGCGCGAGAGCCGCTGGTGGCGGCGACGCCGCTCTGCTCGGTGCGCGCGCGCAAAAGACGGCGGCTAGGGTTTTCGGCGCTGGGAGGGGTCGGGTTTTGTTTGCCCGATCTCTCCGCTCGGCCGTCCGATCTAAACCCTAGCCAATCGGACGGCCGGCGGCGACCGGGCCGAATGTGGCCCAAGAAGGGGGTGCGCGGGGGCGGCTTTCCCGGCCCAGGCCCAGGTTACGGCCTGGGGGAGGGGAGGGGCGCCGCGCGCGCGTCAAAAGGCCGTGGGCCGACCGGCAAAGGGCCGGGGAAAAGTCCGAATTGGGTCCCTCGGCCGAATTTTAAATAGGCCGTTTTTGGGCCAAATTTGACTAAGTTTAATTTGTGCCCCTCGGCCAAAAAATAGAGAAAAGAATTTTTCCTTTTAAATTTTGTCAATTTTCATGCAAATTTCAATAGAATTTTAATTGTTTTTGCATGTTTTTACCTCTGTTTAAATTTGAACCAACGGGAGAATTTTTACCGTGAGTAAATAACAGAAAGATTTGCTACTGTTAATGCGAATTTTAATAGAGTTTTCCGCTGCAAATAGATGAAATTGATAAAATTAGTGTTTCTAAAATTAAATTTCGAACCAATGAGAGAATTTAATTTTAGGAACATTAATTCTGTGCTATGATGTTGTAATTTTCTGACCAACGTTGATAATTGCAATGTTATAGCTATGGCTCTATGTGTTATGTCTATTTTCTGCCTAACGGTGATGTAGACTTAATACATGATATTTTTAATGTTAATTTTGTTTTCACTGTACATGATTATTTCAGGAGGCTACTCCTTGATGGGTTGCATAAAAGATATTCCGACCCTGAAGGGAGATAACTATGGAGAATGGAAAAGAAAACTCGACCTTGCTTTCATCTTGGGAGAGGTGGACTGGGTGTTGACCACCCCACGTCCTATAGCACCTGCTGCACTTGTCAGAGGTGAAAATGAGTCAGATGCTGACTGGCAAAAGAGAGAGAGGGACAATGCTCCCCTCATCATGTCGTATGACGTTGAGCATACGAAATGGTACCTAGCCAACAAGAAATGTTTGGCTGTGGTAAAGAACACGATTGAGCCAACCATATTGGGCTCAATCCCAGAGTGTGACGCCGTCTCAGAGTACCTCGAAAGAATAAAGAGCCAGTTTACTGGTTCTTCAAAGACTTATGCCACACAACTGATAAAGCAGCTTGTGACAGAGAGGTACCATGGAGGTGGTGTCAGAGATCACATTCTTAGGATGAGCAACATGGCTTCCAAGTTGAAGCCAATGGATTTGGGCATTACAGATGACTTTCTGGTCCATCTGGTTATGGCCTCATTGCCAAAGCTTTTTGACAACTTTGTTGTCAACTACAATATAAGTCCAGAGAAATGGAATTTTGAAAAGCTCATCGCTAATTGTGTGCAAGAGGAGGAAAGAATCAAGGAGGCCAATGGTGGCTCAATTAACTATGTTAAAGATAACAAGAAAAAGAACTACAAGACACCCTCCTCAAAAGCAAAACAGCCTCAACATCTACCTCAGCAACAACAGTTTACTGTTGAAAAGGATCAGTGTCTACACTGCAAGAAGACAGGACATTACAAGAAAGATTGTCCTGACTTCCTGAAAATGATCATGGCAAAGAAAGGTGAGAACATTATTTCATTTGTAAATGAATCTCATTATGTTGGTTATTCTAGATCCACATGGTGGGTTGATTCTGGACCAACTATTCATGCTTGTAATTGTTTAAAGGCATTCCGTTCGACGAGGACTACGCAAAGAATCGAAAGATCCATTAAAGTTGCAAATGGAGTTGAAGAAAAAGTTGAAGCTATTGGCGACCTTCTTTTAGAGCTCCCGAATGGCTTCACACTTTTACTTCGAGATGTTTTTTATGTTCCTTCTTTACAAAGAAATTTAATAAGTGTATCCAAATTGGATTTTGATGGATATGATTGTCATTTTGGAAATGGCAAATGCGAACTATGGTATAATAATGCATGTATTGGTCTTGCTGTGTTGCAAGATGAGCTTTATTTGCTATCTCTTTCTGAGAATGTGAATGTTGTGTCCTCGTTGACAAAAGAAAACAAGAAAAGAAAGCGAGCTCCTAATGTCTCATCGAAATTATGGCACTGTCGTTTAGGCCATATTTCGAGGGGGAGAATTGAGAGACTAGTTAAGAATGATATTCTTCCTCCATTGGAGTTCTCAGACTTAGAACAATGCATAGAATGCATTAAAGGAAAATTTGTAAAGAGCATCAAAAAGGGTGCACAGCGAAGCGCAGGAATATTAGAGATCATTCATACAGATATTTGTGGTCCATTTCCTGTGAAAAGTGTGGATGGCTATGACTCATTCATAACATTCACAGATGATTACTCCCGATATGGTTATATTTATCCAATTAAAGAAAGATCAGAAGCATTGGATAAATTTAAGATATTCAAAGCTGAAGTTGAAAATCAGCATGATATAAAAATTAAAGTTGTAAGATCTGATCGTGGGGGGAAGTACTACGGTCGGCATACGCCTTATGGGCAAGTCCCCGGACCTTTTGCAAGGTTCTTACTAGAAAATGGTATAGTAGCCCAGTATTCTACACCGGGCGAACCTCAACAGAATGGGGTAGCTGAAAGGCGCAACCGTACCCTTAAGGATATGGTGCGTAGCATGATAAGCTATTCCACCCTACCATTGGGTTTATGGATGGAGGCGTTAAAAACCGCCATTCATATCTTCAACAGAGTTCCAAGCAAATCGGTGCCCAAAACACCGTATGAGCTATGGACAGGAAGAGTACCCTCGCTAGCTCACCTCCGTGTGTGGGGGAGTCCTGCGGAGGCTAAAGTATTCAACCCAAACCTTGGCAAGTTGGATCCCAAAACAGTGAGCTGCCATTTTATTGGCTATCCTGAAAGATCAAAGGGTTATCGTTTCTACTGTCCAAATAGTTATACAAAGTTTGTAGAAACGAGACATGCCGTCTTCTTGGAAGACGAAGTAATTAAGGGGAGCTCGGTAGTTCAAGAGATTGATCTTGAGGAGAGGCGGATGTCTGTACCCGCTCCGTCAATTCAAGACCCTTTCTTCTCTCTACCTGCTGATGTTGTGCCTGCAATGCATGACGTTGCGGTACCAACACCTGTTGTTACCTCTCCTGTGGCAACAATGAATGAAAGTGAGGAACCTGTCCTACAGGATTCAACAGAAATTGTTGCCACACCAGAGGAGGAGCTGCAACAGCCTCAAACAGATAATGTGCCAGAACAGGAGGCCCCTAGAAGGTCTGAAAGAGTCAGAAGATCGGCTATCCGTGATGACTATGAAGTTTATAATATAGAAGAGTCGCATATGCAGGATGATCCCACCTCATATGAAGAGGCCATGAGAAGCGCTCGCTCATTTGAATGGTTGGAAGCCATGAAAGATGAAATGAAATCAATGAAACTAAACGATGTCTGGGATTTGGAAGAAATTCCTAAAGGAGCCAAAACAGTAGGCTGTAAATGGGTCTACAAAACTAAATATGACTCCAGAGGGAATATAGAAAAGTTTAAGGCGCGACTTGTGGCAAAAGGTTTCACGCAAAGAGAAGGGATTGAATACAATGAGACATTTTCTCCAGTCTCTTGTAAAGATTCCTTTAGGATTATAATGGCACTGGTGGCACATTATGATTTAGAATTACATCAGATGGATATAAAAACAGCATTTCTAAATGGAGATTTGGAGGAAAAAGTATACATGGCACAACCGAAAGGTTTTGTTGTGAAAGAAAACGATAATATGGGATGCCGTCTAAAAAGATCCATTTATGGATTAAAGCAAGCTTCGAGACAGTGGTACTTGAAGTTTGATGGGACAATAAAGAAATTTGGGTTTCAAGAGAATATTGAGGACAACTGTATTTATACAAAGTTTAGGAATGGGAAATTCATTTTCCTAATTCTGTATGTAGATGACATTCTACTGGCTAGTAGTGATGTCAGTCTATTGCAGGAAACAAAGAAATTCTTGTCCTCAAACTTTGACATGAAAGACCTCGGTGAGGCTTCATATGTTTTGGGCATAGAGATTCACCGAGATAGAACGAAGTATGCATTGGGACTTTCTCAAAAGGCATATATAGAAAAGGTGCTGAAGAAATTCAACATGTACAGATGCAGTGCTACACCTGCTCCTATAGTCAAAGGAGAAAAGTATGGGACATGGTAATGTCCCAGAAATCAGTACGAGCTCAACGAAATGAAAACAAAGCCATATGCGTCAGCTGTGGGAAGCCTACAGTATGCGCAAGTGTGCACACGCCCTGACTTGGCATTTGTCACCGGGTTACTTGGCAGATTTCAGAGTAATCCAGGCCCAGAGCACTGGAAATTAGTAAAGAAAGTTTTGCGTTATTTACAAGGTACAAAAGGCCTCATGCTGTCTTACAAAAGATCAGAATCACTCCAGATAGTGGGGTATTCTGATTCTGATTTTGCAAAAGATAATACAAAGTCAACATCGGGATATGTGTTCACCCTTGCAGGAGGAACTATTTCATGGAAAAGCTCAAAACAGACAATCACTGCAGGGTCTACGATGTATGCCGAGTTTATAGCATGCTATGAGGCCACGGGGCAGGTGAACTGGCTAAAGAAATTCATACCCGGTTTAAAGGTGGTTGACAGTATTGAGAAACCACTAAAGTTATACTGCGATAACGAACCCGCAGTAATGTACGCTCACAACAATCAGTCAAGTGGTGCTGCCAAACACATTGACATAAAGTACTATGTTGTGAAGGACAAAGTCCGGGATCAAACAATCAGTCTCGAGCACATTAGTACAGAAAGAATGCTCGCGGATCCGCTCACGAAAGGTCTACCACCCAACGTGTTCAAGGAACATGTAGCCGGCATGGGTTTAAGGGAAGCCTTATGAATCCTGGACTATAGGGCCCAAAAGTTAAGGTATCTGTTTCTGAATGGAGACGTGTATAGTGGCTGTTAAATCCATCAGTGATTAACCGTGACGATGAAACATGCTCTATTTACAAATCTATGATGGAATAGAAAAAGCTAAAAGAAATAGTGAGATCAAGGGGGAGAATGTTAGATAGATCTCCCACCGTCGGGCCCAACGGCCAAACGGACCTTGACCGCGCCCTGATCGGGGGCGCCCAGCCCATTGGCTGGTGGGCCCCCGTCACCCTGCGCCATATTAATAGGGGTGGAGGCCGAGGCGGCACATGACACGAGGTTCGCTGCCGCCACCAGCTCCACCCACAAAGCCCTAACCCTAACCGATCGAGGGGGCGCAGCCAGTGACGGGAATTCGCCACCGCCGTGCAACGACGATGGCCGGCACATCTTCATCATCAAACACCGGTCGGTACCTCTAAAACCCTATCCCCTCGTACATTGTTCTCTAACACAAATACAGAGAAATCCCCTCGATCGAAACCCTAGGCGATCTCCTATAGTTTTTCTAACAGAAACCCGACGCTTCTCTGTGCAACTGTGCCCCAGTAGTTTGGAGCACTATGTTGGGCCAGTTCTACCGGCTATAAACATGGCGAGAATCAAATTCAGTTCGGGAAATGTGACTTTTATCCAATATAATATATACTCCCCTCACAGTTCACTCCAGTGAGTGACCACCAGATAGAACTCTGCGTTCGTAGTTGCGGAAATGGACTTACGGACACGGTAGGTGGCACACTGATCCGATATCCGCACAACGCTAATCTCTCTACATGCTCCCGCGCTGAAGGATCGATTATTCGTAATCGTAGGTACATATTCAGATTCAGATCGGGGCTCAGATTCAAATGGAGATGCTGTTGGGGATGCCCTTGGCGGTGATGCCGGCGGCGGCGCCAGTGACGTCGGAGGTGTTGGGGTAGAGCAGCATGTAGGGGAACTCGGCTGGGCCATTGCGGTTCTTGAGCCCCGCGTCGCCGTTCATGCCCACCACCTTCCCTTCGATCTCCACCAGCCGGTCGCTGAACCGCCGGAACGCCTCCAGCGCCCTGGCGTCCGACGTCCACGCCGGCGTGTCGCGCTGCCCGAGGTATACCTCGTCAGAGGAGTGCTTGGACAGGACCTCGATCAGCGAGATGCCGATGATGGTCTGGAGCTGGCTGGTGATGGTGCGGATGAACGCCCGCTCCGGGTCGCGCCCCAGCTCGTCGTACGCCTCCGTGCCGGGCTCCGGCATCCGCCGCCGGCTCACCGTCGGCCGGTTCGGGAGGTAACCCGCGTACGGGTACTGCCCGAAGTTGACCGCCGCGTGCAGCGCCGACGCGATCCAGATGATGGTGGTGCACGCGTCGCGGAGCTCCGACACGGCGTCCATCCTGGGCCACCACGCCGCGTCCTTGAGGTCGCCGTGCCCGACCTCCCGCACCTCCGTCCACCACGCCTGCAGCTCCGCGTCGCCGCGGAGCACGCCGTCGTCGGTGTAGTAGATTGCCAGGTACTCGCCGACCCACTGCTCGATCGCGTGCCAGATCTCCAGCCCGTCCGCAGCGTACGGGTAGTCCTTGATCAGCAGCCGCACCTTGTACGGGCTCGTCGCGTCCTCCACCGCCACTCCCCTGCAAAAATGTCACATGATTTTGCATTGAATTGTACACATCACAATCTGTTCTTCCCACAGACGCCTTACAAAAATCAATGGAGATGTGTAGTACACTAGTACCTCTTGATGAGATCGGCAGGGAGGCCCTGCTCGGTGAAGTTCCAGTTCTTGTACACCATGGACGACATCCAGAGCGCGTATTTGCCGGGGAAGACGGTCATTTCGAAGATGCCGCCGGCGTTGATGAGCGTCTGCCGCGCCAGGGCGTTGATGGTCATCGTGTCGCGGTAGTGCGGGCTCAGCAGCTTGTGCACCGGGTGCGTCACGCTGAGCTGCCGGTTCGTCGCGATCACGAACGGCTCCATCGCCGCGTGCGTGTTCAGCCTGATCAACCAACCGATCGATGAGTAAAATCTCCATCGATGAAGTAATCAATTCATGAGCTAGCTAGTGCTCTGGTTTTGAACGTACCAGTGGCTGATCAGTTGGTGCCAGCCGGAGTCGTTGACGGCGACATAGGCCTTGGCGAGCTGCCATACCCAGGCCTCTACGCCGGTGGACGCCGGCGTGTACACGGTGCTCTTGGCGGCGGTGACGTTGCCCTGGATCAGAGGCTCGCTCAGCTCGATGGCGAGCGGCGCCAGCGTGCCGTCGCCTCGCAGGAAGAAGAGCGTCCTGGTCGCGTAGATGAAGTTGCCCTCCAGGTTGTTGACGTCGATCAGGAACGGCATGAACCGGTCGTGGTGGTCCAGAATGTACAGCCGGTTGCCGTCCAGCGCCTGCAAGTCGCAACACAGTCAATCTTCACACACTATTGCCAGCAATAATTCAGGTTTCCAAGTCACAATCGATCGCAAAATCTGCACGTCTGAAACCAACCTGCTGCACGGTGAGGCCCTCGAGGTTGCTCTCGATGTGCGCCGCCGTGATCGTGCTGGTGTGGTCGCCGAACTTGCTAGGATCGAGACTGCTTTTCGGAGGGAATTCCTGCGGGATCAACATCGAGTTAAATTTGCCAGACAGCCACATTTCAAGTTGCAGCAGCAGCCGTGTTCACTGTCAATTTGGCATGAACGCATCACTGATCACTCACCGTGAGACGCGTGATCATCATGGGGTTCACGCCGGCGAGCACCTCCCGCGCGAACTCCTCGTCGGTCCTCCACGCCTGTTTGTCCTCTGAATAGCCAACATTACATCGATCATCAGTTTCACCTACAGATTCTAAAAAGTCGCTATGACAGGTTGCGCTCACGTTTGATGATCTGAGGCATGGGGAGCTTGAGGATGTAGTCGCCGGCGGCGGGGAGGAGGTCCTTGACGAGCTGGAGCGGGAAGCGCTTGCGGAGCTCCTCCAGCGCCGGGACGTCGGGAAGCTTGAGGCCGCCCTCGTAGAGGTCGAGGATGTCCTGGAACGAGTCGAACTCGCCGGGGGTGGTGTCCACGTACGTGCGGATCGCCGGCACGATCCCCTCCGCGATCGCCTTGATCGAGTAGCCCAGGAAGTCCGCCATCTTGAGGTGCCCGAACCGCTCGTCCCGCGGCACGTAGATCTGCTCCACCAGCGACAGCCTACTCTCCGAGTCCGCATCTGCACGCACGTACACGTGTACAAACAGATCAGTCAAAGTCAAAGTCAACGGTCAACCACACTACATTCCGGGCCCACCATCAGAGAGACATTTGTAGCTGACATGTGGAGTTGTGGGCCGGTCTGATAGTTCAATACACATCCCATGGCTGGTTTTGGTCATTTGGTGCGTCCCCATGATAGGTGGGCCTAACTGGGAGGTATGTGAGTGAAGGTGCCACGTTGTAGTGTAAAAGGTGTATCAAAATTTTTTAGATATCTTAAAATATTTTCTTAAGAATAGGATTTTAAATTTTCGGTTATAGTTATCGTTATCTTTGGTTATAGCTGTTTTAAAAAGATTTTAGCTTAGTATAATTTAACCGTTATAGTTGTTGCTATAGTTATTTGAAAAACCATCCACTAAATATTTTAGCTTGATATTTAAAACACCGCTCAAGAATCGTAAAATTTCTCGTTGAGTAATACGTACCGGTGGTGGTGGGTTTGCGGCCGGTGCGGCCGCGGCGAGGGTAGGGGGTGTCGGGGGAGCCGCCGAGGATGGGGCGAGGGTTGCCGGAGTCGGGGGAGCCGAGGTCGTTGTAGACGTCGTAGCGGTAGACGCGGTCGTGCTCCTCGTAGGGGCCCTGCTGGTCGTCGCCACGCAGGTTGTGTAGCTCGTCGTCGCGGTACGGCTTGAGCGCCGCCGGCATCTGGCTCGGCAGGTACGCCTGCGTGCGTCGGCCGCAGCAAAGACCACGTAAGTAAGGGGCTAATTACTTAATTGGTTAGTTAATTGCTCAAATCAGCCCCTTAATACACCGGCCTTGGACCTGGCTGCACTCTGAACAAGGCAGACAACAACCTGTTCACTTTAAACTTTTACCGTGTCATGTGTTCGCGAAGTAAAATCGAGTGCTTTGTCGTTGATCTTGTTGAAACAGCTTCTTGGGGCCACGAAACAATGTCGTCTAAATGGGTGTGAACTGTGGCAGCTATGATGAGTTGATGACTCACGTGAACTCACATGCCTTCCTGAGTCCAAGGACTATTAGTACACACTTTTTATGTTGTTATCATCCGGAAGCATATCCATTCTAGAGCTTCTCAGTGCAATGATAAACTAGTTCACTAAATCCACTTCACCTACCACATAAACAACTTGCATAAAGTCCATTCACTTCTCACCTAACCAAAAATCCAAAATATCTTCCCTATCGACGCGTACTAAACAATGTTAATCAAGCAACTACTTCAATAAACATCTAGGGAAAAACTACGAACCTAAACGATTGTTCATATTCCCTAATAAATTAAAACAATTTATTAAAAAATAAAAATTAATTTATAGGTAAATTTTTTATATATTTGTCCGATTAAACGTTAAAAATATATTTAAATCACCTTTAAAATTAAATTCAAAAATTCAAATTTTGATTTTTGCATTGGCTTTTTAGGCTCTGCATCAGATAGTTTACATGCAGGGCAAGATAATTAGAGCAAGATATTCGAGGACTCACATCGTTGGCGAAGAAGACGCGGTCGTATCGGTACTTGTCGGCGGGGTAGACCCAGGAGTTTGCGACGAAGACGACGGCGCCGGCGCGGCCGGGGACGTCGTCGAGGGTGATGGTCTTGAGGAAGAACTCGTTGCTGTGGTGGTTCTTGACGATAATGGCGCCTGGCACGCCGAGCTTCTCCACCTCCCAGTCGAACGTCACGCCGAACCTCGACTCCCCCGTCGTCAGCGACGGCAGGCTTCTCGTCAGCCACTGCTCCAGGCTCGCCTCCGCCCCCACCTTCCCCCGGTTGCCGTTGTCTGCACGCCGATGATCATGTCCAATCCGTTCCAGTTAATTAGTCAAAACCAACGACTAATCATGCCCCGGTTGTTAATTAGCTGCATGCTACGTGTCACCTCCTCGCGTCACCGAGGCTGGCTAGAGTCTCAGGCATCGAGTTCAAAGCAGGGTTGGAAAAACCCGCCCGTACCACAGGGTACGGTTACCCGTAACGCGCGGTACGGTTACGGTACGGTTTAATGAAATTCGCTCAAATTCAAAAATTTTAAAAAAAATTAAAAAAAAAGGTAAAAGTAGTACTTGATTTGTAGTGTTTTATGGTGAAAAAATTTCTCAAAAAAAAGTAATATTTATTCAAATTTGAGAACAAAACGGAGAATAAATTTGAAAATTGAAAAAAAGAAAAAAATGGGCCGGCCCGTTACTGTGCGGCCCGTCACACATCGCGCGGTAACCGCACCAAACCGCGCGGTTTGCCCGAATTTTTGAATTCAAATTTCGATTTGTAAATTTATCGCGGTTTTGCGCGGTTACCGCGGTTACCGCCGGTAACCGCCGTACCGCCGGGTGGCGGTAACCGGGTCCCGACGGTAAGTCCAACCCTGGTTCAAATGCCCTACTTTATTTTTTTTTAATTTTTACTTTTCTACTCCACTACTTTAGGTTAGCATCTGGTACTCCTACCCTGGTTGTCTTTTCCTCGATGTTGGTCTCTTCTTTCCATGTCCTATCAAAAGATGACCGAGCTAGGCCATGGCCGCCCATACAGTAGTTTGTATGGACAAAAATGCACAATTCAAGGAGAGAGGTAAATCGACCAAGAGAAGAGATGCAAGGGTGAGAAGGGGGGTGTGCTCACTTGGGTCGACGGCGGTGGAGCTGATGAGCTGGCAGGTGACGCCCTTGCCGAGGAACTCGCCGAGGCCGTCGATGACGGTGGCGCCGAAGTCGTTGAGGTCGAGGACGTTTTTGCGCATGAGCACCACCGTGCCCTTGAGCCGCGACTGCTTCGACGACTCCGTAATGATGTCGATGATCCCTCCCAGCATCTTCGCCTCTCTGAATGTCTGGAGCTCTCGACCGGAGTTTGCAGTGGACTGATCGAGTTGCAGGGAGCGTGAGTTCGTTGGGTATTTATAGCCACACGAATAGTAATTGGGAACGGTATGGAGGCGTGACTGACTGACTGACTGACTGACTGGTGAGGGCTAGCGGGGATACTCTGCTTAAAATTTATTATCTCAAATCATTTGGCACAATTTAATACTGTTGAGCGAGAGTTAGTTTATCATCTGACGGAAATATTTTAGGCCGTTTGATTTGAAAAAAATATTAAAAAAATTGAAAAATTTCAATCAAATAAAAAATTTATATGAATGCCTTTAAAACAAAGGATTAAATCCTATCATATCCTTTGAAAATTCTATGAAATAAATAATCCTATAGAAATTTTAGAAAAATTTAAAAAGAACTTCAACCTTTTGAAATTTTTTTGAGTCTATCTCTCTCATCTGATTACTGTGTTATTCCTGTATTTTTCTATGTTTTGCAATTTTCTGTTTTACATTTGCATTCTTGTCAAAATCCTGTGTTTTTTATTTTTTTTTTATTCCTACCATTTAAAAGACCCTTAAACTTTTTGGTTGGTTTGTGAATCAAGCACTCGGTTCAAAATTATTATGTCGAAATTATTGACTTAGTTTTAGCGTAATACTTGTACCAAAACATTATCATCACATCTGTACGACTCTACCTGCCCAAATTTTAAACAGCAGCAGAAATGTCGGTACTACCCAAATTCTAGTAATACCTTCATTTCTAAATATGACGTTATCAGCTTTTAAACATGATGTTTCATCATTTATTTTATTTTTTAAAAAATATATGTATTATTTAGTTTGTCATTACAGATAACTTATATTTTTATATGTTTATATAAAATTTTTTAAACATGATGAATAATCAAATGTCTTATATAGAAATGAACTACATAATTTCTACATAATTTCTAGTATGCCCCCTTCTCTCTCCTTCCAAACACCCAGCGCGTCCATACCCTTGACGTGAGTAAACACCAAATTTATTATGACATTTTTAATTAGTTTTTGACCCATTATTAATTATATGTGATTGGTCTGTTAGGACACGTACAATGATGATTAATAGTGATCTTTTAGTATTGATAATTAAAAATACTTGTTGACATAAAAGAAAAAGAGAGAGAAGAGACCAAATATCGTTGCTATGAATAACAACGGCTTAACAACGACTCTTAGTCTCTATAATATAGAATTAAATTATAGAAACATTGTTGCATGAAGGTAAAAAAATAAAAAAATAGTAATAAAAAATATTTTTTAAGTTAATGGTTAGAGCTTTTGTCGTCTTAACTCTTATTATAAAGACACAATCTTTAAATAATTTTATATTGTTTAAAAGATCGTACGTTTTTACTATTGAAGATGTCCTTAAGACATAGATATATTGAAAAATGAAATGGAGGGAACAGAAGGTTTGTTTGATTGAGCTCCAACATTTAAATTTAGCTACAGACGTTGAGTCTGAAGTGAAGTTGTGAAGTAACCTAAACCCAGCTTCATCTCTCTAATTTATTTTGTGAGATCACTTTACCTCAACTCTGTTCTCAGTTTTGATGAAACTGAAAATATTTGACAAATATTTGACTGAACTCTGTTCTAAAAGAGATGGAGCTGAAACCTGCTCTAAAAGAGATGGAGCTAAAACTAGATATGTGCCAAACAGGCCCTCAGTTAACATACCAAACCACTCCAACACTGCTGCTGCTGGCCTTAATTAGGGCTAGGGCCATCGGCCACGTATGCGTTAGCTTTAAATCGTTTTGAATATTTGGGAAGACGCGAACGGCGTGGGAAACGCCAGCTCGTCTCATCGTCTCGGTTTTCCCTTCTCCTCCAATCGCGACGTCGACGTGCACCGGCGCACGGTGCCCGGCTCGTGTTGTGCGTGATTTTATTCCATAATAACGCTGACTCGAAACTCCTAACTGCTCCAGTCCAGCTATATATCTGATTTGCGTTGTTGACATAACAACTTTTTGTTAGAGGAGAATACATTTATGTGCATATAAGTTTTTCGTGTGTATATTATATACATCAACAAATACATTTTACTAAAAATTTTAAAAAAATCATACATATACTTTTAAGGAATTTTCTATACATTTTTAATAGTGTGTAAAATCTTAACCTTAAATTTATTATATTTTAATCGTAACAAACAAAATTTAATAGCTTTAAAAATATAAATCTGTTAAAATTTTATCGCTCCCTCTCTATAATAAAATTAAAGGTGTGACTTTATACGTAGATGCAAAACTACTATTAAAAAATCATATATATATATATATATATATATATATATATATATATATATATTAGTTGATGTATATGTTGTTTATATGAGAAGGTTTATGTGTATGATATATCCTCTCTCGTTAGACATACTAGCAAACAAATTAGCGGAGGTGAAATTTCAGCGTACAGATAGGTATCGTCTTCATGATCGATCTTTGTCATCGTGAATTATGGTGGCAACGACGTGATACAGCAGAGCGCCTCGTAATTAATTCTTCTTTACCACCAGGATCTGTATGATGTTAGAAAAGTGTAACGATCGGGGTCATGATTCTGAATTGAACCACGTGTACTCCCAAATGCTAGCCTTAGGGGAAAAAAACCACAACCATATCTGCAGTACGACTCCGAATTTCTTGTCAGTAAACAAGAGAACTGTGGCTAGGCGGGCATGCGATTCACATGTCCATTTGTGTGTCTCGATTTGGTGGCGTTTGAAATTTATAAAAATAAAGATTAAATTGATACACTCAAATAAAAAAATCATTAGTATATAATTAATTAAATTTTAATTATTGTAGACTTAACGAATAGATATATTTGATATTTTAAAACAATTTTTTTATATAAAAAATTTTCGTACAAAACACACCGTTTAATAGTCTAAAAAAACGTCCTAACGAAAACCAAGAAAAAAAATCTAAATTTAGTTAAAGTTTAGAACGAGACCTTAAGACACCCACAATATAGAAATAGGAGAGGTATTAAGCCCCTAAGGCCTCCTTGTATATTGTGAGAGTGGTTCTTATAGATACTCTTTTGTAAACAATTCACTCTTCTGTCTGCTACGATACTGCTAGCCCCATCTCTCTCTCCAATTCAGTTGCTTGCCGCCACTGGAGAAGGGAAGAATGCACCTGGATGGATTTGTTCTCACCGAAGAACCGCGACAGATGGTCACGACTGCTGTCGGATCCAGCGGAGCCCGCAAGCGCTATCGCCAGATCCACTCACGACCGCCTGTGAGCGCCGTTGTCGCCGAAGTCCTCTCGCAAGCTCCACCGTCGCCGGATCCAACTGCGACCGTGAGGACCGTCGTCACCGCCGCCGGATCCACCCGTGCCCACGAGCTCCATTGTCAGATCCACTCGCGAGCTTCGTCGTTGCCATCGTCGGATCCATCCGCGCCTGCGAGCGCCGTTGCCGACTCCATGCACGGCCACGGCCTCTCGCGTAAGCTCCACCGCCTCCTCCTCCTCCCATGAGCATCTCTGCAGTCGTTGGATCCGTGGGCCGCCGCCAACGAGCACCACCGTCACCGCCGTTGTGGCTCCACTCGCGCGAGCTACCATCGTCGTCATCAATGCCTTGGTGGGATGGGGAAATTTTGGATGACTGAGGGAGAATAGGGTGGTTGGGATGGTAAATAAATGTGGGGTCCACCTTAATATCTCCTTCCTCTCATATACGGTTCATGACCTGTCACGTCAGTTCCGATCTCTTGCTGCAGACTTCTGGGCCTACGGCAGCTAGCTTTGTTGATCACATGGTTAATTAGCGTTGCCGAGATCAGATGATTTTCGGAAGCTTTCCCGGCCGTTACCCGGTAGGGTTAGTAACATTTCAAAATTCAAATCAACCATGGGTAATGACGGTATAACATTTAAGTTCTTGTAGAGTATAATGACGGTCAATAACATTTAACCATAGCTAAAGTTTTTCCCTGCTACTAGTTATAGGTCCACGCGCATTGTAACAGTTTCTTTGTTCAGCTTAGTGCGAGCATTTGGATCCAATAGGCTGTCCGGGTTTTCAACGGTTGGTTTTTTTAGAAGTCAGTTTTTTAGAATAGTCGGTTTTTATGGGAGAAAAGAGGTTTTTATGTAGAGGTGGAAGGTGATGACTCTTTTTTAAGTAGTAGAGATAAGCACCCAATATTTTTTTTAAGAAAATCATCTTGGAAAAGAAAATCCAATAAACACTCACCTGCTAGCCGATCCTATCACGATTGCTACAATGACCCATCGTCTTCAAATAGTTGCAACAATAATAAACCGATGCGTATAGTACATATATATAAGCCACAGATGCGCATGGAGGAGTTGGATCTGATCCGATTTTGGCGACCCTCGTCACAATCACAGTTGATCGAGTACCAAACTTTCAATTCGTGGATGGCGTTGATTGAGTTTTTTCGGAGGGCAGCTGGATTCATTAATTCATCCAACGACCTTGAGAGGATCATGCAGGGCAGTACAATCAACACTTATCCAGATACTGTAGTACAACTAGCTAGAATTCTCTTTATAGTATTTTACACCCTCTGTAAAAAATCATTTTCTTTACTATTATAAAATTTGAAAAAGCTTTCATTCAAAATTTTGATACGTCACCTTTTTCTGATACGATGTCCAGTTTGTGATTTTTACTTAAATAAAATACATAAATTTTTATTTTTCTTTACCTAATAAAAACATTGATATTGTTTTTGTTGTACGTTGTTCATTTTTGACTCGAGCGTCTTCATGTTAATTATTTTTCCTCCATGGCAAGATATTGGATCGCCCGTCACCAGAGATTTGTTAATGCCAAAATTTAGTAAAATTCTTTAGTGGAGAAGAGATCGAGTTCAAAAAGAAATCATGAAGACCACAACATTACAACTTAGTTTATCTATTAAATACACAAGTTTTGTATTTAGAAAAGTTTGTGTCATGTCCGATAAAGACTTTATGTTTTGTTTTTCCTTTTATCTTTAGGAAAGTTTATGTCGTGTTCAATTAGAATTCTTATTGGCCTATGAGTATAAATATGTACACCCGCGGTCCTTCTAATTTATCTACACATATCAATACAACTTTCGATGCATCGTCATCTTCTTTTCTGAGGTTTCTTTTTACTATCAGCGAAACTTGGTACCTGACACGGGACTGCATCGGCTTCAACCTTCGACGGAGGGGTAAGTCCTAAGTTCCGCTGATACTGGGAATTATATCAGCTACATTGGTGTTGTTCAAGACTGTATCGCTTTGATCTCTTGGATTACTCTGGTTCAGTCAGTATCTTTGCTTGCTTGATATCTTGATTCAATCTTTAATTGCATTGTATTTAGAGACGTATCGGTTTAGTTGGAACTGTCTCGATTAGGTCTGATCTTCTGGCTTAATCAATATATCTCTACAATCACAATGTTGTTTTAGATAGAATCGTTATATCCATCACATTAAACAGATCTATCGACCCATTGAGTATTAGATTATCATATACAATCTCATTTTGTATCAGATAGGTCTGACCTACTAGATTGTGTTGATAATCTAAATCTTGTTAAGCCAATAGGTTCATGCTAGTGTTTCATCGAAGGGTTAGCCGATCTTATCTGATGTATAAAATTTCCCTTTGATGATTTTACTATCTTAGTTAAATTTAATGCATGACCACTTTGATCGGTATCATATCAGTTTGCTTAAATTTGTCAGGCAATTATCAACCTTATGCTGCATCGATTGAGTTCGACCTATAGGGTTGTAGTTGTAAGTTAGATTTACTTAAGTCGGTAGGCATCAATCATTGTTTCATCGAGATTGGAGCCAATGAGTTATCTAAATGCTGCATCGGTGTTAACGGCGAAATTTGGTAATCGACTTGGAAAGGAAAGGGGAAACCGAAGCAGAGAGGAAAGATTGAGTTGGAGACAGACCAGGTTTCGTATCGGACCCGGTAGTCGTATCGGACTGGGAAAGGCGTTGCCATAGAGAGCGTATCGGCCGATACGGATTCGATGTTAATGTGGGCCGATACGGGTTGTGAGTTGGCAGTGTCAACGTGGGCTTGGTCTGGGCTCGAGATAAGCTTTAAGGAAGTTGCCAAATAGAGGTAAAGCTCGGTTTTAGGCAATTGTATCTTGTAAATTAAGTAGTTTAGATCTAATCTGTGGCTTAAGTCTGCCGCAAGGACTTGTTTGTTAGTTGTAGATAAGATCATACCCTACAAGGGTTCTGTTGTAATCTCGGGTATAAATATCCCGATACTTTGTACATAGAAGCTCTCTCTCAATCAATCATACAATCAAACTAATCTACTTTCGGCGCATCGCCAACCCTCGCAAGAGGTTGACTTCTGACGAGTTCTTGCTTCCCAAGAGCAAGGTAAGAACTCGTACCCGACGATTTGCATCGTCGGGGCTAGCGTGTCGCTTTAGGCACGTTAAGCCCTGATGATGTGATCGTCGTTTATCGTGTGTTAGCTAATCTTGACGCGGTCTTCTGATTCTGTCTCGTTAGCAGTTAACTCGTTTTAGGGTTTATTACCGATGATGGTTGAATCAGTTTGCTCGTTTAGATTATCTAAGGCATTTACCATCCTCAAAAGCAATCGACGGCTTGATTTTCTTTGTGTTAAGTCTCGGTTCACACTTTGAGTTGCTATCGACCTTAGTCCTGTGTCGAGATCTAACACAAAGCCTGTTTTTGATTGTAATTAAGGATAGCGCCGGGGTTTCAGCCGGTCTTATCTAATGCATGTGATAATTTATGTTCTTGCATGTGTTTGCCACTTATACATGTGGATCGACGAATATAAACATATCGGTCACAGAGTGTTTTTAAAGACTTCTTTGTGGTTGGTGTATTTATGTTAGCCGATTGACTTGTATAAGTTTACGCTAGAGTAATAGCTAGTGTAGTTATCCTCATGAAACCCTCATCGGCTAATTCCCTTAGTTTGTCACACGCTTTTGGCATGGGCCGATGAGGTTAGATCTCTTCAATTTGCTTATTATATTGAGTAAGCCGATACAGCTTTGCCCTATCGTCTGAGCTATAACAATGTGACATCGGCCTATCGGCTGATTGACCATTGTTTTCTGACATGGTTTACTTGTTTCTTGTTGATTGCAGATCAAATCAACTGGCACGCTCTGCGCACGACTAGGCAAGCCAATTTGGACCTGCACTGGAGTTAAGCAGATCTCCCAGGCCGCCGTGGAAACGCGGAACCCGTTTGGTTGCTGGACGGGTCGAAATTCTGCGCCAACACGCTTTTGGCACGCCCGATGGGACTTCGATTTTCAACTTCACTTCCAGAGAACAAAGAATGCAAACTCTGCAATAGCAACAAATCTCCTCAAGATGTCGAAGCAGGCCGAGATCTCCGAGGAGAACGTCGTCCCTGTAACCGCCGACCAACTCAACGCAGAGCAAAAGGCTGAGATGGAGAAGCTGGTCGAGTAGTTCCAGAATATGTACCTGCAAACATATTCTAGGACTCGCAAGGCACCTTGATCCAGAAATCCATGGTAGTTATGCCGAGTCCTGGAGATGGAGCTGGCACGTCGGCGGCGGCGCACGACCACACCGTTAAGACTGAAGATACTGCAGCGCCGACGTTGCAAGACAGGATTGACTCCGCAGTTCATTCTGCGCTAGTCAACCAATCGGGGATCTTTGTGAACACATTGACCAATACGGTCAAATCGATCCTAGATGGGTCGATTCACCAGTACAAGCCTCAGGGGCCGATTTTCTTACCAGAAAATAAGTTCCCTGCCTATCGGACCCTGAGGAACGACCTGAGCACGGCTCAGCCGACAGCGCCGATGCCACCCCCATCGGCGCAGCCAACAACAACACTGTCACTGGTCCTCACCAGCCAGACAGGGAGGAGCCCTCAACACATCACGGAGGAGCAATATGCTCAATGGACCAAGGGGAAGCAACCAGTGATCGAGCCGATGTAGCAAGTTCCTGTTCACCAGCCATCGGCCAGACAGCCACAAGCTCCGGTGTTCAACAATCCTCCACCTCAAGCTGCATACAATGTGCCACAAGGCTACCAGCAGCACACCGCAGGGCAGTATGGCGCGCAGAATCTTGATCACCACTACCAGCCGTACTCCCCCAGGCAGTATCAAGTAAAGGGCTTGCAGCAATCATATCAGCAAGACCTCCCACATCGGCCCGCAGGATACTGGGCCGATATGATAGCTGAAGTGATGCGAGTTCAGTTCGGCTTGAAGCAAAGAAAATCGGTTCATGAGAGATTAGAGCCGATGCACCAAGAGCAACATATTGAAGACGAGGAGCTAGTCCAGAACCCCCAATGGTGCCCAAGTGATGTATTCACAAAGACACAAAAACGGCGGGTTCAGAGGCTAAGGAGGAAGGAGCAAATCCAGGAGCAACAGGCAGAGATAGCCCATCGGCCAGCCAAGACCAAAAAGGAGTGGAGGATAAAATCCACGGTGGTCAAGGCCGATGAGGGCACTTCCAACACAGCTCGGGCCTCTTCGGCTTCAAAAGACTACAGTTGTCACCAGATCAAGCCATCTTCGACAAGCCAGTTGACGCCAGCTACAGACATTTGCGGCCGTTATACATCAAGGGATTCATCAATAGGCGGTCGATGACGAAGATGCTGGTCGATGGCGGCGCGGCGGTCAATTTAATGCCATACACAACCTTCAGGAAGCTTGGGAAGGTACCTGAAGACCTTATGAAGACCAACATGGTATTAAAGGACTTCGGTGGCAACGCGTCCGAGGCGAAGGGGGTCCTAAACGTGGAACTCACCGTGGGCAGCAAAACAATACCCACCACCTTCTTCATCTTCGACGAAAAGGGTTCCTACAGCTTGTTGTTGGGATGGGATTGGATCCACACAAATTGTTGCGTCCCTTCAACAATGCACCAATGCCTCATGCAATGGCAAGGGGACCAGGTTGAGATCGTGCAGGCCGATCGGTCAGTACACGTGACCAATGCCGATCTCGCAGTATGGGAGATGGAGGGAATCGACTGCTTGTCCGGACGAGTCTGGGACGCCGATTTCCTCAAAGTAACTGACTGCGACATCGAGACGATTGAAGATCAGGACAAGCAGTTAATTTAGCAAAGATGTGCCGTCCGCCGTTGAAGATGAACAAGCTAGTCCCTACACAGATGATGCGGTGGACGAGCTAGATGGCAAGTTGGGACACGGTTTTACGTCGGCCGATGAACTTGAAGAGATTGATATAGGGATAGGTGATAGGCCTAGGCCGACGTACGTAAGTGCTAACCTGCCAAAGGAATACAAGAGTAATCTTATAAATCTGTTGAAAGAATTCATGGATTGTTTTGCATGGGAATATCATGAGATGCCAGGATTAAGCCGATCAATTGTAGAACATCGGCTACCAATCAAACCAGGCTATCGGCCGTTTAAACAAGCTCCTAGGAAATTTAAGGCCGATATGCACGAAGCTATCAAGGCAGAGATCACACGACTTTATGATGCCAACTTCATCAGACCTTGCCGATACGCAGAATGGGTCTCCAACATAGTTCCAGTAATGAAGAAAAATGGCAAGCTTAGGGTATGTATTGACTTCAGAGACTTGAACAAAGCAACACCGAAAGACGAGTACCCTATGCCTCTGTCCGATTTGCTGGTCGATGCCGCGTCTGGGCACAAGGTTATCAGCTTCATGGATGGGAACGCAGGCTACAACCAAATTTTCATGGCCGAAGAAGATGTTCACAAAACAGCCTTCCGATGCTCAGGGGCAATCGGCCTATATGAATGGGTTGTCATGACATTCGGTTTGAAGAATGCCGGAGCTACGTATCAGAGGGCCATGAATTATATTTTTCATGACCTTATCGGCTCTTTGATTGAAGTTTATATTGATGATGTCGTCGTGAAATCAAGAGAATATGATATCCACTTGGCCGATTTACACAAGGTACTTGAAAGGGCAAGAAAGTATGGCTTAAAGATGAACCCCAACAAGTGTGCCTTTGGCGTATCGGCCGGTCAGTTCCTGGGTTTCTTGGTCCACAAAAGAGGAATCGAGATTACACAGAAGAATATCGATGCTATAAAGAAAAACAAGCCTCCGACGAACAAGACCAAGTTACAATCTCTGCTCGGCAAGATCAATTTTATTCGGCGCTTTATATCGAACCTGTCAGGAAGAATAGAGCCGTTCACTCCGTTATTGAAGATAAAAGAGGATGAAGAGTTCTTATGGGGTGATAAGCAGCAGAAGGCGCTGGACGATATCAAGGAGTATTTAATCTCTCCGCCAGTTCTAATTCCTCCACAGAAAGGGGTTCCGTTCAGACTGTACCTATCGGCCGATGAGAAATCCATCGGCTCAGTCTTGGTTCAAGATATTGATGGTAAGGAAAGAGCTATTTGTTATCTCAGTAGGAGGATGCTAGACGCTGAGACAAGGTACACACCGGTGGAAAAATTATGTTTGTGCTTATATTTTTCATGTACTAAATTGAGGCACTATTTACTTTCCAACGAGTGCATTGTGGTAAGTAAGGCCGATGTGATGAAATATATGTTATCGGCCCCTGTGTTAAAAGGAAGAATTAGGAAGTAGATTTTTGCCTTAACAGAGTTTGATCTCAGATATGAATCGACCAAAGCAGTCAAAGGACAAGCCCTGGCCGATTTCATTGTTCAACACAGAGACGAGTCAGTTGTATATGCAGATATTGTGCCATGGACATTGTATTTTGATGGATCCGTCTACAGACATGGATGCGGTATCGGCCTAGTTATCATATCCCCTCGGGGGGCAAGTTTTGAGTTTGCTTTTACTATCAAGCCTTATTATACTAACAATCAAGCAGAGTACGAAGCGGTGCTTAAAGGCTTGCAGTTATTACGAGAAGTCGAGGCCGATTCCGTAGAAATCATTCGTGATTCGCAACTGGTAATCAATCAACTTTCTGGGGCGTATGAATGCAAGAATGATATTCTCAGAGTCTACAACGAGGAGTGCAAGGAGTTGCTACAAGGTTTCAAGATTGTGACGATGAGGCATATACCCAGGAAGCAGAACTTCGAGGCCAATGATTTAGCTCAGGGGGTATCGAGATACCGGCCGATGGCTAAAGATGTCCAGATTCAGATTGCTCTCATGCATGCCGACGACTGGAGATTTGACATCATCGAGTATTTGAGGAATCCTTCTCAATCGGCGTCACGAAGAATGAAGTATAGAGTTTTACATTATGTCTTGCTGGACGACGACTTGTACTATCGGACGATTGATGGTGTCTTACTCAAGTGCCTAGGCCCCGAGGAGGCCAAAACTGTTATGAGTGAAGTACATGAAGGGATTTGTGGAACCCATCAATCGGCCCATAAAATGAGATGGCTGTTGAAGCGCGTCGGATATTTTTGGCCAACCATGCTAGAGGATTGTTTCAAGTATTATAAAGGATGTCAGGATTGTCAGAAGTTTGGAGCAATTCAAAGAGCACCGGCATCGGCTATGCATCCAATCATAAAGCCGTGGCCATTTCGTGGATGGGGAATAGATATGATCGGCCAGATTAACCCGCCATCGAGCAAGGGACACAAATATATCTTGGTGGCTACAGATTACTCCACAAAGTGGGTTGAGGCCGTTCCCCTTAAGAAGGTTGATTCCAAAGATGCAATTCAGTTTGTCAAGGAATATATTATATATCGGTTCGGGTTACCTCAGACAATAACCACCGATCAGGGATCAATCTTCGTATCCGATGAGTTCGTCCAGTTCGCCGACGGCATGGGCATTAAATTATTAAATTCTTCTCCTTACTATGCGCAGGCTAATGGGCAGGCAGAGGCTTCTAATAAGACCTTAATCAAGTTAATCAAGAGGAAAATCGACGAACAGCCGAGGCAATGGCACACAACGCTGGCCGATTCCCTTTGGGCGTATCGGATGGCTTGCCATGGTGCAATTCAAGTGCCTCCGTATCAGTTGGTTTATGGACACGAAGCTGTGCTGCCGTGGGAAACCAATATCGGCTCAAGGAGGATTGCCTTGCAAGACGACTTGACAGCCGATGAGTACCATAATCTTATGGTAGATGAGTTAGACGATTTGGCGCATGTCCGATTACGGGCCTTAGAGAAGATCAAACGTGATAAAGATAGAGTGGCTCGTCATTACAACAAAAAAGTTGTCGCCAAGTCATTTGAAGAAGGGGATCTTGTATGAAAATTAATAATGCCGATTGGTTCCAGAGATAATAAATTCGGCAAGTGGTCACCTAATTAGGAAGGTCCTTTTCAAATTCATCGCTGTGTTCCTCACAATGTTTATTTGCTCAAGGGGTTGGATGGCGAGATTTATGGACGAGCTCTTAATGGCAAGTACTTGAAGAAATATTATCCTAGCGTCTGGATCGACTCATGATCGGCCCTCCAGCCGATTTATGATTACAGCCAATGTGTTATGCATCGTCTTTAGATGGCCGATACATACTATCGCCCTTAGTTCAAATTTTACAACATGAGCCCTCATCTTCTAAAATTTGGGGGGCATATATATATACAAGCGCGGAATTTTTCAAGGAATTTTCTTTTTCAGAGTAAGATCGAATTCGGCTTTCTGGCCGATGAGATTGATTATAGTAAAGGGATATTTGTTTGCAAAGAGGATTTCAGAAGTAGTATTCAGACTGGAATTCCCAGATCAAATTCGGCTGCTTGGCCGATGAGGTTTGTATTTACACAGTATAAAGACAAGATGTGCTACATCACCCTATGAAGTCTGCAATAGCTGCAACGGCTTTACGGCGAATCTGCTCGATGTCTTCTATAGCCTGGGCATCATCGGCCGCCGACCCTGGGATCGGCTTCAGTGATTTGCTTAGGGTCGCAAGGTACTTGGCCGATGCCTTGAGCTTTGCCGTCTGGTCTTCTATGGCCTTAGGTGATGCAGCTATTCCGGCTTCGACTTCTTGGATTTCTCGACGTGTTGATTCCAGCTTTGATATCAGCTCTGCCTCGAGGCGACGGAGCTCTTCAAGTCTGTTTTTCAAGACGATCAGCTCCACCGCTAGCTCGTCCAATTTGGTCTTGTCAGCATTAACTTGGGCCTTGCTGGCGGACAAAGCCGATTCCAGTTGCTCACGCTCTCGTCGCTCTGCGAGTCTTTCTTTTGCCTTGTTAAGCTTGAATCGGTATTGCTCCAAGAAGATGGCAGGTGTTAGAATCTCCATCAGGTCTTCGGACAGTTCATCCTGAATTTCTTGTACCCTGACCCTGATGGGGGTGGAATCTTCCACCAAGTACTCCAACGAGGACTCCAGCTGATTGGCGATGTCGGTCAGCCGGTTCTTCAGATCCTCAGAAATTGACGCCCTGGCTGTGGTGGGTGGCTCCTTGTCCTCATCATCAAGAAACTGGCCGATATCAAAAGAAAACATATCGGCTAGGTTCTGCAAACATCAATATGGTTCAAGGTTAACCTTGTTAAACAGGAACCGGCAGAAAGAGGATCAGAGTAATCGTGGTTACCTGTATTGGAGCATCGGTGGTGCTTGCATCGGCCTCCCTTTGCTGTGTTGAAGCAGTAGGCGAGGGGGTTGGCCGATGTGGTGAAGGTGATGCAACCCTAGGCTGAAAAGGCAGGAAATTGGTAAATAGGGTTATGTGATTAGCAATACAATGCAAAAATCAACTCTTACCGAGACAGTCGGAGAGGGTGGTGGAGAAGGAGAAGGAGTCCTCAATCGTGCCTTGGCTCGTTCGCGCCGTTGCAAAGTTGCTTTCTTGGTTCTTGGTAAAGGGGCCGATTGAGTTCTCTCCTTCAACACAGACGACGCCGCAGCCTGAAAAGGATATGAAGTTAAAGTATGACAGTACAAGGGGATTATGTAAACACAAAGAAGAGATTTTATTGACCTTGCGAACTGCATGTCTGGTCCTTTTTGGTTGGGGGGCATCGCCTTGGTCATCGGCCGGTGGAATCTCTGTAGCTTCGGCCGATGGCTCCTTGGTGGTTTTGGCCGATGGGTCTTCTTCTTCATATGCATCGGCAGCCGCTGCATCGACTTCCTCCTCCATCACTTGTTCTTCAAGGAATTCTTCCATGGAGGGGTCCAGCTCTTCAAGATCAGCTTGGTCATCAATTTTAGCCTTCTTGCTGGATTTTTGGGATTTGCCCTTGGTTGGCGCTTTCCTCTTGGTTTTTTCTTTAATCATCAGCCCCTGAAGTAATGATGATATCTTCGGAGCAGTAAGGCCGATGATGGATTCCAGGATGGTTAATCCTGATGGGGCTACGGCTTGAGCATAAAAAATATTCTGCCCACTGTTGCTCACAGATGGAGTCGGCTCATCTGGGACTTGAGGGCTGATACCTTGGATGAGCTCCGTCACATAAAATCTGGCCGACTGATGGAAAATGTGAGCGGCCCACTCTTGCCACCATGTTTGGAAATTGATGTGGACAAAAGCGTTCAGATACAGCCGGTCGCAGTCGCCGAGGTTTGGGAGCTCGATTTCCAGTGCTTTGCTCATGACCAGCGCCGATGGAATTGTGCCTCTGCTCTCTAGGAGTTTATAAAGGTACAGACTGATGGGGAGTTGCTCGAGCCCGCACTGTCTAGCAGCTACCATTGGGTTGTAAAACTCATAGGGCAGGCTGGTGCTCCTTCCCTGAAATATGCCTACTAGGAGCAGGCTCGGAGTGAGGCCGATCATGAATAACTCCCGTGACTCCATGTCGTCATTTATCAAGCTCAGCCGAAGATCGTCGGGGAGTTCAAAATCTCGGTCCGATGTGTAGACAAACATGTCCATCCTGGCTGATGGAGGACCGGTGAAGAAACGAATGAACCATGTAGCCATGTCATCGGCCGATTGGTCTGCACCTGGGTAAACGGAGGCCGCTTCCCCATAGGACATGCATCTCCTGCTCCTGCGATCTTCGTGATCGACATATTTTGATGGGAAGCGAGAGTCCGATAGAGGTGACCGATCAACCATGGTGTTGGTGTGAATGGTGAGCCAGAGCTGAACAAACCACCATGGTCCTCCATGAGCCACGGTCTGTTTTAGCATCAAGTCTTGTGTGGAAATATGGAGCAGCCGATAGACAGCTCCCAAGAGGTATCGGCCCAAGGGGATTTGTTTCTTGTCGACCAAAGCCTGAGCCAAGTGTTGACAGTTTGTGGTGGGGCCACAGGTCGATCCACAAAAGACAAATCTCTCCAACCACAATGTCAGGAAAGCTACATGTTCTCGTTCTGAGACCGATCCTTGTTCCATGTGTTCAGAGATGTACCCGGACCAACTTCCAATCTTCTTGGTCTTCAACTTGTGACTGCTATGTGTTAGGAGGCTGAAGGGGTTGATCTCGGAGTCAATGTCTAACCCTGTTAGTATCTTGACGTCAATCAGAGTGGGGGTCATCGGACCTTGTTTGAATACAAAGGCGTTCAAGGTACTGGACCAGAAGTAGCTGGCAGCCGACATGAGTGGCTCATTCTTCTTGGTATCGGCCAGGGATAAAGTGATGCATTGGCCGATCCCAATCTCATCCCAGTGGACTTGTTTGGCAGTAGCAATCCTCTTATGCCAGGTTCTGTATCCGTCGAGCTTGGATGGCCAGGACCTGAAAGTATGTTTCCATGAAGACACATTGGGCTTGGCTTGCCTAAAGGGGATTCTGTCCGTTTCAGCATTGATTAGCCAAGTTGGGTCGCAGTCGCCCATAGGGCCTAGGAGAAAGCGATGGGATTTGTCATTAGTCAGGATCAGGATTTGGTTTTTGAAGACCTATGTCACCAGAGCAGCGATGAAATAATAAGACAGGGGGACAAGAGTAAAAACCCTAACTTGGAGAAACCGACGGAAAAGGTGATAATGCGGATTTTGAAGGAATTGACTTACCACAGGGATCTCGGAGGCGTAGAACGGAGCGGAAGCCATCGTTGTCGTTGAAGGAGTCGCTGTGAAGGGGGTCAATGTCGACGGGACGCCGAGGGGACGCCGGAGTTGAAGAACAAGAAGAGTTTGTTGAATCGGTGGCGGAAGGATTCGAATTTGGATCTACGCGGTTTACAAGCAAGCCCTAGTAGTCGATGGGTTCCTCGGAGCTAATTCCGCCACATTATATAATGAAGCGGAATTGGGGGGGCATGTGTTAACGGCGAAATTTGGTAATCGACTTGGAAAGGAAAGGGGAAACCGAAGCAGAGAGAAAAAATTGAGTTGGAGACAGACCAAGTTTCGTATCGGACCCGGTAGTCGTATCGGACTGGGAAAGGCGTTGCCATAGAGAGCGTATCGGCCGATACGGATTCGATGTTAACGTGGGCCGATACGGGTTGTGAGTTGGCAGTGTCAACGTGGGCTTGGTCTGGGCTCGAGATAAGCTTTAAGGAAGTTGCCAAATAGAGGTAAAGCTCGGTTTTAGGCAATTGTATCTTGTAAATTAAGTAGTTTAGATCTAATCTGTGGCTTAAATCTGCCGCAAGGACTTGTTTATTAGTTGTAGATAAGATCGTACCCTACAAGGGTTCTGTTGTAATCTCGGGTATAAATATCCCGATACTTTGTACATAGAAGCTCTCTCTCAATCAATCATACAATCAAACTAATCTACTTTCGGCGCATCGCCAACCCTCGCAAGAGGTTGACTTCTGACGAGTTCTTGCTTCCCAAGAGCAAGGTAAGAACTCGTACCCGACGATTTGCATCGTCGGGGCTAGCGTGTCGCTTTAGGCACGTTAAGCCCTGATGATGTGATCGTCGTTTATCGTGTGTTAGCTAATCTTGACGCGGTCTTCTGATTCTGTCTCGTCAGCAGTTAACTCGTTTTAGGGTTTATTGCCGATGATGGTTGAATCAGTTTGCTCGTTTAGATTATCTAAGGCATTTACCATCCCCAAAAGCAATCGACGGCTTGATTTTCTTTGTGTTAAGTCTCGGTTCACACTTTGAGTTGCTATCGACCTTAGTCCTGTGTCGAGATCTAACACAAAGCCTGTTTTTGATTGTAATTAAGGATAGCGCCGGGGTTTCAGCCGGTCTTATCTAATGCATGTGATTATTTATGTTCTTGCATGTGTTTGCCACTTATACATGTGGATCGACGAATATAAACATATCGGTCACAGAGTGTTTTTAAAGACTTCTTTGTGGTTGGTGTATTTATGTTAGCCGATTGACTTGTATAAGTTTACGCTAGAGTAATAGTTAGTGTAGTTATCCTCATGAAACCCTCATCGGCTAATTCCCTTAGTTTGTCACACGCTTTTGGCATGGGCCGATGAGGTTAGATCTCTTCAATTTGCTTATTATATTGAGTAAGCCGATACAGCTTTGCCCTATCGGCTGGGCTATAACAATGTGACATCGGCCTACCGGCCGATTGACCATTGTTTTTTGACATGGTTTACTTGTTTCTTGTTGATTGCAGATCAAATCAACTGGCACGCTCTGCGCACGACTAGGCAAGCCAATTTGGACCTGCACTGGAGTTAAGCAGATCTCCCAGGCCGCCGTGGAAACGCGGAACCCGTTTGGTTGCTGGACGGGTCGAAATTCTGCGCCAACAATCGGCTTATAAGGATTATACACAAGTTGATTTTGGCCGATTGCAGCAAAGATCTTATTGATTACTTAATCATTTGGATTTAATAACATCGAATTTTCAGCCAATGTATGTTTTAATCGAATCAACATCTATTCTATTATACTATTATTGGCCAATTGGTTTGTGGATACTTGCTTCATTATATCTTATATCAGCTAGCTGGTTCATCGGATATCTATTTTGTCACATTTATATCGATTGATTGGTTCATCATATTATTTTACCATCATTAACCAATTGCCTTTTTATTACTATTTATTCAAGTGTCAGAATCTATATCGGATATATAGTCGATTGTTCAAAACCTTATCGACACCGGCTAGTATCACTACATCGGCTTGTTAGCCGATCAGCTTTTTGGTCATCAACATATTTATCCATCTTGTCAATTGTAGAATCAAACTGATTGACACGCTCGCATCTCATCAAAGTTTAGGACCTGTACTGGAGCTAAGTATATCTTTCAGGCCTTCGTGTGCCACATGCAGGATCTATAGCAACACATTTTTTGGCCTGACAAGGCAGATTTTGCGTCAACAAGATCGTGTCAATCCCGTCCCGCCTCGCCCATATATATCTTTTGGCCTTTGCTCTCTGATCCGTCATCTCCCGGCCGGCCTCGCGTGCCGCATGCAATGCAGCGTCCTCGTCGTCTGATTTTCTACAACACGAAAGTTCCTCCATGTTTTTCTCTGTGCCCATCGTCGTCTGCAGATTTTGGTATGTCGCAACATCCGCGCGGCCACCTGCCCACTGTCCACGTCATGTGCGCGCCGGCCGCCTAAGTCCAATCAGCACAAACCAGTGCGAATCAGGCCAACGTCCTCATCGCACGCTCTTCGATTCCCGCATGAACCGGCACATTGTTAGTCTGCGGCCACACCTTTAGTCCTCGCGCACAGAAGAAAGAGTCATGCATGACACCTCCGCCAATCCTCCGGTGCACACAACCCACGGAACCAACCACCATGAGTTCTCCGGCATCGTCTGTATTTTTCGTCAGTCCATCATCTCCATAGCACGATAGGCCAGCGTAGGGGAGGATGGCATCCGAGGACGACAGCAATGACGGCCACTTGCCAAGGCAGGCTGCGTCTGTATGCAAGTACCTTGCCGGCCCAAGCGGACAATACATTTTGTTGATTTACTACTTTTTTGCACTTGGGACAAAATAATGCACTATTAATTATAAATTTTTAAGCATTAGAAAGACGCACCGCAGCATGCCTGCGCTAAAAATAATGTACTGGAGTACCATGTTTGTTTGGCTTATTATTGTTTGAATGATTTTCACTCTTTCTAACTAACCTTCCATATCATGCTTCATATTTTGTTTCTATTATGACATCGTGTTGAATTCTATTTTCATGATTTTGAGGTATTCTGCTATCTAGGGTAAAAGAAAAAAACATCCTGATGTTATTATTTTCATGATAAAATGATAATTGAAGTTAAATTTACAACCAAACACCCAAACTATCATGTAGTGTCCACGTGGAAAGTATGATTTCTTAAATATTTCTGTTGGCGCAGAATTTAGACCCACCCAACAAGAAAACGGGTTCCGCGTTTCCACGGCGCCCTGGGAGATCTGCTTAGCTCCAGTGCAGGTCCAATGGTTTGCCTAGGTGCGTGTAGGGCGTGCCAGTTGATTTGATCTGCAATCAACAAGATTAAACAAGTAAACCATGTGAGAACTGATGGCCGATCGACCGATAGGCCGATGTTGCATCGTGGAGGCCTGACCGATAGGGCAAACCTATATCGGCTTACTTGAGGTAATAATATGATAGAACTGATAAAACAGATTTAATCTCATCGGCCCATGTTAACATGTTTATAGCAAATCACTGGAATCGGCCGATGAGGGTCGCATAAAGATAAATACACTAGCTAATACTCTAGTGCAAACTTATATAAGCCAATCGGCCAATATAAGCACACCAATCACAGAGAGATCCCGAGAATACCCTGTAACCGACATATTTATATTCACCAATCAACCTGCACAAGTGGCAAATACATGCAAGAACATAAAATAATCACATGCACATAAAATAATCACATGCATTAGGTAAGACCGGCTGAAACCCCGGCGCTATCCTTAATTACGATCAAAAAAACAGGCTTTGAGTTAAACCTCGAAACACGACTAAGGTCGATAGCAACTCAGAGTGTAGATCGAGAGTTAACACAAAGAAAATCAAATCGTCGATCGCTTTTGGGGATGGTAGATGCCTTAGATAATCTAAACGAGCAGACCAATTCGATCATCGTCGGCAGTAAACCCTAAAACGAGTTAGCCGCTGGCAAGACAGAATTAGGAAACCGCGTCAAGATTAGCTAACACACGATAAACGACGATCACATCGCCAGGGCTTAACGTGCCTAAAGCGACACGCTAGCCCCGACGATGTAGATCGTCGAGTACGAGTTCTTACCTCTGCTCTGGGGAAGCAAGAACTCGTCAGGAGTTAACCTCTCGCGAGGGTTGGCGATGCGCCGAAAGTAGATTAAACTTGGTTGTTGTATGATTGATTGAGAGAGAGTTTCTATGTACAAACTACCGGGATATTTATACCTGAGATTACAACACGGTCCGTGTAGGACACAATCTTATCTCTAACTAACAAACAAGTCTTTTGCGGCAGACTCTTGCCAAAGATTAAATCTAAACCTACTTGATTTACAAGATACAATTGCCTAAAACCGAGCCTTATCTCTATTTGGCAACTTCCTTGAAGCTTATCTCAAGCCCAGACCAAGCTCATGCTGACTCTGTCAATTTCCAGCCTGTATCGGCCGATGACCATATTGAATCCGTATCGGCCGATACGCTCTTTCTGGTAGCGCCTCATCCAGTCCAACACGGCTACCGGGTCCGATACGAGACCTAGTCTGACTTCAACTTAACCCTTCCTCTCTGCTTCGGTTTTCTCTTCCCTCTCCAAGTCGATTACGAAAATCCACTGTTAACAATTTCATACCACAAATATTAATCCCAATCATTAAATGATTATCGTAACTTTAATTTTTCCTTTGCAACGCACCGACAATTTTGCTAGTTGTTTATAAAACTGAAAATGCCTATATCTTATAAACCTGCAAAATACCTATATCAGGATCATAGCTGTAAGTTGATTTTATCAGGATCATAGCTACAAGTTAGTAATTGTTTTTAAGATGGATGGAGTATGATGGATGTTGGAGTGTGTAGTAATAATAAAAAATGTTCTATTCGATTTTAGGTTTTTATATTTTGGTACGGAGAAAATAGTTTACTGTCAACAGTGGAGGAAGAAGCAGCGATATGAATGTAATTTTTCCCAGCATTTTAAACCAGTTGGAACAACGAGCACATCAAGGCATAATCAAATGTGGGCTCTGGGCATGTAGGACGGTCGACTAAGTTTATTTTGACTCTCTCGAATATTGGTCCAATCTAATTAGTACCCCTCAACCACAATACTAGATATTTTGCCCTCAAACTATTAAAATCGGTGCAATTTAACTCTCAACTATTGAAACCGGTATAATTTAACTCCCAAGACAGTATTGACAACGGTATTGCTAATGTGGTGTCCAGGTGACATCCTAATCATCAAAAATAGTAAAAAATAAAGTAGGACCCATCTGTCGTACTTCCCTCACTCTCTTTCCTTCTCTACCCCTCACTCTCACCCGTGTTTTCTCGAGGAGCATGGGTGCATGGCAACAAACACAGCATGGGAGCAAGGTTGGCCCCCGACAGAAAGTCGTGCCCCCACGACGTGACACGCTATCGGCCACGACGGCACGACAGCGCGCTGCCGCTTACAGTGCCATGCCGTCGGCCTCGACGGAGAGCCGCGCGCACCGGCGTCGACCGCGGCGCTCCCATGCCGCACCGCGCCATCGGCCCCGACGGAGCGCCGCGTGCATTGCCTTCGGCCGTGGCACCCCAACACCACGCCACGCCGTCAGACCTGGCGAAGAGTCACCCCACGCTACGCACCGGCGTCGACCACAACTTGCACAGTTGTGCCCCCATGCTGCTCCGCGCCGTCGGTCTACTTCCTCCTCTCTCTCTCCGTCTATCCCCTCTCTTCCCCATCTCTCTCCTAGCCGACGGACGGGAAGGGCGGGCTAGCGACGAGGAGGACGACAGGTGCCTTTCCCAGATCTAGATCTGAATCGCCGACAGCATGACCGACAGTGACGGAGGATGGTGCAGGAGACGACAGGGGAGGAGAAGCCGAAGCTTAGGAGGAAGAGCGTGCTGAGCAGCCCTGGGCACACATGGAGACCATGCACCTCGACGCCTACAAGGAGCGGTAGACTAAGCTGCGCCGAGGCCAGTTCAAGGCGCAGCCGTGCGAGGAGGTGGCCGCTGACGTTGTCACGCGGTGCCTCGCCTCCAACGCCACGCTGCGCAAGACGGGGACCCAGTGCCGCCACAAGCTGGAGAAGCTTTTCAAGCAATAGAGAGAAAGAGCTGGGAGGAGAGAGAGAAAAGAAATAGAAAGAAAAAGATGATGCCCTGACATGTTGGTCTCACATGATGACTCAACCAGTCGGATAAAATCAAATCAATGAGCCACGTCAACGGAAACCGTTTACAAAACCACCAAGAAAGTCATTTTGCACCGATTTCAATAATTGAAGGGTCAACATATCTGATATTACGGTTGAGAGGTACGAATTAGATTGTACCAATCTTTCTATGAGAAAAGTTAATCTCAAAGTGTAACGGGAATTAGCCACGTCATCCAACTACTAATAGCCATCGCATTAAAATGCAAACAAAATAGATGAAATGAAGGTTAGCCGTCGGATGAAAGATGATCGAGAAAGAAGATTCCGGAAATGAGATACGCAGGCTTTGAATGAATGTTGGGAGGCCTCACGTTGATAAAGAAAGATGTGACGCCACTTTAAGAGAGAAATCGAAGGCGGCGAATGCGCTCAAAATCTCAATCTACACGCATCTATCATTTTTATACTTCAGCTTCATTGGCGCTCTCCTATTCTCATATGTAGGAGTATTTACTTCAAGGACAAAGGGGACATTCACGTTTTTGGAGAACTTGAAAACTGTTGGAAAATCTTTGGGCTTGGCCCACAAAGGCCCGACCTAAATATATTTATTTAACCCTTCATCTAATTTTTTATATATACAATATGCCTATAAATAAAGAGAAAGAATCCTTCATTTTGTCTCTACATTTTGTCTCTCTAATCTTGTAATCTTGTAGACATTATACAATCCTTCTAAACTACTTATCATGAATCCTTCTAAACTACTTATCATGTAACATATGTAACATAGGTTGCATAATAAGCTATCAGCTCGACAACGAGGAAGAAGGAGGGTAAGAACTCGTATACTCCGTTATGTATCTCGCTGATCTAATCGTGAAAATGAAATCCTCTGTCTCAATCCTCATCCTCATTCCGTTTTTTCTCTTCCCGGAGAAATCCGCAAACGCCGACTTGGAGTCGCCGGTAAAAACCGATTTGTGATTTTTTTCGGAATTGCTAGCCGGCCCTGCGCGTTTTCACTGCGCCACGCCGGCCACGGACGTCGCATCGCGCCAGCATCATATGGCAGCGAGCCGGCGATCGCACGCCAACCCCAACCCACCAGCAACCGGCGCACGAACCGTGATGCACCGACGGCACCCTGCAAGGCGCTACCGCATGTTGCGCCGCCGTGCCATGGAGACGTTGGCCGGAGAGGATGAAGAAAAGAAGCAAAAGAAGAAAAGAAAAGCAACGAGCAGCTCGCGGCGCCGTCCCGGCCGCCGCGCACGGGCCGCACCGCCATAGCCGTCGCCGAGCAGCCCGCAGCGCTGGCCGTGCCCGACCGCGCCCATGCTAGCGCCGGTCGCTGCAGCCTCGTCTAGACATCCTTGTCCAAAGACGAGCTTGCAAGCCGGGCAGCCGTGCCTTGCCGCATTAGGCAAACAGCAGCACGCGCACATCCATGAGAAGAAAACGAAGAAGAAGAAAAGCAAAAGAAAAAGATAAGGAAACGCACGTCGCCCACGAGTCGCTCACCGGCCGCGCACGGACCTGACCGCGCCGGCAAGCGGACAGTGCGCCTCGCCGCGCCGCCGACTCCACCACGCCGCGTTACTGCACTGGCACCGCGCCGGCCGCCGCTCCTCCACGGCCGCGCCGCCATGCCGCCACGCCACTGCTGCACGGCGCCGGCGCCTCGACCGCGCCCGCACCCGCGCCGCGTCGCCCTCGGCCTGCCACGCCGGGCCGCCCCGGCTGCCCATGGCGCCAGCCGCCCGGCCGAGCGCACCGCCGCCACACGGCCTGGCCGCGCCGCCGCCGCACGAGCGCGCCATCGGGGCACGGCCGACCTGCCGCACATGGCAGGCCGCTCCATTGGAGGAAAGAAGATAAGAGAAGGGGAAAGAAAAGGAAAAAAAAAAAAGGAAAAGGAAGGAATCTTGTGATTTTGCAAAAAAACCCTCATATTTTTTTTTAAATTAAGACCAGGTTCCTCTGCATTGGAAACTTTGCGTTTTAAACCCTGAATTGTCTAGAAAATACACAAATAATCCTCTGTATTTGCATATTTGTTTGCATGGCATTCGAAATTTGCAAAATTCACTAAAAAATTCATATCCTCGCATAAAAGAGCCTCGGGATTTTGAATTTCTATTCCTTTTTGTATTTGAGACACTTTTATTGCTGATGTTTATGGTTATGAAACTTATTTATCGTATTTATGATTGATTATTTGTAATGCTTTTATTACCTTAAAATAATATCTTTGCGGTAAAAATGTATAGAATTTCATAGAATATATTGGAATTATTTGTAAAAATTTTGTGTACCATCATATTGCAACAATTGTGCGTTTTACCTGAACGTAATTTGCGCATATTTTGAATAACTGAAGATGACTAGCATCGCGGAGTAGAAGTTCGTTGAATCTAGAATATCTCTGACATACGCATTCAATGTTGAAATTATAATGGACCAAGAAGCTCCATGCCACCATTAAACCAAGCACTTTATTCACTGACTCAACGAGATTTACCATGCATTTCAATCTCTGATCGGTGCCTCCAAGCTACTTGAGGAATGAGTATGCTAGATGGATGAGCGCGTTGGCACTCTTTTGATTGCACGGATAAAGAGATTTAGAAGATTATGGTGCACACCCTAACTCTCATAAAGCAAAAAACTATGAGAAAAAATGTGTATTTTGACTAATGATTCACTAAGCAAATGACCCAGAGAATACGGTAATACGGTGCATCGAACTTGCACTGAATACTGCAGAAATTCTCGATGTTCTATCTGAACGTGACGAAAGTCACTCACAAATATCATTAGTACGCATACAAGAAGTATGCCCAGCTGGTTGATAATAAAATTACATAATGTTCAGGATAGTGTTCACTAGAAGAACATTGTCTTCCCAAGCCACCTCTCATAGTTGATAATGAAATCAACACGAGCAGCTAACCTGGTGTATTTATCTCAATGAAAGAATAGGAAAAGAGGAAGTAGAACACATGTCACAGTGAACAATCTAGAACCATGCACTCATGAATACAAAAAGAAAAGGACGATCCTAATAGCACGCCCATCGTGAATCGAGCGGAAGAACTCCTAGCCTATTTGCATGGCTATGGACGTAAAATCTCCTATGCTAGATCGTACCAGTATAGAAAACCATTGGCATAGCTGCCGAGCAAGAAGCTCGCTATGAAGTTAATTGAATCCGACGTACCGAAATACTTCATAGGATCAATATACTTCGTCATCACTTGTTGCAATTTTTGAATAGAATATTGAATTGAATAAATGATTTTTGCCTAAGAAGAACACACATTTTTTCCTACAATAAAGAATTATTTCCAGTATAAAATAGCACATTTAAGGCATTTACTATTTTGTTGCTATTTCCTAGCACATGATTATAATGCTTTGAATTGTGTGTAGCGTCCAAACATAAAAGAAAATGAATTGTAGACCGCATAATAACAAATAACACTTTAAGAGAAAGAGGTATTTCCAGATACATAGAACTGGAAATATTATGGCCTTTGTTAGCAGCAGCAATTGAATTTGTTGGCCTAGAAAGTGTCACAAGTCATATTACCTATGGACAATTATGCACTATATAAAAGCATCTATTGTCCATTAACCCTCTTGAACTCTCTAAAAGTATGATGATTTGGGCTACACTACCTTTTAACAATGGATTTTCAGTCATGTTGGTCTTAGAATTATAAGAACAAACATTACAACTCGTATGACCATAGCACATATATGCATAATTTTCCTAAACCATGAAAATTTGTGTGCCAGTATGCATCAATATGTGATGAATGCATAAATCACATACCATGAAGGCATAATTCTAGCATCCCTGAACTGGATTGTGAGGAATAATTGCAGTCTTATTTTGGTACTATATGGATAATGCGCTTCTGGAGTAGCAAATCAAGTGTCTCTTCGACACCGTGTCTTTCCAAAAATTAATCCAAGAAGATTATGTGATTTCGAACAAAATTTACTAAATCATCTTTAGGAGTCCACGAGAACAATGCTAGAATTGCATTTGATGACTGGTTAATCGGTATCACGAAGTATAAGCTATAGATTGTAATATTTGCTATGTCATTGTTATAGTACCCGTAGTATGAAGGGACATGCAGTCCTGAAAGCAGTGAATTCTGTAAGAAAAATCAGACCATTGGCATGAACATCCACTTTGTAATTAGTGCCATTGCATTTTCTTGATTTTACGTGCATATCCCACTATCATAATGCATTGCAAAAGGCTCTCTTCGAAAGTCAGAAACTTTGAACGAAGATAGTCATGAAGCCTAAATTCCTTGACTAAATAAGAATTATTTTCAGTCATTTAGGGGGAGAGGATGAACCCCTAGATAGAAAATGCCAGGAAATATGATAGTAGAAAGGGACTAATGCATGTTGCATTGTACTAGTGGATGCAAACTAAGTAATAAAAGTATACACAAAAAATTGAAACTGTCAAATCATATTGTGATTTCTTTTGTGGTTGTGAAGAGTTTGAATAAGTTGCATAAATGAAATGCAATGAAGGAGGGTGAAATACCGAAGAAAGTAAAGGTATCTATCATCTTGTCCAGAGGCCTTGAATAAAAAACAATAAGACAAGAAACTCCGACTCCTCATGACCCTAAAGTAACCGGAGACGTCTGGTGAAAACAGGGCAAAAGGGACTATCATACTCAAAATCACGAAAAGTACCTCACCGAATATAAGGGGAGCCAGTTTCGATATGGCAAGTGTCATGGAACCTCAGAACAGGCATGCCACATCTTTCCATCAAGGAAGAAAATCAGCAGTTGGAGTGTACACCAACGCTTGTACACTAAAAGCATCATGCCCACATCAAGAAAGCATTAAGCAAGAAGAAACAGCATATAAAAATTGCATATCCTCGTATATCCATGGATACTCGCATATTGTCTCATACAACCAATAGAAGTTGGCAATGAGACTTATTATGGGCAATTGGCAATGAGACTTATTATGGGCAATGTCTCCTTTAGATAGTAAAACTCATTGGCAGTCAACCAGGAGTTGAATGGCATTGATCAACTAGAAGTTGAAAAGAAAACTCAACCTGAATGTTGACAGCATTGAAGATAGAATCAATGGATGCTTTTCAAGAGCTTGGATCAGACACTTGCATAGTAGTACATAAAGAAGTGCTAAGTCCTGAACCAACATAGAATGAATAGAATAATTTAAAAAGAATTGAAGAAACAAACTCATTCACTTTGAATTTGAGTTTGATTTGAAATGTTTGGCTGAATCTAGATCACGCTTACGCTTGCAGATAAAAGCATGTGACAAATGGAATTCTAGTACATCAGTCCAACCGCACTTAGAAAAAGTTCAAGGCGCATGGTTTTGGAGTAGTCAATTATCGCCAAATTGGGACGGAATTCCCAAACACAAGTGTGTGATAGCAGCACTTGTATACTTAGCTAATTGCACTAAACCAAACTAAGCATCATTTAACTATATAGAGCATCGGCATGGCTTTGAGAGATGGTTACTTCATTCCAGCAATTATGGTTTAAAAACTATCTCAACCCCCATCATTTATGAAATTAAAGTACCATATATCGCACAAATGCAAATGAGTTACGTGAGGAGCAAACTCACTAAGAATATGAACCCCAAGTTCTTCTATGCACATGAATTACATACAAGTAACAAACTAAGTTATGTGAAAATCTTGCAAAATTGTCCACTGATTCATTATTGGCATCTTATGTTGAATAGATGTGTCCGGGGAATCAGAATAACGAGACTTAGAGAAATGCAATACTCAAGGGGGAGAATTTCGCTGACTCATTCCAGAATCTTGATATAGAAAATTAAGTACCCAAAATCAATCTAGAAAGATTGAACAAAGAATTGGGTGGATTGTACTTTTTTTCCCTTGAATAAGTTTTCCCAGTAGTTTCTTATCAAGGTTTCAATGAGACAATTCATGCAACATTGCAAGCATATGCTATGTACTCTTTTTCCCCAAATTTTTTCCACTGGGTTTTTCTGGAGTTTTGATGAAGCATAGGCATCACGCAATGAGAGAACAAGGGGGAGTGTTAGGAAACTTTTGGGCTTGGCCCATGAAGGCCCGACCTAAATACACTTATTGGGCCCTTCACCTAACCTTTCATATATACAATATGCCTATAAATAGAGGAGAAGAGACTCACTATTGTACACTTGAGCAATGGATGAATAAATGAGAGAATGTCCTACCCCTACATCATGTATCTCCACTCTTGTAGACATTATGCAACCCCTCTGGACTACACATGTAGCACAGGGGTTGCATAATAAAAACTTGAGCTTCCAGCTACAAAAGTCACCACAGTTAATCTAAAGTTGATCTATTAATGTTTGATTAGGATTTAAGAGTTATTTAAGCGTAGAAAATGTTTCAAAAAAACCTACGATGTTGATGGAACGATGTATCAGTGTTCACACTTGGAGTTAATATCTACAAAAGACATACATTATATTAAATAAAATTATTTCTTAGAAAACACTATAGCCGCATTGTAGTATATTTTATATGTTTTTCACAACAAAATCTTCAATTTACATGGTAATATGCTCATGCTAAACGGTCCATATGCCCTATGTTTCTATTATACTATGAATGAATTGAAAATTGAATGATTTGTATGGACGAACCCTAGAAGAAAATATTTGCTGAACAAAAAAAATTTCAAACTGGAAGATGATGTGGCAGATATTTTTTTATTTTATACAGTGGATTTTTGGAGTACAATTATTTTTCCATTGGCACGATGAGCATATATTATTTTGGTTTAAACTTTAATTTGTTGGATGGGTAGTATGAATATATTTTATATGGTCTATATGTCCTATATTTTTCTTATTCAGTGGAAAAAAGAAAGGCTTTGTGCAGAGCTCAGATGGATCTTTCCTATGCGAAACTCTGAATTACGATTCATGTCAGGCACTTTTTTTAGATAATGTCACACGTCTCTTTTATTTTTTGCCACATGTTTGATAAATAGTTTATTTTAGGATTGTTTGTATTCATATTAAAATGGGTAGTCCTTTTGAATTTTTTTATATGTATGAGTATAGTGTACTTTGAGACGTGTAGGTATAAATTATCGTGTGCCTTTTTTATAGAACAGAATATCACCAATTCTTATATATTAAAAGATGGATTTTCACTTGTTTCTTTTACATATTTGCCAAACAAAAACTATATTTCGAACTGGGGTTACGTTCATCCCCATACATCGAATTCACCCATTTTAAAGCACTACAATGTGATTCATGTCACATGCAATCTTTTTTTTGCATGCGACACCAGCTCTTGATCTTGGTAGCCATCGGCGGTCCCACACACAGGTGAGGGTGATGACGACGATGTTGATCCCCACCTCCCTCGCTGCTGTGAAGGACGGAGCCAGACAACAACCCATCCTGACAAGCCCATCACCGTGGCGATGGCTTTCCTGGGGAGACGATGGATGTTGAGATGCCCCGCCTCCAGATCACCTGCAGCCGATGCTATCACCGACAGCGCAAGATCCACACGGGCGGTGGGCAGAAGCCCCATCCCCTCTCCATGCTCATGCAACTGACGCCACCTGCCGCCTTCTCACTGGCAAGGTCGTCGATGAATCTCTCCCTGTCGCTGGCTCGCAACCGGCCAGTGGAGAGACCTCTGATCCAAAAATTTACAAAAATTTGGTGGAGAGAGATAGAGAAAGTGGATGGTTGTAAAGCTGGTGTAAAAGATATAAATAGACTTGGTGGTGAAATGCAATAGTAAAAAAGTTATTCCAAAATTAAGGGAAACGAGTCACAAAACATTTGAGACGTGCTGGGTTGAGCATTGTAAAAAAAATACAATGTGAGTGGGTGCTATGAAGTTCCGTAGCACACTATATATATAATTTATCTTAAAGCAGTAAACATGCAGTACTACTTATATATCAAGAGAGAAAAAAATGTGAACCGGTTCCTTCAATGCTGGAATAGCCATTGAACAGATCAAGCATGCGCATTTCCAATGATCTCATAAACTGCCTTAAACATTAAATTAAAGCATCATTCCAGTGCACTTATAGATATGCAAACCACAAAGCATTCAAAACTGCTTTTAAACTAAGCATGCTTATTATTTGTCTTGAACGAAGATTTTGAATCAATCACTTTGGCCAGGTGGAACCATCTTGTTATATGACATCTGTTGACGAAGCTAAGATTGACTTCTCCGTTGACCACAAACCATCGAAAGTATGTATTTCCAAATATATAGATATGTCTTAATTCATCTAAATATGGAACATAGATTGATCGGTGAAAACAACAGGCTTTATAGGGTTACTCACTTTGTAATTCATTCACTACATGATACCTTGGATTGAAATGAAATTTTCTATGATCCAGAGACTCCAAGCATCCTGTTTCATCAAGAAGTAATTATTTGGGAAGTTTAGTTCGGCAAATCCAGCACATATGTAGCAAGACTTTCTTGAATACACTTATAGCATGTACGGTCCAATTGCAACATATTTCCTAGAACTACGTGATTATTAGCTATTGCTGAAGCCCATTGAAGCACGTGAGTGATCAGATGGTTAGAGTAAACACCAATAACCACCTGTTGGCACCTTCAAATATAGACAATGCATAAAAAAAATAAGCATATAATTACTTTTTATGAATGAATGAGTTAAGGCCTGATTCTTTTATGTACAAATGCATACCTCGTGTCCATGAGGGTGACCTCTCTTTAGAGGCGATTACAAACGCATTGAAGTGGACCCAAATACACGATGACACCAACAATGTCTGCAAAAAAAATTGCCAGCCAGTATATTACCAATAACACAATTCAACATTTCTTTTCAGCAATATAAGCTGCAGTTCTTAAAAACTTACCCACGAACGTCTTATTATGATGTTTTGGCAAGTCACTAAATTTCGTGAGTTGTTTGGGATAGAGAGGAAACTGCAACAATATATTATATGACTCAACTATAGTATCTCTAGCAAAAAAAATCATAATCCCTTTTAATTGCCCAGAAATTGAGTTTCCATGAATTAGCCTGGAAATAAACACCATGTATGGTATATTTCCGTCCTTCGATCAAAATATTTTTAAACCTTGTAGCATATTCGCCACTTATAATTGCTTCCATTTTTTATCCCTATAATTGTACCAATCATATTGCATATTTATTTGACGATAGTATTAAATTTAATTTTGTTTATTTTTTTATATTGAAAAAGGATATGGAACTTACAGTAGCATCCATCAATATGAAGCGTTGTCTGTCACCATCAACTTTTGAACGGAACTTAGCATCTACCATGACAATAACACTAAATGCTCTGTTTACCCTGCAATCATCAATCTCAACATCATCAAAGTACTTGAACCTTTTGAAACAAACAAGCAGTCAACAACACAACAATATAAATTTCTTATTTTAAGTCTAACCATTTCAATCAACCGAACTTACCTATGCAAAACGAGTCTTCCATGCACAACTGGTCTTGCAGGCACAATGGGTCTTGCATGCACAACATGTCTTGCACGCCCAAGTTGTGCATACGTTCTCTTCCGGTTTAGATTTGTTGGAGCTATTTCTATGCGAAGAACAATGACTACCATAATTTTAATAAATATTTTACTGAATAGTTCGATTCAACATCTAAATATTATCACCCCTGTTCATTCCCTCATCAAGAATATAAACACGCACCCAACAATTCTCAACTCTTATTTTAGAAAGAGAGCAGAGACATCCTAACAGAGACAAGTCACACAGTGATTAATCTAAGCCAAAATACAGTACAGGTTGCAGAAAACATCAAAATAATTCTGGCCATTGTATTCATACAAGACAACAATATCTGGACACAATATATGCATATATTTCACAAAAAATGGATAACGCTATATTCCAAATACTCATCAGAAAGATAGAGAAAGAAAGACTAAGATAACAGGTCTAAATAATCTTGCAGATCATGGAGATACCCGATGGTCTGGTTGTTCTGCCTGCTCGAGGGCATATAGTTGCACACCAACTCCATTCGTGTATATATAGAGATCCATTTCAGAGGAGAAAGAAAGCGTGTTATTTGGAAAGCGAGATTAGAGGATTTGGAGCTCGATTAGGAGATTTGGAGTGCCTGGTATTTGTACTTTGCTGCCGAACTGCAGTCGCCCGAGGATCGGACTCCCGTCCGTGGACCTGCCACCAATGCCTGTGACCAAAGTTTCAAGCAACCCAAAAATCGCACAAATAAATGGGTCCTTAAAAAAATTAGGGAAATTAAAACCACTGGTACTATGTTGTTCGGAAGATTACTCAGGAGCATTCGGTCAGACGACATGTAAGAATATTACCAAATTCCTTGATTTGATGAACTAAGAATCAAAAAAAATGAAAATATTATCAAGCTTAAATTTGTCAGATGATGAATAGGAGGTTCAAAATCTATTCATAAGAATGTGATAGAAATTGCATGAAGAAAAATCAAAAGGAACTACAAGAACAACAGATCGTGAGGCATCAGAACTTCAAATCATGAGGCATCAAAAAGAAAGAAAGGAACTACAAGAACAGAATACGATGCTGACCTGTAGGAAAATAGTCCTTAGGACAAGGGAATAGTGGTGGTGCAGTCCCTTGCGTTCACCATGGAGGTCAACATTGAGCTTTTGAATCGTTTTTGTCTCCATAAATAGCGCCGAGAAGTCAAACTATCGAACGGATCGAGGCCAGCCTTGTAGCGCGACGCAGATCGAGGCCTTCTAAGCGGCGGCAGCGTGGATCAGTGTCCCTGATTGCAGCGACACTGCGACGGCGGCGTGGATCGGCTTCCCTGGTTGGCTGGTTGCGGCAATAATGACGGTAGATTAGATTGAGGACGGCTCAATGGAGGCAGTGTAGATCGAGGAGCGGAGATCGAGGCCGGTTTTATGGAGGCGGTGGCAAGGATGCCACCGAGCGGCGTAGGGAAGGTGGACTGGACGATGGTGGTGAGGATGGCCGAGTGGCGTAGGGGGCGACGGACTGGACGGTGGTGGTGTTAACGATAAAATTTGGCATATTCCATTAAAGGTGGAGCGAAATTGACGACATGATTTTAGTAATTGATAACGAAAAATTACATTGGCTGGAGATGTATCGACAAGCATGTATCGATGGATGGGATTTGAGATAGGTGATCGCTAGAAATCAAGTTCTTGTCAGACTCGGTTGAAAAGGTTGATCAAGAAAAGGAAATAATCCAGAAGGGGCCAGATTTGAGAAGGATTTTGGTATAGCAATTTATCTATTAATTAGGCTGAGTTAGTTATTTTTCTTTTGTAATTTTAGCAAAGATTAATCGAGTCCGGTTCGGGCTTGTAATTTGTTTTTATCTTTAGAAAAGTTTGTGTCGTATCTGATATGGACTAATTTTTGCTCATGGGTATAAATATGTACAATCAGGGTCTTGTAAAAACAACAACAGTTCAATATACACTTTCGGCGCATCGCCACCCTCACACGAGGTTTATTTTCGACGAATTCTTGTCTTCGAGTTGGGCTGCATCAGTTAGGTTCGCTCTCCATCAAGAAGTAGGTTTTGTCTATAGTTGCTTGTATCGGCGGGGCTAGGGCTTCCATCGGTTAAGTTTGACACTCTAAATCGGTCGATACAAGCGTTAATTTATCATATACATTGCTTAATCTAAGTCAATAGTCTCGTTTACTTATATCGGTCAGTTCTACCCAGATTTGTTGATACCCAGCAAGTAGTCCCTCGTAATCTGCGATATTGTTTGTAGCTCGAAAATTGAGATGCATTGCATGTCTGAACTAGTCTCCGGCAGGAGATGTCAGAATGAATCCTTCCCCTGCTCCTTGGCTATTGAACGCCCCGTCGAAAGCCAATGTCCATGTCTCGTCATTTGTCTGACTGGTTGAGGTGTTCTCAGGAATGGTCAACGAAATCAGCGAGAACCTAAGACTTGATGGTTGTACGTGGGACGAAGTTGACATCGAATTGGCTGAGTTCAACGACCCATTTAGCAATGCGTCCGACGACGTCTTTATTCCTAACTATCTTGCCTAGAGGGAAGGAAGAGACGACCGTGACTTTGTGGGCCTGGAAATAGTGACGCAACTTCTACGATGTCATGACTACAACGTAGAGCAATTTTTAGATTTGAGGATATCGAGTTTTGGCATCGTGGAGAGCATCGCTGACGTAGTACACAGGATGTTGTACTTTGTCCCTCTCAATGATAATCACAGTGCTAACAGAATAAGGCATAGCGACAATATAAATAAATAGTTCTTTCATTGGCTGTGGGGCAACGAGTACAGGAGGGTTGGACAAGTATTGCTTGAGCGCGATAGACGCATTCTCGGCATCCTGTGTCCACTCGAATCTATCCTGCTTTTTGACTAGAGGAAAGAAAGGTTGTCCTCATTCTCCTATCCTGGCCACGAACTGGCCTAAAGCTGTCATACATTGTCACGCCCCGATTTTCGATCGGGATTAAAAATCGTTAAATAATACATTTTCTAGAAATTTAATAAAAATTTAAAGTAATTTATCAAGTGAAATTAGCAAGGAAATTAAAATTTTTCTTTAAAAATCATGACCGGAAATATTTTTGTAATATTCCCCGTGCTCTAAAATACTCTCCAAAATTTTTCGTGAATTTTTGGAGCTAAAGAAATAATTTTAAAGTCACAAAGTTCATTTAACTGATTAAATTAAGGAAAAAACGAATTAAAAATGTCCCCTTTGTTTTGGGCCGTTTTCGGCCCAAAATTCTCTCTTTCTCCCGCGGCCCACGCGGCCTCCTCCCCTCTCCCTCCCGCGCGGCCCACGGGCCACGTCCCTCCCTCCTTCCTCTCTCCCTCGGCCCAAGGCCGCCTCGGACCGTTCGGCTCCCCTCTATGGCCCAGCCGCGCGAAGTCTGGATACCCTCCCTTCTTCAACCTCCGCCGGGTCAACCGCCGCCTTTTCCGCCGCCGCCACCCCCTCCACTCCGTCGGCGATTCCGGGCGCTCCCCGTCTCCTCTCCCCTATAAAAATCATCCCCGTGCTCCCCTTCAACTTTTCCCCTCCTCGCCCGAGCTCGTCGCCCTCTCCCCCGCTCTCCGCGCGCTCCGCCCGTGCGCCGCCGCCCGCCGCAACCTCCGGCCGCACGCCGCCGCCGCCGGAGCCGTCCCCGCGCGTCGCCGCTGCCCACTTCGGCTTCGCCGCTGCTTCCCGCGCCCCGACCGCGCCTCCGCGCCGTCGTCCCGCGCCGTAGCATCGGCGCCGCCATCGTCTTCTTCGGCTCCGGCCTAACCCGGTGAGCCCCTCTCCCTCTCCCTCTCCCTTTTCTCTCCCCTCCCCGGTGCGCCGCCTCGCCCGTGTGCCGCCGCCGGCACAGCGCCACTGCCGCCGCCGCTCGCCGGCCGTCCCCACCGGTGGCCGCGCCGTCGCCTCGCCGTCACACGGCCCGTGGCCGCCGCCGCCGTGCCATGGCCGGTCGGCCTAGGGTTCGACCGAACCCTAGCCGTCCGCCCGGCCATGGAGGCCGCACCCGGGCCGGCCCACCACTTCCTCCGGCCCAATGGTCGTTGGGCCGATTGGCCCACCTTCTCGCGAAAAGTCTGTTTCGCGTCCCTCCTCCTTTCTTGGGCCGTCAGCCCGATTGGCGCCGCCCATCGCGAGAAGTCCATGTTTGCTCCCTCCTCGCCTCCTTTCTCTCTCCCCCTTCTCCATTGGGCCGCCCGCCCAAATGGCCCATCTCTCCCTCGCAAAAGTCCACTTCACGTCCCTCCTCGCCATTTCTCCTCTATTGGGTCATCGGCCTATTATCCTTTCTCCACACAAAAGTCTACTTTAAGTCCCTCAGCTCATTGGTCCTTTTTCCAGTACCAAGTCCATTTCACCTCCTTTTTCTCTCCTGTTCGCCGACACGTGTGTAGCCGACTCGTGGGCCCCTCTTGTTTGGCCCAATCCACACCCGGACCACGTGGCCGCCCACGGCTTCGCCGCGTTGGCGTCCACGTCGGTGCTACCTTCTCCCGTCCATCCGCCGTGGCCGCCACGTTAGCGCCACGTGGTGCGTCCGTACCCGTGCGTGCTTGGACGACTACACCCAACTTCTCCTTGGTGTGTTCATGGTAGATGCAGTCTACGACGAAACATAAGAATGGCTTGCCAGAGAAGCAAAAGAGGAACGTGCAAAACTTGAAGACGAAGCAAAGCGCGAGGAGGAAGACCGGAGGAGGCGAGACCTCGCCCATGCCAGGCGTACTGCCTGCCCCGCAATTCTTCAGACTCGTGTTGACAACACTAGCGTCTTCATCATGCCCCAACAAAACGCAATCGCGGCAGTTACCATGCTTGATACCGTCATCGACATGGCTTCATCGTTAAGACCATGATCGCTGCTACCGTGCCCCCCGGAAGCTGGAGCCAGCTCTCGGGCTGAGGAATCTATTGCAGAAACACTAGTTGGCTGTTGTATTCTACCTCTACGTTTCAGAGATTATCGGGTCCCCGAGCGCAGCAAAGAATATACTGGATCTAATCTACATCATCGCAACAACAATGAGAGATGAGGTTCGGACCAATCGGATGACTCCCGCGATCGATGCCACAAACCACCTCCTCATAACAGAAATCCTCGCGCAGACCCCAAATACCATGATGGCCACCGGCAACGTACACCTACTCAATCAGCGCTAACGACATGGCCACATTTCTTCGCCTCCATGGTTGGCAGGTTCCACCGCCGTTGTTGATGGCAACATCATCTTCATCGTTGGCTGTCTCCGTCGTCGCCGACTAGTTTCTTCGCCTCCACAGTTGGTGGATTCCGTCGCCGTTGTTGATGGCAACATCATCTTCACCGCCGGCTACCTCCGTCGTCGTCGACTGGTTTCTACCCCTCCACGGTTGGTGGATTCCACCGCCGTTGTTGATAGCGACATCATCTTCACCGTCGGCTACCTCCGTCATCGCCGACTGGTTTCTTCACCTCCATGGTTGGTGAACTCTGCCGCTGTTGCTAATGGTGACATTTATCTTCACTGTCAGTCGCCTCTGTCATTGCCGACTGGTTTCTTTGCCTCCACGATTAGTGGACTTTGTCGTCGTTGTTGTTGGGTGACTTCATCTTCATCGTTAGCTAACTCCGCTGCTGCCAACTGGCGTCCTCACTTCTGCGGTTGATGGACTCCACTGTTGTTGATGAGCGTCTTTATCTTCACCGCCGGCCGCCTTAGCTACTTCTATGGTTGGTGTCTTTGTCGCCATGATGGATAACCTTCTCCCCACATCAGGTCACCTTTGCCGTCTCCAGGGGGAATACCAAAAAGCTAAGTCATCATTAATTCTTTTCTTTATATGATATTTTTTTGTTCTCTGCCTCACTACATCAATTGATTTTCCCTTGAGTAGTGAGTCAGAGGCTACAGATGTTATATCATATTTTTGCAATAATTTTTATAATGTTTATCTTGATTGCTTGTGAATAAATCCGAGTAAAAAAGTGCCAAGTAGTGAAACTCTACTTTTCGATGCTTCCCGTTTGGTGTGTTAACAGATAGTTGCCATGAGCCGATTCTTAGCATCCGGGGACTTGTCGGGTAGTGTAGACCCCAGTTTTTACAACATGAATCATTCGTGTGTACTGTACCATTTCCCTGGATTAAGTAGTCTGGTGCACACGAACTCATAGTTGATATACCAAATGCGCATACACAAGCATCGAGTGTGAATTATTACAACAATAGGCCCAAAGGCAACAGTCTTAGAACAAGGGACCAAACGGTCCGGAATACATCCAAAAGCAGAAATAGATAAGGCAGCGGAATTGAGGCAGCGGCAACGCCATTGCCACAGGGGCTCATATTGCCATCTTTCTTTTTGACAAATAGCACTGGGGCTCCCCAAGGTGATGAATTGGGGCGTACAAATCCTTTCTCCTGTAACTCCCTAATTTGTTTCTTGAGCTCTTCCAACTCTTTGGTCGACATCCGGTATGGTCTCTTGGATATGGGGGTGGTACCAGGCATTAAATCAATGATGAACTATACATCTCGGTCCGGTGGCATCCCAGGTAGTTCTTCCGGAAATACATCGGGGTAGTCCTGAACTACGGGCATTCCATTCATAGGAAGCATGGTAAATATACCACCAGCGCATTCAAATAGCTTAGGATCCTGATCCATGGTTGCTCTCATTACCGATCCCCAGGGCGTGGTTAAGGTAACTTCTCTACGGCCACAATCAATGACTCCATTTTTCTTTGCTAACCAATCCATGCCCAATATGATGTCAAGGGTTTGGGGTATCAAGACCATGAGGTTTGAGGGAAACACCATATCCCTAAGACGGATAGGCACATCGATACAAGCGTGGCTTACTGTTATCTCACCCCCAGGTGAGTGTACTAGCATTGGTTTCCTTAGTCCTACCATGGTTAAATTGTGTTGTTGACTTACTTTCAAAGATATGAATGAATGCGATGCACCCGAATCGAAGAGAACTTTAACTGGGTAGAATTGATAGAGAACATACCCATCAGTACAACCTGGTCTTCCTGGGCCTCCTCAGCTCGCATGTAGTTCACTTGTCCGCGTCCAAATCCGGTAGCGGTCCTGTTGGTCTACGGCGTCCTGAATAAACCTCGTCTAGTTGTAGGGGTAGTAGTCCCGTGGATAGCCGTTGCATTGGCTCCAGTACGAACAGGAGTCTTGCGCAAATGCGGGCAGTTGTTGGCGAAGTGCCCGTGTTCTCCACAGTTGAAGCAGTTCCCATTCTTCTTTATTCCAGGTGTGGCCTGGGTTGGCGTGGGTGTACGGGTCTGGGTCATAATCGGCCTATTGAAGTTGCCAGGTGTGGCGGGGCGGTTGGTCATCACAACTGTGGGCTTCCATTGCTAGTCGATGCCCAACGTCAGCTGGCCATCTGTGTATAACATTTTGGGTAAGTACCCCAACACCTAACTAGCCCTAAGGTTTTATCCCGTTTATGGGTTTTTGTCTGATGTGAACTTCGTATGGTAAGCATGGTGGAATAAACTCATTTTCAACACAACAATAATAATATCATAAAAACATCACAAAGTTTCACAAGTAGTACATAAATCATGATGCAATCGACTGCACACATACGCAGCCCAGATAGAGTACAATCCAAAAGCTAACATCGAATTAAATGTCATCCTACTCGTCAACTACATAAGGGGGGGTGTGTGTCTTGCTATCCCAAAAACCATCCAAGGCGAGATCGAAGCCGTAGTAGACCTCCTGTCTAGTCGTCCAGCCATCCGTAGGAACCTGGTGTGGGAAGTGGGTAGTCACTGGCGGGTGCAAACCTGAGTCCCCACGGCTCTAACGTAGTAGTAGTCTCTGGGTCTGGCTTGGGCTTCTTGCCCGGGGGTCGTGTATGCTTGCGGACAATGCTGAGGGTGTGAGGGCCTCCGGCGAAGGTGATGCAGTAGGCAGGAGCCTCGTCCTCGAAGGGTCGGTGATGTCCGGCTCTATCTCCTCTGGCTCGGTCTCGTCCTCCGCTCCGGAGTCGACCTGAATCAGGGTCTCCACATTGGAACCTGGCTGAGGCGAAGGAACAGGGATCGGCGGAGTGGACACAGCCTCTGTTGCCGTCGGCTGTGACGTAATAGGATCCACCAGGTAGGGTCCTGGCTCGGTGCCCAGCATATCAACCTCCCTCAGTCGGGCGTGGAATGATGGTGGGTACGGCGAAGTGAGGAAGAAGTAGCGGTCACGCACTGCTGCTGTGGAAGTGGAAGCACCGACAGTAGTGACCGAAGTGGCACAAAGCTGCTCCTCGAGCTGGCTGACCTGCTGCTGGCTCTCTCTCAGTTGCTCCTCAAGGGTGTCCATCATCCCACGGCGGTCGTTGTACTGATCTGCGAGCTGCTGGAACTGCTCATTGTGGACCTGTAGCTGAGTCTTCAGCGAGTCAATCTTACTACCCCAAGCCTGATGCTCCTCCTCAAGCTGTAACTGGTGCACGGTGAGGTTGGTGACCTCAGTCTCCAACTCGATCAGACGCCTCTGCTGCTCGTCGATCTCCAGTAGTGCCTCCTCGTAGCAGTCGTCTACTGCCTCAGCCCACCGGGACAGTTGAGTCACCATAGAGTTGTAGCAGCAAAGGGTGTCTTGATCTGTGCAGACAGAGTTACCCTCCTCCCGGTACGGGTGGTGAGCAAACTCGGTACCCGCCAACTCTGCTCGGTGTACAGAGTTGAGTCGAAGGAACGTCTCCCGAGCAACGTCCTGCATCGCGGCCTCAGATGAGTCGCGATGGTAGCGTGTCCTGAAACGGAAGTCCAGCTCCGAAGGGACGCGTGACTCCACCACTATGCGAGCCTGCCATCCAACTCTGAACCTCTTCACTCGGTAAATGGGAAACCTCAGGTATCTCAGGCATCTCATCATACGGTGCAACTGTAGGACATACCCATTTGCACGGGAAACCTCAATCTCCCAGGACCGGCCACCCTTTGACCCGTTGACACGTGGGACCCACCGTTCTGGCACCGTTTCCCTTTGAAGATGTCAGCGTAGTCCTTCCTTTGTAAAATTAATTAATAATTGCGCAATAAATCATTTTAATTTCTAGAAATTCATTTAAATGGCTCAAAACTTCTAAAATTCATATCTAATTCATACGAACTCCAAATTGAGCCGTTCAACTTGCAAAATTCATCTAAAATTGATATCTACCTGTTTGTTTACTTTTCATGTATTGTTTACTTGGTTTTTATTAATGTTTTTCCTCGTTTTGCGTGCCAGCGTGTAGATTCCGCCGTTTCGGAAGTTTGCGCTCGCGAGAAAAAGAGTCCGGAAGATTGTTTGAAGAAGCAAGGCAAGTCACACATTCCCCCTTGAGCATGTTGTACCTATTTTACGAAATGTTTTACGTTTGCAAATAAAGTGCATGTTTTGCTAATTACATGGGAATAGGGTTTACCTATTTGTACGCTTGTGCCATGTTTACTTGTTAAACCGTCCTTTGTTAACTGTGGGTGATGATTTGACTAGCGTAAGTCACTTATGTTGACTTTGCTAGAATTATATATGCTTAGCCATGCTTAATTACCACTAGCTCATTTAATGGGATAATTACACTGTTTACAATTAGCTTCTAACGAGCAGTTCGCTCGAGACATCTGACCATGTTTCATTGGTCGTAATTATCCAACTAAAATATGACCTAATGGTGGGCTGTGTGTGCATGGTTTTGCTGGTCACACCCATAGCAATTAAGGACCGGTTCATGGGAAACCCTGGAAGAATAACAGTGCTTACCACAAGCAAGAATGGGCAACTGCTGGACTTGTAGTGTAACTTTTCTCTAGCTGACGTACACTGGTTAGGGTGAGCGTGATGGAGTTTGGATGGGCCCTGCGACGGTCTATGCGGCTGCCGGATTCACCAAGGCACGAGGGGGGCTGCCCACTGCCTTTTGAGGGGTGGGGGCAAAACCCGAGGTGGTACGATTGGTTAGAGGGGGTTATGCGAAAGGTCTTGTCACGATTTCCCCCTTTGCAGTATCGTGGCGATACTTCGGGGCATGGTAACATGTGTGGAATCGTGTCTTGTGGGTACAGTTGCGCACCTCTGATCAGAGTAAAACTATTCGAATAGCCGTGCCCGCAGTTATGGGCGATCAACCAGATTCACCGTGATTAGTCCCACCTTTAATAATTTGACTTAATGAACTGGTGTAGTTCAGGTGGAATGGTTGGGCCTGTTCAACGTGGTTATAGCATTGTTCAGTGGAGATTTAATATTGCCTTAATTAAACAACGGTTTTACTGTTTTAAAATATAAAGGTTTTTAACCGCTTTTCTGCAAAGAGCCACAAGCCTCCCTTTGTCTCCCCTGTGCACGTCTGCATCATTGGTGTGGCTTGTTGAGTACGGTGGTTGTACTCAATCTTGCTATTTTTTCCCCTTTTCAGAAGTCTTGTACTTCTGAGCTGAAGATGAAGTTAGAGGACCAAGGCTCAGACCCTAGTTGAGTTTGCCTGTGAAGTGGAGCTGAAGCCCCGCTAGGATCGCATTTTTCCGTTGCTGCTTTCTTTTCGGTGTGAGGACTAAGTGCCTCTGTTGTAAGTATTTATCGTTTTATTTACGTTTGGGTCTGTTTATTGATTTGTCGTTTTGTGTACCCTGGTTGATGCCTGGACAAGGACTTAATACACAAAATGGTCTGGAAATTTGGGAAAATTTCCGGGCGTGACATACATCCAGTAAGCTTCTGTACTTTCTTCAGTCTTATCGGTGACTTCCTCTTCTCAATGACCTTGATCTTCTCGGGGTTTGCTTCAATTCCTCATCTGGAGACAAGAAATCCAAGCAACTTTCCTGATGGTACTCTAACTATACACTTTTTCGGGTTTAGTTTGAGCCGATGTCACCGGAGATTGTTGAATGTTTCCCTCAGGTCATCAATCAGCTTGTCTTTTTTCTTTGTCTTAACCACGACATCGTCTATGTATGCTTCCACGTTCTTGCCGATCTGGTCATCGAAGGCCCTCTGGTTTTCTCGTTGATATGTGTTGCCTGCATTGATTAATCCAAAGGGCATCTTGATATAGCAGAAAATACCGAATGAGGTGATGAACGATGTCTCTCTTCGTTCTCTTTGGTCATGCTGATCTGGTGGTAGCTGGAGTAAGCATCGAGGAAACTCAACAACTCACAACCAGCGATTGAATCCACCAGTTGGTCAATGCGAGGAAGAGGAAAGTGGTCCTTGGGGCATGCCTTATTGACATCGGTGAAGTCTATGCACATCCTTCACTTGCCATTGGCCTTACGCACCATTACTAGGTTAGTGAGCCATTTTGGATGGAGAACCTTTCTGATGAAACTGGCCTTGAGAAGTTTGTCCAACTCAAATAGCTTCTTTCTTGTCTTGTGCGAACCACCGTAGTTTCTGTTTGACTGGCTTGGCATCGGGACGCACCATTAGTCTGTGCTCGATCACCTCCCTAGGGACTCCGGGCATGTCGGACAGTTGCCAAACGAACACGGCTGCATTGTCGCAGAGGAAGGTGATGAGCTCGAGTTCCTATTTGTTGTCGAGCGTTGCCCCGATCTTGACTATGTTGTCATGGTTGCTACTGGCCAACGAGATGATCTTAATTGTGCCGTCGGGCATGGGTGCCTTGTTGGACTTGCTCACTTTCCATGTCGAGGCACCTCTTGTCGCACTGTACAGCTACCTTCGTGTTCCCAGGAATCATGATTGTCCCTTTCGGGCCTGTCATCTTTAGAATCTAGTACGCGTAGTGGGACGTCACCATGAATTTTGCGAGAGAAGTCCTTCCGAGGATAGCATTGTAAGCCATGTCAAACTCCACAACATCAAAAGTGATCTGTTCTGTGCGGAAGTTGTTAGCCTGGCCGAACGTCATGGTTAGTGTGATTTTCCCCTGCGGCTTTGACAATGATTCTGGAGTGATCCCATGGAAGGGCTGGTTGGAGGCAACAAGCTCGCTTCTAGGGATACCCATTGCGTTGAGCGTGCTAGTGAAGATGAGCTTGATGGAGCTGCCGTCGTCGATGAGGACGCGTGCCACCTTGATATTTCGAATAGTAGGCTCGACTACTATCGGATACCGACTTGGCACGATCGTTGTTATCGGGTGATTGTCCTTAGAGAACTCGATCTTCTGGTTAGACCACTTCATCTTGGCAACGACTCCTTGTGACTTAGAGCAGACTTCATGTTCTACCTTCTTATACTCCCTTTAGAGGTGTACGTCATAGAACCGTCGAAGATATGGAATACATGCAGGTCAAAGTCTGGGATCACAAGTTCGTTGTTGGACGAAGAGATCATCAATGCTCCTATGGACCATAAGAACTCACTTTCTTTTTTCGAGGGCTAGTTGTTTTGCCAATGCTTTCTGGAAGACCTGGCACTCCTTCAAAGTATGTGTGCTGGTCTTGTGGATTGTGCACCATTGTCGTATTGGTTCATCACCTTGAAGGGTCGGGCGCTTTGAGGGTGAGGTTGCTTGTTCTGCAACAAGGACCTCTGTCTCCGCCTTGCATTTTCCTTTCGTTTTGCGATTTTGTTTCTTCTTTTTGGTGGACTCCGGTGCTTCCTTGTTGTCTGATTGTTTCTCCTTGACCACCTTGTCTTTTCCATCTTTCCTCCTAAGAGCATCATCTGCGTGAGCACACCTGTCAATGATCTCGAACAGCTTCATGGCAGAAGTGTTTCGCCTTATCGCCAGCTCTTGGATGGTTTATCGATCTCGGACGCCTGACTTGAACACGCGTATGACAGAAGCATCAATGATCTCGGGGATCGTATTCTGACACTCGTTAAAATGTCGTATATAGTCTCTTAAGGATTCACCCGGGTTCTACCTAAGGGCGTGTAGATCATCCTTGACCGCATGCTGCTTGTATGTTCCTTGAAAGTTGGCGACGAATTGCTGCCATAGGTCTTCCCAGGAAGAAATTGAGTGAGGTAGGTGTACCAGCCACGACCGAGCAGATCTTTTCGGTGTTGTTGGCAAATAGTTTGCCAACGCGTTGTTGTCTACTTCGGCCGCGTAGAGAACTATAGAGTAGACGTGCAGGAACTCCTCTGGATCAGTGATGTTGTCATACTTTTCTACCACCACAGGACGAAATTTGTTTGGCCACCACACCTCTCGCAGAGCAGGTGTGAAAGCTCGACATTTGCCTCCTAGTATGAAGGGTGGATGACGTCCTTGTGGTCTACAAGAACCTCCTCCAGTTGATGATGATGACGATGAAGGATCACCGTAGTCGAGGGTGCGGCCTCTTGACCTATGGCCTTGTCTTCGGTCCCTCCTGGAATTCGGAGATCATCAGTTCTGTCGTTGGTTGTCATCATGTTGTTGTCGACCTTGATTGTTATCGTCCTGTTGACTTTGGCGATCTCGACGATCTCGATTATTATTGTGATTTGCTCGATTATCGCTGTTGTCCTGCCCTCTGTTTCCCCCGCGAGGTGTGCGAGGTTGGTGGTGGTCGACGTCATTCTGATCTCGTCAGTCCTACCTACGCCCATTCATGTGATTGCGAAGATCGTGGTCGTCTTGATGAGGAGGGGGCTGATTGTCCTGTTTTCTTGGCGATGCGTTTCAAGGATTATGGCCAGATCTCGGCTAGCGTATCGACTAAGTGCATCCTCAGCAGCATCGTTCTCCTGTGCTCTGTCTCCACCTCGTAGACAGGGTTCTCGAGAAGGACCTTGGGGGTTTGATCCAGCTACGGCCAAGAAGGCAGAGTTGAGGTTGGCTACCGTTGATTGTATCCGTCTGACCTAGTTGTCTGCTTTTGGGAAGGTTACTGGATCAAACGGAGTCTGCTTCAGTAACAAGTTGACCACTGTCAAGTGCTCGCCAGGAGTTCGAACCAACTCCACAGGTTGTCGTGATGTAACAGCAACAGGCGGTTCTTCTCCTAAGCAAACTTCACCCTCTTCAGGTAAGTCCTTGACGATCCCTTCAATAACGTTCACTTCACATAGGGAATTAGATCCTGAAGATTCCAAATTATGAAGAACGGAGGGTTCACGAGGATCGATGCCGACAAATCTGACCAGACGATCCAGGGTTTTCATCTCGCTATCGTTAACCGATGCATCTCGAGGTTGATCTCGATGTTGGTGCATCTGACAACAGGGAACACGGACCATGGATCTGGTGATTTTCAAGAAGATCTTGCAATCAGTGAGGGGGTGACTTTTCGATTTGTGGATCGGGCACCACGCCTTGTACGGAGATGTGCGCTGGATATCTCGATCTTTGCAAGCATCGAGTTCAGCCTTCACTTGAAGTATTACCCGACATTCAACCAGAGAGTGTTGCGACGTCTTGTGGATTGAACACCAGGTGTCGTGGTTTGGAGGGTACTTCCTTGTCAGCACCTAGCCCCCAACAAATGTCTGGGGCTTGGCCGTCTTAGGAATTCCTTGGAAAGCTGAAGTCGTCAAGTTCCACTTTTCAGATTGGACAGGAGAAATAGCTGACGAAGGATTGCTTTCTATCGTCCTCATGGCTTCGTTCTCGATACCATCTGGTATTGGGGAAGGCAAGATTGGAGTTGCGACAAAGACGGGAAAGACGATGGATCCGACTTGAGTCCAAACGAACGTCGGCTGGGTAGGATCTCACAGGCCAAAACGAATGTGGACATTGCTATCGGAAGGCCTTGAGCTTGAAGTCCCCCTACCTGGCACGCCACTGTCAACGGGTTATATCCGTAGACCGTATTCTGAGGGTATTGGGGTACGTTGGAATAAGGATCTATATGAAACGACATCAAGCACACAAAGAATAGGATTATATTGGTTCAGGCCCCTTGTAAGTTAATAGCCCTACTCCAGTTTATATGGAATTACGGTGAGAACCATAGAGATTACAATAGAGAACAATGAAAAATATCAAGTACTGACAAGATTCCCGCCGAGAACAACTCAACGAAATCCAAGCGGCGAGTTGTCTTCAATTCCTCCAGATTGTCTCTAATATGGTAGTGGCTTACGTTATGATTCGATGATCCCGTAACTCCTAGGGGGCTTTGTATTTATACAGCATACTACCTTGGCCTCCAAGTAGAACTCGGAGAGTACTTTTGGCTTACGAGATCACAGAGATTGTATCTTTCCCGAATAGGATTCTAACACCTCCTATTCGGGATACAATTTCCCTATTTATTAGCTGAATTTCATGACGTTAAGGTAACCTTCTCATATACTAAACGTATGTCGTATCCGTATACTTCACAAACCTAAGAATAGAAGGTATGCCTTATCTGTAACCCTGACACAATTCTTGTCGATTTAGATTGATTAGTGTATCTACCACCCTGAAAAACAATCAAAGGTTTTTTTAGACCTTACTATTTTGATTATAACTTAGTGCTGTATCAATTAGGTTTGACCTACTAAGTTGTTACCAAAGTTGTAAGAACTAACTTACTCTTTGCTTGCCGATAAGGGTAGTATCGGGGTTTCGGCCGATCTTACCTGGTATAACTGTTTCATTTTAAGATTGCATATTATCTTTAACTTAATGTGTTATATCTATCATCTTATATAAAATTATCAATCCTTTAAATATATTAAGCTTGGCATCAGTATCACACTGTCTCGGTTAGGTCCAATCTGTTGATACTGTAGCTTGTTTAATAGATTTAATCAAGGTTAATATTCTTGTATAAGGTTGTATCGGAGCTATAGCCAATACATTATCTTTTTTCTACCCAAGTTACTTCATCAGCTATAATATAAGTCTATATAATTATTAATTCATCTAATCTTTATTAGTAGCAACTAATACTATCTCGGTTAAGTCCGATCTATCGTAGTAAAAGAAAGATTGAATTAACAATTACATGATACTTATCTCTACAGCCGATTGTAGTTACCTTGGGTTTAATTTGTATTTATCTGCACATTGACTAGTATTTAGATCATATAATTGTATAACAATTAACCTTAATATTATCAATCTTATACTGTATCGATTGGGTTCAACCTATAGGATTGGTTTTGTTAATAAAAACTTATTTATGATTATGTTTAATCTAGATCTAGTCTATGAACAGTATCTTTTATAATTTATAGTTGATTTATTCGTGCATCAGCTAATACGATACGAAATTGGCCTATCGGTCGATCGGCTATCATTATCTAACGTTTGCCCTTGTTTATCTTGTTGGTTGTATAATCAAATCAACTGGCACGGCCTGAACCCAAAGTTTTTGGACCTGCACTGAAATAAAGCAAATTTTCCAAGCCGTCGTGTTTTGCATCAATAGGTGACGAACGGGTTTGGCGGAGGTTCTGGATGAGGCCGTGAGCAAGACGAGGCAAATGGCGAGCGTGATTTGTGGAGTTTGGCGTGATTTGGAGCGAATTAAGGGGAATGAGATCGAAGGGAAGGAGGGAGCGTGGCGGGTTATGGAGAGCGGCACTGTGTGATGTTGGATGATTTTAAATTATTGGATGTGTCACACGATAAATATGTAAAAGAGTTGATGAGCAATAGGATATACATAGAATAGATACGGATTTTTCCCATCGTGACAACGCGCTTTGGTCCGTCCTTCGATCCGATTCCCGCGAGCGTGAGGTGACGCGTTCCCACGCGCAGTTCCCAGTTTCCCACACGGCCCGTTCTGTTTCCTGTGCGACGATATCACACGAGGGAGCAGCACGTAACCTACTCAGATTCTGGAGCATGCAAAGCGGGAGAGATTCACGCAACCATACACGCAACAATAGATCCAACTTTGTTACGACTTCTCCAAGAACATCTCCATCCATGGTGGCATATATATACAGGATCTATCCTCCACGGATGCATGCACATGGATCGTCTCCTCGATAGGATGCCCCACGCGAGGATGAGCGTCGATGGTGCCGGCGGGGGCCGGCGTCTATCACGGCCAGGAACAGAGTAGCGAGGCGGTCAAGCGCGCCACAGCCACGGTTGCACTTCCGCCGACGCCGACGCCTCTCAGACATTGTCGCCGTCCCTGGTCAACGTCCTCCGCCGCTCTGTCCTCTCCCGCGTCACTGCGACCTCCACTACGGCAGCGGGGACATAGACGACGATGCCTTTCATGCGCCAGAGGCCAGACATTGCTAGCTAGAGCGGTTGACGACGAAGCTGATGGATGGAAACCAACCTCGACTCTGTAATCGTCCTCCGCACCGCCACTACACGTATTTTTCTGGTCGTCACGTATCACTTCGTCGGTTCGTCCATTGCTTGCTTTGTGCGTCCGACCGTCTGTCGCTGGGCCCAAAATTTTCGTCTTTCTCCGTCGTTGTATACCGTTCATGAATCATGGTATGATATCCGTCTCCACTCTCCAAATCGCTTCCATCTTGTCATTGACGGAAACCGTACCCATGGGCCGCATCAATCACAAACCGTGCCCAATCGACCGCGTCCGACAGGAGTACGTAGCGGCGCTAGCCTTTTCCGGGTGCGAGCTGCCGCTGTTCGCCGTGGAGTATGTACACCATCTCCGTGGCGCCACCCGCCACGCCAGCGCTGGACCTTGAGATGTGAACTCTACCGACTTAAACTAAGAAGGCCGAATAAGCATATGATCAAAGCGATAGCAAACGCACGAGGCAGAAACCATGTAGTAGGAGAGGGGGAAGAGGACCTATGCCGGCAGATAAGCAGAGTGCCGGCCGATAGTCTTTGCCACCAAATAAAGGTTTTCATTGCCGAACAAGGAAGACATTCATTCTGCTCTGGATGTGATTATTGGATGTTTTAGATCTACTCACATGAATGATTATAGATAAGGTATTTTTGATACTACATTAAAATAAACTTATGTTGTAAAGACCACGGTTTGTAAATCAGTTTCTATTCGTTTATCTTAACCAGAGTCCGTTGCAGCGTACGGGTACTTTTTTATAGTCATTTATAATATAATAGGATGATCATGGTCGCACGAATGTGCGACTTCCTTCACTTCACTAGTATTTGAGGGAATCAAAGTGGACTTATTCCTTTGACGGCAGCCCGTGGTAACTGAGAACTGACTAATAAGCCCAAGGAAGATAGGCCAGACAGTTCAGCAGTTCAGTTCTTTTAGGAGAAAAAGGCCCATCCACTATACGTGCCAGGCTATATAGGCTGTAATCCGGGCTTTCGACGCGTTGATGTCACTAGTTAGCCCATAAGTATACGGGCCTTGGGTCACCCTAACCTTGTCGACCCAACCGGACGAGAATTTTTTTTGTTTTTAGATTTTTTTTTTAATATTTACAGAAATATTATAGCGCCGGAAAAAATTACAAAAATAGATCCTGCCGCCCTTTGAAAGGGCGGTAAGCTGACGTGGCACACGGCGCCGTGTGCGTCTTGACGGCGCGCACGGGCCGCGGTGTGGCAAAATTGCTCCGAGGTCCCTTGCCGCCCTCTGGGGAAATTCCATCCAGACCCTTGCCGCCCTCTGCAAGGGTGGCAACATCCCTGCCCCCTGCCCCTACGCCTTCCCGAGTTTACACGCGTTTTTCAAAAATTCCAAAAGAGAACTACTTCGAAAATTTTCATAAACTTAATGACTACACTATCATTTTCGAAAGTTTCGAAAAATATTTTCGGATAACTCCAAAAATATACAGAATCTTATTTTGCTTCCCGAATTCCGAAAATCTTTCGGATAGCTTCGAAAATTTGCAGAAACCTAAATTTGTAGTGTATCTATACCATATTAAAAAGAAAGGAACCGTGGTGTCCGTTCTCACTGAAGTCGCTCCAAATAAAAACGCCTCCCTCTCTCTCGCTCTCTCTTCTCTTCTCTCGCCTCAGCGCCTCACCGAAGCCGCTCGCGCGAGCCGTCTGACCGTCTCTCTCTCCTCATCGTAGCGCCGCCGCTCCTCCCGCGCCGTCGCGCCCGCGCGCCGGCCATCCCCCGCCGCCGCTGCCGCGCCGGCCATCCCGCGCCGCCGCTGCCGCGCCTGCCCTCCCCCGCCGTCGAGCCGGCCCGCCCCACGGCCGCCCCACTCTGCCTCCCCTCCGCCGCTGCCACCCCTCGCTGCCGCCACCGCCGTCGAGCTGGCCCGTCCCCTCTCGAACACACAACTTTTTTCTGTAATTTTTCGGAAGTTCCGAAAATTATTTTCGGACAACTCCGAAAATTTCCAGAACGCACAACTTGGTTCTTTAATTTTTCGGAAGTTCCGAAAATGATTTTCGGACAACTCCGAAAATTTCCAGAACGCACAACTTGGTTCTGTAATTTTTCGGAAGATCCGAAAATGATTTTCGGACAACTCCGAAAATTTCTAGAACGCACAACTTGGTTCTGTAATTTTTCGGAAGTTTCGAAAATGATTTTCGGACAACTCCGAAAATTTCCAGAACGCACAACTTGGTTGTACTAATCCCATCCAAACGGGGCCTTAAAGTTGCCCTAATTTTTTTCCCATTGCAACGCATGGGCATCCAACTAGTATGTTTAAAAATTCCGAAAATACTTTTGGGACAACTCCGAAAATTCATCACTCCTCATATGTCAATACATCATCCTTTGGGCGGTTTCATTCCACCATGGTGTGACCGTCCGTTGTGCCATTGTGGTGATGGCTGTATATTTTAGTCGTCTCTCAACTCAGATACTCGGGGGAGGCGATTCTTCCAATGTGGCAACATGGATCGGGTATGACTTATGTGCTCCAATTTCTAGTACCAATTCTGAATACGCAGAACGCTAACTTGATCGTACATAATGATAACATGTTACATAGGCATATCGTTGGGTCTGCAAATTCGTTGAGTGGATAGATATGGAGATCCCACGAACCGATGGAACACGTTCCTACCCACTTAGCGAAACAAGGCCAGCCTAAACCCTAACACCATACAACTACCAACTCGTGCATACTACTGAGTGCAACGAGGCCACTTTCCCTTCCTCTGTGCATCGGGGTTCTCCTCCATTGCTGCCTTCGCTTGCCGCGCACGCTCAAGCTTTCGCTCCCGCTCCTCCCTGTACGCAGCAACACGCCTCCTTTCCGCCTCAGCCTTGTGCTCTTTTTCTGCGGCCTCCTCCTTGCGTCTCTGCTCTATCTTCTCCTTGCGCTCTGCATCCCATTGCCGCATGTACTCCAAACGCTCCTTGTTTTGCGGCTTGATCTCGGTGTCGATCCACTGCTCAAAATCACATAGCGGTGGAGGGGTCTACAACAAATGCAATGTTTACTAACCAAATAAGTTGTTGAAGACTACTTAATACACCTAATCATTACAAAACATCAGTTCCTCACCATTAAGTTAATGCGGCGTATCTCAGGTGTTGGCTCAAACTCAAAATTGGCACACATCCAGTATCTCTGCATGTACGTCTCCTCTTCATCGGACTTGGCTACCTTGCAAGGATCACCGCACCAGCACATGGGCACTGGAACACCGCTAGGCAAAGGCAATGGGTTGAAGGCATTTCCAGTCTTCGGGCGACTACAAGTCAACAATAAATGAAACACCCTAACCCGTTAATCTAGGATTCCTCATTTCATGCACAACGAATAACACATAATATCACAAAAACGATTTATGTTACCTTGAGTTGGTAGCTTTTCCACGCCTTGGCATCCTACAGTTTAAAAATACAACTATAAAATATTGTAAACACCCTTAACACTTCTCATTGTACGGTCAAATATAGTACTACTACAAACCAAACGTGTGCACAACAAATCTAGTCTAAAATTATTCACACTTCTAAGTGCTACAGATCTACTCACAAATTTCAACATAACTACTAACAGTGCTACAGATCTACTCGCAAATAAACTAGGGTCCGTATCTAAGTGCTACAAATCTACTCACAAATTTCAAATACATGGTAATTACACTAGTATGCGACACAAAATATAACCATACGTCGGAATATTGTACTAACCTGCGCTCGAATAAGCACAGCAACAATGCTTCGCAGCTCTTCTCCTTCTTACTCACCTCTCTTTTTTTTCCTTCAGTTGGACCGGTTGAAATGAGCACCCTGCCACTCTATATATGGGCGGAGTAAGGCCTTCCGCCCTTATAGAGGGCGGAATTCTCGCCGAAAGTAAGATTGGACATATGCTGATGTGACATGTAAGGGCATGAGAAGCCATTCCGCAGTCGTATCGCACGCGAATAAAGAAAGCTGCATCGGCTCGACCGAAAGTACTCGTCCATGTGGCGAAAGGGACTCCTGTTTTTGGAAAACGTAACAGCGAAGTGTAGGAATGCGAGTCCCGAATATAAACAACAACATATTCAGTCTACAACCATATAGTACAAGAATGTAAAGAAAAATAAAGAGATGTCTGCTCTACTGGCCCTGACTCGCGCCGCGACCCCGCTTGGTCCTCCGGGCCTGTGCTCGCACGTGGTCCTGGGAGTACGTGAAGCGATCCGGTGGGACAGCACGGGTAGCGCGAGGGTCTGGGAGTGGGGTGGAGGGCGACTGCTCCTGCGTGTGCACCGGCGGTGCGCCTCCAAGCTGTGAGGGACCGATAATGTCCGGGAAATCGAAGTCACTAAGGTCGAAGTGCGTGGTGGAAGCCCACCCGTGCTCGGACGAAGTCCCGGTAGGACCCTGCCAAGACGTGCCAGGCGGCTGAGACGAAGTCCCGGCGTCCTGCCAGAACTGCGCAGACAGCGAGGCCGACGCAACAGACGTGCCGCCCGGCTGTGACGAAGTCCCGGCGTCCTGCCAAAACTATGTAGACAGCGAGGCCGACGCACCTGCCTGTGACGATGACCCCGCAGCCTGCCAGGAGTGGGCGCCCGGCGTCGTCCCAAGCTGAGCGAAGCCTACACATCGACGACGCGACACTTGTAAGCTTACACATAAATTGAGTATCAATTGATTGCTGATGTACAAATAGACCTTGAATATACGTACCTCCGAAGGGAGGGGGTGTCGGCCTAGGAACGTGCGCAGCTGGACGAGGAGCAGTCGGTCGGGGACGCACCTGTGGTGCTGCGTCTGCCTGAGCAACGTCGGCAGCACGACAGGTCAGCGCACGGAGAACCGAGCGCATCGAGTCCCGTATCCGCGTGTACGTCAACAGGTGCTCGTCTGCCCCCACCTCAATCCCCGCGCCTAACCGTTGGATCGCCGTTGTAGCATCAACGACGACCCTGTTGCACTCAACGGCCTGCACGGTTAATTAGAACGTAAATATTCGTAGCCTTTGTCCAACAGAAAGGATGATGAGACGATGGTGCGATGCAAGGTACTCACCGCACGAGCGAAGTCCTGGTCGTGGTGCCTGGCGTAGAGGTCTCTGGCGCTCGCGGCGTGGGCCTGTTGCTCCGTCGGAGCGAAGGTGACTCTAGTACGGGTGCGTGGCTGGTACCAACGTAGGTACGCCTGATACCCCTCCTCCGTGTGTGGCTCTCCCGCGTGGTCCACGACCTCCTCGGTAGCAAGCAACCAGTCGTCGAGAAAAGGCCTCAACTTGGCAGGCCAGTGACCAGCTGAGTGCTGACCCTTGCGCGAGTACCTGCAAATTAATGTATTGTATTAGGGCGAACGACAAACAAAGCAAATTATTATGGACAGCCCGATGTTAATGCAACATATTAAATCGTAGTAAAACGGCTTACCGGTGAACGGCAGCCGTGACGCCCGCCGAAAACGGTACTGGAAAGGACTGACGGAAGCCGAACTGCCGCATCACGCGGTAAGGTGCGTGCGGCTCGACACAGATGTCGAACACCATCGGAACCGTAGTCATCCAGTACGCCTGGTCCCTCGTGCAGAGTGTGGACAGGCCTAGCGGCGCCCGACTGTGGGTAAGCATGGCACTGTAGGGCTCCCACACTACGTCCGTCGACAGAAGGCGGTTGAACTCCATCACAAACCCCGCGTACGACCGCCTAACCTGCACGTGAGCCCATCGGCGCTGCAATACAATAAGGTCAGTGTGACGTAGGATGAAGTTAACAATAGTAGGACAATATTACCAAGTACTAGCGACGTACCTGACGCCGGCACCACAGAGTACCCATCGTTGGGTAGTCGACCGCCGGTCTGTTCTCGTACAGCGACGCGTCGTAAGGGTGGTGCTCCACAAGGGGGCGGCCGATCGCAAACCTCTCAGCCGCCCAAAGAGAAATGAAGAGAGGGCACCCACCGAAGATCGCGCCAGGGTCCGTCCTGGTACAAGCCTCGCAGAGGCCACGATACTGAGCCGCCAGCAACGCGGAGCCCCAACTCCACTGAGGCACCTCACCGACCGCGGCGTCGGCGATGCTCCTGGCGTAGTGCACGAGACCCCGGTCGACCGAGTGTCCGTGACTACCACAGAACATCACCCACCCAAAAAGCCACAACAAGTACGCCTCCAAACAACGGCTGAAGGAGTACTCGTCGGCCTCCTCCGGTAGCTGGTCAACCTGCAAGCGTTGGATGAAATGTTAGGCACTTTACAAGTTACGTACATAGTACACGTCAGTTTAGGTAGAAAGAACTTACAGTGAACTGAAGCAGCCACCTCTTCGTAGGCCCGGTGTTGCGGTGCTGCTGCAACGGCTCGAGCGGTAGACCTGGTAGGCGCTGCACGGGTGCGAAACGTGCCGTCAGCTCGTCCTTCCAGTCCACACCCATGTCAACTGGCCCGACAGCGTCTCCCGTGAGCGGTAGCCCCAACAAGTACGAGACATCCTGCAGGGTAGGGGCTACCTCACCGCACGGCAGGTGAAAAGTGTGCGTCTCCGGCCTCCACCGGTCGACCAACGCTGCTAGGAGGGACCTGTCCGGATCCCAACGTCTCGTCACGTCAGCGTCGCCGGTGGCGGCCTCAACTAGCCGAGCCAACGGTAAGAGACCGGCCTCACGCAACCTGCGAAAGCGAAATAATACCAGACGTTAAAATGAACACATTGCTAAGCCCCCTCCACCGTAGTAAGGTAAGACCGGTGTCGTGAACACAGTAAAACCATACCTCTCGACGAAGGAGTCGTGAACCAAAAGTCGCTCGCGTGACGACCGTGGACGGAACGTCCCAAGCTGAGCCCCCTCCACCGCAGTAAGGTACGACCGGTGGCGCTGATCTATCGTCGGATCCAACAACTCAGGATGTGGCATCTCTGCAAATAACGTGTTACATGTTAGGGTAAATAAGAAGGTAATAATATAATTGTAAAAACAAGTTATCTGAAACGGAAGAATACTTATAGAGACATGCAAGAGTGCAGATTATTGAGAACATAACTTTCGTTACACAAAGGCACGTAACGAGAATGAAATAACATAAAACAAAATTACAAGCCGTAAAACATAAAGACATTACATGCGGAAGTCTAACAAGTGGTTCGCAACACAACACAATGCGAACATATCGATAAGTTCGAACGAAATTACAAGCAAAGCCTTTTGCCAACATACAACACACGAACTACACCACGTAACCGGACGTTCCACGAGAACGTCTAGGACGGGGTCGCCTTGAAGTAGTGCCTTCACCCGTAGGGCGAGCTCCATCTGCTGCAGATCCTGATAGACCTGCCTCTGCCGCACTTGGTTTTTCCTTGTCTTCAGGACAATACTTGTAGGTGTGGCCACGTTCATCGCATTTGCTGCACCGCTTCACCCTGCCTGCCTCCGACTCGTCCATATCGTTGCGGATGCGCCGAGTCTTCCTCCGTCCCGCCTTGTCTCGGAGTTTCGTTGGGTCAGGAATATAGATTATCGGATCGTTAATCTTTGTGAACTCCCCAGCTACACCGAAGCCAAAAATCTCGCCACTCCATGTGTGATATATTGCTTGCTTGGAGAAGTATTGTGACACATATACTGCATCTTGGATGCCACACTCAGATGCCGCGGAAATGACATGGGTGCATGGCCTGTGGAGCAGCGTCGGCTTTCTACAGGAGCAATGACATGTGCCGTCGTCTTTGAGAACGCACTCCTGCTTTACTCTCTTGCGGTAGATACCCCTGCCTGCCTTATCTTGGCAGAGTACCTCAAACCTGTGTTGTTGGGTACCTTGCACTAGAGCTCGATGTTTCATGGCCTTTGCACGCCACTCCGCTAGTTTTTTCTCCATGAAAGTTCCAAATAAAATGTTGTTGTTCGGCATAGAGGGAAAAACTGCTTGGAACCGCTCCCTGAAATACTTGCATGTCCCATGTAAAATGAACTCCACTATACCAACTAGTGGGAGTCCACGGACACCGCGCATCACCCAGTTGTAAACTTCCGCCAAATTTGTTGTCATTATACCATATCTAGCACCACCTGTGTCATAAGTCTTTGCCCATTTCTCTTTTGGCTCATTCTCAATCCACTGAGAAAATTTTCGAATTTGCTCCCCAGTTCTTCTAACCAATGTTACACTGTCTGTTGGGAGAGCTCCGAGTGCTTGAGGAGGGTCAGGTACAGCGGCCGCTGGTCTTGTTGCACGCTGGTCACTACATTTGCCTGTCAACTCATCTAATCTCTTCCAAAGCTCATTGAATTTTTTCTCCTGGTTCTGATTGCATAGCCTCTTGAACATGTTCATCAACTCCTTGTTCTTAAATTGCTTGAAGAAATTAGCTCCCATATGACGCATGCACCACCTGCTTTGTACATCTTCCCACTGGCCAGGGTATCCTCTTTCCATACTCCCAAACTTTAACTCTTCTATCGCTCGAAGCATACCTGCGTGCCTGTCATGTATTAGACACACATTGGGCCTCATACCAACAACTTCTGTCTTAACCAGATGGAGGAACCAGTACCAGCTGTCGGTGTTCTCGCTCTCGACAAAAGCAAATGCCAACGGTAATACCTGATTGTTCCCATCTACCCCAATTGCTGTTAGTATTTGGCCCCGATACTTCCCGGTCAAAAATGTCCCATCAATACAAAGAACTGGACGACAGTGCACGAATGCCATCTTGCATGCATGTAGAGCTAAGAACGCTCTTTGCAGCACAGTCTTGCCAGGATGTTCAATTGAGGGGAATGTCTTGAGTGCACAAGAGGTCCCAGGGTTTCTTTGTTGGATAACAGATAGCAGACGTGGCAAATTGTCATATGAGGCTTCATAAGTTCCAAATCTCATCTCTATTATTTTCTGTTTGGCCCTCCACGCCTTGGCATAGCTAATTGTATACTTGAATGTCTGTTCGATATGTCGGATTATTGACTTTGGTTCATATGCCAGATTGTCCACGACATGCGCATACATCTCAGATGCAACAAATGCACATGTAATGTTCCTGTGGTATTTCTGAACACCAGGTAGATAACAAGTATGTTTCGTAACGACCGACGCTGTCCAGTAGTCCTTCCATTTCCCCTTATAGGCGTGCACTCTCCACGGACACCCATCTTTTTCATTAACACACCTAACTTCATATTGTGTCCGGTTAGACTTGGCAACCCAAAACTCCCTATGAAGTGACACTGCATAATGCTTCACCGCCTCCTTCATGTCTTCTCCATTACCATACCTCGCTCCCTCGATAATCTCGTTTTCCTTGTACTCCTATCTCATATTTTCCCCTTCAGAGATGACCAAACCAGAAAAATCATCACTAGCCCATTCAGCTGGATTAATATTGTTCTCGTCATCATCTGACGAATCATCTTCCTCCACACGCTCGTTGTCACGATCCTCTTTTTCCATTTCGTCCACAATGGCACCCACAGTCTCCCCCTCGTCAGCCACTCCACCAGGTTGCATGCCTACTGGAGCTACTACTGGAGCTACTCCATCTTCCTCTGGTGCATTGACCTGATCCACTTCAATCTCATTCACTTCTGCACTTGGCCCCTCGCCATCATCCATGTTCATCTGTACACTTGGATCCTTCGGATGAACATACGGAACCATAGCTAGAGGCCACCCACGTTGCAATGCATTCTCCACATACCATCTCCACATCCCAGAGTTTTGAACCGGCATTAGTTCCCAATAAAAACCCTCTGTTGCCCGACTTACTACAACATAGATTGTAATGTCACTAGTCTGTGGATCAACTCCCAAGCCCCGCATCAACCATTTTTTTATAGAAGGTACACTCCTCTCAGCTGGCCTATCAATTCCCCTTGCTGTTACAATAAATTCTGCCAGATCTACCCCAGTTGGCCCATAATGGACGTTTCCTTGACCATGGTATAGTTGAAATATAAGTTTACTGGACATATCTGTAAAGTTAATTACTATGCCATTATTTTACATAATAAACGACTACAGTGTAATATCTTCTTTGCAACGTACCTAAATTTTTATATATTCTATTGCAATGTTACTCAACAACATTTAAAACTACAAACCTAATAACTACAAATACTACAGATCTACTAAGTTACCTACATCTAACAATATATATTTATATAGTACCACAGGTAAAACCCTATTTCATACAATGCATTTATCCAACCAAAGTTCTACAAAAATACAAGTGATATCCTAGTTAACATCATATATTTAGTCACGTATATAATCTACGAATATTACCTGAAATCGAAGTTTGAAACCGGTAGGGCTTCGCCTCTTCTTTTCTTCTCCTCCCCTTCTCCTTTTTTTTTTGATGTGGAGAGGTGAGGAGGGAATGGCCTCCTGAAAGCAGCCGGCTAGATTTTATAGGCGGGCAGGCCTGCCGCCCTCTGTAAGGGCGGCAAGGGGGCCTTGCCGCCCTTTGCCAGGGCGGCAAGGGGGCAGAGTGCAAAACGCCCAGCTCCTCCTTGACGGCCGTCCCGCGCCGTCCAGCGCGCGTGTGCCACGTCGGCTTGCCGCCCTTGTGAAGGGCGGCAGGGTCTATTTTTGCAAATTTTTTCGGCGCTATAATATTTCTGTAAATATTAAAAAAAAAATTCTAAAAATACAAAAAATTCACCGGACGAGGATACACACCCAGCGTATGTAATACAACATTCCTAAACAATTTTTTACAAACTTCTGGTATCAACTGTTTGATTTAGTTAATTAAAAGTTTAAAAATCAAGATTTAATCACATCGTGATACTCAGTATGTTTGTAAAAAAAAGCTTGCACAATTGCACATATCTTTTCCCTGCTGTGAAAGTTACTACTACATGAAAAATGCTAGTCTAGTACTAGTACCAAACTATTTTTTTTTGCTTGCTACTTAAAAGCTATGGTTTCTATAGACTATGGTGTGGGTGACATGTCTTCACTGCCATGCGTATCTATATCCAAAAGTCAGCAATCCAGATCCTCTAGTAGTACTGCTCATTGACATTTGGGTCTGAGAGTCTGTGGGGCTTGCATGTGCAGTCTGCAGAGAACTCTCACTCAAAAGTCAGAATGAAGCTTCTTGAGCATGGCTCATCTATTAGGCTGTGTTCGACACCTACAACTCCCAGCACGCACGGTAACTTTTTCCACGCGTACGTTTTTTAAATTACTAAATGGTGTATTTTTTTGCAAAAAATTTTTATACAAAAGTTGTTTAAAAAAATCAAATTAATCCATTTTTGAAAAAAAAAATTAGCTAATACTTAATTAATCACGCGCTAATAGACCGCTCCGTTTTTCGTGCGCGTTCCTAGCTCGATGAGAGCACAGGCTAAAGACATAATATAAGAAGTAAAACCCCACTTATATATAGACCAGCTTAAAAAAATAATAGCGAATGCTCTGACCTTCTATATGTGATAAATAGACAGACAAACAAAGGCCATTAAGAAGAGAGACATAGTTTTTCAAACCGAAAAACCCTTTAAAAAATCACGGAAGCAAACCGACAATGCCCACAAAATAAGGTGTGTTTGCAAGCTTAGGGGAATTAGGCGCTGCTTTTTTTTTATTAAGATGTAGATTCTACCTCGATTTCTGTTAGCGTATTTTTAAAACCGTTGAACGGTATGTTTTGTGTGAAAACTTTATATATAGAAATTGCTCTAAAGTATCAAATAGATCCATTTATTAAGTTTATAATAATTAAAACTTAATTTTTTGACTTAATTAATCCTGTGTTAATGATTTTTTGTGCATGTCTCTTATTTAATCTTAATTTTCATCAATCTCGAAGAGGGCCTTACTATAAGCCACAAGTGATACTGTTCTTTATGTCTTGCTTACAAGAGTTACATATAAAAAGATAAAACTACTTTCGTACATATAAAGATAAAACTGCTTTCGTAACATGAAAATAATCTAGGACTATTATAACATATTACCCTGTGGCTCCGACTAAGCTAGCCAGCGACGTACTTTGTCCATCTATACTATAAAAAACCATTTTTTACATGCGATTAGAATTGATTTTCACATATGTAGCTGCCTCAGTAACGTACACAATCATCGTTCCACCGTCATCAAATAGAATTGAGATAACACAAAATCAACAAATATACATTGGGAAGTGGATAACGGTTTCAGAAGTCAACGTTCAAATATCATACCCACGGCATGCCATGTTTGCGTGCATCGGTGCCCATGTAATCCAGTGACCAAAATCTGCAGTCTAGCTATAATATTGCGTTTACCGCCTATAAATACCGTTGGCTAGCTGTCACAAATCCAACACAAATCTATCTAGCTCAACATTTTCTCCACTTCTCACATATAACTCGCTAGATCCGCGTCAAATCCAACAGACAGATCGATGGATGCTTCCGGCCGCCGTGCCGCCGCCCTCGTCGTCGTGATCTGTGCCGTCCTGCTGCTGTCCTCCGCCGTGGAGCGGGCGGCGGCGCAGGTGCCCTGTAGCAAGTGCGACCACGCGTGCAAGAAGTCGTGCAAAGGCTACGGCCGCGACGGGTCGTGCAGCCTCCCCTGCGGCGACCCATCGAACAAGGCCGGGTGTGAGAGCTGCCTCGACGCCTACTACCCGAAGTGCCTCAACTACTGTGGCCAGTCCTGCCGTGTGACCTGCACCAGCGGCTGAAAAAATCGTTCACGCTTCAATTCGTCTCTGAGCTTTCGCGGCGCCGGCCGTCGATCGTGATTCGTGAAGCCTTTGATGTGTCACGTAGATGATGCACGTACTGTCTCATAGATAGTACGTTATTTTCTCCGTTGTATATTGTAAATTGTTTTTGTTTTGTTCTGTCTCAAAAATACACAATTTATGTCTCAATTGTATGGACCGTCCGATTAAATTAAATAAGCTTCGAGCCACCTGAATGGTTCAAACCTTATATCATTCTCACAATACCACGCACCATTTTTGCCGCATATATCCCCCCGATTTCGTTTCCATGTTCCTAATTATTCATTTAAGGAAAGATTACCCCACGGGGATCCGTCCACCCTGCACTGCACGGTATGCTCTTGGCACCTGCCAACATCCTGCATTACACGGTATGCCCTTCACGCATGCCAACGTCCTTCTCTGTAGTGTGCGTAGGCCCATGCATATGTATGTGTCTATGGGTACATGCTGCCATCTAACTCACTAACCCACTATGTGATACGGCGGCATGAACTACGGCGTTCCCTCCGGCTGCCGCAATGGTCGTGTCTTCATCTCCAACGAGGTGCTCAATAAGACAACAACAACGTCCCTAGCCTGGCCTTCAACGTCAGCAAGCTGTCAAAGTTACTACTCCATGAAAAATGCTAGTCTAGGACCGAAGTAAAATTTTTTTTTCGCTTGCTGCTTAAAAACTCTGGTTTATATAGATTATGCAGTGGGTGGCGTGTCTTCACTGCCATGCATATCTATATCCAAAAGTCAGAATCGAACTTCTTAATCATGCATGGCTCATCTAAGACGTAATTTAGGAAGGTCAAATACCACTTATATATATAGACCAGCTTAAAAAAAATTAAAGCGGATGCTCTGACCATATGTGATGAACGGACAGTAAGACAAGATGATCAAGAAGACAGACATAGTTCTACAAACTGAAAAACCGCGGCCCTAGTAATTGACAACGTAGGGGGATTACACAAGGATTGTTTGGTTTTTATCTAATATTGTTGTAACTCACTTTAGTCAAATGTGGCTTGCCATACTTTTTGTGGCCTACACAAATTGTAAGCTATATTTGTGACAAAGTTAGGCAAAGAATTAAATCTATGACATGTGAGGTAAGGTGTTAAAGAAAATGTGGCTTGTCACGACTATAACAATTAACCAAACACAATGTTAAAGAGATGTGGCAGTTTAAAGTATGGTGTGACAAGTTAAAACATTAAACCAAACGGCCCCTCAATCTCCATGCCTCGCTTACAAGAGTTACATATAAGATAAAAATGCTTATAGAATCATAACAAGGAGATAATCCGGGAGTATTATAGCATAATCTGTACTTGTCACCTCCTAATTAACCCTGCACTACCGTAAACAATCATCGCCCCACCGTTATCAAGTAGAATTCATATAACACAAAATATATACATTGGGAAGTGGAGCACACGGTTTAAGAAGTAAACGTTCAAATATCATCATATCCATGGCACACGGCATGTTTGCGTGCATCTGCGATCCAGTGACAAAAATCTGCAAGTTGAAGTATCGCGTTTACTGCCTATAAATAGCGCTGGCAGCTGCCACAAATCCAACATATATCTTTCTTTTTAGATAATCCAACACATATCTACATCCCCTGTTCTTCTCTCCTGTGACTTGCTTGATCCACGTCAAATCCAACAACACCAAGATGGCTGCTTCCGGCCGCCGTGCCGCCGCCTTCGTCGTCGTGATCTGCGCCGTTCTGCTCCTGTGTTCCGCCGTGGAGCGGGCGGCGGCGCAGGTGCCCTGCAGCAAGTGCGAGCAGGCGTGCAAGGAATCGTGCAAGGGCTACGGCCGCGACTCCTCGTCGTGCAGCGCCCCATGCGGAGACCCCTCGAACAAGGACGGATGCAAGAGCTGCCTGGAGGCGTACTACTCGAAATGCGTCAACTACTGTGGCCAGTCCTGCCTTGTCACCTGCACCAGCGGCTGAAAAACCAGCCGGCCTGCCGTCTCGATGTGTGTCATGTGGATGCATCGTGCATGTACACGTACTGTTAGTACTGACTACTGTACTAGCACTAGTTAGTACTGCTACTTCAAATAAGCTAGCTAGCTGGCGTGGATGTATATGGCTATATGCCGACCGGCTCTGTATTTCATATATTGTGGTCAATGCTTCGTTTCGTTGTTACCGAGGACTTCGGTTTTTCTCATTATGTTATACTATGATCTACGGAGTCCGGTCACAATTAATTAAATGACGTTTTAGACAGTGGTATCCTGGTATGGTCACCAAGAGACTAATTTGATACTCCTAAAACCTATCAAAAAAATATTTAAAACTGTTTATAAGAAAAATCTAACCCTATGATTTTTCAACAATAAATTTATATCTCAAGAATTTTACAGATTAACCCGTTTGATAGGTGGACTACTGTATTATCATAATAGTATATCATATTAGTACCAAGGAACTCTTTCGTTTGGTTAAACTTCACTCCCTCCGTAAAAAATATAAAACTTATTTTGTTTTGTTAGGATAGGACTTTGACAAATACTTGTGATTTTGTGACACGTAATTTATGTTGTTAGATTCGTATCAAAAGTATGGAGAAGGTATTCAAAAAAAAAGTTTGTTGCTACCATGATCAAGATTCAAGAACCATGATCTACATGTACTAGGTTTTGTATTGATAGGGGCTTGATACCTTTATGGTACCAAGCCTGATACCGAGGTATCACCCCTGGTACCTATAACTAATAGGACCGATATCCATGTGGTAGCAAGCCTAGCTGATACTCATCTCGTATCATACCATTTGGACCCTTTCATTTATCCCTGCTCATAAAGCTTGAACTTAGGGCACACCCTCTTTACCCTAGTGCGTAGGCTAGTGTACCTAGAACTAGCACCCTAGTGTCGTCACGAGTTGCCGTCTATATTAGGATGGTGCGACCTGATACCAGTTTCGGGTGTCATTCTTATATATAGAGTTTCTCTTTTAGATATTTTTTAGACCGTGTAATGTACAGATTAGCGGCTAGTGATATTAATTAACAGGTAGAGTGTCTTTGCATCATTGCTCAATAGTCAATCCTAAAGTCAAACCTCTAGGATCTAGCTCCAAAAGAGTTGGGTGGTCAGCCAATCAACACATGCATATTAATTTAACTAAATCAGAAGCTCTGACTTTATAAAGAAAATAAGGACAACTGCTCATTTGATCTCATTTCAGAGTCTAACTATTAATCTGACCCTATTTTTTTGAGTTTGCTCGTTTGACCCTGCTTTTCAAAAATGCAGTTACCGTCTGACCATCTTTTCATTACACCGTTAGAGTTTCATTTAAGAAAAATAAAAAAATCAAATTATTATTTAAATTGATTAAAATACCATTGAGGACCTATCCATTTACTCCCAACCCTATCCATTCACTCCAATCTCATCTCTCTCGGCTGGCGCAAGGTGAGGTCGCGGCGGCGGCGATGGCATGCGGAGGGAGGGAACGACTGGTTGCTGTTGCTACGTGGAGGGAGGGATGGTGTCGGCGTGCAGAGGGGCGGCAGCGGCAGTGCACGGAGGAGCAGCGGCGCCGGCTGCTGTCGCGCGGAGGGAAGGGCGGCGGCGTCGGCTGCTGCTATGTGGAGGGAGGGAGGAAGGGGCGGCACTGGCGCGCAGAGGGGGGAGGAGCGGCGGTGGCGGCGCGTGGAAGGGTGGCGGCGCCGGCTACAGTTGCGTGGAGGGAAAGAGGGAGGGGCCTGGCGACGATGGGCCCAGACAGTGGAGCTTGGGCTGCGACGAGTGGATTCGGCGGGGGAAGGGCACCAGCGGCTCGGTGACGACGAGGACTAGCGGCGGCAGGCCCGGGTAGTGGAGCTCGAGCTGCGGTGGGCAGATCCGGCGACGGTGCTCAGGCTGCGGCGGGTGGATCCGGCGGCATGGAAGTAGGGAGATGACGCCGGCGCCTACGCGTGGAGAGAGGTAGCGCGACGTAGGCAGGAAGGGAGGCAGCATGTCACACCCTGAAGTTTTCCCAAATCGTAAAAAAATCGAGTTTAATAATTTATTTGAGAAATTGTTTAATTAATCTGGAGAAAAACCTAATTAATTAATGCATTAAAGAAGTGGAAATGGCAGGGTGGAATTTTTTCTTCAGTTCCCCATGTCAAAATACATTAACAGGATTTTTAGTGAAATTTTCAGAGCCCTAGAAATAATTTTAAAACAATTAAAATCAATTTCGGAATTTAATTAATCCCAAGAAAATCCCTTTTCTCTTTTTCCTTTTTCCTTTTCTTTTTCCTCCTCTTCCTTCTTGGGCCGTCGGCCCAGCCCAGCCGCCCGACCTCTCTTTTTCCCCGCGCCGGCCTCCTCCTCCTCCCCCCGCGGGCCGGCCGCAGCCCGAGGCCCATTAGCGTCGCGCCCCTGCCGAGCCCGTTCGGCCTCCCCCAGCCCGGACCACCGACAGGTGGGCCCCACCTGTCGGGGTCGTCCCCTACCTCCGGCCGCCCGCGCCCGCAACTGCCAGCCGCCGTCTCCACCCACTCCCCCGCGCCCCGCGTGCCCCGCGCACGTGTGCGCCCACGGCGCGCCCCTCCCGCATCCACTCCGCCCGCAGCCGCCGCGTGAGAGGGGCGGGATCCGTTTTCCCCGGCCGCCTCTCTCTCCTCTCTGTCTTCCCCACTCCGGCATGGAATTCGGGCCGTTCCCGGCCACGTCCGCCCATCCCGCTCCAACAAAAACCACCCCCGCGTCCTCCTCTCCCTTTTTCCCCATTTCCGCCGCCGCTCCCGTGCCTCCTAGCGCCCGCGCCACCACCGACCCCGTGCGCCGCCGCCTCCGCCGTCTCCGGCCGCCGCTCTCCACCGCTTGCACCGTCCCCGAGCCGCGCCGACGCGTCCGCCGCGTTCGCCGCGTTCTCCCGCACCCCGTCCGCCTTTTTGCGCCGCCGGCTCGCGTCTCCTGCGCCGCCCGCGCCGCCGTCTTCTCCGCCTCCGGCCGAGCCCGGTGAGCACCTCCCCTTTTTCCCTCTCTTTTCCCTCTCCCTCTCCCGGCCGCGCCGCTCCTCCCCGCGTGCGCGCCACCTTCGCCGCTCTCCGCCACCCTTGCGCCGCCGCCTCCGGCCACCGGTCGCGCCGTCGGCCGCCGCGCGCCATGGCCGAGCCGCCCGAGCTCGGGGCCGTGCCGCCCCGGCCGCCTGCCGCCCGCGCGCCCTGGGCCGTTAGATCGGCCACTCGGGCCGATCTCGGCCGTTCCCCTCCGTCCCGCGTGGCCGCCCATGTGGCTACCCGTGGCTGCCGCGTCAGCGCCACGCGTGCGCCACGTGGTGCACCGCCGCTGCCACGGTCCCGTGGACCAAGTCCACGGTTGACCGGCCGCCGCCCCTTGATGACGTCAGCCCTGGGATTAATTGCGCAATAAATTAATTAAGGATTTTTCTGTTATAGTAAAAACACAGATAACTTCAAAAATTCATAACTAATTCATCCGAGCTCCGTTTAAGTCCATTCAAATTTCATTAAATTCATAAAAATGCAGAGAATCCATTAAAAATACTTTTGTGCTTTGTTTCAGTAGACTTATAGCGTGTATTGTTGTTTGCTTTGTTTGTCGCGTAGATTCCGAAACCTCCTATGCGCCCGTTTATTTCGAGATCGTCGCAGAGGTAGCCTCAGCTCAGGAGCAAGGCAAGTCATGCTTCACATTGATCATATTGTACCTATATTTACAAATGTCTTATTTTTCCGTAAACACTGCATTATTTCGCAATGTCATTTCATGTGGGATTATACCTATGGTGCTCAGCCCATTATATTGATTATCATGTACCTTTGATAGCTTGGGTAATTAATTCATTGTTCGCTGATTTTAGGAGTGCTTAGCCATGCTTAGCGAACCTAGCTCACTAAAGGGGATCACCTTGAATAATTAATTAATGTAGTCCCTATGGTGACACTTTGGTTTAGTAGCCACCATGGTAATAATATTTAACTAAAATATGCTAATGGTGGGCTGTGGGTGCATGGTTTTGATGGAAGCACCCATGGCAATTAAGGACCGGTTCGCGGGAAACCCTGGAAGAAATACCGTGCATACCACAAGCCAGCGTGGGCAACGGCTGGACTTGTAGTGTAGCTGTCTCTGGCTGACGTACCAGAATAGGGTGGGCGTGATGGAGTTGGGTCGGCGGGGGACATACCCGTTGATCGGCTGCCGGATTCACCGTGGCACGAGAGGGGGCTGCCTACCTTGGACATAAAGGTGGGGGCGAAACCTGTGGTGTGGTACGGCTGGTTAGAGGGGGTTATGCGAAGGGTCCTGTCACAGTCTCTATTCGGGTACTTTCCAGTATCGCGACGCATGGTTGACATGATGTTGAGGCTTTGTCTTGTGGGTACAGATGTACACCTCTGATCAGAGTAGAACTATTCGAATAGCCGTGCCCGCGGTTATGGGCGATCAACCAGATTCACCGTGATTAGTCTCACTTTCATAATAACTTGAATTATTGGAACTGGTCTAGTTCAGGTGGATGGTTTGGGCCTGTCGCAACGTGGTGTAGCGTTGGACAGTGATGATTGATATTGATCAATTAATTCAACGTTTTATTACTGTTTTCAACTACTGTTTCTAAATGCTTACTTTATGCAAATAAACCCCTGCCTTCCTTTGGAATATCTTGCATCATGCCTCCTCTTCCGGCATGACTTGTTGAGTATCGGGGGTAGTACTCAGTCTTGCTTAATTTTTCCCCACACCAGAAGAGGAGTATACGTCTGATGGAGGCTTTTCAGAGGAGTAGGCTTCGTCCGCCGTCGAGGATGCTTGTGGATTGGTGCCAGCCCGCTACAAGAGTTCTGTTCTTAGCTTAGTTGTTTTAGTGTTTCTGCTGCATTTCTGTAAGACTTTTACTCTGTTTGTAAGACGTGGAACTGTATGTCAACTTCGTCGTTTGTGTACCCTGGCTGATCCTGGACAGGGGATTTAATACACATTCAGTCTTGGAAATTCTGGTAGTGAATTTCCGGGCGTGACACAGCACTAGCGCCAGCGCGTGCAGGGAGGGATAGCGCTGGTCAAACTTGTGTCAAATAAACAAGGGTAAAATGAATTATTTGCCTCTTAGTTAACACTGTTAACTCACCTTAACGGAATAAGGTCAGTCTTTATCTTCGATTTTAAAAAAACGGAGTCAAATAAGTAAACTAGAAAAAATAGGTCAGATTGATAGTTTGACTTCGAAACAGAATCAAAATGAGCAATTGCCCCTATAAAAAATAAAAAGGCACAAGGTCAGGTTTGAAGTCAACATTTACCATGCCTTATCTGATGCATGACGTGCACATGCGTTGAGTATATAACTATGTGTCTACAGATAGCTAGTAATAATGTTGCATTTGCCATATCCCATATGCCTATAAATAGAGAGATACAGTATCTCGGCCAATCAATTCATCAGAGCTAGTTAAAGTCACAGTTGCCTTATCCTGCTGGCAGAATGGTTTCCTCCTCTCCTGTGGCCACTGTCACCGTCGCCGTTTGCATCGTGGTGCTGGTCCTGCAGTCCTCCGCCGTGGAGCAGGCGGCGGCGCAGGCCGCCGGGCCGCAGGCGGCGCCGATGGCCTGCAGCCAGTGCGACCAGATGTGCAACTCCTGCGCGGACGCAGGCAGCGAGCCGTGCAGCTACGCCTGCGGCTCGTGCCAGGGCTGCATGCAGGCCTACTTCTACAGGTGCTTGCCCCGCTGTGGCGATTACTGCCGTTCCAACTGCGTTTTAATTAGCAGCTGGATGCAGGGGCGAAACCACACCTGCAACAGCTTGGGCTCAAAAATGAAAAAAATTTTAGTGGTTCTATATCAAAAAAATTAAAAGATATTTTAATTTTTCCATGTTTCAGCCCTACGCCTTTACTCAAGCCCCCATACTTAGACCGATTCTATCCCTACATTAATCAATTATTTGAAAACCCATTTTAATTGTTAAATATGTCTATCTGTATATAAACTACGAGAGCGATGGTATAAAAGAGCATCTAACGTGCTCCCTCTATCCAGAATATAATAATTTTTAGTTATGAATCTAGACAAGTGTATGTCTAGATTTATAGCTAAAAGTTATTATATTTTGGATCAAAGGTATTATAGAGTAGCTTCATGGATCCTAACATAGGTAGTTTTGGGCAGCTTTTGTCTGAGGTCTTAAGTTTGGGCTGATAAAATCCCTTGTTTTGCTATAAGCATATTTTTTGAATTGTTAAACGGTGTGTCTCGTGTAAAAATTTTCTATATAGAAGTTTCTCTAAAAAATCAAATAAATATATTTTTCAAGTTTATAGTAGTTAATATTTAATTAATCATACGCTAATGAGCTTTCTCGTTTCTTGTGCCATTGAAAATATCATGCAAACATAAAAACCAATGCAGTTAGTCTTGAGCCCTAGGCTTGGAGAAATCCTGACTCCACCACTCGCTGGATGCACAACTGGAGAGACGGGCGCTTGCTTTTGTTGCATTTCAGTGTTCTTATGTTCTTGAATTATCTATCTCGGACTCTCCGTCCTCGGTAGCTATATTTATATTTTTAGAAGTTGTGTCTGATCGATTTGTGACTCTTTATCATATTTGTAGAAGCCATTGATCCTTCGGATCTATGCAGAGCAGCGTTGCACGTAGGTAGCTTTGTTGACACTGTTTCTATTTGGTTAGAAACAAGATTAATGAATTTAGCAAATATTTTTTTAATTATTTTCTTATAACTGAGAAACAACAAAAACAACAAAGTTAAAACGCTAAAAATCTTTTACTGCCTAACGAGCCATGTCACATAAAAACTATAATGAGACAATCTTGATATGCAGTCCAAACTCGTAAAGCCTTTATCCATGTCCCATCCGTTTTTTATTAGTTCCTTTACACGTTGCCTTAACCGTTGGCTGGATCCAATCGATCCAAATTCATCAACTCACGACCCCCTAATGCCTTTGCTCGCCGGCGTCATCCAATGAAGACAGAGAAGACACCTGTCAACCACAGTTTAACCCTGCATGAACAGATCCGGACACAACCACCGAAGATCCAACAACACTAGAAGGGTGAAATCAGGTCGTGTATGGTCGGATCTCAATATTTCATATCCTAATTCATATCTACCTTTAAGTTCAGAACCAAGTATGGGATGACATATCACTCATCCTATATTCTATCCTATATTATTTCTTTCGAAATGAATTCGGGAGGAGATATCTATTTGTATATCTAATTCATAGATATTATATATAGGAAGACAACTAAAGTGTTAAAAAAGAGATACATTAAGCAACAAAATATACAATATTACATGTGAGTTCATAAAATAGTGATTCACCAATTTTATGTTATGTTTGTAGGTGAATTTATAATAGATTTTTACATAGATGGATCCAATAGGTGATCCCGGTGGTCAGGGAAAAAAAATCTTAGACCAATGCATATATACATACTGAAAAAAAACTTTTGCAAAAAGAAAAAATAATAACTCTCTTATTATGATGTACATTTGACTTATATTATGCTTGTAGCTGTTCGAATAGGCGTGTCTTCGTCATCATCCCGGATCTAATATATCTGACCAAACCAATACAGGCTACTGTTTGTGTTTACTGAAACCGATATATGCTTATCTCTAAGTCGTATGTTAGTTAGGATGGTCAAACAATCATAATGTACAAATCTAACTAAACTAGAGCCTTTTTTCTTATTAAGATTTAAATTTTACATCGGTTTTTATTAATATGTTTTTTAAACAAATAAACGATGTGTTTCATGTAAAAATTTTCTATGTAGAAGTTGCTTTAGAATATTAAATATATATTTATTTGTCAAGTTTGTAATAATTAAAACTTAATTAATCATATGTTAATGATTTTTTGTTTTAGTATGTCAACTTAATTTTTATCTTCGTCAATTTTAAACACCACCAGTTCTAGATGCTCTGACTTGCAATATATTGAGCAACGACTTGCAATTGTAAACTCCTTAACTAGTCAGCATTTTACCGCGATCGGAGCATGCACGCTTCCCGCACATGCATGCTGATCATGCACAGCACATCTCGATACCCAGTGGTCATCGCCTACTCGCGAACTGCCTATAAATAGGCAGCTGATCAAGCAGCTAACTACTCGGTCTGTCGGTCACTGATCGATCGTGTTCTTGCAATATAAACTCTTATCTTATTCTGAACAGATCGAAGCGATCGATGGCAGGCGGCGCCTCTTCTCCTAGGGTGGTCGCCTGCGTCGTGGTGGCGCTGCTCCTCCTGTCCTCCGCCGTGGAGCCGCTGGAGGCGGCGGCGGCGGCGACGAAGCCGATCCGGTGCCGGAAGTGCGACCACGAGTGCAAGAAGTCGTGCAAGGGCTACGGCCGCGACTCGTCGTGCAGCCTCCCCTGCGGCGACCCATCGAACAAGGCCGGCTGCAAGGGCTGCCTCCAGGCCTACTACTCGAAATGCCTCAACTACTGTGGCCAGGCCTGCCGCGCCGTCTGCGTCAACTGATCAATTACCAGCTAAATTCGTTCGGATCTGTGTAATTTATTTTTTTTTGTGTTTTTGGTTCATCCATTTGTGCTGCAACTTGTTTAGACGGACAACTTAACTGTTCGGTGTCAATTACCGCGTGTGATTAAATAAGCGAGGCTCTATGTCTGTGTTTGCAAATGGAGATGCTCATGTACTAATTGCATGATCAGTGTGTTCCGTTCTAGCTAGATTTGTGCCAAAACTTTATGTTGAAGTGATGTAGTCACGTGAAAGTTGTGTCCGTCTGTCATTATACGTAGTAATCGTAGGCTTACAACTTACTCCGAAAACGCTCCTACTCGATTGCCCGATCTCACGAAAAAAAAATCGGACGCCTCTTCTCGTTTTTTACGTGCGCACTAACTTCCTATATGCAATACCTCTCACTCTATTCCGCATGTATTCTGACTCCCTGCCTGCATGCAGCATGCACTGCTCACTCTCTTTTTTTCATTATATATTCGTTATAATTAAATCTTTATAACAAGATCTCACTTGACTATATGCTGATAATTTTGTTTTTAATAATGTTTTTGTTGCAGTGGATTTTAAAATGTTGCAACAAGTACTTTAAGATGTTTCACTATGTCATTTTGAAATGTTGCACATGGTGTTTTTTTGATATTGTAGAAGATATTTTGTGATGTTTAATTTCAGCTGATGTTTCACTATGGTGATGTTTGAATCTCCTAAAGATGAAGATGAAGATAAAGATTAAGTGTTTCACGTAAAACGAGGTGGCATTAACGTGTGATTAATTAAGTTTTAATTATTACAAACTTGAAAAATGGATTTATCTCATATTTTAGAACAACTTTCATATAATTTTTTTTTGCACGAAACGTATTGTTTAGTATTTGAAAAACGTGTCACGAATATCCAAAATTTTTGGAAGAAACAAACAGGGCCTATGTCATTTTGGAACATTGCACGTGTTATTTTTTTGGATGTATCGAGAGAGATTTTGTGATGTTTCACTGGATCATTTTAGATTGTTACACGCGTTGTTTTTTTGATATTTCAGCAAGTATTTCGTGATGTTTCAACAGTAATAACTCAATGTTTCATATATCATATAAAAATATTTTAGTTAGGATTTTTTTCATCCAAAATCTTATCATGTGAGATCTCTCTGTAAAGATTTAATTGCAACAAATTCAATGATACAATCAGATCAATAATATCACGCCCCAAACTAGCTCCGAGCGGAGGCCAGTGTAAGGCGATCCAAATTAACCTGTATGCCTGTACCAGTCCCAGGAAATAGCGCTGGTACAACAGGAAGATAGATTATCACAACAACAGCGGTCTCTTTATTAAGAGTAGGATTACAACCAAGGTTGGAACTGCGGACAGTACCCGAGTTCACAACAGCATTACAAAAAGGCGGAAGCGGAAAGCGAAGACTAGCCCTAAGGCACAAGCAAAGTCTTGGGGAAAGGCCGAAACCCTACTACTGCTCAAAGTCTGCTTGCTCCTGGAAAAACTCTTCATCAGCAGGGTCCACCTCTTCGTCTTCGAGAACTGGGGGGTTTAAATATATAGAGCAAGGGTGAGTACGGGAGTACTCAGCAAGTCAGGGAAAATTAAGTGTTTAATGCAAGCTTCAAGGGAAAGCCAGTTGTTTTTCACAATTGATTTTAGTTTAAGACTTTAGAAACATCTAAGTAAGTGCTTCTCAACGACACGGATGAGAAAGTGCGTCTCATCTGGCCGGAGCAGTGAAAATGTATCGATTGATTCTTGTCGGCACGAGAGGCTCCCTGCCAATCGTTTACCGACCCGGCTGCTCCAACAGCCACACGCGAGAGGCTCCCTGCCAATCGCTCACCAACACCGGCTGCACCAACAGCCACAAATCAAACACGTCGGAACGAGAGGCTCCCTGCCAATCGTTCACCGACACTGGCTGCTCCAACAGCCCAACTTAAGCACAGGAAGGAAATCTTACATCAACAGCAGTTCACAAGGATCCTGATTAAAACTACGCTAAGGAATCACCTCACATCCGCCCATGACCGTGGGCACGGCTGTTCGAACAGTTATTAACCTCTGCAGAGGGGGTACACTTTACCCACACGACGTTACTAACCCCGAATCACCCAGCCCGTGACTCTCGGTCACGTCTGGCGACCTTGAGGCTTTCACGACAAGGCATTTCGAAAGCCGACTCAAGGTCATCCTATGCCAACGGGAGGGGTCCCACGGACCAACACCAGGTTAGGTCCCAGACCATACTGTGCCAGGAAGCCCAAGGGTCCTCCCCGACACCACCCCGGCGAATCCACTTGTCCCTTGGCATCAAGATTTCCCTGGTCTAGCTAATTACTCAGCCAGGGGCGTCCCATATCACCCATGTGGTCATACTTGACATATGCTCGGATGTAATTCCCAAGGAATCGGTCCTTAGAGCGAGAACGAGCAGACCGTACCTCCAGTACGTCTCCCGTACCGCGAGTTTTAGAAACTCACTTTATTTTCAAGGCACCGACCCAAGTGTCGGGTTTTCCAAGCATTTTGTAAACTCAAGTTTTACCCATGTGATCAATTTTAAAGTTTGAGGGGAGTCTCGATATTCGTACGCGAGGTACGGATACCGAGGCTTCACCTGAGGGGTGACAAGGTGTTGGCGCAGAATTTCGACCCGTCCAGCAACCAAACGGGTTCCGCGTTACCACGGCGGCCTGGGAGATCTGCTTAACTCCAGTGCAGGTCCAAATGGCTTGCCTAGTCGTAAGTAGAGCGTGCCAGTTGATTTGATCTGCAATCAACAAGAAACAAGTAAACCAAGTCAGAGAACAACGGCCGATCGGTCGATAGACCGATGACACATTGTCATAGCCCGGCCGATAGGGCAAAGCTATATCGGCTCACTTAGAAAATATGTAAGACATGAATCTAATCTTATCGGCCTTCATTGACGTGTAGACTTCAACTAATAATATCGGCCGATAAGGATGACATAGATAACTACACCAGCTAGTACTCTAGTGCAACCTTATACGAACCAATCGACCAGTATAAACACATCAACCATAAAGAGATCTTAAGATTACTTCATGATCAACACATTTATACTTATCGACCTGCACGTATAAACGGCAAACATATGCAAGAAACATAAAGCAATCACATATGTTAGATAAGACCGGCTAAAACCCCGGTACTATCCTTAATTACAACCGAAAACAGGCTTTGTGTTAGATCTCAAAACAGGACTAAGGTCGATGGCAACTCGAAGTGTGAATTGATACTTAACACAAAGAAAATCAAGTCGTCGATTGCTTTTGGGGATGACAGATGCATTGAATAATCTAGCCAAGCGTGAAAATTAAACCATCGTCGGCAATAAACCCTAAAGCGAGTAAACTGCTGGCAAGGCTTAATCGAGATACCTGTCAAAACTATCCAAGACATGATAATCGACGATCACATCATCAAGGCTTAACGTGTCTAAAGCGACACGCTAGCCTCGACGATGCAGATCGTCGGGGACGAGTTCTTACCTCTGCTCTGAGGAAGCAAGAACTCGTTGAAGAAGACCTCTTGCGAGGGTTGGCGATGCGCCGAAAGTAGATTGATTTTGTTGTGTGATTGATTGAGAGAGATTACATGTACAAACTATCTGGATATTTATACCCGAGGTTACAACAGAACCTTTGTAGGACACGATCTTATCTACAACTAACAAATAAGTCTTTACGGCAGACTCCAACCACAGATTAGATCTAAACTACCTAATTTACAAGATACAATTGCCTAAAACCGAGCCTTATCTCTATTTGGCAACTTCCTTGAAGCTTACTTCGAGCCCAGACCAAGCCCACGTTGACACTGTCAACTCACAACCCGCATCGGCCCATGACCAAGCCAAATCCGTATCGGCCGATACACTCTTTATAGCAACACCTCCCCAGTCCGATACGGTTACCGGGTCCGATACGAAACCTGGTCCGACTCCAACTCGATCCTTCTTCTCTGCTTCGGTTTCCTCTTTCCTTTCCAAGTCGATTACCAAAATCCGTCGTCAACACAAGGGTGTTAGGGTATTCAATTATCAAGGAAGGTGAATGCAGCAAATGGGTAGGGCCTGCCGGTCGTATTGCAAACTGAGGCCAAGTGCCAAGTGTAACCTAATTAATGCATAGTTTGCGGAAATCAAAATACTTAATTTAAATTATAGGTTCAATTGATCAAAGGTGACTTGCCTTGCTCGAGATCTTGAGCTTCTTCCTCGAAATTCGCGCACTGCGAGTCTTCGGGCTCCGAGACTACACGTGAAACGAGACGACTCAACAAAGCGATAAAAGAAGCCCTATTAAAGGCCACTAAGCGTGCCATTGGATAGATCTCGATTTTTGAGAAATTTTAGAATTGGAACGGGGTTGATCGGACGAACGGTTGAAGAGATATGAATTTCCGAAGATTAAAGGATTTTCTGGAATAAGAAAAGGAATTAATAATTCCCTGGAAAAAGAAAAGAAGGAGGGATGCCATTTAGACTTTATTTTGGCCGGCTAAGGGCAGCCCAAAAGAATAGAATGGGCGCGGCCGAAATAATTGGGCCGACGGCCCAAAGGGATCGGCCCATGGCCGATCGGCGCGCGAGAGGGGGATAGGCCGATGGGCCGGAGGCCGATGGCGCTTGGAGGCCGAGCGGGCCGGCGCTTGAGGGCGCGGCCCAAGAGCGAAAAAGCCGAGTGCCGAGGGGCCGATGGCCGACTGGGCCGGTCGGCGAAGGAGGCCCAGATGGCCGGCCTGGCGACGCGGCTCGGCCGATGCGAGAGGGAGGCCGTTGGGCCAAGGGGGAGCGAGGCCGATGGGCCGGGGCAGGCCGCGGCCTACGCGGTCGGCCGATCCGGTGGACCGTGCCCGCCGCGCGGCGTTAGGGCGGGGCCCGCCCGTCGGCGGTGCGGTCTACGCGGACCGAGCGCACGGAGGGGAAGGAGGGAGTGCGCCGGCTGGCGCTCGCGTGGCGCCTGCGTGGCGGCCACGTAGGCCGGCCGGGCGAAAGAGGGGAGAAGGCGCCGGGCGATGGCGGCGATGGCGGAGGGGTTCGGGCGGTGCAGTGCGAGGCCGGCGAAGGGGAGTGGCGCCGGAGCAAGAGGAGAGAGAGGGGAATCAAGCCGTCGGCTCGGATCGGGCGCGGCGGGGTGCGACGGAGGCCGACAACGGTGCGCGGCGCGCGGCGGCAACGGCGGCGCGAAGAGGGGGCGGAGGAGGGGACGGCGGCCACGGCGGTGGCCGGAAGGGGATCCTACGGGCTACCTAGCTCCTAGACCGGGGGAGAAAGAGGAAGCGGAAGGGGGAAAAGAAATTTTACCGCGGCGGAAGGCGCTCGCCGAGGACGGGGTGGACGGCGCGGTGCGGCGGCGTGGCGCGGTCCCGGGCCGGGGAAGAAGAAGAGGGCGCCGGGTTCTTCTTCTCGCGGCGGCGGGCAGCAAGAGGGGTGGAGCTCGGCGGCGCGACGGCGCGACGGGGGTGGCAGCGGCAGCGGGAAGGGGGCGAGCTCGGGGAGGCGGTGATGGCGGCCGGGAGCGAGGGGGAAACAAAATTTATAGGGGGGGCGCTAGGTCGGTTCGGTCGGGGGAGAGGCGGTGAGACCGAGAGGCGGTGGAGTGCGGCGAGGGGACCGCGCTGGCGCTCCCTGCGCTAGCAGCCAAGCGCGGGCAGCGGATGACGTCGGCGGCGGTCGGCGACCGGGGAAAAGAAAAAGGGAAAATGGGAAAGGGGTACTGTCCTCATGCCGCTTTGGGCAAGGACGCGCGCGGGGGAGAGGGGCGCGCGCTCGGCCCCTTGGCGGCACGCGCGCAGGCGGGGCCGGAAGGAGGCGGTCGCCGGCGACGGAACGGGACGGGGTGAGAGGGGAAAAGGACGGCGAGGGAGCAGGAGAGAAGAGAGCGGAGCGCTCTCTCTCTCGACTCGGCACGTGCGGCGCACGTGCCCAGCGCGCGCGAGGGCGAGGAGAAGGAGGGAGCAGGCCGAGAGGGGCTGGGCCGACGGCGGCCCGAGGGGGAAGAGGGGACAGAAAGCCGAAGGGGAAAATCGGCCCGGGTCAAAGGGAGGTAAACCAGACTTTTCCTGAGAGATTGAAAGGAGGAGTTTGAGGGCTCGGGTTTGAAATCCGATTTCGCGGTTTTCTCCGGGATTGAACTGAGAGGGGAGACACGAGACCTTGGCACACGACAAGACTCAACCGAAGAGCAAACTTTCGCAAATAGGGTTTTTAGCAAATTAGTTTTCCCGCTAACGCCGTGACAAAACGGGCGTTACAAATAATCAGATAATTAATTTTTATAAAAAATGATTTATAATTTGCTAATAAGGTATATATGAGGAGAGAGGTGTGTGGAGAATCTTGTATGCGCAAAAGTAGAGGAGAGAAAATGACGCATGTATGTGAAGGTCCCCATAAATGATGCATGCACGATGAGACGGACGTTCGATTTTTAAAGAAAAAAGTAGACACCCAATTTATAGTGGGGTCCACCTTACTCTCTACATAAAAAATAAACAAACCTAGCTTCGAATGTGATTCTACATGGAATGGAGTAGTACTTAATTATCATTGGCGTTTCGTTTCCCTCAAACAAAATTATTATTGGCGTAGTTAGAGAGAACCAGGCCCGACGACGAGTTTATGGGCCGTAAGGCCATTTTCAAGCTTAGTTTCCGCCCATTTGTTCTGGGATTCGGCGGAGCAAACGGGCGAGACAATACAAGCCTAGTTTGATCGGGAGACAAATCGGTTCCTCCGGCCACAAAGCGGTTTCGTGGGGTCTCGGGCGTGTCGACCACCGGTGTGCCCTCGCCGCCGTGGACAGAGACGACGGCGGCTCCCTCCTCTCTGCTTCCCCAGGTTCAGTACCACCCCATCCATCCTTCCTTCCCCTCTCCCACCCTCTCATCCCCTCCAAAATTTGCAATCCGAAGGTCCACGTAGTTTGATGGCTGATGCTCGAGTGCTTGCGGGTAGACTAGATGGATTTGTGCGCAATGCGCTAGAGAGTGATCGTGTTGTTGTCTAGTAAGAGCTTCCGATATGTCTCTAAGGTGGTGTTTTGCTAGATGCTACAAACCTATGTCGATAAGAGTTGCCTTGGAAACTTAGGTTTGCGCAATACACAGCTATATGCAAATTGGCAATCACCTCACTTTGTAGCCTTTGTTATCCTGCCTTGTGGTTAATGTCTGATTCCACTACTGGTTATGCTAGATTTACAAGTAAGAATCAATTTGTGACTGAACGAGAGAATCATCACATTTGAGGAAATTCAAAGAATTTTATTGCTGCAAATTTGACCACAGAAGTTACCTCTCTAACATCAGAATAGTAGAGCTGCATAATTAGTCATCCGTATTGTAGCATTGCCTCTTCACTTGAGCTTGCTATATGAATCTGCTTTAAAATAGGTGCTTGCCCCCCTCCTTCCCCCCCCCCCCCCCCGCGTCACCCATGCGCAAGCAACAAGGGGGGCAAAACCCTAGCACCACCGCCCCCTTCCCCCACCTCGCCGCCGACGGAGCTTATTGCCGGAAAGCCGGTTGGTGAGCTAGGATGGCAGCGGCGGAGCCTTCTTCACGGCGGTGCTCCATCTCAAGCACGAGGGAGACGACGACCAACTGGCGATGGGGATTGGCGGCGACGAGCACTCCCGGCGAGGAGGCGGTAGATCCGGCACCACCTTCGCCGGATCTAGCCCCCACAGGCTGGCCAAGGCCAAATCCGACTGGAGCCAGCTGGGGAGGTGGCGGTGGCGCCGTGAAAGCGGAGGCGGCGTGGCGCGGGGAGGCGTGGCCGGCGGCGGCGGAGGCCGACGCTGCGCAAGGAGGTACACGAGGCTTGCACGGCACGAGGAGGTGCGGTTGGCGACAGCGGAGGTCGGCGCCGCACCAAGAGGCGTGGCCGGTGGCGGTGGTGGAGCTTCGGGACGAGGCGGTGGGGGAGTTCAGGCGGCGTGAGTCCGGCTGGGGTTTTCTCTGGACCTGCGGCCAACGGAGGCTAGCACGACACGAGGAGGGGCTGCCGGCGTGGCACGAGGAGGCGCGACTAGCAGTGACGGAGGCTGGCTCGACGCGAGAAGGCGTGGGCAGCAGCGGAGGCCGCACGACGTGATGAGGGTGGCCGCGTGGTGGCACGCGGAGGCTGGCCAGCGGGGGGCACCGGTGCAGCAGTGCCCACGCGCCGACGGAGGATAGACGGTGGTGGAGCAATGGTACGACAACTGTGGATAGGCGGTCAGCGGGTGAAAACCTAGCCCGGTCTTGGCCGGGCCGGCAACGACGACGTTTTCGAGCATCACTTTCCCTCTTGAGGGCGTTGCCGTGCCGTCCCATTTCCTCTAGTGGGGCTGTTGGGTGAAAACCCAGTCTCGGTTCTCTTTGAGACCTCGATGGACGGCGGCGGCGGTGCTTTCGTCGCTCCTCTCCCTGGAGACGTCGTCTAGGCAGCCCCCTTGCCGAAACCTCCCAGACAACTGGTGCAAGCTCGCTCTAGATTCATGTCCTCTTGTATCGGTGCCCTAGCTTATGCAAGTTCGCCACGTCAGAGGGCCTAGGGGGAGAACGGTTCCATCTTCTCTCTCACCCTCTCTTCCTCAATCCCAAAGATGTGGCTAGAGTGGAGTTTGGTGTCAGTTGTTAGGGTTGGGTTTTGGGCTATCTCGACTGTAGTTCCTTTGTTGGCCTAGCATCGGCCGGTCCAGTGCTAGCCTTCTCCCGGGACTGTGTTGGTGCTGTTGGTGCATGGGTGGTGGTTTTTTTTTCCTGGTTATGACCTCCCAGAATTGTAATCTTGTAATTTTTTTACTATATCAATATGAACTTCGCACTGTCTGGTGCGAGTCGTAAAAGAAAGAATCTGCTTAAAAATGGGTCAAACCCTATAACAGTCACTTTATTATTAGCACTGAAGCTTTATTCTTGTGCAGTAGCAAATAGGAGTAGTACTAAGCAGCTTCATTGCTTGTGCCCTAGGGCCTAAGATAACTGCCAAAACCTACACGGCTACACCAACTCAGCAATGTGTGGCGCATGCAGCAGTCTCATATTGAGATGCTATTGGGGATGCCCCTGGCAGTGATCCCCTCAGCCGCCCCCTTATTGTCCGATGTGTTGGGGAACAGCAATGTGTAGGGGAAATTGGCCGGACCAACCCGGTTCTTGAGCAGGGGGTCCTTGTTCGTGGTCAACACTTGGCTCTCAATCTCCACCAGCTGCCTGCTGAACCTCTTGAATGCTTCCAGTGCCTTGGGGTCTGATGTCCACTCTGGCGTGTCACGCTGCCCAAGATAGATCTCATCTGCTGAGTGCTTTGATAGAATCTCAATGAGCGAGACGCCGAGAATGGTTTGGAATTGGCTGGTGATGGTGCGGATGAAGAACTTCTCTGGTTTGTTCTCCAGCTCTATGTACTCCTTGGAACCTGGCTCAGGCATCGGCCGCCGGCTTATGGTCGGACGGTTTGGAAGATAGCCCGCGTAAGGGTACTGCCCGAAATTGACGGCTGCGTGCAGCGCTGATGCAATCCATATGATTGTGGTGCACGCCTTGGTGAGCTCAGCCAAGGTCTGCATCTTAGGCCACCAGTCCGCGTCCTTGAGATCACCATGCCCGACTTCCCGCACCTCCTTCCACCATGCTTGCAGCTCCACATCTCCCTGAAGGACACCATCGTTTGGGTAGTAGATGGCACAGTACTCAGTGACCCACTGCTCGATCGCTTGCCAGATCGCCAGGCCATCTGTTGCATAAGGGTAGTCCTTGATCAGCAGCTTCACCTTGGATGGGCTTGATGGGTCCTTGATGGCAATGCCTCTGCGTTACAAAATTAGGAGACGTTATGCAAAGTTATGTTATTGTTGGTTGTTCTTGTTGCTGATGTGGTTCTGGTGTTTAATTACCTCTTTATTAGATCATCCGGAAGGCCCTGTTCTGTGAAGTTCCAGTTCTTGTAAACTGCCGAAGACATTGCCAGAGCATGTTTGCCAGGAAAGACAGTTTGTTCGAAAATGCCACCACCATTGATGAGTGTCTGGCGTGCCAATGCATTGATTGTCATAGTGTCGCGATAATGTGGCTGGAGGAGCTTGTGCACAGGGTGTGTCACGCTGAGCTGGCGGTTTGTAGCGATCACGAAGGGCTCCATCACAGCGTGTGTGTTGAGCCTACAAGAGTTCAGATTAACGAAAAGGTTAGCTTACTGCTTTCAGGAAAGGGCTGCAGTTTGCCAGTACGTACCAGTGGCTGATTAGCTGGTGCCAACCGGAGTCATTAACAGCAACATAAGCCTTGGCCAGCTGCCACACCCAAGACTCAGTGCCACTCGATGCAGGTGTATACACCTTGCTTTTTGCAGTTGTTAGGTCGCCCTCGATGTGTGGCAAGCTAAGTTCAATTGCTAGTGGCTTCAGGGTATCATCACCACGTAAGAACAACAGGGTCCTAGTGGCATAAGTGAAGATACCATCTAGGCTGTTAATATCAATGAGGAATGGCATGAAATGATCGTGATGATCCAGAATGTAGAGCCTGTTGCTATCCAATGCCTGTTCAGAGTCATAATTGACAGCAAATCAACTATCGCAGTTTGTTAAATGACTATTGATGGCATTGTAAATGAAATGGATCACTGTCTAACCTGTTGCACGCTGAGGCCTTCGAGATTCTTCTCAATGTGAGCTGGGGTGATTGTGCTAGTCTGGTCACCATACTTGCTAGGATCAAGAGTACTTTTTGGTGGAAATTCCTGTGAACAGAGAATTATACATTAGTATCGGCTTGTTGTGCATGCTTTCTAGGAGCAACAAACCATCAAAGACTGTGTAGTGTTGGATAGTTCACCGTGAGACGCCTGATGACCATGGGATTCAGACCAGCAAGTATCTCTCGGGCAAACTCCTCATCTGTCCTCCAAGCTACCTCGTTCTCTGCAACAATGCATAGTACAACAGTTCGCAAATAAGTCCACTGCCCATCGACTATGGCAATTGACACATTGGCTAACTCACGGTACCTTTGATGATGTCAGGTTTGGGGAACTTGAGCAGGTAGCTGCCTCCAACCGGAAGCAGGTCCTTGATAAGTTGGACAGGGAAGCTCTTGCGCAGCTCCTCTAGTGCCGGGATGCTGGGCAGCTTCAGGCCTCCCCTGTAGAGCTTCAAGATGTCCTCGAACGAGTCAAACTCACCAGGTGTGAGATCAACATATGTGCGAATGGCAGGCAAGATGCCCTGAACAATGGCCTTGATCGAGTACCCAGCAAAGTCTGACATCTTGAGGTGCGCGAAGCGCTCATCGCTTGGCACGTAAATTTGCTCCAGCAGTGACAATCTGCTCTCCGAGTTTGGGTCTGCAGCCATGTGTATTCATGCAAGTTAGATTTTACTGTTTGATGAACTTGTCTGTCAAGAAGTGATCTCTAGATGCACAGAGCCAAGAGGAACACTGTACCTTTTTTAGTCGGACTTCGGCCAGTGCGGCCACGACGCGGGTAGGGGTGCTTCTGCGAGCCACCTAGGACAGGGCGTGGGTTGTCCCTGTCTGGCTCACCGAGGTCATTGTAAACATCATACCGGTAGATGCGGTCATGCTCCTGGTATGGCCCTTGCCTGTCCTCCCCTCTGAGGTTCCGCAGCTCGTCCTCACGGTATGGCCTCAGTGCCTCTGGCATTTGGCTGGGCAGGTAGGACTGCATGGAATGGAAGACAAAATTGTAGCTATATCCAGAATCCAGAAGAAATGATGCACCCTTACAGTTGTCACAACTTCCATTTGTGTCTACTAACTATTTTTATGTTTGTAAGTTCACAGAAAATGTTGCTGCCTATTAGTACTTCACTTTGGATGTTCTGCATGTAGTTAATGTAGTTAAGGAACTTAATTTTAGAACATTTTACTGACCATATGATTGGGATGATTAATTAAATATAAAATAGTCCTTCAATATTGTTTATATGTATTTGCAAGGTGATAAATTACTCACAATAACCTTAAACAGGTTAATAAGATCTGCCAAGAACAGAAAGGGAGGCGTTGTGGTATGTAGCCTTGCTACTCACTTCTGACTTACATTGTTCGCGAAGAAGATACGATTGTAGTGGTACTTTTTAACAGGGTGGATCCAGGAGTTGGCGACAAACACGATAGTGTCACAGCCAGGGACATCGTGGAGGGTGATGGTCTTGAGGAAGAACTTGGTACTATGGTGGTTCTTGACGATGATGGCCCCTGGCACACCATGCTTGTCCATCTCCCAGTCAAACTTCACCCTGAACTTGGACTCCCCTTGTGATAGCGATGGTAAGTTTACCAACCCTTGCTCCAGATTCGCCTCTGATCCAACAATCCCCCTGCCCCCGTTGTCTGCAAACAGCATACATTTGACAGACATTAGGTTAGTCACTTCATTTGTGTCACTGGTTCTTTGCACCTTGTTTTCATTCAATCTGTGCTGACCCTCGATTCTTTCTACATAGCAAATATGTACAGGCTCATGCAAAGTAAGCGAGAGAGAAATGGAGGAGAGAGATCAGTACTTTGGTCGGCGACGGTGGCACTGATAAGCTGGCAGGTGATGCTGTTGCCAAAGACCTCTTGGACGTTGTCGAGGAGCGACGCAGTGAAGTCCCTTGGATCCATTAATTTTCGGCTCGTCAGCACAGCCGAACCTTTGATCCTATTTCCATTTCGCCCTGTCAGCTTGTCCTTGATCCCTCCCAGCATTCTGTGATACTGTAGTCAGTGCCAAAAGCTCTGTTATTGGTGGTGTCGTGTGTGTGTTGCAGTTGCAATGGATGGGGAAGAGCTCAGCAGTGCAGCTGAGTTTTTATAGAAGGGGGCGAGGGAGGTTGGTGATGTCAGTGTGCCCGTGAGTATTGGCTATTTGTAAGCTAATGGCAACTATGCAAGTGGATATTTCATTTGGTTGTCATTTAAGGAAGACCGAACCTTACCAAACTCTTGACTCTTGAGGCTGCCAAAATATTCGAACAGTTTTCATGGGTGTGAATCGTGTGATACACATTGGCCTCCTGCCTAGTACTAGTATGTTTCTACACTATCCTACTGAGGTTTCGCCTTTAGTGATCCTATAGAAGTTATGGCATTACATTAGCATCAAGTGTCAAGTCTTTTGTTAGTCGTAGAGAGATGCACTTGATAATATAGTGGCAAGAGGTGTGTGATTTCAACTCTGAGGTTCCGTGTTCAATCTCTAACACACTTAAAAAATTTTTCTTAAGAAAATGTTTGGAGAAATGTCTCTCCCTTCAAATCTCATTTTGTTTTTCTCTTGTTAGTCGTAGAAATACAGTGAGGTGTTAATTATTCCCTGTTGGCCTCTTGGCTTTAGCTAAGTCTCCACTTCAGCTGCACAATATACTTCTACTGGATAAGCACTGAACGAAGACTATTAACTTATTAGCAGTCTGTCTCGCCCCTACGGTGTGAACACATGCCAAACAAGAGGCCTTCGAATTGGCATTGACGAAGACCCGAGCTACAGGCCTAAGGTGTGTCAATGTTTTATACTCCAGTTTGGATCATGTGACCAGCATCTTGGATCTTGCAAATTGCAGTCTCAGAAATTCAGGTAGGAGCAAATGAAATGAGGGGCATATGTACAGATTGGGTGGGAGCAAATGAAATGAGGGGCATATACATTGCCGTTTATATGGGAAATCGAGCTGATTTGAATGAAACTCCTGTAATTGGTTTCATGACTTGAGTTGAATGCGCTTAAATGCGTCCAATTTCCATAGGCTGCAGTAGAGCGTGTTTAATGTTCTACCTCAATGTTAGCAACTCTTTTGTTCTGTGCATGTGCCCTGCATTCAGTTTCTCTACCTAGTTGAAATATAATGCAGCATATTTCTTCCAAGGAAGTACACCTATGATGAAAGATTCGTTGTAAAAATATGAACTAAAATCGAACCTTCCAATCATTAATAGGACCTCTCCAGATTTGGCCACTAACATGGCAACACATCATAAGATTAAGTAGAACGGCCATGTAACTCTTTGAAGCAAATGTAACACGTGCCTTTTCATTAGCATGCAAAATACTAGTATTCGAACATAGAAGTCGTCGTTCTCTCCTCTTTTCTCTAAATTTTCAAGGAAGTTAACGTCAGTGTCGTGCGTACTGGATCAAGTGTAAATAACTAAAGATAATAATATGTCAGCGAACCAGAGTTCCACTTACTCGTAGGAATTTTATTCTTCGTTTCCATAAATCCGTATATCACTTTCTCATAATTTTATTCTCCATTTCCACAAGTCCGCGTATCACAGCCTCAAGCCCCACGGTTACATATCGGTTACATATTGGCGAAACCCATATTGTAGGGACACACAAGAAAAGTTTAACAAGCTCAATGGACAATTTCACGATAAAATGGCACCAGCCGAAAATGCTATACTAACTTAGGATGATCATAACACGAGTAATTCGCGATACTTATATATGTAACAAAGCAAGTGCTATGGGTATTTCATCAGGTTCATCATACCGAGAAAAAAAAAAGATGATACATTACATATGTTCACAAGTTCGCATTATATTACACGTACAGAGGGTAAACCACATACATATTTGTTCAAGTGGCCAAACAGGCAGTAATCTTCCAATAACCTGCATTCATCAAATGCCATACCCTTATCTTCCCATTGCCCTTACATCTAGTGGCCTGTTTGTTGCCGCTCCCACCTTAGGTCCTCAGAGTACTCCATCATGGCTGCCCTTGGATCACCGTCTGTGACAGATAAGTAGTACGCAGCAGTTCCGTCATCGGTATGCAAGCTTCGCTTGACTGACTCCAGAATCCTTCTGCTTCGTCGTTCTGCAGTAGCAGCGCTCGTCGAGGATTCTGCTTTTCCACTAGGGCGTCCCTGAGGATAAAGGACTGCAACCTCTCTTCTAGCGTTATAATCCATCTCAATGTAGCATGTGCTACCCTGAAGAATTTCAGGATTGCTGATCGGTATCAGAAGTCTCTCCCTCGAGTAGATACCATGGTCGCTCATCATGTTGTTGAAACGTTTTATATCAGTCACCTGCTTGCAAACACCAAAGAGTGAAGAACGTTGCTCACACAAGTAAAGGGCATCTTTGTGGCACAAAGGAGACAAGTGTGCAGAATGGTATAGATAAACAGAATTCACAAATGTACAAAGTAAAGTTATGTATGGATTTCAAAGTTCAGCTGCATCAACTATCAAAGAGAGTAGTCCAGCAAAATTCACACCACACAAATGGCTATATTTATAATCAACTCTACATGGCAACAGATAGAATCTAGCAGCTGAAGGTGCATACGCATTGTGCAGCAGTCCCTCAATAATCTTCTTTGAACAATTAGCTATAGTTACTTAAGAGTGAATTTCATTAATTTGCAACTATCATTAGCAGTTTAGCACATAGCAGGAATTGTCCAACTTTTGCACAGTCAAAAATTAGTGGTGAGCTCCACAATGCTGAGGATGGCCAAAGGTGTCAAACGCCAGGTCCTAGATTATTTAAACCTTAAAAATGTATTGAATTGTCGTGCTTGTTCTTATGGCTACACATTATCAGCGTCTCAGTGACTAATAACAATTGTTCATTTAATTCCAGATGACCTTCTCAGCAAGCACTCAGAATATTCTAAGCTCCAGTGGCTCCATCTTTGGATAAAAAGACATGATCTTTTACTCTTGTTTAAAACTATCGCTTGTCAAATTAAGTGCTGCTTGGAGCTTCCACAGGGTAATTAGGGGCAATCTATATAAGAATCATACTCTTTTGCGTGCTGCATCTCACCTCTGATAACAAAAGGATACTAGGCAAATATGCATAGAGCGATAGAGCTATCAGAATCAGGCAGGCCGATGATTACCTGGACGGAGTACTTGAGCGCGATGCCGGGGACGGTGTCCCCGCGGCGGACGGTGTGCGAGAGCGCGAATCGGCCGAGGGACGCGGCGCGCCAGAAGGCCCTCGTCTCCGGCTCGCCGACGACGCGGCGCACGCCCCAGGGCGACGCGAAGGCGGCCTCCAGCACGGCGCGGTCGGAGGCGACCCCGCGCCACAGCCGGCAGACGCACGCCGCCCTCGCGAGGTCGGGCGGCGGCAGCCTCTGCAGGACCGCGCGCAGGAGGTCCCCCGGGAAGTCGTTGCCCTCCATCGCAGGTGGGGGTACGGCACGCGATCGGGGCAAAGACGGATCGGATCGGAGCTCACCTCGGCGGGAGGATGGCTGGGGCAATCGTGCGCGGCGGGCGGCGCCGCCTCCGCCTCCGCCTCCGTCGCCGCGGCCGGTGGGGGATCGGGGAGGAGGGGGGCTCGCGTGCGGTGGTACGGCCGCGGCGGAGTTGTCTGGGATGACGTGGTGTGGTGTTTGACGTGTGGTGCACAGCTGCGTCTACGGCGGAGCAGCCGCCGCGTTGATCCATCTTGGGCTTCACATTCGTGAGTTTGATGGGCCGAAAGGGAGAAGTGGAAGTAAGCCCCGTGAGAGGGCCCATTAGGCCCGGAGGAGCGCCTATCTGAAGTCCAACACTGTTCCGGCTCTCCGCCGCTCGAAGCTCTCTCTTCTCGCCGAAATCTCGAGAGTCGAGAGCACAGCGCCGCCCCGACGACGAGATCCCTCACCGGCGCCGCCGCCAGGAGGCCGAGGGGCCATGACGACCATCCGCCGGTTCTGCTGCGACGACCTCCTCCGCTTCTCCTCCGTCAACCTCGACCACCTCACCGAGACCGTGAGTTCCTCCTCTTCTTCTCTCTTTGATTTGGGGGCGCCATGGCGTGGCGTCCCTCCCTTGGCCTGCTGCTCCCCAACCTTACCACGTCGGTATGCTCGTCGCAGTTCAACATGTCCTTCTACATGACGTACATGGCTCGCTGGCCCGACTACTTCCACGCCGCCGTCAGCCCCGGGGACCGCGTCATGGGATACAGTATGTTTCTTATCCTTGGGGGAGGCTGGGTCTGTGCTAGCTGTTGCTAGTGATTCTGCGCCTTTGTTTGTCAGATTCGCTGAAGTTGTAGAGCAAATACCCTGCATTTACCCTGGAGAATTATGAGAAAATGGGGATCTTTTAGGCATTACGGTATCAGCTTGGAATATGGTTTGTAGGAAATTTATGATTTTTGGAGGTTCCAGTGGAGTCTAGTGGAATCTTGGTAGTACTATTTGTTTGCCGATTAGTACTTAATGTCTTATTATTTGCCTCTTTGGGAAGGACGGAACACCGAACACTAGGACCCGAATTAGGAGCAGGCGAGCATGTTGTTGTTAGTAGTGTTAAGAGTTACCCCTTTTTAGTGCTGAATGCAAATATTCTATAGTGGAGTATTGAGATGATTTACCTGGGCGGATGAGCACTGTACAATATTCTAGTGGATATATATAGTTTTTAAAATTTATATATATTTCAAGTAATACAAAGGTCACCTGCAAAAGGCTATGGGGTCAGTTGACCCCAAATCTTATGCATTGCCACCATTGTGTAACGTTATGTCTGTAACATTTCCTCCTCCACATTCTCTTAGTTTAGTTTATGTCTTTGTGGCCATTCATTTATGTGGATGTCTGTTGCAGTCATGGGTAAGGTTGAAGGACAAGGTGAATCTTGGCATGGACATGTTACAGCAGTGTCTGTTGCCACAGAATTTCGGAGGCAGAAGCTAGCCAAAAAACTTATGAACCTTTTGGAGGAAATCAGTGACAAGATGTAAGTATCTCGACTAATGACTATCCCTATTATTGAACCTTCACACTGATTTGGTGATTGTAAATTATACTGACTATTATTGAATGTTGTGCTCATTGTGCATAAACAACTGTTCATTTGATATATCATGTTCTTCAATCATTTATTTTCTGAATTCCTTAGCAATATTGGTTGAAACTTATATATTGTCATTCTAGCTTTGCTAAGATCAACGAACTCATCCCTGTTTAATGAGCTTAGTTCAAGTTTAAGGTCCTCTTGTATCCCGTGGTCTGTGGGGCTGATGGCTGACCAAGTGAGCTGTAGTAGTTCTGCTGTTAATTGATAGGGCATAACTATCCTTGCACAAGTATTAAGGAGGTGATAAAATTGAGAATGCTTACTAGGAAATTACTTGTGTTATGTACCATCTCATGATTATTTTTGGAGGATGAGAGAATATTTAGTAGTTTGTATGGGTTTTAATGAAAGCTGCATACTGAGGAAAGATAATAAGCAGGGGCATGGTTGGGAAACCTATTCCATTGACATGCAGGCATTATAAAATCAGAAAATTATCTCAAATATATGCCTTAGATTTACAATTGAGGACTGATTATCATATCAGATTATCAGCGATGATCATAAGCATTGCAAGCTAGAAATTGTAGCGTGGTAAGACGGTAATATATTACTATTCTGGCCTACTAGTTCTGTGCACAATTTTCATTCAGTAGGATTATGTAGAGTTTGACCAGGTATTTCCTTCCACTAAGCACATACCTTAGATAAAGAATTGGATGCTTGAATTAAAAATATCAGCCTGTTTCATTGCTCTATTGTGGTATACTTGTTTTTGCTAATGTGCCATTTATTTCGACTTTATGATTCCATAACTGTTGTTGTCATGTTGTTTATTGTAGATTCTAATATTACGCTAAAAATGGTTATCCTTTCAGGGATAAGGCCTACTTTGTCGATCTCTTCGTAAGAGCATCTAACATGCCAGCGATAAGGATGTATGAAAAGGTACGCTTCATACAAATTTCATGATCATCTAGCATTCTAACTCACTGATTTATATGATTACACATTTATATGTAAATATACTGAATAACAAACGCTTGATCTTTCAAACTAGTTTCTTCTACTGCCACTAAACAGAATTGTTTTAATGAAAAAAAAATCATGTATGAAGGTTTCAGCATAGAGTTTATACTTGAAATTTTGAATCCAAAATGATATTATTTCTAGTGAACTTATCAAATTATATTCCTGGTTTCCATAGCTTGGCTATGTGGTTTATCGAAGGGTGCTCCGCTACTACTCAGGGGAAGAAGATGGCCTTGGTAAGCACTTCCACAGTGCCGAATCATCATGTCGTGTCATATTCAAATTCATTGCTCTAATGGTATTGCTCACTTCTGTCCTTGTTTTTGCTTAGATATGAGGAAAGCTTTGTCACAAGACGTTGAAAAGAAGTCCATCATACCACTGAAGAGACCAATAACACCGGATGAACTTGAATATGATTGAAGTTAACTTCTAGTTACTTCCAGTGTTTTGTTTGCTGTTGACCTCAATGGCTCCTATGGTGATTTACCAAATGTCTTTTGTCTCCAGTAGTATCATCTAGTGAGTGATTGTGCTGTTTTCTTTTCTACTTCCTGATAAGATTCAACATAACTATCAAGGTGATTCTGTCGTTTTGGAATGGAATGCAGCACTCAGTAAGTAGTCTATCTTGGAATGAGGTGCCATCTTGTAACCATACCGTTATTTTCTTGTCTTGAGTACCACGTCTGTATTATTAGCCTCCAGACGAATAGAAACCAGATGAGACCTCAGTATTGCTAAAATGTGAATGGGCCAAGTCTGGCACTCTGCAGATGTGGAGTTTAGACCTTTGTAGCGGGCGTAACGCGAGTTCACAACTTCACATTCGTTAGTACTGCAGAGAGGAGTATGAAAATTCTCAGACATTTAATATAAAATTGCCAAATTTCTTAAGATTAATTCTCAAAGTTACATTAGCCCTTATGATTGCTGATAAAATACGTGAAGAAATACGTGAAGAACTTGCACTATTAGTTTGTTGGAGGTACAAACGTCGATAGGAAAAATCATCAATGCATGTAAGTCGTCTTCTAGTTGGCCCTAAATATGGCAATAGTTCCCATACCCGTCTCTCATTTTATCGTGCTCCAAATTCCACTAATATTGACAATAGCTAGAAAAAGAATATCCATTGGACAGCAGCGGGGACCGTATTTAACCTTGTTAGGGCAAAAGATTTTGGAATTCCTACACCCTCCAGGCCTTTATACAGTCCAATCAACCAATGTCTTTCTTATTAGGGAATAACAAAAATGGTATTGCCCTAAACAACGAATCTGATAGCCTGATAGGAGACGTGCTTCCTGAAGTCCCCTATTTGTATATGAGAGCATCACGCCCTGGTCCTACGCCGATGTAATGGACTGGGATACCAACCAGCTCCTCTATCCTCTCCACGTACAAACGAGCAGTCTCTGGGAGATCGCTGTAGTTTCGTACAGAGGAAATGCCATCCTCCCACCCAGGTAGAACCTCATATTTGACCTATACCAACAGAGAGATCATAAGAATTTTCATCAATTACCAAGAGTCACATTGAGTGATTTAGTGCTCTCATATGCTGCCTGTAAAATTATGGCATGGAATATGAGTAAATGGAACAGGATCAACTGTTCTTCCTCACCTTAATTTTCTCCAGGAGATCAAGGTCTGCAGGGAATGATTCAATTTCTTTACCATCTTCAGTACAATATGCAATTCCCAGCTTTACTTCCTTGAGGCCAGTTAACACGTCAAGTTTGGTCAGATTTAAAGATGAGAAACCGTTTATTTGGCAGCAGTACTTGAGTGCAACTATATCAAGCCAGCCACAGCGCCTAGGACGACCTGTTGTTGTCCCAAACTCCATTCCAGAAGCGCGGAGCAAATCACCAGTCTTACCCAGCAGCTCTGTTGGGAATGGACCAGAGCCGACTCTGGTTGTGTAAGCTTTTACCTGCACATTGAAATGTTAAGTTTATGGGGGGTGGAAAAATAAGGGTTGTTAAGCAGTTCAAAGATGGTAGTACCAACCACTCCAATGAGATCACCGATACTTCTAGGAGCAATACCAAGGCCAGTGCAAATACCACCAGCTGAGGGACTCGAGGAAGTAACAAATGGGTAAGTGCCAAAGTCAATGTCTAACATGGTGGCTTGACCACCTTCAACCAATATTTTCTTCTTTTGCAAGATTGATTGATTCATGAAGTGCACAGTATCAGTAATATAAGGTCCTAGCCGCTCGGCAAACTTTTCATACTTCTCAACCTCCTCTTTAAGGGTCTTGGTACTGTATTCAAATCCTTCAAAGCGCAGAGCTGCATCTCTCAGTAAGGTATTGAGTTTAGCACCAAAGGTATCCATATGCCGCAGATCGCAGACTCTAAGTCCATTCCTTATAACTTTGTTTGAATAGCATGGTCCGATTCCCCTCTTTGTTGTTCCTATAAGGGAATTTCCAAGCTCTACCTCTCTGAGCCCGTCAACAGTTTGATGAAAATCAAATAAAAGATGGGCACGATCTGATACTAAAATTCTTCCTTCACAGGAAATTCCATTTGATTCTAACCCATCAATTTCTTTAAAAAACCCAGGAAGATGAACTACTGCTCCATTACCAACCACACACTGTGTCTTCTCATTGAGGATGCCTGATGGAACAAGATGTAGTGAAAACTTCTTTCCCTCAGAATTATATATAGTATGCCCAGCATTAGCTCCACCCTAATAACATAAAACATTCTACAAGTTAAAATAAAAAAAAAACATGATCAAATCCTATGGGAGGAAACTAAGTCTAGTCGTATTTCCACCTTAAGAAAACTAAACTTCATAAAGGTGTGCAAAAAAACCTATAAAAATTAGTCCTCGAAATACAACAAGTGCAGAGAGAACAGTAGGAGAAATGAGCACTATGTAATCAAGGTTTTCCATGAAGCAGCATAATCATATTTTTTTAACCCATAAGAATTGCTTGTGTAAAGTGAAAAGGCAATATCATTGCCATAAAGGAAATGCACCATTAGTTATCAGTATTACATTACTGCCTCGACTAGATAACTGAAAAGGTTATCATTATTTTAAGAAGATGTTTTATAATTCTATTTTGTTAGTATGAAGGATACAACATAAAAAAATGAACATATAGAAAGTAATACCCATTATGGTTGTGAGTTTAGAAAAATTGGGAATAAACAAAATGTTTTCTGCAGATATTAAACTGATGCTTAGAATAGTTCAGATATCCTTATTCGTTAATGATGATACAGCCATAAAAAATATCATCATAAAAATTAAAGACATAATCAAGAACGAGAAAACAGAGAGGCTATGCTGAGAAAAGACAAGACTAGTGTGTAGCGCCTTCCAGCGAATACTTCTCACAAGTCTCGTCAAGAATATGTTGAGATCGGAAGGGCTTCACACAATTCAAGAAAACTGGGGACCGATGGTACAACCCATGCTGATATCAGTGCTTATCATCAAAACAAAGCAAGAATCAAAATCCCACGCTCAAATCATTTGGAAGGGAGCCTTGGACTACTAAGCTTCCTTCGTAACACGGAATTTCTCCTGTTTTCTGCTAGAATTGAATTTCCCATGTAAAATGACTTTCTGCGATAGTCTTGCGATCCAAAGTAGTACAAAGTAGCAGTAGGTTACAGTAGTACTCCCTCCGTTTCATATTATAAGTCGTTTGATTTTTTTCTTAATTGAACTTATTTAAGTTTGACCAAATTTATAGAAAACTATACTAACATTTTCAATATAAAACAAACATATTATCAAAATATATTTAATGTTAAATTTAATGAAACTAATTTGGTGTTGTAAATATTGCTATTTTTTTATAAACTTAATCAAACATAAAGAACTTTTACTTAAAAAAAAATCAACGACTTATAATATGAAACGGAGAGGATACTGTGCAGTGCAGGCAGTCTTCGTGGATGGTGCCGGAAGATAAACACCCTTCAAATACTGATCATAAGGCAACTAACATAAATTAATACTTCCTCTGTCCCAAAATAAAACAATTTAGTACGGAATATGAGACATCATTTCGTATTGGTTTATTTTGGAACAGACGGAATACATCTCAGCTAAATGATCGCCTCTGGAAACTCACCAGCGCCAACGTGAGAACTCGTACTATCTTACCACGAGGAACCAATTAATCGAACACCTTCCGGACTAAGCAAACAGGAGCAGAGCATCACCCAGCAAAGAAGTGCGCGCGACGGCGCGAGACTGACCTGGCAGCGTGCGACGATGTCGAAGCGCTGCGCGAGGATGTCGACGAGCTTTCCCTTCCCCTCGTCGCCCCACTGCGTGCCCAGCACCCCGGCCACCTGGCTCAGCGACGCCAGCCGCCCCTGCGCGGCCGCCGACGCCGACTCCTCCGCGGCCGTGGCCACGGATGCCGCCACCCTCAGCACCCGGCGCGAGCGCGAGCGTGGCACAACCTGGCATGGCGCCGGCGGCCGCGCCGCGGCGGCGGGGAGGAAGGAGAGGGAGGCGGCGACGACGGGGTCCAGGCACGGAGGGGAGAATGGCATGGCGGCGCCGGTGGAGGGAAAAAGGAGAACAGAATGGTGGCTGGTGGTGGGCCTCCCCGCCTGCTGGGCTTGGAGGCGACGGTCGTGGATGTGCCGTTATCCTCATCTCGGTTCGATTCTCCCATCGCGAGATCGAACGGCTCGGATGTTTCAAAAATGATGACATCTTGAGAAAAAAAAATTATTTTTTGAAGTTTTTTATTTTTAGTTTTAAAAATAAATCATTCCAAAATTTATTTTTAAAATTTGAACCTTCTGAACACGTCAGCCCGCCTGACATGACAAAACAACACTGACACACCACACACAACGGGTGTGACTGTTTCTGTCTTGCCACGTCACCTAGGATGGCGTAGCCAAATAATGCTATCACGCCAGCCAAACCAACATGAACAAACTGGACTGGCCAAATAACGCTGTCACGCCAACCAGATCAGCGAGACAGTGTTGTTTCGTCATATCAGTCCAATTGACATGATCAAAAGGTTTAGATCCTGCAAATAAGTTTTGAAATGATTTATTTTAAAATTAAAATTAAAAAGTTCAAAAAAAATCATATCTTGAATAGATTGGGCCCAAACCTTCACAAATTCGTCCGACTTATGTCCAACTTTTTGTCGAACGTTGGAAAAAGTCGTTGAATTTCATGAGATTTGGTGAAATTCGTCTTCTCACCAGGGCTCGCATTTCAAACAATAACTTTCAGAACGAGTGATTTGCATATTTTCGTTATTCTTTACGAGCAACATTTTGAACAGAGATTTAAATTTCTCGTTTCAATGTGAATCGTGCTGCTTGTCATTTTTATTAATTTTTTATTTGCTTTCAAGCTCGCCGTTAAATTTCTGGAGCTAAGGTCGCCATCTACTCATCACCTACCGGCCAACAGATCAGGTCCTGAACTCCTGATTGAGAATTGTGAAGTTCTAGATGAGCACTTGAGCAGCAAACGAGTCAAAATTTGGAAGAGTATAATATCTAGTACTAGTGTACTACTCACCAGGGCACTCTGGACACTAGGTAAATATAGCTCAATTTTCTACTGAGGCATTTGGGCATATTCTTAAAGCCCATGTAAAACACCTAAACATCAAAATGGAGCTGCTTATCATGCATTCTAAAGAATACGCAGGTGTGCTGATCATAGAAGCAACTTGACAGAAGCAGCGATCGATGAACAATTTGTCAAAACAGATACAGCATGGAGCAGATGAAGTTCGAGCCTCAGCGACCTTTGGCCGAAGCACTGGAATCAGCATTCTTTTTTCTTTTCTTCAGTAAGTTCACCTTGTCTTTTTTCCTTTCCTGGTTAATCTGTAGTTGCAAAGGGTAACAGATTAATTTAGCTCAAAGCCACTTAAATTTAAGCTAAAACAGGGAAACGCTTGTGGCATCTACAAGGCATATGTTATAAAATTTGGCAATGTGGCTAAAATTTCACTGGATAACATGGATCTGCAACAATGAACGGATGCGAAACAGCAAGCAAGCAGAAAGTGACAAATACATGCAAGGCATAAGAACACAGACCTCAATTGCTTGAAGAAGGCCTATCTGCTTGCGAGACATAAGGGTCTTAGAAATATCAGCAGCATCCTTCTCGGCTTGTTTATGAGAGTCCTCCACATGATTGTCAGCTTCTTCAGTAACATTTTTGTCCACATCTGGTGGGTTATCTGCCGTCCTATTTGAGAAGGTCTTTCCTTCATATTCCATCCTCAGCTCATCGTGGTACTGCTTCTCTAGCATCTCCAACTTTAGAAGAGAAAAAGGAAAAATGAGATAACAGAGAATGCTTTCAGTAAAAGAAGCAAATAAGATGACAGCAGAAAGGACTAATGTTTTATACTACATGGTGTTGAATTTACCTTCCTCTTCTTGTCAGCAACTTCATTAGATTCTGATCGATCAATAATTGCCTCTACTAGCGAATTTTCCATATCTTCGTCGCCTAAACTTGGCAGAGGCAACACCTGGTTTTGAGCAGCAGCTTGCAGCCTCTTAATGGTCTCTGCATACTCAGGAATGTAACCCTCTGCATCATTGTCCACAAAGGGAGATAAATGTGGTGGAGGTACCCTGAGACCAAAAAAGAAAAAAAGAATATTGATGACAAAATTTTGGACAAACATAAGTATAAATGTAAAAATAGATCAACTTTTATGCATCTTTATAGTTCATTTTTGCAAAGTGTGCAAGTACAGATAGTAAAAAAATGCTTCAATTTAACTAAATGTTAATTATAAATGAACTATATTTCAGTAAAGTTGCTTCCACCTAAGAATCATCAATATGTGCAAGCAAAATGTGAAAACAGCATGCTCCAAATTAATCTATTGCAGTACAGTGATTTTTAATTAAGTTGGAAGTGGGACAAACATTGGACTCTCAACTACAGCAGTGCAAATATTATATAATCAGCACTTAACAACTATTAAAGGGATAATCTCCAATATGATGTTAACAGCAAGCAATTGCCATTAGTGAAGGCTGCCCCAACTAAGGTTGGAACTAAATACAAATATCCACCCATAAATTTTAGCAAACATATGTAGAAGCACCCCACAAGGCCACAACAAATAATCAATAAAAATTACATATATAATACATGTGCCATGAGGTATACCTCCCGACAATATAACCTTCTGTCGGCAATATGATGCGAGCATTCACGCAATCATATATCCACTGTGGTTGAACATACTCCCTAGAGAGGAAAACATGGCTTTGGGTCGGTCTATCAACAATCTGCAGAATAATGAGTGATATCAATAATCTGCGAAATACCATAACTTCAAGATAAAACTACATTAGAAATAAATCGGAAACAAATGGCTTAGCTAATTGTTATATATGATTATTTGATATTTAAACGGTATTTTATATTTAACAAAAGGGTAAACATAATTGTATCCATCAATTTGGGCAACCTCTGTTGTAATCTTACAGAAAGATAAACATACCTGATGAGTGATGTCTTCATCTGTCTCATCAAAAGGAGCTCCTTCTCCTTCCCATGAAACGGTACCTCCAAATGCTGCAATGATAAACAAGAGAGATTCCCTAGGCACCTGAAAGTGGAAAACAGAACAGATAATAAGATAAGAATATTGAAGATGATCTACCTGAACAAACATATCCCCAGGGTACATAAGTTTCAACTGGCCTACCTCACGACTTAGGTAGAACTTCAGGTTTTTGAATAAACTCCTGCATTCTTTGGCATCAACGTCGTCCACATCAGCAGCAGTAGATTCTTGTACAAGATGCATTAGCGCTCCAGGTTCATTAGTTGGGAGCTGGTGTTGAAGCTGTGCCAATCTGAGTTCAGATTCATCTGTTTTTGAGCTCTCTTTATTGTCTTCATCCTCTTTGTCTTCAATTAGTCCAGCAGGCTCTGAATTTCCAGGTACTCTTCCAGAAGACATGTACCGGCACAACGCATAGAGCTCTAATAGGAGAAAAACAGTGTTGTAAACCAAAAAGATGCCAAAAAAGAAGAACTAAAAAACAAAGGGAAATTATACCAAGCTATTGAGAAGGATAAAACATAGGTTCGCCAACAAAACTACAATAAGCACCAACACTTACCAGAAGCTAAAGCTTCCAAACGAGGATCCAGAACAGGAGGATAATTTACATTTATCGAATGGTAAAGCTTGAAGTTTATAAATCCCAGAAGAGTCTGCAGGCAGTATAGAACAGTCAGAAAATTGAAAGAACCATTGTACCACACACTGTTGAGATCGGCATTTTTATATATATATACTAAGTGATCAATCTTGAAAAGTTATTGCTAGGTATCCTAACATTATATCTGAACATGTTTCAGCATGATCATAGGTCCATCAGGTGTACATGGTTATAGCCAGACTGCAACATAATTTATTTACAACAGTCACATCTTCCATGCAACAGAATATTACATATTAAACAGAGGTTCCAAAATAAAACAAACATATATGGCTTCAGACCTACAATTGAAACAATAGCAGCGATCATAGAAGATTGTGGCCTACAAATTCTTGGTAGACAGAATCCACAAGAGCCAAGATCACAGTTACACTCAAAGAAATATGCTTGCATTTACCCCCATGATATTTCCTTACATTTTACTGCGTGTAATCGCAGTTTATTGTGGATCAAAATTTCATATAACAGTTGCAGTAGTATTTGGATAGAAGTGACGCTATATTGCTGAATAAAGCAGGAAATACATAGTAATTAGGACAGATCATCATCATTGTCACCTCGTAGAATTCCAAAAAGGTAAGCATCACATTGAAGTCAACGTCATCGGTTAAAACTTGCTGAAGAGCATGTGGAGTTAGCCAGGTGATCTTTTGACCTTGAACTTCAGCCTACAAAAAGTAGTTATATTATAGAAATATATACTATAGCATGCACAGTTGCAGTGATTTTAAAGGCAAGGACTGCAAGTAGACATAACTACACAAACTTACTTGATAATATATGCCCTTGACAGATATAAATGTCTTTCGCAGGGAATGAGTTCGAGATATATATGCTTGCCATTCATGGCTCAACCTACAAAGTACAAACATGTCCCCAAATTAATAAAAGGTATTAGCAACGCCAAACAAAGTCGGGTACAGCAATTCATTATAGCAGCAATAAAGATGGGGCAAATGTCATAGACTCGTAGCATGATGAGCAAATGAACTAGGAAACTACAAGAGCCCCCTGGCTGGGAGTGTTGTGTGTGAATTTGAGGGAGGGGATTCATTTACAACAGAGCATACCTGCGGCAATTATGAATCCGCTGAACTTGCACACGTTCACCTTCAACAGCAGGCAACGCAGCAAAAAGATGCACCATTGTTAGGCAATCATCCAAGTCACGAAGAGCATCAACAAAAGTTGGATATCTGTAAAGCAAAAATATGGGGGTGATTTATAGAAACAACACGGTACGGATGTCATCAGCAAATCACTTTAAACCTGGTACCTTTCAAGAATAAGCCTGTCAAGTTTGTAAGTTGGTGGTCGGTTCAATAATCTGTCTGCAAGATCTTTATTTTTCTTAGCAAAAGCCTTTTTGACCTTCTTCCTGTGGACCTTGATTTCTCTGAAGTCAAACAACAAGGAAATGTTGTTAAGAGTGGAGGCATCACAGACCAAGAATAGCATGGTCCTATAACTCGTATTTTTTAATGCAAAGACAACATGCACCGCACTGTATCAACTAAAGTTCTAATGAAACTGTCGATTTATATATAAAGCATGCATCATGATTCCCTTGTCAACGATCAAATAATTGTGAGCAACTAGTCTATCTACCAACCATCAAAACATCATTGATGAAGCACCAAGGAGAACAATTCACATGACCTAGCTAATGGCTCTCTGATAACCTACATTATAATCATTTCCTCAATTGTATTCAGTAATAAAATACAAGTTTCTATTTTGCTCGCCATTTTCTCCACTGCATGGACTGTTTCATAAACAAATTGCACAATTGCAGCAAATAAATCAAATAACAAGAACACAACACAAACAGATTCTAGATCCTAGCAGAATTAAGATATTTTCATATTGCCTATCTCCGTGGCCTATTACCAAATAAGAAAATTGAAAGCATCGTTATCTCATTAAAAATTAAACATGTCTGCAGCTAAATTTTGAGATAGTGATACACTATATGCCCCTAATTGTACAGAGCAATATGCAATCAACCAAAAAGGCATGCAATTCGAATGCTCAGAGAGTGAGTACTGGAATACTCCGCGACAAGAAAAAAGAAAGCAGATGGTAGATCTTTTGCAAGAAAACTAAGTACCTGAACTTCTCAATCAAGGGATCATGGGCCAGGAAGGCAATATCCTTCATGTGGTAGTAGGTCTTGTGGTTCCCTTCCACCTTCTTCTTTGGATCCCGGGGAAAGACGCCCTTGAGAATGCATAGCTTCCTGTAACAGATTGCAAACTTTTAAGCAGTCAGGAAAAAAATCCTACATCGCTTGCAGTATAAAAGCTATACGTAACGCAGAGAATAGTGAAGGTAATCCTAATGGGCAATAGGCGTATCAAACAAATTAATTAGCTTAATGGAGTGTATAGCTTAAAGCTTCAGCGCAAAACGTGTAAAATTTCCCAGTTAGCTTGTTAGCGTCAACAAACCAATAAAATTAGCCACAACGACACTCGTTAATAGATCCAAAATGACCAGCCGTATCATTAGTCCATATTAGCTGGGAGACTGGAGGATGACCTGAAGGTTGCGAGGCTAATCTGCAGGTACTTCACCGCCTTGGTCCTGGTGATATACTTCGCCGCGTTCCCCTCCTTCTTCTTGCCCTAAAACACCACCAGAAGCAGCAGCTGAGAGGCTCCGCGTACAACAAGGAGAGGGTATTCGGGGGAGGCGGGAGGAAGACGGTGTGAATTACCGCGGGCCGGTAGTGCTTCGGCATGGCGACGGCCGCGGCGACGACAGCGGCGGCGGCGACGGGAAGGGGAGCGGGGAAAGGAGAGACCAAAAAGAGGAGATGGGTTTTTAGGGTTTTGGTTTATATTGCGGCGGGTGGCTTTGGTGTCATGGGTTGGGCTGAAAGGTTGGACCGAAAGATCGGAGATATTTATCTATTTGTCACTCATACAAACAAGTGTCAATTAACAATTAACGTGTATTTGGTTTGGGTTTGGAAATAAAGCAGAATGACCACATGAGTTAGGTCCATTCTTATAACGGTGTTTGGTTCAAGGGATAAAGTAGATTGGGTCGAACTCATTTTTCGGGTGTTTGATTTGAGGATAGATGAGATGAAATGATGAACTGGTCCCTTAAAAACTGGTCGATCAATTCATCTCACTTTTCTGTCTTACTAACTAGGATCATCTCATCTTTCATACCAAACGGATAGTGGAGACGATCCCATCCTAAAAATAAGGATGAGTCCAACCCATCTTTTCTCATCCCTAAACCGATAATGGGAATGATCTCATCCTAGTTTTTCGGATGAAATGATCTCATCCATGTGTTTGTTATAGGATTGAAATAGCCTTATTTTTTGAGGGTTGGAGAATATGGCCCACATGTCAATAAAAGAGGAGAAGTGGGTTGGATTGGTTCATCAATTTTTGAAGGATAGGACTATCCCAGATCTAGAGGGAAGATGTTATTTTTAGGGATCATCTTATCTCACCTGTTGTCCCCAAATCAAATACCCTGAAAAACGGGTTCGCTTCAACCCAAACCTTCCCTTCTCTTCAACCAAACACTGGATTTGCCACTAAAGTTAAATATTATATTATAGATATACGAGAACACACATGTTATAAATGATGAGCGGTAAACTTGAGGGTCCGGGAGGTGAGAGCGGGGAGCCGGCGGTCAGAAAGGATTCTAGAGAGACACATACGAGTTTGTATCACTCGATTTTATGGGTGACGTGTGGGACTGTGAGTAGATTTTCGATTATTCCATATATTTTCTCTAACTTTTTTTGTTGATTTTAACTAATGCTTTAATGGCATGTTTAGTGTAGATGAAGTAGACGTGTTGCATCATTTCTTTGTCACGTATATTATGTAGATATTTTCTTTCTGGTAGTGTGCTAGAATCAATGATAATCTTTAATGGTGTGATTGGAAAGATGTGTAAAACAAAATAAACCATTAACGTATTATTAATTAAGTATTATTTTAAATTTGATAAATCAATTAATATAAGTTTTTAAGTAACTTTTTATAGAATTTTTTTGCAAATAAACATACCGTTTTACCATTTGAGAAGTGTGTGTGCGAAAACGAAATAATTTTCTCCCTATCTACTCCTAACGAGAGCAGCCTAAGCCTACCAAACAATAAAATATTTTTTCTCAAACTTTTAACAACTTACCATGCAAAGAAAAAGTGGCAGACTTCGTAAAAGTGAAAAAAAATATTATTTATTTAACGGAATGCCTCTACTTGTATCGATACGATGCTTTGTATTTTCTGGTTCAGGACATCTTCAACGTGGTGCTCCAATCGATGTTTTCGAGAGAAAATCGGTGTTTTTTTTTTCCAAAGAGATGCTAATTTAGTGGACATCGATGCCAAAGAGACGCTTGAATCACGTAAAGGACGTGATAAACACAGCACGTGGCAGAGCAACCGACTTGGTATAGAGAAACCTTTAAGTTTTATTGAATCTGCATATGCTACTGCTGAGTTGGTTATTGTGGCAAACTAACAAAATTTAGCACCACCTATTAAAAACCTAATGGGGCGCAGATTGTGCACCCGCTGAGCGCATCCAGGTCGGATAGCTACAGTGCGGCCGCATTGGAAATTTTGTAAAAAAGTTCTTCAGTTTTTGTGTAATTCGATCAAAGCCCCTCACAAACAGTTCATCTGAGTCGATTTTTTACGTAGAGTTTTATTAAAAATCCGGATATTTCATGCGAAGGAGAGAAAAATCACAAATTAGGACTATGTTGTGGAAGCCTAGGGGCTTTTTGGCAAAATGACGCCCACTAACCCCAAACCCTAGTCGCCGCTGCCCACATCCCCTCCTCCCTCCCGTCTCACCCTCTCCCTCTCCTTCTCCCACCGCCGCCGCCTTACCCCTCCGCCACCTCCGCCTCGCGTCGTCCCTATCGCTGAGCACCGCCGCCCACGCCTCCCCCTCCGCCGCCGCCGCCACTGCCATCGCGTCCCCGTTGCCTCGTGTTGCTGCCTCCACTTTCGTCGCCGTCTCCACCTCCCCTTCGTGTCGTCGCCTCCACCTCCGTTGTCGCGGCCGTCGTGTCGCCGTCTCCGACCACCTCTGCCTCTACCTCCGCCTCCCCCTCGCGCTGCCGCCACCACCTTCGCCTGCCCTCGCACCGTCGCCATCGCTGAGCATAGCCGTATCAGCCTCCACCACCGCCGTCGCCATCACCGAGCGCCGCCACTTTCGCCTCCACCTCGCTCCACCACTGCCGAGCACCGTCGTCCCAAGCACCTCCGCAGCACCATCCTCCGCTGTCATCGCCATCACCATCACCAAGCACCGCCATCATCGACAACCGCTGCTCCGTCCTCCGTTGCCGCTTGCATCGAAGAAACAGCGGCGGTGACAGAGTCAGCGTCAAGGAAGGTAGTGGTTGCGGTGAGAAGAGGAGAGCCTCCATACGTCGCTAGGCTCTCGAGCTCGCCCCTCATCGCCGATCTGTTCTTCACTCAACCTCACAGTCATCGCAGGCTCCAAACCTAGATGGTGGTACAGATCAAGTGGAGCTTTTCGCCACTTGCCGCTCGTCACCTCTCAGGTCAGTCCGCTCTCTTCCTCGGGTTGTTTAAAAGTTTGTTTAACAATTCTATCAAACATTGGTAGCATGACAACTGGTGTCTCTTAGTTTGCAGCCTGTGTGAGAAACACGTGAAAAGCGAGTGCAGCTATGAAAAGATCTGATGTTGGATTATTGTAGAAGTCAAAAGATATTTATAATCTCCCTAGAACAAGATTTCCCATTGTTTTCCAATCCAAAGATAGAGAGTAAGATGTATCTATATTAATCTTACATAGTATGTTCTGTTGTTCGTTAAAAAACTTGTCTTACTAGCTAACCATCAAAATGCTTGGTTTATCCTTTCCAATAATTTGATCACCCTTAATTGTCATATCAATCTGCAGAATATAGAAGATGGAAAGACCTACAATTTAGTGATGTATGTTAAATCACCAGAAACTGTGGAGTTGACAGTTTCCTTAACAAGTTGTGATGGGTCGCAAAATCTGGTTTCAACTGCCATACCGTCAATACCTTTTCTCTCAATACTGGGACAGGAGAACAAGGATGTTTGCCCGTTCCCATTAGTTGAAAGGGTTATATTGTTGCAGGGTTTCTGGTGCATCGAATTGGACAAAACTGGAGCATAAGTTGGTTGCTAAAGGAACAAATAGAACCTCGAAGCTTCAAATAACAACTAACAAGAAGGGAGTTGTACGCTTTGATCAAGTATCGCTCATGCCTACAAACACTTACAATGTACATTATATTTTGTTATCAAACTTCAATACTAGAAAAGGAAAACAATATCATGGACTTTTTCATGCTATCCATACATAGTGTATGATAACACTTAAATCTTCATGGGCTTTTTCAAGTGCGTCCAACATTTCTTTTACACATACTGGGACATGGTTTTCGCACAGAACTTCTATCTATGATGTTGGACTTAAAACCACGATTCTTGAGATTCCCTGGTATGAGTTATATTTTCCAACTGAAAATCAAGTTCTGGATATCTTCACATATATGCCAGACATGTCTGGGATAATTGACTTGATTTCTATTCAAACAATTGTAGGAGGTTGTTTTGTGGAAGGGGAATGGTTAAGAAACGCATTCAGGTGGAGGGAATCTATTGGTCCATGGGAAGAGAGGCCTGGACACTTTGGGGATATTTGGCATTATTGGACTGATGATGGCCTTGGATATTATGAGGTTTTCCAGGTATCAGTTTAGTTGACATTATTCCCGCCTTTCATTTTCTTATCATATCCTAATCATATATTGCCTTTGAGTTCTATATTTTTCTAATGAAAACTTTGAACTCCATATCGAAGCTTTCCGAGGATCTAGGTGTTGCCCCAATCTGGGTTTTCAATAATGATAATAATTGGCATATTTTTTATATCTTGATCACCACAGCTGACCTCCTTAATCGCTACTAAACTCTTTAATATCAGGAATCATGCATAATAATGAAGTTGATATTGTTGCGATTGCTCCTTTTGTAAAAGTAAGTTCTGAACTCTCTATTTTATATTCTGTCAGGTTAGATGCACCTTGATTTGCTAAATAGTTTCCACTTTAGAATTCACCTGTAAAATCCTAGCTATGGCTGCACTTCCATGGATATGGTTTGATCTGATGGCGGCAAGCTCATGGCTGCCAATATTTTGGCGGTTGATGGAGGAAGGTGTTGACAGAACAATGAGGCCAACCCCTAGCCCCCGCTGTCAGTGAGGGGGGCAATCCGGCAGCTCTATGTTGAGGTCAAGCGGGTTCTCCTATCGCAGCCCAAGTGCCCAACCTCCTGCACATCCACGCCCCCATCACAAGATCTGCGGTGAGCGACACCCCTCCCCTCCCCTCTCTAGCTGAGCGCCTTGCCCTGATTTGGACAGCGCCCTTGTTCGATTTGGCTCGTGAGGGTTTGCGTATTTTCGGGTGGAATTGCACGATTCTGATTGCCGATGTTGGGTTTGTTTTGGGTTTTGGCATCTAAGCTGCCACGTTCATGAGACGATTAAGGGCAAATGCTTTGTACCCGCTTCTCTGGTTCATTAGCAAATTTATTGTTTCCTACAAAGGTCAATACAAGTAATTATTCAAAAGAAAATTTGAAGGAAAGAACCTGTATAATTAGCTAAATTGATGGGTAGAGATCTGTTTGAACCAGAATAAAGATGATGATGACCAAAGTTAAGGTTGGCGACTTGGCATGTATGTAGTATGTGAGTATATATTCTGAGCTGCAAAGAAGATCTGGGAATTGCATTTTATGCACAATAAGTTGTTTGAGTGAGTCTAATCTTGAAGTGATGTTCAGTGTTACATCATTCTTTGGAGTGCTATGTCATTGTTCTTCAGATTAAGGCAAAAGTAGTCTAAGATAAGGTTCCTTTTTCCATAAATTTAATTTGCTCACTGCTACTTAGCTATCCAAGGTGAAGAAATAAGTGCAAAGCTACCGAATAAAACAATCTATGCTTGCTTGCACAATATGGATATGGCCCAAGCTCTTTGGACTGTTGGTCTGGAAAATGACTTACTGTTGGTCTGGAAAATGACTTAAGTCCCAATCTAAAGGGATTGGGTTAAATGCCTCCTTACATAAAGAACCCTAATGGTTAATGTTTGTGGCTTTTTAAGTTCCACATAATTATTTAGATGTTCTATAGTTCAGGTGTTAGAGTAGTGTGATGATAGTTTAGGGTGAGTTAGATTAATTTTTCCTCTACTAAACCCAATTTATAAGATAGTTACACGTTGCATCCTTTCTTTTCAATTTTCATGCAACCCAGTAGAAAGTCATAAAGTTAATTTGGTTTCAAAATGGTCTGAACAAAGCTTTAATTTTATGGTGATGCTACAACAATAACAGTAATTAATGTAGTCTTACTAATAAGCAAAAGCTATATTAGCCCACTTTGAGGCACAATTTGTACCCCTCTGCTTAATTTTAAATGATGCGTTTCATTTCGGACAAATAAAGTTGCATAAACACTCATCAATTCATGGAATGTCATAGTTTACATTTTTGAGATTTGGCAATAGCTTGTGTAGCTGAATCAGTAATATTGTACCTAGCGGTGGTGAATACAAAATGTTAAATTGGAAAAATTGACCCTCTGACAACCTACAACATCTAATTAGCTTTATTTCTGTCTAGGCAGTTTCTTCGATTATTTAGTAAGTTGTTATGTTCTCAGCTATTCTGTTCTGATATTCTATATAGTTTGCTTTGAAGTCCTCACTCAAGTGATCTGGAATTATACATGCATACATATGGTTGAATTCTTTGTATTTTTTGGACACTAGCACCATGTGTCGATGCGTTGCAATGGATCCCACACAAAGATACAAATAAGTCTAAAATATAAAATGCAACAACTAATTAAATTTCCTAAAATATGTGCTTGTATACATGATTATACGAGGCATCCAAGCAACCACTTTTCCTCGCTCACCTCGGCCATCTTGTCTATGATGTTGCCTCCTTTTCTCTTTCCTCTGTTCTCGGTAGCGATAGAGCGAGCTTGAGCCGCTGTAGTCGTAAGCTCCCGAGGGAGGAGATGGTAGGAGCCAGCCTCAAGAGAATCGTTATTGTTGCCGCTTCCTCGAGGTTTGCATTCTTTTGCATGGACATCTTTGTTGCCACAGGAAAAAAATATGTTAGCTGACATTGTTTCTGTGTTTACGACAGGTGGGAGAAGAGGATTTGAGGAAGAAAAAGAAATTATCATTTCTTATCAGTCACAGGTTTGTATAAGAAAATAGAAAACATGTACTTTGGGCAATCTATTGTGGACAATAGTAAAGGGAGAGTTTCTCTTACAGTCCACTAGACTAACATTTTCCAATTTACCATTATTACAGCAATATAAAACGACAATAACTTGGGTTTACTTTCAAGTTAAAAAACTTATGTTCACTGAATATGAAATTTAATACCTCTTTTTATTTAATTTGACAGTTCAACATCTGGTGGGATACTTGATAGAGCTGTAGATGCAGAAAATAGGAAACGTGATTGTCGAAACTTGGTTTCGGCAATAAGAAACTGGGGGTAGCAGTTAAGCGCCAAACACGATGGGTTAGTATGCAAAGAGGTTTAGACAGGTTCAGGCCCTCTCTAACGAGAGGTAATACCCTACTCCTGTTTCGGGGATTCAATCCGCCGAGTGATTTATTGATCTCTTGATCTCTTTCAATATGTACTCTCGCGAGTTTTCGCTCTGATTCTCTATTTTCGCTATCTCTATCTCTTGCCCCTCAAGGGACATCCTACCCTCCTTATATAGTCTCGGAAGATGGGTTTACAAGTCGGAGACCCTATCATACTCTATGTCGGACTCCTTAATCTTACCAACTATGGACTATGAGCCGTTACCTTATTACAATGGTAACGTAATACCCAAGTCATAAGCCGGTTTACATAATCATGAGTCCTAACCTATCCCCTATGATAAGTTGGATAAGCTAGTCGTGAGGGTATCTGGTACCCATAATCTCCACAGTAGCCCCCGAGACCTTCACAGTCGACGAGATGACTTTGCCTCGAACCAGAATAACACATAGCCGAATGACTCCTTAGTCGAGTGCTTCTATCGCCGAGTGCTTCCATCATCTCTGCCTGAGTCTCCCGAGTGCTTTATCATCCAATAGAAAGGCTGTGAAGGGCTGAAAACATCTCAAAAATTTCTTAAGAATAGATATTTAGGTGCATCGACTGATGTACCTAATTAGGTGTAGCCCTCAACTATGTGTTTAGTTAAACAAACTAAGCATATAGTCAAGAACTATAATAATCATACTCTCCTGAGTTAAATAAATGCCTAGCCTAAGCCAAAAGCAATCATAAAAAATCATATAACACATAACCTCATAATCAAGGCATAGTGTATAATGAATTCCGAATACTCAGCAAGCTCATGCTTATCCGAGTCATTTTGCCCGAGTCATCTCAGAACAAACAACTCAGCCAACCCTCATGGGTAGAAAATCTGAGTTAATAATTCATCAGTCATCTGAAAAATATGACCAAAATATTAAATAGCTCCAGCCATAATATCGGTCAAAAAAGCACATCAAGGTGACAGAAAAGCATTGACATAATCATAAAATCAAATGCTTTGTAAAAACCAAACAGCTCCTGCAACCTATAAAAAAGTTACCAGGACAGTTATAAAAAACTTTACTGTTTGTCACCTTCCAAGTTGCATCGTACCAACCTTCAACAAGTTGTGTAGCCGCTGTATGAAAGGATTTTAAAGGTATTGGGCAATAAGACACGCGTATATTACTAGGGCAAATTTGCTTAAGTCCTCATGGACATGTGTCTAGCCACACCTGAACAATGGGTTGTAGGCCTCTCATGGGTCTTGGCCCAAATACGAGAAAGCCTACCGATACCCTAAAAATTACTGAAGCACCGGCGTCTTCCCCGCCACTTCATCTTCTAATCCAAATGGTTATCCCTCATGGGATGCACCAAAATAGATTTAATAATTGAATCCCAACTGGCGCAAGAACTCAGCTTGTGACTCTTGTGGGAAATAATAATTGATCCAGATCATGAATATAAGAGATAAGCTCGCGGCCATGAATTCATGTTGCATATATCCAGAATAAGTCCAAATATGATCCTCGTGCTAGAGCTATTAAGCCCCTGAGCACGTTGCTTGTCCCTCTGTCGCAGTCGAGGTAATCTATTGGTAGCAACTGATGCAGTCGGCAGTTATCCATTGGTGGCAACTGATGCAGCTGGCATGGAAGCGAGACCACCAATGTGAAGATAAAATTGCCCATCAAAGGTAACGAAGATATCGGTGGTGGAGACATAGTTGCTCATAAACAGTGATGGCGAAATCCACCAACCATGGAGACGAAGAAAATAGTCGGCGGTGATAAACGTGATCAGCAGTGATGACAACAGTCATTGGCAATCAAGGCAAGTCGGTGTTGAAGATGAAGACGCACATCCGCAGCGACGATGTAGGCCAGCAATGACGACGAGACCACCAGTCGGCAACGGCAAAGATAGCCGGACGATGAAGATGAAAATACTAATCAGTTGCGGCGTAATAGGCCAACCAACTGTGACAGACGCAACCGGTGGTGATGATGATCCGTAGCAGAAAAAACAACCAGTTGTAGAGACAAAGTTGTCCGTCAACAGTAGTAGAATAGGTAATGCCGAAGACACATGGCAAGATGTTGATGAAGATGGCAGCGTTGGTTCCCAGTCAAATTTTAGTATAGACGAAGCCCAAAAATGTGCCTTGACTTTCCAAAGTTGGAACAATGGTGGCTTCTTCTTCGCATAGGGGTGGACTCTTGCTGACGGATTGTCCTGTCTTGAGACGGTTGAAATCACTCGGATCGGGTCGATCACGAGGCACACTCTTCCGATTGTGCACGCTTACAACTAGGACAAAGGCAAGTAGAGGCTCGTGAACCTTGCCGACGGTGTTTCCGCTACCACTGTTGTTTTCCATCGGAGTTGAAGCTGGGTGTGGAACGAAAGGTTTGCAACTGTTGTTATCGACCGCCATGAGTTGAAAGATAGGTTGGAAACGTGTCTCTTGACCTTCCTATTGTCCTTTGGCTGGATCTTCCCATTCTGCGCTATAGCTGAGGCACAGGCTTTGACTCTGATTCAGATTCTGGGCTAGCATTTGAGCTTGCACCGGGTGCTGGTAATACTGCCGCTGCATCAGTTGCATCGGACCTTGTATTTGTTGCATCAACATGACACCTTCATCATCTGATCTTGGGGAACCGCAAGCTAATCAAGAGCGAAGTGCTCCGACTTAGTTGATAGCTTGTTGTCTTGAACGGATCCAACGAGTTCCGACCTCAACACACTACCAAAGGTACCGTTGTTGTTGTCGTTGACATTCTTTCTGGCACTGACCAACTGCTGTCGGGACAAAGGGGAGAGGGAAAAGGGGTTGCTAAAGATAAGACCTTAGTCCACTTGACTACTGATCTGATGTGAGTACACTTTTACTGTTCAAGTTGATTAGGCAAACAACCTAGTATGGCCACATCCCCACCACTGATGTAAACCATACACCTACACACAGCAAACAACACACGAGCTAACAACTACCGCTACTACTCTTCTGGGAAGGATTGGGTTTAGGTAAGCTCCAAGAAAACTTCGCTCGAACCTCGAGAGACGCCGACCTGGGACTGCTCAACTTGCCCTTCTAGCTTGAAGCTCGACTCTTGGCTTGTCTTTTGCGAAGCTTTTAGTTTGTGCTCCAGGCTTAACAGCTAGAGAGTTGGAGAGGAAAGGAGAGAAATTTGATAAGCTGTTTTGCAAATACTCCTGAGGGAGAGAAGAGACATTTTTGCAGATAAGGTTTTCGCAAAACTTGTCCTTAGGGGTTTGACCATTTGGTTTGACCTACAGTCAAGATGGCTCTGATACCAACTTGTCACGCCCGGAAATTTTCCCAAATTTCCAGACCATTTTGTGTATTAAGTCCCTGTCCAGGCATCAACCAGGGTACACAAAACGACAAATCAATAAACAGATCCAAACGTAAATAAAACGATAAATACTTATAGCAGAGGCACTTAGTCCTCACACCGAAAAGAAAACAGCAGCGGAAAGAGACGATCCTAGCGGGCTTCAGCTCCACTCCACAGGCAAACTCAACTGGGGTCTAAGCCTTGATCCTCTAACTTCATCTTCAACTCAGAAGTACTAAACTTCTGAAAAAGGAAAAAAATAGCAAGATTGAGTACAACCACCGTACTCAACAAGCCACACCAATGATGCAGACATGCACAGGGGAGACAAAGGGAGGCTTGTGGCTCTGTGCAGAAAAGCGGTCGAAAACCTTTATATTTTAAAACAGTAAACAGTTGTTTAGTTATGACAAGATTAAATCTCCACTGAACAACGCTACAACCACGTTGAACAGGCCCAACCATTCCACCTGAACTATACCAGTTCATTAAGTCAAATTAATTAAGCATGTGAGACTAATCACGGTGAATCTGGTTGATCGCCCATAACCGCGGGCACGACTATTCGAATAGTTTTACTCTGATCAGAGGTGCGCAACTGTACCCACAAGACACGATTCCACACATGTTACCATGCCTCGAAGTATCACCACGATACTGCAAAGGGGGAAATCGTGACAAGACCTTTCGCATAACTCCTCCTAACCAAGCGCCCCACACCGTAGGTTTCGCCCCCACCTTTAAGTCCAAGGTAGGCAGCCCCCCTCGTGCCACGGTGAATCCGGCAGCCGATCAACGGGTATGTCCCCTGCCGACCCAACTCCATCACGCCCACCCTTGCTGGGGAGCGTCGGCTAGGAAAGAGCTATACTACGAGTCCAGTAGTTGCCCATTCTTGCTTGTGGTAAGCACTGTTATTCTTCCAGGGTTTCCCATGAACCGGTCCTTAATCGCCATGGGTGCGACCAGCAAAACCATGCACCCACAGCCCACCATTAGGTCATATTTTAGTTGGATAATTACGACCAATGAAACATGGTCAGATGTTTCGAGCTCACAGCTCAACTAGAAGCTAAAGGTAGAGGTGTAATTATTCCATTAAATGAGCTAGTGGTAATTAAGCATGGCTAAGCAGATATAATTCTAGCAAGGTCAACAAAGTGACATAAGCTAGTCAAATTATCACCCACAGTTAACAAAGGACGGTAAACAAATAAACATGGCACAAGCGAACGGATAGGTAATCCCTATTCCCATGTAATTAGCAAAACATGCACTTTATTTGCAAACGTAAAACATTTCGTAAAATAGGTACAACATGCTCAAGGGGGAATGTGTGACTTGCCTTGCTTCTTTAAACAATCTTCCGAACTCTTTTCCTCGCGAGCGCGAACTTCCGAAACGGCGGAATCTACACGCTGGCACGCAAAACGAGGAAAAAGTCTAATAAAAACCAAGTAAACAGTACATAAAAAGTAAACAAACATGTAGAGCTCAATTTTAGATGAATTTTGCAAGTTGAATGGCTCAATTTGGAGTTCGTATGAATTAGTTATGAATTTTAGAAGCTTTGAGCCATTTAAATGATTTTCTGGAAATTAAATCGATTTATTGCGCAATTATTAATTAATTTTGCAAAGGAAGGGCCATGTTGACATCATCAAAGGGAAACGGCGCCGGAACGACGGGTCCCACATGTCAACGGGTCAAGGGGCGGACGGTCCACGCATGCACGGGTGCGGATGCACCACGTGGCACTGACGTGACGCACACGGCGGACGGAAGGGAGAAGGTAGCGCCGACGTGGACGCCAACGTGGCAAAGCCGCGGGCGGCCACGTGGTCTGGGTGTGGACCGGATTAAACAAAGGGGGCCCACGCGTCGGCGACACAAGTGTCGGCGAGCAGGAGAGAAAAAGGAGGTGAAAAGGACTTTGCAGGAGAAGGGAGAAAAAAAAAGGCTGAGAGGGAGGTAAACTGGACTTGAGGAGGTGAACTGGGTCTTCTCGGAAAAAGTTAAAAGGGCCGAGCGACGTAGAGTAGACTTTTGTGTGAATAAAGGATAATAGGCCGGCGGCCCAATAGAGGAGAAAGGGCGAGGAGGGAGCAAACATGGACTTCATGCGATGGGCGGCGCCAATCGGGCCGACGGCCCAAGAAGGAAGGAGGGACGCGAAACAGACTTTTCGCGAGAAGTGAGAGGGTTGGCCCAAGGGGCTGCTGTGCCGAGAGGAAGGAGAAGGAGAGGGATCCGGGCCAGGAAGGAATGGGCCGAGGCCACGGGAAACGGGCCGAGAGGGAGGTGGGACGGCCCGGGTGCGGCCTCTACGGCCGGGCAGGCGGCTAAGGTTTGGCCAAACCCTAGGCCGACCCGGCCAGGGCACGGCGGCGACGGTGCGGCGGCGGGCTGCCACCGGCGGCAACCGACGACGCGGGCGCGGCGGCGCGAGGCGACGGCGGCGCGCNGCGGCGGCGTGCGACGGCAGCGCACGGGCGGGGCGGCGCATCGGTGGGGAAAGAAAGAAAGGGAGAGAGAGAAGAGCTCACCGGGCGGCAATGGCGACGGAGGCCGGCCGGAGGAGGCGACGGTTCGGACTCGCGGTGCGGGCGGCCTTCCGGCGGCTCCCGGCGGACGCGCAGGGGCGGACGGGGGTCGGCGAGCGGCGGCGGGGCCGATGGTGGTGGCGGATTGGCGCGGCGGCGGCGCTAGCGGCGGTGGCGTGCGGCTGGAGGGGCGCCGGCGAGCGGCGGAGAGAGGGAGCTCGGCGGGGCTCGGGAAAAAAAAGGGAAGAGGAGCTTCGGGGTGTCTTTTATAGGCCCGGGGAGCGGCGAAGTGGCCGGGGTGCGGCGGATTTTGCGGCGGAGTGGCACGGCAACGGCCGACGGAAATGGCGACGAAGTGGGGGATGTGGCGGCGGAAAAGGCGGCGGTTGACTCGGCAGAGGTTGAAGAAGGGAGGCCGAACAGACTTCGGGAAAGGGGCGGCGTTAACGGGCCGACGGCCCGGGAGAAGGAAAGAGAGGAGGCTGGCAAGGGGGAAAAAACAGACTTTTGCGCGGGCTGGGCCAACGGCCAAGCTGGGCCGGAGGGAGAGGAAGGAGGGAGGAGGCCGCGCGGTCCGGGGAGGAGAGAGGAGTTTTGGGCCGGACACGGCCCAAAACAAAAGGAGACGTTTTTAATTTGTTTTCCAATTTGTTTAATTTGTTAAATGAACTTTGTGACTTTAAAATTATTTCTTTGGCTCCAAAAATTCATGAAAAATTCTGGAGAGTACTTTAGGGCACAGAGAATATTACAAAAATATTTCCGGCCATGATTTTTTTTAAAGGAAATTTTAATTTCCCTCACAATTTCACTTGATTAAATTGCTTTAAAATTTTATTTAATTTCTGGAAAATGTATTATTTAACGATTTTTAGTCCCGATCGAAAATCGGGGAGTGTCACCTGCTGAGGCTCTTGGAGACGTCGTGGTTGGTGAAGTGACGAAGTTTGCGAAATAGAGGCAATAGAACTAGTCGACGATAAAAACGTAGACGCCCAACAACGGTGGCGTGAAAGCTAACCGTGTAGGCGGAAATACCAGTCGGCGGCGGCGAAAGCAGGCCGGCGATGAAGTCGTAGACGCCCAACAATGGTGATGTGTCCAACCAACCGTGTAGGCGGAAACACCAGTCGGCGATGAAGTCGTAGACGCCCAACAACGGTGGTGTCACCAATCAACCGTATAAGCGGAAAACACCAATCGGCGGCGACGAAGGCAGGCCAACGATAAAGTCATAGACGCCCAACAACGGTGGTGTGTCCAACCAACCGAGAAGGCGGAAAACACCAGTCGGCGACGGCGAAGGCAGGCCGACGATGAGGTCGTAGATGCCCAACAACGGTGATGTCACCAATCAACCGTGTAGGCAGAAACACCAGTCGGCGACGGCGAAGGCAGACCGGTGATGAAGTCGTAGACGCCCAACAACGGTGATGTCACCAATCAACCGTGTAGGCGAAAACACCAGTTGGCGGCGGCGAAGGCAGACCGACGATGAAGTCGTAGACGCCCAACAACGGTGATGTCACCAATCAACTGTGTAGGCGGAAAACACCAGTCGGCGGCGGCGAAGGCAGGCCGGCGATGAAGTCGTAGACGCCCAACAACGGTGATGTCACCAATCAACCGTGTAGGTGAAAACACCAGTCGACGGCGGCGAAGGCAGGCCGACAATGAAGTCGTAGACTCCCAACAATGGTGATGTCACCAATCAACCGTGTAGGCGGAAACACCAGTCAGCGGTGGCGAAGGTAGGCCGACGATGAAGTCGTAGACGCCCAACAACGGTGGTGTGTCCAACCAACCGAGTAGGCGGAAAACACCAGTCGACGACGGCGAAGGCAGGCCGACGATGATGTATAATTGATCGATCCTGCAGTATAAACACGTAGGATGAGTAGTATCTGATACAAATATAGTACTTGAGGAAAGCATTTTAAAATATTTATAAGTATGTATTTCTCCTCTTGTTGGTTTTGATTTCCCCGAGTAAATGACTCCTCACGTTTAAACACTCTGCCCGACTAGTCATTAATATGAGTTAGTCATTAATAGAACAAAGTTTCACATATCAGAGTTTACTACTCGGGTACTTTCGTAATTGTTTAGAGTAGAAAACAAATTATCTTATCTCTATGCTTTTGGTTTTTTTTCGAGTAATACTTAGCACCTTGCGTTATACACTCCATCCAACAAGCCCCCAGGTGCTAGGATTCGGCCCAAGGGCAACTATCCATCGACAAACCAAACGGAAACCACAGGGAAATAGAGTTTCATAACTCGATGGACACTTTTTTACTCGGAGTATTTCGCAAGCAATCGAGATAAACATTAGAAAAATTAACTCAAAAATATGATATAACATCTGTAGCCCCCGGCTCACTGCTCAACGAAGGACTAGTTGATGTAGTGAGGCAGAGGAGAAAGAAAATATCATATAAAGAAGAAAATTGATGATGACTTAGCTTTTTGGTATTTTCACCGGTGACGGTAGAGGTGGCCGATCTAGGGACAGTGTCGTCCATCAATGGCGACGAAGACACCAACCGAAAAGGCAGCATAGAGGCGACCGATGGTGGAGGTGAAGGTTCCCAACAACGTGACAAAGATGCACGGCCATGGAAGTGAAAACGCCAGTCGACAACAGAATCCTCCAACCGTGGAGACGAAAAAACCAGTCGACGATAAAGAAGACGACCGACAATGAAGATGATGTTGCCATCAACAACGGCAGCGGAGCACACCAACCGTGGAGGCGAAGAAACCAGTCGGCGATGACGAAGACGGCCGATGGTGAAGACGATGTCGGTCTTGGCTCGTTCCTCTTCCGCAATCCTTCGGGCCATGGCTGAGTCGGTCTCGGCAACTTTGGCCTTGAGGATGTTGAAGAATTCCGGAGCGTAATCGTAGTCGAAGTCGGGGTTGTAGAGGTCGTTCGTGGGGATGTCGTAGAGGTCGTCGAAGTCGGAAGAGCTGAGGTAGTCTGCGATCTCGGTAGATGAGCGCGATCCGAGTGGTTGAATCATGACGGCGATTTCTCTGAAGCTCTGACCGCGGCATGATGATGAAGAAGATTCTCCCAAGTGGATCGATTCCAACTCGGAAGTTAGAAGATTGTGGTAGGTCTTAGCGTCATTTGGTAACCCAAACGGCGCCGTGAGGTTTCCCCCTCCCGACTGGTTCGAATCCGAGTCAAGGAGAGACGTCTTGCCAAATTTGTCGGTGATGAAGTCGAGGCTGCCAGAGCGGAACGCCTACCTAGGGGCGAAGGCGAAGTCGTCGATGCCTGATGAAGATCCCATCGCGCTAGTCGGCGAGACGAAGAAGAAAACTTGACACAGAGCCCCTACCTGGCGCACCAACTGTCGAAACTTGGTTTCGGCAATAAGAAACTGGGGGTAGCAGTCAAGCGCCAAACACGATGGGTTAGTATGCAAAGAGGTTTAGACAGGTTCAGGCCCTCTCTAACAAGAGGTAATACCCTACTCCTGTTTCGGGGATTCAATCCGCCGAGTGATTTATTGATCTCTTGATCTCTTTCAATATGTACTCTCGCGAGTTTTCGCTCTGATTCTCTATTTTCACTATCTCTATCTCTTGCCCCTCAAGGGACATCCTATCCTCCTTATATAGTCTCGGAGGGTGGGTTTACAAGTCGGAGACCCTATCATACTCTATGTCGGACTCCTCAATCTTACCAACTATGGACTATGAGCCGTTACCTTATTACAATGATAACGTAATACCCAAGTCATAAGCCGATTTATATAATCATGAGTCCTAACCTATCCTCTATGGTAAGTCGGATAAGCTAGTCGTGAGGGTATCTGGTACCCATAATCTCCACAGTGATGGTTTCATGAGATTGGTAATTAGTACAATAGAAAAGTTACTTTAACTGGCATAGTACAAAATTAATGGTTTGTTATTTGTCTGTAACAACGAAATATCTTGGAATATCTGTTGATTACCAAGGGTCATATTGAAAGGATATCTGGAATTGGTTGCAAAGACAAAATCATTTTTGAGGCATCATTCTCCAAATTGGATGAAGAGTGCTACATTAAAGTGGATGTTGATATATATGTAAATATAGGTGTACGAACTACTGCCCTATGATCTAACATTATCTCCCTTCTTTTAAGTCCTATTTTTTTTCTCTACTTAAATTTGACCTATGCTGATATTTCATTTGTATTAAATTTCTTCTAAGTATTTGATGTTCAAACTGTATATTCTATGTTCATGAAATCTCGTATATGCTATAGTCTACAGTGATTGCTTCCGAAGCTAAAACTAAAAATTCTTAGGCTTTAAAATTTTATCTCAACTATAGTGACACTATACTAATAAGATTGAAAATATTGTAGCAACCTTTGGAAACATGCTAAGCATTGGTCGAAGCCTTGAGCTTACATTGGCCGCATCAAATCTAGTCCAGTCCTGGCTCAGAAGTAAGTTCCCCTCTTGTTGTCATGTCTTGCCTGATATTTTAAACTATTGACCAAATACCAGATTGTTTTTCATTCTCAGGGAACAAGTGCTTTTGGCATGCAACCGTTCAATTCTATACAATCTCCAAGGATATGGCTTCTTACATATCAATCAACCAGTAAGGAATTTCTTTTGACACGGTTTCTATTTATCTACATCATAGATTTGTTTTTATCTAATTCTTACCCATCATTAGGAGCCTGGTTCAAGGGTCTAGATCTCTAGCACATTAATGATTGCATACATAACCAGGTATAGATAAATCCTTCCCATATTTTGAACTGATGTACTTCCTCTTACAGATCACTGTTTGGAGTAGTATACAGATTAGTATTGAATCATTCGGTGAAATAGTGTAGGTTTTCAAATACGTATACTTGACTTATTACCTATGTATTATTAGCTTACTGCAAAGCATAACTCATGTATTTCAACATTGCATTTCTCCTTGCTTTTCACCAAATAATGTTTAGTACTTGAACTGTATAGTTTCCCCTTGCTTTTCTTACAAGTCTTGAACTTGAAAGAAATAAGCTAAAATGGTGGGTGAAGCATTGCTTTGGAGTCTGTACAATTGTCATTTTGCTGTACATTTGTTGCAGCATGATTCGGAGTTTATTCAAATTCAAATTATCTAATTACGCTTCTGCAGACAACATGCACAAAACCACTCAACAATTTTAGATTGCAGGCGAAGTTTTATAAACATGAGGCTTGATGGGCAGTAGTAATTTGATTGAGGATGGGAAGCAATAATTTGATTGTATTCAGAAAAATGTGTCTATGTTTCCTCCAAATAGGGAGCTTACTCAATTTTTATTAAGTGCCTTTCATCAAGTATACATTTTGAACGGCACCATTGTCTGCTAATGCCCAGCTATCTTTCTAGCCAACATTTGAACATGTATATCTTTCAGTTACTTTATAAAATGCATTACCATTATCCTCTGTATCCATGTCATAATTTGAACCGGTTTCTTCTACAACTGCTTGAGATATTCTAGATTTTGATAAGTTGTTCTGAATCCTATCATCAAAATGACACTTATGTTGGAGAGGGATGTTACCTAAGAAAATTTGAAGTAGCACATACAAGACTGTTGAACCTTTCCACACATTGTATAATGGAATAATTGCGAAAGTTTTAGTACATATTCCAATATTATGTTTTTGTGCTATTTCAATCATAATTGAGTTGCTGGTGATAAATTTTACCCAAAGCTTTATTTATTTATCATTTCATTTTTTTTTATATTTACCTAGACATTCTATTTAGTAATTTCTTCGACTAATGCTCTTTGCTACCCTCAAATTTTGCTTTTAATCTTGTGGTACCGAATATATGCACATGCACCTTACAAGAACTTGGCATATTCTAGGTCAAACCTCTGCCATAAAGCATACGCCACATGAGGAGGTTTTCAACCTACATCCGGCACAAACACTCAAGAGGTGAGAATAAAAAATGCTCACTATGATCAAAGGGATTATTGTGCAAACAATGATCCTTTTTTTCTCCTGATCCTTTTTCTCCTTTCTTACAGCTTTTCAGTCTTTTCTTTCAGCTCTCTCAAATGGATAAAGAAATTCTTCAACTCCTCTGCTTTCAGAGTTTGTTGAGCAATTCTTTGAGTAGGATCCTTGTTCTGCTCTTTGAAATTCACCAACTCTTGTCCAGAATCCTAGAGAAATGATGATATTTTAGTACGTTGTTCCTCCAATTTTGATCTAACCATGTTTTGTAGATAACTTACTCTTCAAGATTTGTCAGTGAGACTTTAAGATGGAAAATGTCATCTTGATATATAGTTCAAAATTCCCTCGCTGTTAGCAACTGATACTATATGATCTTCAGACTTGTTACTACCAACTTGAGCAATTCGCTCTTTGTTTCTTTTTTAACCTATTCAAGTCTTCCGTTCTCTTGATTAACCCTAACATGATCAATTTCTAAAGATTGTGGCATTCCTATCGTTAATTCTGCTTTAGTTCACATGTGTACTCTTAATAGCTTATCAGAGTCTTTGTTGTCGACCTGCAGTTTTTCAAGGTCATTTCTGAAGAAACCAAGTTGCCCATTAATCTTCTCAACCCATATCAAATAACTAGCTTCAGATTTCAGTGGTGAGTGTGCCCTTTAGAACTATCACTAAATGGTTTTCAATATTACAGAGCTGAGGCTGGAGTGAGATATTTTTATAGTCGAGGTCCATATGGATTTCTTCACTCTGCGAAAAAGCATCTTGCCTCAAACTGTTTGCCCTCCATTTCCAAAACTTGGTCCCTTAGACAATTTAACCATGTTTTGTGCTCAACAAAGGAAAACTGGACCTGACCCTTTTGACCAAGTTGTAACGTCAGGCTTGTAAGGGAAGAGTGAAGATCTCATCACTGGATCTCATATCATCATGCAAGCCTATGATTTCATTTTCCATATGTATCAGTGCTTCATCTTTTGATTGTAATGGCTAGGTAAGAGTTTTATTCTCTGTATTCTGTAATTCCACTCATACGAAATTACTCATCAATGGTACATATATGCATATATGCCATATGATTCATGTGCCTTCAACTTCACTCAGTTTTTTCTTTGTTATCTTACATAATAAATGATTTAGCCTGTAAACAACTAATTAATCTAATTAACCAAGCTATGTGTAGGCGACGTGCCATGGGCGCGCCTCATCATCTAGTGCATCTTCATATTGGGATAACAAGCTCTTAAGTTTTGTGCCTAAAGTTTTCATTCTCTTAAGCACCCATCTCAGCACTATGAGTTGAAGGTGCCCTTAGCATCTAGTCCCTCCGCTTGTTATTATAAGTCATTTGACTTTTTCTTAGTCAAAGTTCTTTAGGTTTAACTAAGTTTATAAAAAAAATTAGCAACATCCACAACAACAAGTTAGTTTCATTAAATTTAAAATTAAATATATTTTGATAGAATGTTTGTTTTCTATTGAAAATGTTGTTATATTTTATTATAAACTTGGTCAAACTTAAAAAAGTTTGACTAGAAAAAAAATCAGACGACTTATAATATGAAACGAAACGGAAGAAGTACCCTTCTAGCATGTAAAACTGGTCTATATATGTTAACATATACATGGCTTAAGTTGTTGGTTGTGCCATAAGAGTTTGAAGCCTACTTTCGAATATAACAATTATAGAAGAGTTATAGAAATGTACGGTTTACGGTGGCAATGGAATGAACTAGTCCATGTTACCATACACACACCAATCACCAATATAAAGATTCAGCCATGCCAATATAAAAAAAACAAAACAGCATATTTTTACAGTACAACTAACATCATTGAATAAGAGAGATGTTTTTACTAGCTCTATGCAATCTTGTATAGCATTGGATCCAGGCGTGGCCTAAGGGTTGGGAATGGAAGCCGATTTCCAACACGGTTCTACTGTTGTATAAGAGATTAATCAATCCAATTTGTTTTTTTGATGACCGGGGCCTTAAACTATATTTGGATCCCCTCCACATGCAAACGAACTTGAGATGGATGTGCAATAGTTTTGGTGGGGGGTCGTCCAACCCTCTTATATAATGAAAGTGACATGATGTACTAGCAAGATCAATGTACTTTAATACCAGATAACCATTTTTTTGAATCCATCCTTAAACCAATCCTTACATGAGCTTTAAAAACATAGATGTCGTTTAACTCAAACCGCTAGTAACAACTAGCAAACCAATTTATGATAATATACTGTTTTCTCAGTTGTTATAATACTGCTTAACCAACTGCTACTTAGGCTGTGTTCGACAGTGAGTGTTGGGAACTAATCCCTTCGACACACAAAACAGAACGACTCATTAGCACATGATTAATTAAGTATTAATCTATTTTTAAAAAATGAATTAATATAATTTTTGAAACAACTTTTGTATAGAAATTTTTTGCAAAAAGCACACCGTTTAACAGTTTGAAAAGTGTGCACACAAAAAACGAGGGAAGTGAGCTGAAAAAGATGAGGGAAGAACAACCTTAGTTGTTGCAACGAATGAACTAGCCACGGTATGCGCGGCAGCGCTATAACAAGCAACTAACAACCCCATAAAAAAACAAACACAAAGACCTCCTTGTTTGTAATAGATTGTGCTTTGTTTATCTCCAAAATTACGTGAGAGAAAGAACTCGGATTTGTTTATGGGTGAAGTCCATATTGCCCCCCCTCAACTGTTATGTTTGTCTAAAAACACCGATAAACTTCAGTACTAGATAAAATACACCCTTTAACTTTTAAAACCATTCATTTTGCACCCAAACCCAAAACCGGAGTGGTTTTGCCCATATGTCACAGAGTAGACAACCTAATCAGCAAAAGAAAATTTAAAAATGTGAGCTAAAGCATGCAATAGCCATGTGGGACCCACATGACTAATAACACTAGAATAGAAAAAATGTTGTCTTCTTCCTCCCGTCGGTAGAGCTTGTTGCTTCTACGAGGTGATTCCCCATACTTTGCTGCAGAAATTATTAAGTAATGTTTAGTATGTTATTTTCAACAACCAAACCAAGAGTAAAAAGAATATTAGTTACTAACAACCAACAAAACTCGTTTTGCCAAGCCATGTTTGAAGAGAAATAAATTTAGTAGACTTCATCGGAGATTGTAGACGAAATATTAGGTTGTTGGCCAAGGTTTGCATTGCAAGAAGCAGAAGATAGGAAAATGATAAAAAGTTAGGGTTTATTAGTAATAATCATGAAACAAACTAGATAGGAAAAAGTCCAAAATTCCCCCCTAAACTATTGAACTATTGTGACGGTACGAATTACCTTCCTCAATTAAAAAACCAGACATTCTTCATACTCAACTTTTCATACCGGACGAATTACCCCCCTAGGCGACTCTGGAGCAGTTTTGGTCCTACGTGACGCATACATGGTTGTCCAGTCAGCATCAAAAAATTAAAAATGGTGGGACCCACTTGTCAGTTTTGCCTCTTCTCTCGGTCATCACATAGACATTGTTTATGGATGAATATACTGATATCATTTCCCCCTTCAGCTATCCATCCATGCGCGTGAATTTGGAGCTTGCGACTAAGGCTGTGTTCACAAGTAAGGTTCCCAACCTTCACTCCCTCGTTTCCTTCGCCCTTCCTGAGCTATTAAACAATGTGCTTTTTCAAAAAAAAATCTATAAGAAAGTTGCTGTAAAACATCATTTTAGCTAATACTTAATTAATCATGTGCTAATAAGCAACCCCTTTTTCATGCACGGATTGAACACGGCCTAACAACAACTATCCATGGCATGGCTAGAGGAGCTAGTACTTCATCTATCCAACAAGGCAAAGCTCCAATTTGGCAACGAGGAGCTAAGACTACGGAAGATGCCCCTTTGACGTATTGCCCTTTGATATGGGTGGCTGACATATGGGCCCACATGTCAGCCACTTAAAGTTAAAGTGCAGTAAGTTAGAGGATCTCCCTATGACTACACCCTACCTCTGTTGTGCGCGTGTCACCTCGACTGCACAGCACCGTGATCTGTCCTGCTAGCTCACTCCAGATCTGACACAACAGCTACAGCTCGAGAGGGGTGGTGATGGGCCCTCCCCCGAATCTGTCTTCACTCCTTGATGGAAACAAGCGGCAAACATGCCGCTGTCCGTGATCTCCGACACTACCCACCCCATTGTTGCCAATTTTTCATGACTGATGTGTGTTAGAGAGAGGGGGAGAGACCAGGAGAGAGAGGGGTGGAGGAAGACAGAAGGCTATCTAACAGATGGGTGTTGTGCTTTTTTTGTCAAGCTAACTCAGATAGGATGCGAGGAGGTAAAGATAACGGTTTTAAAAGTTGAAGGGTATAAATTTATCTGGTTTTATAGTTAATAGGTGTTTTTTTAGACAAACACAATAGTTGAGAGGGGTAATATGGACTTCACCCTTTGTTTATCCATGACACTTCCTCTATTATTCTTTTACTTGGAGTTACGAAGCTTCGATCAACAATATATTGCAAACGATCTAGTTATTTAGTATCAAAGTTATATCATTATATTAATAACCGAAATCACTTATCTCAAATAAACCTATTCATTTCATGGTTGCTTAAAGAATTAACAGTAAAAGTGCACATACTCTCCATCAATACCAACAAATATTTATAAACCGAGGAGTATAAGTTTTGACAAAGTTTGCATCAATGCAAAATGGCTTATGTTAAAAAATAATGCTCCCACCTAGTTTTTAATATATAACATAATTGACTTTTAGTTTTGTGATTGACCATTCATCTTATTTTTTTCAAATATGCAAAAAAAATATAAGTTATAATTAAAGTACATCTAATAATAAAATAAATCACAACAAAATAAATAATAATATATTTTTCTAGAAACATGGTACAACGCAGACGCTTACAACGCACATGCACTCACCTCCTATGATCATCTTCTAAATATTGGATTACATGTGTTGAGATTGATAAAGTAACTGTTGACGTCTTTTGTCGATGAGTATATCACCTATCATTAAAAAAATAAATAACATAATTCTTTAATAAGATGAGTCATCAAGCGTACGTATAAAAGTAGACGCGTCATTAAAAAGCTGGAGAATGTACTATTTAGTACATTTTCTTGACATGCTACTAAGGCTGTGTTCGAATGCTCCTCTTCCCAACTCACCTCCCTCGTTTTTCACGCGCACGCTTTTCAAACTGCTAAACGGTGTGTTTTTTGCAAAAAGTTTTTATACGAAAGTTGCTTTAAAAAATCATATTGATCCATTTTTTTAAAAAAATTAACAAATACTTAATTAATCATGTGCTAATGAGTCGCTCCGTTTTGCGTGCTGGAGAGATTAACTCCCAACCATAACTTTAGAACTCAGCCTAAGTACATTTATATTCAAGGTAATACAATACAACGGTAATACTTAAAAGGTTTGAAAATATAAAGAAAAGAAGAAAAAAAGGTTTCTCTTGGGTTGGACAAGGGCCTTATCAGGCCCGGCCCGAACGCACAGCACACAAAACGTCGACGACTAATGACGTCATCGTCCTGGACCCCACCTGCCAGCGAGATAGTAATAAAAACCCAAGGAAGGCAAAACGAAACCGCGCCGCCAACCTTTTCGCGGCTTCTCTTATTTTTCTTTTTCTTCTTTTTTCCCGCGGAGCGATTACGAAAAGAGCTCTTCCCGCCGGCGCCACCGCCCGCCGACCAAAACTCCTCCATAAACCCTTTCTCCCCGCCATTCCCCACCTCTCCCCTCCCCTCCCTTCCCGCCTCCTCCTCCTCCTCTCCTCCGATGGCTACGCGGCCGCTGTCCTCCCCGTCGTTCTTCGGCGGCCTCCGTGCCCGCGAGCTCGGCGGCGGCAGGGTGCCACGCGCCTCCGCGGCGCGGCTCCCGTACCTCGCGGACCTCTCCTCCGACCCCGGCGGCAGCGGGAGCGGGGTCATCGCCGTCGAGCACGCCGGCGACCCGGCCATACCTTTCGCCATCTCCTTCTGCAAGGTGAGTGGAGCCTGAATCCGCCACGGACACCCGGGATCTTTTGTCCCCCCTTCGTTTTCATGCGTTCTCTAGATTTGAGGGGACTAATCGTTCGATGAACCCTCGCATTTTTTTTATTCAGGCCGAGCAGATCTCTCACCTTCTGGCGGTAGCCGATGAGGACGGGTATGTTGGCATCTACGACACCCGCCGGCGCCTCCCATCCAGCTCATCGTCCTTGGATAAATCAGGTTCGATTGGACCCCCCACTCCTCGATCTAGTTTTCGCACTGTTCGATTCAGTTTGTGGATGTCTGGGGCCACGCATTTGGTGTCATGTTCGATTCGTAAAGGTCTGAAATCGTGACATTCTCTCAGCTGAAACGAAGATGTCCGATTGGGTTGCCCACAACAATGCCATCTTTGATGTGTGCTGGATCAAGGTAACACCGCTTACTTCCAATGCTTGAAACACGTTAGAATTAGTGCTATGAAACCCAATCCTCACTCACTTATGTCATTTCTTTTTGGTGTTGTTTGTTTAGGATGGTTCCCAATTAATGACTGCATCAGGCGATCAGACTGTAAGTAATGCAATAAGATCATTTTTTAAAAGTAGAATAGGATTGTTTGTTCTGCATTACAATTTATATTAATGTAGTGGTTGACTGCCTTTTGCTCATTGGATTGTTTGTTCTGTATCAGGTGAAAATATGGTCTGTGGAAAATAAGAAATGCCTTGGTGTTCTATCAGGGCACACCGGGAGTGTGAAGTCGCTGTCATGTCATTCTTCAAATCCAGGTTGGTGTTATGTTGGGAAAAAAAATCTATTCTTCATACATTTATGCCTGTAAAATTTGCCAGGAACTTGTATTCAACAGCTTATTGACTGTGCAGAGCTCATTGTTACTGGATCAAGGGATGGTTCTTTTGCTCTTTGGGATCTAAGATGCGACCCTAAAACCCCTAATGGTCACCATGAAGCTTGTCTCATGTATGTTGCCTTGGCTGTTTTCCCTTCCAACTATGGTGATAATGAAATAGCAAATTACTATGTTTTTAACTCTGTCTGGAATGTAAAACATGCTAGGTCTTCCCTTGTTGTCAAACAAGCACACAGTCCTACGCAAAGAAATCGAACAAGGTCTAGAGCAAAGGTATTGAATTTGCATGGAATTGCTTTTTTCTGGGTATGATCATACGTCCTACTTTGGCAAACTTGCTGACATTGGTAATCTTTAGGCGGCTTCGACGAGTATCACATCTGTTCTTTATTTGAAGGATGATATCTCCATTGCTACTTCTGGGGCTGCAGACAAGTATGTCATTCCCCATCCATTTAATTCATATAGTTCAAAAGGCATGATGTGTTGTCTGTGGTATTACATTTGAATATGAACATTATCACTTCTAACACAATGTACCTCATTTTGTGGGTTGATTGCATCTAACTCTGTCCAAATATTAATGTTCCACTTTCAATAATTTCTGCCAGCATTGTGAAGATATGGGATACACGGAATATTAAATTGTCTCTCTCCAACAAAAGCTCTCAAGCAGCAATGCAACCTTTGGTAAGCAGCTAACAACCACTACATAATATGTTTGTAGCTCAATTTTAAGACTTACTGATCCTTTGTGCAGGAGGGTGTGAAACATGGGATCTCTTGCTTGTCTCAAGACTCATATGGTGCCTATATTGCTGCGTCATGCATGGATAACAGGTAAATAACCACAATCAACTACACTGCCACAAGACTAATATGTCATTTGTGAAGGCTACCTTTGACTTTATAAGCCTTTCAGGATCTATTTGTATAGTACTCTTCATATGGATAAAGGCCCAATTAAGGCTTACACTGGCAGCAAAATTGAATCTTTCTTTGTCAAGGTCAGTGAATGAGCATGACTCAGTTGATTTCCATTTTTCAAGCTGCATGCCTGCTCGTTCTTAGGTAGTTTTATCTGCTATGTTTTATAACACCTGATATGTTGATCAAATGCAGTCTGCTATCAGTCCTGATGGAACTCACATTCTTGGTGGTTCGAGTGATGGCAACGTGTACTTATGGCAGGTAGTTGTTGGATCGTGTTGTCATTTCGCACACGCATTAGCTGCGCTTTTACATTCTATTCATGCCACTACTTTTTCACTGACATAGGTGGATCAGCCTGAAAGAGGTCCTATAATTTTGGAAGGCCATGAAGGTGAAGCTACTTCAGTTGACTGGTATGTTCTACATACAATTGTAGTTGTTTTGGGGAAATCTTATCAACCATCCAATGTTCAGCTTTCAACACGAATTTTCACAATTTTCAGGTGTGCATCAGAGATTGGGAAGATCGCAACGTCATCTGATGATTCCAAGGTGAGTCTATGTGGTTAACCTTGCGAAATTTGTTCATTCAGCTTTCATGAATCTTATGAGAATGGAATCCCATTTGTTTGCTATTACACACCTACATGTTGCAAGCGAACTTAAATGCTCATCTCATTATGTACAAAGGGGAGTTGCTGATATTCAGTAGTATTTTTTAAGAAAACCAAAACTGATAACAACACTGTATCATGTGTATCAGGTTCGCGTATGGAATACTGAGAGAAGGGCTTCCCCCAACATAAGCTCCCCAACAGTCATCCGTAAGAGAATAACCGCACCGAACACCGGATGCCGGTCTGCTAGCCATGAGGCTACTACTTCAAGAGATGTAGGAGTAGCACCCTGCACCAGTGCAGATGGTGAATTGCCAACTGGTTCACGCTCTCCCCTTCAGCCCAGAGTACTGGAGTTTGGCACACCAGAGTCGGCGAAGAAGAGAGCCTTCAGGTTGTTTCAGGAGGATTCCTTGGACATAAGGAAAAGCCCAGAGGCTCAAATGAACAGCCCATCTTCGGTTCTAAGCCCACCTCCTTCACTGAAGAGGAGAACAATTCGGGACTACTTTGCTAGTAGTTCATCTTGAACATTGGCAGCTGACACATTCTGACAAGCAAAACTGTTTCTTGAATCCTTAGCTGTTCCGAGGAGCTTTCTTAACTTGCGGTGAGAAAAGCTTTTCATCCCATTGATGATTGCAGCAACTCATGGCTAGCAGAAATTCATAACTCCTTTCTCTCTTACAGGACTAAGTATCAGTTCAATTGTAAAGAAGGCTGCAAATTTTGGGGGGAAAACCTCGTAGGCGGCATGGAGATGTTGTGGGGAAAACAAAAGTTCATGATTTATCCTTTGAAATGCGGTTGTACATAATAGATTGCACACAGTCCATCTGTCTGCTGGTCCTATATTCATTTCTATTGGCTTCACTTTAACAACATTAAACGAAAATTCTCATTTTTTTAATAATTCCTCCAGTATTGTTATTAGAGGAGCAAAGATATACTATGCCTTGGTAAAATCTTCTGATAATGATGGCAATATCATATCATGAACTTAATATTGCACATGGCTGCTGGCTTTGTGTTTATGAGTTGCCGGCTTGCCATGGTGCATGACTACAAGGCCAGACCAGAAGATGAACAAAGATTGGTCAGCCAATACATTAATCTGTTGCCAATCATGCAGACTATTTTGGCAGCGGCGCAGTGCCGGAATTGATAATTGTGTTCTGACTAAATTAAATGACCAAATGTCGCTATCTTCCAATGTATCCGAAACCTGGATTAAAAAATCCTGTTCTAACCATAGTCTCTCTTGCCCCTCCTGCATGGCCGTGTGCCGTGGCCTCATGGTTTTTGGACATGTTTTCTTGACTGGGTCTCTCTTACCCCTGCCGCGCATATGCATTTTAAAAGGGAAAAGCTGGATACTGCTGTGGTGGGTGTGTGTGGGGATGGGGGGCTGTTAAGGGAAAAGGGATGCTGTTTATATCTGTTCATATCCATAATTTAATTTTTGACAAAATTTAGGTGCTACTGAACTGCAAATCGATTGATGAAGCGTGGCTTGGTTGACGATGTAGGCCACGCTTTTTGCGATCAAGCCATTGAAATTGTCGATCACATCTTGGTGATCTATAAATCTTTGTTGAAAATCCTAATCCGAATGATGCGTATTACTTATGCATATGTTTTAAAAAATCTTTTTTAGGAAAATGATAAGCACACCAAGCATATTTATAATATTGGACTCTTGGCTCACTTGTCAATTGTGATATCCGTTGTTTTTTCTTCAAGCAGTTCACTTAAAACTTTGAAAAATATTGAACAATATAACTACAACTACAAGTGCCTTGAAAAATGAACTTTGAAGTCTGAACATCAACATCACTTAATAATAACAACTGAACTACATTGTCATCCTATCAAGTAGCGCTTTGCCCTCAATTTCCCCTTCTCCAGCTGTGAAAAACCCCCACCAAACCCCTGTGAAAAACATGATGAGTTCACCAAACCGCCCATGCGGCCATGTAGTACAAGCTTGCTGTCATGCACGCACGAGACACACCTCTCTCTCCCCCTCCTCCCTCAGCTGTCACGCAGACACATCGGATGCGCTTGATGGCTCGGCTTGATGCTTCCCGTGCGCATATCCGACAGAAGCGCCACAGCCAAGCTCCGACGCCGCGCCGTGTCAGCCCTCCTCGACCGACCGGTGTAACCCATGCAAGCCTCCACCCCCGCCACGTACCCTCCTCCTCCTCCCTACGTGTCACCGCTCTCTCCACCTATATATGCCCACCTGGCCCTCTCCTCCCCTCCCCACTTCACCCGATCACCTCTTCTTCTTCTTCTTCTTCTTCTTCTTCTTCTTCCTTGCATCCATCTTGCGAAGTTGCGAGCAATGGCGGATCGCGACCGCGCCGGGCAGTACTACCAGCAGCAGAGAGGGCAGGCAGGGGAGACGGTGAAGGGGATGCTGCCGGACAAGGCGCCGTCGGCGTCGCAGGCGCTGACGGTGGCGACGCTGTTCCCGCTGGGGGGATTGCTGCTCGTGCTGTCCGGGCTGGCGCTGGCGGCGTCCGTGGTGGGGCTCGCCGTCGCCACGCCGGTGTTCCTGATCTTCAGCCCGGTGCTCGTCCCGGCCGCGCTGCTGATCGGGCTCGCGGTCGCCGGCTTCCTCACCTCCGGCGCGCTGGGCCTCGGCGGGCTGTCGTCGCTCACCTTCCTGGCCAACACGGCGCGCCAGGCGTTCCAGCGCACGCCCGACTACGTGGAGCAGGCGCGGCGCAGGATGGCCGAGGCCGCCGCGCACGCCGGCCACAAGACGGCGCAGGCCGGGCACACCATCCAGGGCAGGGCCGAGCAGGCCGGCACCGGCGGCGGCGCGGGCGGTGGCGCCGGCACCAAGACCTCCTCGTAAGCACGCGCCGCGCCGCGCGCGCGAGTGGCTCGCGTACGCGCTGGGTTTAGCGGCGCGCGGCGTCACGTACTGGCTTTGCCTGGGTTTCGCTCTCGTAGTGTCGCCCCCGACCGACCGACCGAGTCAGCGTGTGTCCGTACGTGACCGTGCCTACGTGTCGTGTGATCTTAAGTGTAATATTGTACCAGCTGCGTACTAGCTAAGATCGATGTAGTTTTCGATTTTAGAGTTGTGAATAATAATAAGCGAGGTCGATCGGGGGAGCAAGCGATCTGGGCGTTTGTGCTTGATTGAGTTGATGAACATATGTATGCATTCCGTGTTCCTTTGTAGGAAGAATTGGTGAATGAACCCATGTCGCGCTTTGCTCAAATGTCAGTACTTGAATGCTACATTACAACCTAGCTACCTGCTGATGGTCGTTTTATCTCCAAAATGGCTTCCCAGATTAGTACATGTTTTCTCTGAAAACCGTTGGAACGTTTTCACAGCGGATGCAAACGAGTCTGTCTAATGTCTAATGACATATCGTAGCCATTTTGTTTAGGACACACGGCCGCCTGCTCGTCACGTGGTCATTTGCAACGAGTGAGGTGTCTTGGTTAGGCCACGTCGGCCTGATTGTCGGGAGTCGTGAGTGCTGATCGTTTTTTACAATCTCAAATTAAGGTATCTAAAATAAATTTTACGCTAGCTATAACTTTACCCAAAGTTATTAAGTTTTACACTAACAAATATCGTTCTCAACTATTCCCAAAAAGTTTTACACTAACAAATATCTTCTCAACCATTCCTCGTTTCAAACTTCTTTTCAACTACTCATTTTACTCCTCGTTTTAATCTTTTCTTGTTTTGAGTTAATTTTTTAAAGTTTGACTAGTTTTATTAAATCTAACATTGAATAACATTGTAGCAAATATCTTCTTAAGTATGGTAAATTAACTATTTTATAACATAATAATGGAAAAACCTTCCATTTATACCCCGAACGACCACGATGCACGTAGCCACAGTTGGTGGTTCAAGCAGCTATGAACTAGTGGTAACCCTGTATCCTCGATCCAATTCGCTCGAGAAATGACGGTTGAGAAGGCGAAGTAGTATAAGTATATATCCTAGGTCCAATTCATATTTTTTTCTTTAAGATAATAGAACATTTCATATTTTCATTAAACAATAAAATGAAAATATCTAGCCTCTGCAATAACGATACACACAACCATAAAAAACACTATCATAAAAAGAAAATAAATACCGTTGGAAAAAAGAAAATAAATAGACATCGTGAACATATTATGTTGTGTTCCAGCATTTTGCACAACTAGAATATTGACACGTACACTAGTTGAACTTGATTAGTCGCATACCAATTTGACACTATATTTAACTCTTTTGATTAATAGCTGACAGTACTTAACTCTATTGCTATAGGCGATGTCCTCCGGCCTCCGCAATACTTGCCCTACACTTCTGTTGTCACTAAAGACGTTCAAGCTCTTGGCACATACCGCCATGCATGTTCTGCTGGCCTTTGGTCGATTCCGACGTATGGTTAAGACATCCACTCCTGTAGGTTGCTATCCAAGGCTTCAAACATACCCAAAAAACCAAAACCCAAACTATATATAGTACTTTTCAGAAACTAGAAAAGCCAAAGAATTCATTTTGCAAAGCAAATATTCGGTTTTAATGTGTTCTTATCTACACGTTGTTATGTGACCCAAACAAGGTTTAACGTTATTATGGTTGAAAGAGCGTTTACTAAAACCATATAACCAAGATATGGATTAATAAATACCGAATAGCATGCCTAATGTCTAGTAGCGAATTAGTGCATGGCAGCAAATTATGGATACAGTTGTTATATGGACGCTATGTTTTAAGAGCAGAATTATAAAAATAACCATGTACGTAGATTATATATCAATACTAACACCAATTTTCACTTTAAATTTAAATTTAAAAGTTAAAAGTTTAGACCGTTAAGTTTCAATACATTATCTTCGATTCGCTACCTTATAACGAAAACGATAGTGGATCACTTTCTACAACATTACTATAAAAGTTATTTATTATCTTGCGCACAACTCAAAGTTAAGAGTTTCACAACCCCGTTTCTTCAACCCTGTTCTTTCTAATTGGGGCATTTACGAATTTATCAGCATTTAAAATCGTTATTGTAAAACCATTATTACAAAAAGAACTATCATTGGAATCCCATTGTTGTAAAATATAAACAACCAGTGATAAATTTGCAAATGTCCCCTTTTAATTAAACAGATGTATCTAGCTAATAAGCTTCTCGTCTGTTTCGAATGGCCACATTTGCAGTTGCTCTAGCGGCAAGTGGATGACAGACAATTCACATGAGGGAAAAAGATCTTCAGATGTCGATGTGAGAGTCACACTCTCTTTTCTCCTCCGGCGCCTATAGTTCCCCGTCTGTTTGGCAAAATCAGGCAACTAGAGAGTCCTCCCTGGCATATGCGCGCACCGCCGCGTTCGTGCCGACGTCGTGAAAGCATCGGCGCGTGTGTGTTTTGCAGTGACGAAACGGACGATGCCCCGGGCCACCGGCCACCGCGCAAAGAGCGTGCGGGCCCCACACCCTCACGCCGTCAAACGAACCGCTTTACACCCTCCAACACGGACCCCACCAACTTGGGGCCCCACGATCCAGAGGCTGACACGCGGGCCACGTCAATTCGAAGTAGAGAAAGCAAAAGAGAGAGTGGAAAAAAAAAAGGAAAGCGAAACGAAAGCCCAACAGATCCATCGACCGAGAGAAGGCGAGAGCGAGCGAGAGACCAGCGCAACAAAAGGAAAACCTCGCCGTCCTCTCTCTCTCTCTCTCTCTGTGTCTCCATGCCCTAGCACGCGCCGCGCAGCCAGCCTACGAGCGGGAGCCACCTTGAGGTAACCACCACCACCGCCACCTCCTCCTCTCCCCTCGATCCCGTCCGATCAAAACCCTAGCACCCTCCGCGCGGCGGCGGCGGCGGCAGGATCCGTACGGTTGCGGCGCCGCGTCGGTGGGAGGCGATCTGAATTCTGGGTCGGCGCGTAGGGCGATTTTGCGTGTGTGTGTTGGGAGGGGGGATCGTCCGGTGCCGTGATCGTTGCGTTTGCTCGTTCCGCTGGTGTGCGTCTGGGTTTGACCATCGGCGGCGCTGGGCGGGGTGCGTGTACAGATCTGTTCGGAAGTGCATGGGAGGTGGGGGCTTGGGAATCGCGGCCAGATTTTGCTGGTATCTTGGAGTTGTGATGGGATCTGTATGTGCGGGCAGATTCAGTTGTAAAGGCTGCAGTTGAGTTTCATTTCATAGGTTTTTTTCCTTTTGTGAGGATTGTTAGGCGCTGTGAAGCCGTTAAGTGATCTGTCTGTGCTTTTTAGGGGGTTTGGGATGGGTCATTGGGCGATGTTGACTTGGGTTAGGCTTCCGAAGAGTGCGATTATGTTGTTGTGATAAAGGATGGACTGCGTTTTTATTGTTAGATGAGTTGTCCTGATGAACCCGTGTTGATCTCTAATTACTGCCATGTCTTTAATACACTGAAAATGCCTTCGGAAGCTTTGAACACAGAACTTGGATTTACCACTACTGATGTTGCCTGACAGAACACACATCATTTTTGCAGTCTTCATTTGTTGCACTCATGATTTAGCACCAGCTGAAGTGACCTCTGAGACTGCACGGTGACATAGCCTGTTGCTAGGATAAAAAATTCAGTAGTTAAGCATGGCGGATTCTATGGTATCAAGTTTCTGGGGGCCTGTTACTTCAACAACTGAGTTGTGCGAGGAAAATTACGCGCACTCGTCATATATTGCAGAATTCTACAATACTATTTCTAATGTTCCATGCGTTCTTCTGGCACTTGTTGGACTTGTGAATGCTCTTCGCCAAGGTTTTGAGAAACGATTCAGTGTCCTGCACATATCCAATATGATACTTGCTATTGGCAGTATGATCTTCCATGCCACCTTACAGCATGTGTAAGTTTTTCTCCCCTAAACTCATCAGTATTGATATTGCAATACATCACTGACCTTCGATGCTATTAATGGTGCCGCTCTCCAAGAATATTGTTGTTTTCTCTTATGTGCTTCAATATGATGGGACAATATGTTACATTTGTGTGTTAACATGCAAGCCATTTGATGAAAACATGACCACCTTTTTTCTTATTTTCTATGGTTTTGCACATAAACATTATAGTTAACTTTGGTGCTATGTTTCCTATAAAAAATATTCATTTGCAGAAGGCTCTTTCCCCCCTACTTCTAGTCGTTTTGTATAGAAAAGTTAACGAAAATGAGTGATGCCCTTTTCTTGTAAAAACAAATTTGGCATCAAGTTATGGAGATCAGATTACTCTTGATTTGCCACCAGGGGCATATTCCTTTGTACCCTTTTAGTTATTTTTTTGTCTACAATGGGCATTTATTTATTACCCTTTCTGTTTCTTCGACCATATGAAGTTTCAAGACTACAGTGTTAACTTCTCAAAGGATTTAGCTCTTGTTGAATGACCATTAGCAACTAAGTGAACAGATTACAATTTTTGGGCTAACTAATTCCGTAGAGGCTAATGGCTGATTAATCACCACATATTGTATGTATTCTGATCAATAACCTATGTAAACACTTCCAGATTAGAAAGTTAAAAACTTGAGGTATATTGGCAACTATAATATTATTGAAATTGGCAACAGGTTGTTTTTTATTTGACACTTTTGAAGCTGTGCGCTTGAACACTAACATGTTTCACATTATTAACATTATATGAAAACTAAATCATTAGTCTATATAAAAAAGGAATACTTCTATAATATAAAAATATATTTATATCCACCAGGGTCACATCTGGGAGATTGTAAAAGGTCAAATGCTTAACTAAAAGTGAATGGATCAACAGAGAGTACGTGTTAATACTTCATTGACGCATATATTGGGTTTTTCTTAAATATTACCTGCCAGCTAATATGGAATCTGTTTCATGTTTAGCGGAAAGAGTAAGACTGTGGATTGCACTCTGCTAGTAAGAATCCTATGATATAAATTTATCCTTTTGATTTATAGCATAAGCATACCCTAGTGGCTGTTGCTTACAAGTTTGAACGATTAGTACTCAGCGACTCACTGCACCAATTGTGCCACAAATTCTTGTGCTGTAACATTCCTTTTGTCCAATTATTGCACATGATAACATGTAGCTTCCAATTCCTCATGCTTCTATGTGTCAGTGTATCTTAAAGTAGCATTGTTCTGTAATACGACTGCCACATTTTGGTTGTTTTCCACATATATAAAGATCCAATAGCCTAGTGTATCTGTTAGTTCTTTTCCATATTGAATTCCAGGAAATCCACTTGATATTTTGCAACAGTTTGTTATGCAAATCTTTTGCAGAAGTAATTCCCACATAGTTCTGTTTTTGTTATCTGTGGCAAACTGGCGATCTAGTTTATATGCCTTCTTAGTGTCAAATTAAGCACATTCCTTTTAGTTGCCATTTTGCAGATTAGAGGATTGCAGGCTGTAAATTATCTCCCCATAAATTAGGTCAGCCATTTATCGATGTGCTGTCAATTGCATCACATTGTTAGCTTTGCTCAAAAGCTATAGCCTATTTATACCTGCAACATGTAGCCTTTTTTACTAATTGGGGGCAGCTACTATTCATCTGCTAATTCCAGCATGTTTCCTTAGTAATGCATTTACATTGCTAATTCTTTTGGTCATGTATTGTTTTTCAGTTTACAGCAGAGTGATGAGACTCCAATGGTGTGGGAGATTCTCCTGTATCTTTATGTACTTTATTCACCAGACTGGCATTACCGGAGCACTATGCCTACTTTCCTTTTCCTATACGGTGCTGCTTTTGCAGTAGTCCATTTCCTGGTGCGATTCCAAGTGGTATTCAAGTTGCATTACGTTGGCCTCTGTCTCCTATGCATTCCACGGATGTACAAGTACTACATACAAACTAAAGACATGGCTGCCAAGCGTCTAGCAAAGCTGTGGGTTCTTACTTTGAGCTTGGCGACTCTTTGCTGGCTATTTGATCGAATGTTCTGTAAGAAGCTTTCACATTGGTACGTCAACCCACAAGGGCACGCATGGTGGCATATACTCATGGGTTTTAACTCATACTTTGCAAACACATTCTTAATGTTTTGCCGAGCTCAACAGCGTGGGTGGGAGCCCAGAATTACCCACCTTTTTGGGTTCTTGCCTTATGTCAAGATTCAGAAACCCCAAAAGAGGGAATGAGTTCTCTATTTGTCAGTGCTGTTCTCCAGGACCTTAAAGCCAACGCCCTCATGCGCTTAGACAAGAAGCAGAGGCATTTTTTTTGTATATGGGCTTCCAAGTGATTACGGACTACAGTGTTATGCCTCACTAGATTTTGTTAACTTTAACCTGACGCCTGTTTTGTACCATACTTAATTGTTCCTCAGAGATTAGTTGAGTGTTGTCTCATAGTTTTGTTCATTATTTTTTGTTTCTCTACATTTGATTTTCCGTTCTAATAGGACTGAATTTTATTTGTTTTTTGTTTCTTGAATGGTGTCGAACAGTATTAATCAAGTTACTGCTTCATATGGTCATAGATTGATCTTCTGATGGTTCACTTATTTTAATTTTGTTGTGATTTTTGCTCGACTTGAAAGCTATGATGATGTACAATTCGATTTATGTACGTTCATTTAACAGCAACTATACGTGCTTCTTGCAGAAGCGCTGTTATCAGTTTTTGGTGGTAATCAATATTTACAATTACTTCCAATTTAACATCGGTCTGCCTCCGATCGAAAATTTTAACAGTATTCGAGATGGGTGTTGTGTGGTAACCCATGATTGATGCTGGCGTGCGGTTTTTGTCATGTTGGGCAGGTATGGGTTCTTTTTTTGCGATGCTGGTAATCTGAATGCCCATACTACGACTCACGAAAAATTAAGAAATGCGACATATGGTAGAAATGTAGAATGCGCGACAGTATCGTGATGCTGATTGTTTCCTTGGTTGTATTTATTTCTATTTTATTAATTGGTTCGTTTAGCATATCATCTGGAGATCACCAGAAACTTCCTCCCGTATATTTGTAGGTTTTCAACGAGTTTATTTAGAGCTAGTACCAGTATTTATATATTGTTCTTACAAAAAATCCACACTAAATTTGCCATCAATCCTACGTGTTCTGAACTTCTATATGAGGGAAAAGAAAAAGAGAGCAGACATGGAAACTAAAATATCCTGGCTTTCGAAAATCGGAAGTCCATAACATTGTCTAAATTAATGACTTTCTACAAACCATGTTTCTGTTAGAAGGATGTATTAAAGAATAAAAGGAATCATGCCACTGATACGCGTCCACAAAATACTGGTAGGAATTCGAATCAAGATCTGTGGGATAAACAAGGATAAGATTCCAATCTCACAGCAGCACCGCCTAATATTCGCCGCATCATACAATCTCACGCTCACATTTGTCAAAATAGAAATGCTCAACAACTGAACACCACGTACATCCACTAGGCCACTAATACTACTGTTACCCACCGGTCAAACACAAACACTAGATTGCGGTGCGACGTCACGCGCGTGCGCAGGTTAAGCCACCTGCTACCCAACCTACCTTAGCACACCATGCAGCCCAGTCTCTGCTGAGTGCCTGCTGACTTTGCTGAGTGCTGAGCAGACAGCAGCTGCCACTAACCATTTGAGCTCCGTATTCATCTCAAAAGCACAGGTGGAAACAATTCTGATTATCGAGATTTGCGATTGCAAAACAATAGCAATGTAAGTTCAATGACAATATTACATTATTACAAATCCAAGGATTATACAGGCCTCAAGATCTGACCAAAACAAGGCCATAGTATGATCCTCGACAAATGGTGAAAGGGAGAAAAAGAATACTTTGGGACTTGATATACCACTATAGCATGCCTGGTAACCAACCTTTATACCCATCAGTACATCAAGTATCAATATCATAATAAACAAAATAAACACCACTAAGGTAAAGAAAAGAATTCCGAAACGCCAAACGAGTATTCTTTTTTAACGGGGTTAATTAACAAAACAGGGAAATATTTTTGACTGATGAATTGAAGCTGCCGGGGTGCGATTCTACCTGGGTCGGTCTTGAAACGACCCCAATCAAGGTACTTCAATCTTTCAACCTACTGGAACCTCAATAATGTATATGATTTACCTCAATAAAGTAAAGAAAACCAATCTCTGAATCACCACCATCAGCTATCCATCCTTTTGCTTGTTGACCATCTTAATGAACAGGAAAAAAATTACTCCAAATTCATTAACTAAGAATAATAACTCCTTGCACTTTCCAGGCTCATTCAGGGCTTATGTTGCTAGACTACCAATATGCTGATCAAGCTGCATCTGTTCAAGCAATGCTCCAATAACAGCAGCTTGGTCATGTCCATCCAGTGGTGTGTTCAGACTAGAACCTTCACCGTTGCTTACACTGGGAGGCATCAGTGGCGAAGGTCCAACAGAGTTTATGGACTCAGCAGTAGTGACTTGCTTCTCTGGTGGAGATTCCTTAACCAGTGTGTGTACCCAAGAGAGATCTGGATCATCACCACCATATCTCAGCTCAAACGATGATGACCGGCGGAGCTTGCCCAATTCTTCACCGTTAACACCCCAGTCCGGTGTCCCTGATGGTGATCCCCACTTTGACCATGATGAACTTAGAGGGGAGCCAACAACACCGGACGCTCTTGCAGCACTCGGCCCAAGATCACGAGAACTGAGACTCCTCATTGTCTGCTGTTGCTTCTCACGCTGGGCAAGAGCAGCAGCAAGGTGAGAGTTCATAGGGGACCCAGATTCAACACATCGAGGAGACATGCGGCCAGGGGAGGAAATACCAAGTGATGCTTGCAACAGAGATGAGTGTGAAGGCAACTGCTGGTTGTCTACAGCCTTTGGGGAGAAGACTGTGTTGATTGGTGAAAGAAGTGCTTGCTGCTGTTGCTGGAACTGATTAAGGAAAGCAGCCTTGTGAGATGGTGAAAACATACCACCCTGATCAGCATTACTATACCTCGGGGAAGAGACCATCTCAGCAGAGAAGAGATCATCCAAGTTTGACGGATTTAGGGATTTGGTCCGAGAAGTGTGGTTTCCTGTTGATGAACCAAGACGTGAATAGCACAAATCATTTATAAGCTGTGAATCAATATCCTGCATCAGGGAGTAATCATCAGCAGGCATATCCCTTGCACTAAGTGAGGTACGGAGCCGGCTTGACTGAAGGCTGCTGCCTGGAAGATGAAGTGTCGGAACATTTGGCTGCTGCCAGCCCAATGAAGGGGGCATCCCATTACCTGAAGGGGACATTGGTGGTGTAAATGGGGACATGACTGCTGAAACTGATGACGGAGAACCAGGCATCAAGCCCATTGCTGCAGCCATCTCCATTGCAGCTGTTGCCGAGGCTCTTGGGGATGGCACTGCAGATCCAGTGGAAACATATAGCGGTCGGAGCTCATCAGTTGTATGCGCAAAGAAACAGACACGGCGATTACAGCTTGTGCCATCCTTGCAAAGGCGAGTGCGGTACTGTGCTGGATGGAGCCAACACTCGAACACGCCATGAGCATATTCACACATGTCACCACGCCGGCAAACTCCCTTTCTAAAGTCGGGGCATGGCACACAGCTGTAGTGATACTTGCGAGGGTCCCGACGCCGTGCGTTCTCCCCTGGGTGAACAAACGGGCACTCGGTCCAATCATGTGAGTACGCCCGCGAGCATGGCCTGATCTTAAATGAGTACATGCGGAACTCATCGGAAGCATAGATGCTGTTCTTGATATCAGGAAGGGACGGATCCACTGGATATTCTTTCTTTTCCGATGTCACAACCCTTGGAAGATCCGCAAACTTTGTCGTCATCATCACAGCAGCAGATGGAGATCGTGCATCTTCTGCGGTAGGGGATGATACAGGTGACGACATAGAGTTTGTGGCCCTTGTCACCACCCGGAGAACGCCATGCCCAGCCTTTGGGCATCCAAGAAGATCTTGGAGGGCAATCTTCGCGTCAAACATCTTTGGAGGAACAGAGATCACATCAGCTGGACGATATCCGGAAGCATCCGTGGCATCAGCATCAGCCCCAGCAGCAAGCAGCAGCTTGACGGCCTCCACACAAGACGGCGAGCCACCAGAGGCCGCACAGTGGAGGGCGCTGGTGCCGTCGGAGCCGCAGCGGCGATTGACATCGACGGACGGGAGGGACAGCAGCAGGCGAAGCACCGCGAGGCTGCCATAGGTGGCCGCGACCATCAGCGGCGTGCGGTGCTCGAGGACCTTGCGGCGGCCATACCAGAGGCCCGCCTCATCCGCGGCGGCGGGCGGGGCGCGCTCCAGCGCACGGCGCAGTCCCTCCCCGTCGTCGTCCGCGGCGAGCTCGAGGAACCCCGCGAAGGCGTCGTCCGTGACGACGGTAAGGGTTTTCGCCATCTCGGCGACGGCGGCCGCGGCGGCGGCACTCTTCTTGGTCGCCGCCGCCGCCGCGCCGACTCCGTCGACGCCGGCCGCGCCGGACGCGGAGATCGGCGTGCCGTTCATCTGTGCTTGTCGGATCGGAAGAACTGAAGACATCAGCAAAACATCAGTCAAGAAACCAGTCAAGGGAGTCCAAAAACAGCACAAGAAATGGACTAAAAACCAACCGAATCGGATGCACAAACACCACAAGGCAAAAAACCAGAACCGACGCAACAAAAATGGAAGCGTAAACACGCAAACAAATCCCCCCAAAACCCCACCAGAAATCTCCTCCCAAAAAACCCCAAATCTTCCCCTAGATCAGGAGACCTCACCGAGCCAAGAAACGCAAAGCAAAAAACACCAGGCGCTAGATCGGGGAAGAAAGGGAAAGCCCCAAGCTAACCTTAATAACCTCGCAGCAGCAGCAGCAGCAACTCGCGATGCGGCAAACCATCTCACCACGCCAGCATCGACCGAATCGGCCCGAAGATCTCCGCAACCCCCATGGCGAGGCAAATCGGGGGAAAGAAAGCACCAAAGATCCCGCTAAAAAAAAGAGAATCCCACAAACCTCCCAACCAAGAACAGCGCGCCTCTCGCTGCCGAGGCGTTCGGGGAGAAGGCAAAGACTGCGCTGATCTAGCCTGCTTCTCGCGATTGCTGGGGAAGGAGGAGGAGGAGAAGCATGGGGCGCGGAAGCGAGAAAGCGAGAGAGAGAGAGGGGTGGGGAAGAAGGGGGCAGTAAAAAAAGGGGAAAGTGATGAGAGAGAAAGCGAGTGGTGGGTGTGGAGACTTTCGGAGTTCCCGCAGTACGCACTCTCTTTCTCCCTCTATCTCTATCGGCAGCAATTATAACCGGCGGTGTGCGACTGTGGTTAAACAGGGAGTGAAAAACGGGTTAACAGTGCTAGGCACATAGAATATCCTTAATTAATTAATTGATTAGTTAGTTACCAAAGTTTTTAAGTAGGAGTATTAGAAATATAAAGAAAGTTCGGTATCACTGCATCCGTTCCAAAATATAACAAATACATGTTCAGACTCATAGCTAAAAATATTTATAAAAATACTACATTTTGAAAGAAGAGATTATTATCCCCCATTCGCTTTTAAAAGAGGTTGGATACAACCTCGTCGTTTATAGCAATTGAGCGTATTGTTGCATGGTGTTGATAGCTATTTTAATTTGGGATATGAAAAAGGCTATATGTATTAAAATTTTTCTAACAAAACTCTTATTAAACACTGATGTTGCGTGTGGATATATTGCATGAGTTGACTAGATGAGAAGAGTAATTATTTGCTTAAAAAATATTAAAAGTGTATTATTAATTTTTATGGTATCAATTAAGTGAACACCAAAACTAAAAGTTTATTTTCGCATACAGAAACTTCTCGTCTGTATTCAATATCAAAGATAAATTTAATTCATGTCATTATAAATTTATCATATTAGAAAATATCATTACTATTTGCTAAACCTATTGTGTGCCACTTAAATTTTCTATAGTTTGAATCATATCATTGAAGTTTTCAGTTATCTTCTCCCCCAAAACTAGAGAGAGAAAAAAAACTGGTAATGGTGTTGTGACGAGCTCGCCGCCGTCTTGAAACCTTGTCGGTATAGTGATGAGCTCGCCGGCACCGGCAGATATGCTTGTGTTGCGTTGAACCGTTGTCGGATAAATATGCTCGTGTTGTGCTGAACCGTTGTTGGACCTGCTGTCTTCGAGACTTGGCAACTTGGCCGCCGCCATATCGAGCTCACTTTTGTCGCACCCCCGCTCCCCGCTGCTACTTGCTTCACCGGCCGCCGAATGCTCGTCGTATTGTCGATGCCGAGCAGTAGTTGCATCCTACTTCTTTTTCTGTTACAGGTTGTGTGAATAGTAATGATATTTTTTTAATACAACGGATTTTATAATGGTATGGATTAATTTTACCGTAATATTTTAAGGGAGCACAAATCTTTGAAAAGGAAGTTTCTATATTTGAAGTTAGGCATGGGGTAACCGAATTATTCCTCAAAAAAGTTGAAAGTCAGTTTGATTCATTTGCACATTAATTTCCAGGACAGCATAAATTAGGCACAGAGCTTTGATGTCCTTCACAAAGGATGTTTAAGCAGATCTGACCATTTTTCTCAAAGAAAATGTCAAATAAACCTCATTTCCAGCTAGAAAATGCACAGGTGGGCAAGCTTGTCGTCAATTCATCAAGTACACCCTCCGAGCCACCATAGTTTTCTCTTATTTTTCCTTAGACAAACAGTAGCATATCTCATTTACTCCGGTCGAGCTCATGACACTTGAGTTGAGAAGCTGTCAAAAGGAGGTACTTCCAGCTAGACTACCCATATATACACACAACAAAGTGTTATATATCTCTCACTAATAAAGTACCATATCAATTTACCAAACCTTACCCAAATTGAGCACCTTTGATTTAAAGAAAAACATAAACATTTTAAAGAATTTAAATCTTATTAAAAAAATTCATATGAATGTTTTTAAAACAAAGAATTGAATCCTACCCTATCTTTTGAAGTTCCTATAAAATGAATAATTATTTGAGTCTATCTCTTTCATTCATTTTTTCAATGTCTTGAAGTTCCTATGAAATGAATAATTATTTGAGTCTATCTTTTTCATTCATTTTTTCAATGTCTTGCAATCATCTATTTTGTATTTACATTTATTCCTTCATTTTTTTGTTCTTATGGTTAAAGCCGCCTTGCTAGTTTTACTTTTACATGACAAAAGCTTAACCACTCCGGCAAAGAAGCGTATCACGCGAACGATCTACGCTAGTGGGGAAAAACGATAGCGACCCGTCCAGGCATCGCACCAGTGCCCGGTCGGCGACCACGACGACGACTACGAAATCGGCAGTACTCGCAGTACGTAAAAAAAAACCGTAGCAACAAACCGGCCCACACCCAAAACAAAAGCCCCACCGCCGCTGCCCGAGGAGACCCCACGACTCGAGCACGGCCTGCCGCGTGCAGGTCGGTCCGAGCCAGCCAAGCAGCCGGCGCAACACCACGAGACAGTCCAGTTTACCCGATCAATCGATCGATCACCGAGAGAACCCCGCGTCAACCCACCCATGAGGCCATGACACGAGGGAGGCCATGAGTGCGCGTCCCTTTCCGCGGTCTCGTCCTCTCGCTCTCTCGGCTTCTCGAAATCTCCGACGCGGACGCACACCTCTCGGTGTCCGCGTCCCCGGTGTTTTTTCACCGCAAAGGGGGAAGGGATGTGGAGCGGCGCACGGTTGGTTTTGGCTGGCGCGAGCCGGGTGTGTGTTGTGTCGGCGTGGGGGCGCGTACGGCGCACGTAACGCGCATGGTCCAGTCGGGGATTGGGCGCGGGAGCGGGCACGGCGCGATCGGCGAACTCCTGTAGCGTGGGCGTGGACAGGCGCCCCGCGCGCCCGGCAGGAGGCGGCGGAAACCGGCGCCGCGCGAAATTCCGTCGCGTTGCGGCGGCGCGCACGCGATGGCGGCCGAGGGTATCACGGTCCGGGGGTCCGCGAGCTGCTGCGTTGGGTTGGCACGCCCGCATGCAGCGATGGTGCCGAACAATAAAAGCCGGACCTGCTCGAAATTCGGTTGGCACTTGATTGGGAGTTTGCCCGGTTGCTTGGTATTGTATTTGCTTGTGTGAGTGCGACGCTGGCCTACCACGAGAGCATGGCCGGCCTGCCTATCCCAGGGAAGAGCGGAGCTGCCGTGCGTGGCAGGCAGGCAGGCCGTGCTACTTGAGGAGTTGAGGTCATCATGTCCTGGCCGTACCCAGACAGCGGCAAGTGTTATACTAGTGTGTCACAAACAAACTGCGCGCTACTGCTGGCTGGAGTAGTAGTAGACTAGCAGTAATATTCTTCTTCAGCTGTGACAGATTGCCAGTGGTGTTGTATGCTGCGAACAGTCTCTCTGCCTTTCTGTTAGATTAGATTAGAGATTAGCGGAAGATGCGGATAGCGTAAGATTGAGACAATAACCCAAGACCCATGGCAGCGCATGTGTTTCCGCAACGGTATAGCCAAGCCAGCCACAACTGGGTCATGTGCGCAGGCTACAGATTTCGCTTATCCTGAGCGACCGGTGGCACGGATAATTTTTTTTATAATCACAGGGCAATTTGCTATTGCAACTCGGCTACTAATCCTAGTTGGATGGACTAGGTAGAAAGGTGAAAAACAACCCCCCACCAATGCTGCTCTCCAATCAGTTTCTCTGGCCGGTCTCTTTTAATCATCAACATTTCAGAACCCTGCATGCCCTACCTATGCAAAGCAAAGACCCTATGCTGGTACCCTATGAGTCATAGAGTGTTTCTTTAGAGAGTAATGGAGTTAGGCACCATAATCAGAAGAGCAACTAACTTGGTTGTGTGGAGTAAAGTTCGGCAAGGACACGGTGGTCTTGCCCCTGGCCCTCATCGAATTCTTTCTGCCTCTGACGCGAATGTACATACAACTCATCATTCCGCAGCGCATCATGCTGATTCCAGGGATTTGGGCTGGTTTGGTAGCGGCCCAGATCAGCTTATCTGTTGTAGCTAAAATTTAAAATTAAAATTAAAATTTTATAAATAATTTTGATATTTTTTTATCATGATTTATTGGCTTTTAAGTCACTAATCATTCGCTATGTTCTTTCATGCAGATCAACTGACCTTTTAAGCGGCACAGAAACCGGAACGTTTAATTAGCACATGATTAATTAATTATTAATTATTATAAGCTTTAAAATATATTTATTTAAATTTTTAAAGAAACTTATGTATAAAATTTTTAAAAAAAAAACATATCATTTAGCAGCAGTTTGAGAAACGTGGTAACAAAAAGGAGAAAGTTGCAAAAAAGTTGCACTTCCTTTGTTTCATATTATAGGTTATTTTGACTTTTTTTAATTAAATTTTTTAGATTTGATCAAATTTATAAAAAAATATAGCAATATTTTTAATATAAAACAAACATATTATTAAAATATATTCATTGTTATGTTTAATGAAACTAATTCAATGAAACTAATTTTTTCTATAAATTTGATTAAATTTAAAAAAGTTAAAGTTTTCTAATAAAAGAGACATAATATGAAATGGAGCATAAACGGAGGGAGTACTTTAGAATGGCCTAAGAACAATTTATTTTTCGTCAGTAATAAGCACTTACGATTTATTTTTCATCAGTAATAAGCGTTTACAGTCGGTTGTAGGTGGAACGATGAGACTGCATATAGCCTACCAAAACTAACCGATCCAAGGAAAGGCAATGTCAAGAGCTGCGTGGAACCAAATAGTTACAGATTTTGGTTCCAACACCTGAAGGATGACGCCCATATAATGTAGAGAGATTCTTGAGAAGCAGAATTTTATTTAGTCATTAAGGCCTGAGATACATTCCAGGATTACAACAGCTTTTAGGGGGCTACTACAGGCATCACTGGTTACATGCATATACAGACGGTAATACCCAATAATAACCTGAACTCCTGAAGGAAGATGATATGATATTAGGTCATCTAGGACAACAATTTACGCTGGGGTTGCTCTGAATGGAAGCAAATCCCCGGGTAACTAAGACCAACAAACACTTGGGGTTATTTACATGGATTACATGGATAAGGCTTGAGCATGTCGAGTTGTGCTTCATACGTCGTCCACGTCGCTTCCACCAACATGAGCATCATGTGTAACCCAGTAGTGGCTGCCATCAGGGCCTGACACCTTATACCTGCTTAGCAAAAAAAAAAGGATATGGTTCCAGGGGAATTCCAGAGTAATAAAAGGGCAAGCGGATTGATGCATAACTCTTTAATGTTAAATTGTAGAGCTTGTACGTTGAAACACAACAAAGCAATATATGAGGTTAAGAGGATCACCTCTCTAAAATAAATTTCCCTTCCTTGTACCTCTGGCTCTTCTCATGTGCAGCTTCCTAGAGTAGGGGCACCATAAAACTTAGATGCTACGCAATACAAGAATATATGACAACATAAAATAATCACAAATCTTACATATTTCCATCCAACAATGGATCCGCAGCCAACACAGAAGATATCAGACACAGTATGCATTCCGGTTATCATCATGCGATCCTCTTTTACTCCAGAAGTCACATTGACACTGCCCACAACCAACATGACTTAATCAAAAGAGTAAAATACATGGACAGTCCGTAAACTTGGACCAGGGTGACATCTAGGTCTGTAAACTTGTAAAATGCACATCTAGATCAATGCCTAATCTTGGTTTAATCTATCACCCAAGGTCCAAAATGCAGATTACGCAGCTCCGATGCTGATGTGATTATTCACAGTAGCTAGACTTTTCCATTTAAACCCCTTCGCTATAATATGCCCCCAAATCGACTTCCACTACCCTCAAATCAACAAATATGTATTTCTTGGTATTCTGGAAATTCATAGTATAAGTTATGCACCAAAAGATTTAACTGGGTGCAGCGGGAACCAATTTAGAGGCATACTGTGGTAGAGGGGCCCAAATGCAAAATTCTCGCCACCATGGACGACCACATCAGTGCTTGAGTTGCATCATCTATATTTTGAACCTTAGATGATACATTAAACCAAGATTGGGATTCAGATGTGCATTTTACAACTTTATGGATCTATACGACACTTCAATCCAAGTTTAAGGACCGGCTGCGTATTTTACTCTTATAAAAAACTGTTGATTCATAGAATACTCTAGAGTTATATCATGCAACTTTGTATTTGTACCAAATAGTGAGATATATTTCAACCAAGGACACTATTTTGCTATAGGACTACCAAATACCACATTTGTTGATCTGAATGATAGTGAACTTTATATAACACCGTAAAACTGTTCTCTCCCTGTTATGGTAAAGAACCACAAATTTGTTTTGCTGCAGCTGAATTCTACAGCAACACTGATACCTTCTGGTACTGGACTACAAATGGCAGTCTATGGAGACATGTATATAGAAAGTTACAGTGGTGGTTAGTCTCCTCTTAGTAGTAAGCTTCTATTAAAGTCTATCCAAATTGAGGACAGCTGGTGTACATTACCGGAGATCTTGACTGGTTGTTCAATAACCCAAATCAAACGTCAACAAAAGCAAGTTTTCAATATTGAACAAGAGTTCAATAATAGGAAAAGGAATGAATGCTTTTTCCATATGTGGATAATGTGCCCATCTATCTTTCCTTTTTCCAATAATGAACTTCAGGCATCAGTTGGTGGCGAAGCAATTAGGGAAGTTGTCACATACCTTTACTCATCAATAAATAGAATCATAACTACAGAAGTTCCACATACATTTATTCATAGTAATGTGTTGTATGCAAGTAGCTTTAGCTGCAAGGGATTCAGTTCGATATCAACTTCACACATGCCAAACTTTGACTTATAATGCAACTTCTTCTAATAGGGGTTGTATTATTGCATAGGAGATCAATTTCAAGCATACTGAGTATCATTCTATGCAAGTAAGTGGTGTAACTTTAGCTGTTAACAAGGCGCAGGCAAGGGATAGGTTGTGTGTCCATCCATCCAACATCTCTAACATAGCGCATATCCACCACTCCTCGAAAAGAATAGAATAACAAGAGAAGGAAAATCATCACAAATCCTTGTCTATTAGACTCTTTACCTTTTTCCAAAGAGAATTCGGATTTCTATTTTGGCCATTGCCTATTGGTCACCGTAGTATATGCCCAGCGGTCTCCTATGCACAATCTAGTGCGGTTACAATGTAGAGGATTCCCTTTGTCTGCTTGGTTTACCATTTTTCTCATCCTATTAGCGGTTTTAAGTTACTTGTACTACCAAAGAAGGCAGTCAAATCTTAAAACAAATTCGTAATTCTCAAATTTTTCATTGTGTTAGGAAGGAATTGGCTAGGCTACCCGCATCCGAACCCAAACAAGGTGTGGCCGCAGTATAAATCGCTTTCAATCTCACCTTTTAAAACGTATAATTAGTGGCATGACGAACAAGGACTCAAGAAAAGAAAGCACAGTGCATTTCCCATTTCCCCCCAATTCCACACATATCTCCCGGCGCACGCTACCTAAATTTTCAGCACACCGACGAACGAACAAAAATTCGAGGCAAGATGAGGCCCGGGAAGGAGAGGCCACTTACACCTTATTGAAGAGGTACGCCTTCCCGTGCTTGCAATGGAAGGACTGCAAGAAATGGAAAGCAACCGTGAAACAATCACTCCCACATCCGCCGTGCTCGCCGAATCAAACAAGCCAGCCAACAACAACAACGAGAAGAGGGAGGGGGCTGGGGAGGCGAACCTTGGACATGATGTCGGAGGAGAGGCCGAGGTGCGTGTGGCAGTGCTTGCAGCTGTATACCTTCCCTTCCAGGTGCATCACGAACAGCCGCCCCATCGCCTCCTCCTCCTCCTCCTCCCCACAATTCCACACCCAGCCCCCTCCCGATCCCCAGAGCGCCGCCGCGATCGGTGGCCACGCGACTCCAATCGCGATCGCCGCTCGTTCGCCTCGAATCCGAGATTAGGAGGAGGGATTGCTTTTGTGGGGAAGCAGTCTCCGCGAGGAAAGGGGGTGGCTTGTCTGCACTGACCGGGTGACCGAAGCAAGCAGCAACTGGGGTTGGGGGGAGAGATGGGGATTGGGATGATGGAGTGGTGGAGGCCGCGTGGGAACGGACGGGGGAGGAATGTGAAAGGATCGCGTCGCGGGGGATGCGGTGCGGTGCTGTGTCTGATTGCGTGGGATGGCGTGGGTTGCACACGACGGCACGAGCTAATTGCGGGGGACAAGTGCAACTGCTGCCGTGCTGGATCTGGTCTGCCCGCCTGTGGATTCACCGTTACCGGATGCAGCAAACCTTCTCTCGTTTTTTCCTTTCCACGTTAAACTCATAAACTTGTTTTTATCTACCCTCTTTAATATGATAATACTTTATCATCTTTTATCTTTCATCGAAACTATCACAATTTTACTACTCTCTCATTCCTAAATATAAAATTCTTTTGTTGGATAAAATATTATCTTTTATCTTCCGTCGAAGCTATCACAAATTTACTATTTTCTTCGTCTTAAAATATATATAAAAAGTTTGTTGGATGAGACAAATAGTAGGATATATCCTATCTAACTAAAATCTCTTATATTTATTTTGAGACTGAGAGAATATTTATTATGAATAGCTTAACTCTACAAGAAATAAACTCACTAAATCAGAGGTCATTTCGTGCGGGTATATTAGAGCATTCGGCCAATAATTCATTACTCTATATATGCACCAAAACTAAAGTTAGGCTTAGACATACAGCAAAATAAAATTAGGCACACTAATAGGTAAGTAGGATGTGGTGTAGCTGGAGAGAGAACCGAAGGAGTGCCATTTCTTATAAAAAGCCATGATTATGACTTCCTTTCGATATCTATTTTCTCTATGTTATCAAGCCATTGCTTTAAACTTTTACTCTTTTCTAAAGAACATTATAATACATACATTACACAACGAGTAATTGTACGTTGCTACATACTGTAGAAAACCAACTACTATAGCATAAACGCCTTTAGACCTTTCTCGAACAGAAAAAAGAATCTTTTAATTTCCAACTCTCATTGTCTAAAATTATCTTAGCCATTACATATTCAAAAAAACTATTATATCCTAGACATTTGAACTGAACTTTTCTATTGTGGAAACAAGTATAAATGCTGGGTTTTCTGCTTAAATAAGAGAGCAAATATACTCACTTCTACCAATGTGATATCCGGCCCAATTTGGATTTGACATGTCTGACCTATTAGAACTGTGTGTACATATTTAGTATCACCTTGTTAGTTTAGCAAGGGTGGAACCAAGTTATAAGGGTTTTGTTTCTTCAACCAGATCACTCCCGGGTTAACCCTTTTACGCGAAGCGAGGACGAAAGCGTAAACGGAATGGTATGTGTTAATGGGCTCGTTTGTCGGATGTGCTGGGCTACGTGGTTTTGGAGGTGTCGGTGTTACGGGCCCGGGGACCAAGACTAGAAGGATGGGCGGCTCCCTGCACCCATGTGGCGCTCCCCTCGGAGGGGTCAGGCCCGAGGGTGACATGGCGGCTGCCCTCCCTAGTCCCCCTGAGGGTCAGGCTGCTCCCAGACCTTCCCCGAGGGTCGGGTCGCTCCGACCCCCTCTGCGCTGGTGCCGCGTGTGCGAGGTTAGGTGAGCGTGGTCAGGGCTCACCTAACCGCATTAATGGCGGCCCAGACGAGCGCACCACACCACGTTTAATGCGGCGTGGCGCGTGTGTGGCCAGTCTATGACCGGTCACGGTGATTGACCGGTCGTAGACCGGTTAGATTACGGGTGAGACAGCGGCAGGGTGCCTGCACGCTACCCGCACGTCAGGCGGCGTGCGGCACGCCTTGCCCCGCCCCATCAGAATGATAAGAGCCTTTTGCCTCTCGTCCCTTAGCCGGAGTTGGTATGTCCGCCCCGGTCAGATGGCTTCCGTTTCCCGATGCGAACGGAGCACGGAAGTCTTCGTCCATTTAATGGAGTTTGACACGGGCGTCCCCAGTGTCAGCCACCTGACCGAACGAGGGCCTCGCTGCAGCGACTATGCATGTGGCTTCCGAGTCAAACAACAAGACATCCATTAAATGTAAAAGAATGTTTTCCTTTTGCCTTAGGCAGCCTTTCGGCCCGTGTGGTAGCCCCTTGATATATAAAAGGAGGCCCAAGCCTGAGTGGAGAGGGAGAGAGCAAACACTGGTGTTCCCTGATTTTCCAGTCACATATCCACAAAACACAGGAGTATGGTGTTACGCTTCTCAGCGGCCTAAACCTGTATAAACGCTTGTGTCCTTGTCTTTTTCTCTCTCTCTCTCTTGTGCGATCTGGGGAGGAACGAGTTTCACCCTGCGTCCCTGGCCGAACTCACAAAGGGGGGCCCTCTCTGTCCCCCGTTGAGGAGCTAACACTCCGTCAGGAGGGCAGGCCATTAAAATTGTATCAGAGCCGACCCTCGTGGTTGCTCGTAAGTGTCAGTGTGCAGGCATACGACGCATGACGTATGTGGGCTTTGTGTGAGGCACATGGCATGGCATATGACGCCGTCACTGGAGACGTGCACTAACCGCGAGGGTACAAACGTGCGCTAAGAGAGGGTGTGTTCCTATAAGCCTGTGTGGCTATACGGGTAAGTTGGACTGATGAGGACGTCGGGTCCTTTGAGGTGTGTGTGTGACATTCGGCCCATTTTGAATTTGGCATGTGTGGCCCATAAGAACTGTGTATATATATATAGTACCACCTTGCTAGTATATGCCTGTGTGGCTATGCGGGTAAGTTGGACCGACGAGGACGTCGAGTCCTTTGAGGGGAGTGTGTGACATTCGGCCCCTATGAGAGCTGTGTGCACATGTTTAGTACCACCTTGCTAGTTTAGTAAGGATGAAATCAACTTTATGTTTAGTACCACCTTGCTAGTTTCGTAAAGATGGAACTAACTTATAAGGGCTTGTCTCTCCAATCATATCGCTCTCGGGTTAACACTTTTACACGAAGCGAGGACGAAAGTGTAAGTGAGACTGTATGTGTAAGTGAGTCTATCCGTTGGATGGGCTGGGCTACACATTTATGAAGGACGGGTTTATTACACATCCTCTTTGAAAAGAGTTACACAGTTCTAAAGGACGAGCTATTACACATCCTCTTTGAAAAGAGTTTTGGAGTCAGGGTACAAACATAGAAAAGTAGGATGTTAAAAGCAAGTTTTATAGTAAAGGTAGCTACTACCTCTAATTTCAGGCATGTCACATATAAATAAATTAAGAGGTAACATATATATAGTAGGTTACTTCTAACATACAGTTCCCAATACCTCTAACACCCTCACATATTTATTGGAGTTTATGTAGATGTTGCCTCTTGCATGAGGGTTGGTTATTTCTCTCTCCTCTCTCTTCTCTCCTTCACCTCATCATTTAGTCATATGCGGCATCTTGGGATTTATGTTTAGATGTCCATAATACTTACTCTAAGGAGGGGCTAGCCATCAATGGTTTTTAAGAAGGAGAAACAAATTTTAACCTGACCAATGGTGAAGCCAGACAAACCTAGACGATAAAGAACATTTGTTACTACTAATTGCCATCAACTTTTATGTGCGTCGTCGAGCTCCATCATTCCAAGAGTTAACTTTATTGATAAGAGCAAGTTTTATAGTGGAGATAAATCCTATGTCTAATTTAAACCATGTCATCTATTCATTAATTAAGAGGTAACATGTACAACATATCACATCTAATACACAAACCCCAATATTAGTTCATTCTCACACCATCTTGCGTTTTTCTTGAAAAATGTGTGAAGGTTGCCTCTTGCATGAGGGGTAGCTCATTCTCTCTCTCCTAACTTTTCTCCTCCACCTCTCACCTAATCCTATGTGGCAAATTTATGTGGCAAATTTGGAGACAACATGTAGGGACTTATAGTACTTGCTCTAAGCCCTTGCTCTATGTCCGTAGAGAATTGAATACGGGTTGAAGGAATAAGTCTCGTAAAATTAGACAGGTTAATGGATGCTAAAGCCAGAAGTCCCTACCATGAGCATAAAGTTCTCCAGAGTTAACTTCGTTGATAAGCCCAACGGCCAAATTAAATCATCCGTAGAGAATGGAATACGAGTTGAAGGAATAAGTCTCTAAAAATTGGACGGGTTAATGGATGCTAAAGCTAGAAGTCCCTACCATCAGCATAAAGTTCTCAAATAAGATAAAAATAATGTATGACTCCACTTTGATGAACTAATGAACATTAGCACAAGCGTTTTCTTTGAAAATGGAGGGTAAAAAAATTAGTGCCTAGTACATTGTTACTCAATTACTTCTTAAAAAAAACAACCTTGACAAAAGATAGTGGAGTACAAAATCATAGGGCAACTTTGGCAAATAGGTTTGAAAAATAATATCCACCCATTGAAGGATATATTCACATCCTGGTGTTGGTATTTATTATGAGCAGAGATAATCTATAAGCGCACAGGTATCGTTGTATCTTTTACCCAAGAGTATTTCAGGGTATCGTATCCATAGGGAACATGTGTGTATAATCTAAGAACATGATTCTTTCAAGGACAACAACTAAATAATAGGCTTGGGATAGAGATGACTCCTATGAGTTAGTTATCTTAATTAAGTTAAGGTAAAACTCTATCGATTACTTCGGACACCGGTTTACCCATGATCTGCGAAGGAGATTCCAGCATACAGCTCTATGATGTACCCGAACATGGAGGATTACAAAGGACGGACAGAGCTGTAACCACCTACCACTTACATCTACAACCCATGGAGCACACAACAAATAAAGATAACCTTCAATCTATTCATTACTACCCTAATCTCGACGTCACACTAGAAGATTAAGGTACTCTACCTAAGCAGAGTGATGAACCCGTAACGATGAGAATATATCTTACTTAAATAAGAAAAGTAAATATCAAAGAAAATCATGAATACTTACTTATATAAAAGAAACATCCGTCGAGATACAAGATCGGAGAGAGTGCCGACATCTTCGGCACTCCTCTGGAACTCACCTGGAAAAATGCCGACATCTCCGGCACTCCTTCGGAACTCCCCCAAAGAGAACTCTGACATTTGGGCACTCCTTTCGAAGCTTTCCCTCACTCTCTTCCTACTCTATTAGAGCAATGCCTAAGTATGAAAGTGAGTTGTACTTCACTTTATTGTGCAAGTGAGAGTGAGGAGTGAAGGGGCTATTTATAGTGTGGAGATGACTTGAGAGAGTGGAGATGCTAAGGGAATATTCTCCTTCAACTCCTCTCAAGCCTCCACATGTCCTCCAACCGTCATTGGATGGTGGTTTTCTACCTTGAGCCTTGCACCACCGACTTCAGGATAGCGATAACCGTCGTCACGTGGAAGCTGGGCACGAGGGGAGCCACCCTTGGTTCGGCCGAGGGGTTCAGCCGAACCCTGGTTGAGCTCCCTTGCGCCGCCTTTCGCCTGGGTCACTGTTTAGTGGGCCCTCATGGCGGTGCACAGTGATTGGCCTCAAATATGTTGGTTTTACTCTAGTTTGTGTGTCCTCCAATTTATACTCGCGTCTGATTGGTCGAAGGTATATTTCATCACATGGCGAGTGGTTTTCGTCCATAATTCACCAAGACGTGTGGAAATGGTTAGTAATAACCAATACCTCTAAGTTTGGCAGTCCATTTTATATTCTTTTATTTGTTTTTATACAGGAATTGACAGTCGGATTTGGTACTTAAGGACCATCAACACCTGGCCATTCATTTTCCTATTATAACCCCACATACATTCATTTTCCTATTCTAATCCCACCTTTCGTAACTTATTTGCCAAACATGTCCTACGGTTGAGAACAAACCGTAGAACAATATTGTAGCCAGGTGATAGAGGAGCTACCAGGTGCTCTTGCTGGCCAGAGTTTGAGCCGAAAATTTGACAATTTGACCTTTTTATAAAACTTATTTTATAATTAGACCTCTACCTCAACGCCTCTACCTCAGCAACATGGGCCTTGATGTTGAGATCAAACGCTTAGCGTCATGGGCCTTGGCACTGAGCAATATATAAGTTAAAAAGTTGTTAGGCAGTCATTTTTTAAATTTTATCAACTGGCCAGAGGTAACTTCCTCCCTCCCTTGCAACTCTGAAGGTTTTGGGTTCGAAACCCATACCCCTGTGACTTTGTTTTTTCACTGCCGTGGCTCTCTCTCTCTCTCTTCGGTTTTCGTGGTGTTTTTTTACTTCGGTTTCGGTTAAAAAAAATCATGCGGTGGTGGGGATTCGAACTAGGATCTTCAAGGCAAAACAAATGCCACTAACCACTACACCACACTCACTTGCTTATCTAGTTGAGTCTAGCATCGTTTTAAACTGTATGTTAGAGATGTCAGCGTCTATAGGCTTGGCGTTGAGATGTTGGGCCTCAGCGCGGCCCGTGATGCTGCGGTAAAGACCAATTTTTGGTTATAGTTTTTATCAAGGTCTAGTTGTAGATTAAGTTTAGTAAAAGGACCAAATTATCAAAGATGCAGGAGTTTGAGTCCCCTCAATCGTGATTTTCTTACAATTTCTTCTCTCTTAATAATTGATGGTAAGTTTATCCCACTTTTCCTTAAAAATAAGCATGTCCTATGGTTCAAACTACTTCCTTTCTGTCCCCATAATATAATAACTTAGTACCATATGAGACACATCCTATTACTATGAATCTGGATAGGAGACTTGTCTAGATTCGTAGTACTAGATATATCCCATCCGATACTAGATTGCTATATTAGGGCTTTCACAGTGCGTACATGTGTCATTCAACCCTAACCTTCCATGTCAACGATTCCATGCCACATGTGCTTCTCCTGTTACCAAGTGAAGAACGGGGAGCCAAAATGGGTCACTAGTTTCTCGTTAGTATTCGTCAGGAATTTGTTAGGGAGGGGAAAGGAACGGCTTGCGTGCAACGTTGGGAGAAGGCGTGGCCTCGCGACGCCCCCACACCCTGAGCAAGCTGATGACGATGAACTGATTCGAGTTGGCGGCGATCGTCCCGAGCTGCTCCACGCATGGTCATCGTTGGCGAGGCCACCACCCCGAGTTGCTTCGTCACCTCTAACGCGGTGGCGCTAGCCAGATCTGGTGAGCTCAACGGGGTAGTGGTGGCGGCCTGGTGAGAGACACGGATTAGGAGAAGGGAAGATGGCGGCGGAGGAAGAGGAGGCAGCGGATCTGGCGTTTAGAACCTCATCGTCGTCCCCGTTCCGCGCCACCAAGCCCATCCTTGGCCCCCGCTCTAAGCCTCCAACCCCGTCGTCTTCCCCGATCCAAATCGCCGCTCGTCGTCCAGCGCCGGTCAGGTTAGAAGGGCCGCCGAATGGGGGAGAGGCGGGGCTGCTGACTGTGGGAGGAGAGGAGATGGAGAGGAGCTCGAGGTCGAGGACGTGCCACCGAGGTTGATCCGGAGCCGACTAGAGAGGCGACGAAAAGGGAGAGGAGCCTCTTGAGATCCACTGCTCGACGGCGCCATCGTTCGCGGCTTTTGGCCCTGATGAGGAGAGGGGGAGCCCCGCTCAGTGCTGTTGCTGCCGCCGCTCCGCTCGACGCCATCGCCACTTCGCTTCCTCCACGGCTTCGCCTGAGGAGATGAAAAGTGAGAGGAGAGAAAGGGGGAAGATGAAAAGTGAGAGGAGAGAGAGCGATTGGTGGGACCCGCTATAAGCAACATGCATTGTGGAGTATGTAGCTAACATCATTCTTGATCTAGGTTGGTATGTGAGATTCAGCAAATTCCTGTACCGTACTGCTATTGCCCTTATGGGACAAAGGGAGTACAATAATAAACAACGTTTGACAACTTTTAGAAAAAAAACCCATGTCTCACGGTTCAAACTAATAAACGACGTTTGACAACTTTTAAGAGAAAATTAAAAGATTCATAGTGTTTCTATCATCCCACCTCTCTATCTCTACTATTATAAAAATCTATTCCTACTTAAAAAAATAACAATTTTTTCAATTGTCACACCACTTTTTCGTTCGTCATTCGTCCCCGCTGCATGTGCGTGCGACGCCCCATCAACGTAGCAATCCGTCTTCAGATCATTTTCATCCATCTTTGCCAGCGCCGTTGTCTCTGAATATTTCTCAACCACCGAGTTGATTAGCCAACGTAGGACGTCTCGTTCCAATCTGGCGCGCCACCAACACCGCATTGGCAAGGTGAGTATTGCCCCTCAGTAGCAGTTTTTCCTCTCTTTTTGTTACTGTGAAGGACAGCCATGGGAGCTCCTTTGCTCAAGATATATCCCGCCATCGCTGGCCACCCATGGACCTTCTCCACCTTTGATCTAACCCTGGGAACATGTCCTGCCCACTGGTTTGTCCAGGGTCATCGCCAAAAGCCGTCGCCTTTCCACATGTCGCCCGAGCCCGAAATTTCCCGCCCGCGTTCTCTCCCCGCTTGTCTTCTCCCGCATGGGCCAACACAACCAATGGGTGAGCCAGGATGTGGGACACACCGATGGTGGTTCGTGTATGAAATCATCATGGCGTCACAGAAATATCCCAGAAATTGAGCTACCTTAGATGGCGTCGCGAGTAGGAATATCATAGCCGCCATGTCTAACTTCATTGAACACAAAGTGATTAAGACATATTGTCTCAACTAATTGTTTATTATTGCCTGAAACAACACCAGCAACTAATATTTGCTTTGGTCGTTGTAAAACAGGCCATGGATATCGAATTGAGAAGCAACAATCTCAGCTGACATTTTTTTCCGGTGTGTGCGTTCTGGCATTCACGGCTTATCGTGTCAATGTTATGCGGTCGCCGCTGTCGCCGCCGCACTTCTTTCCTGCGCGCACGTAATTAGCGATGTTGGTTGATCTGTTTCTCAATACAGTTGGAGACGAAGGTTCAGAATATAAGTTGCTCTAACATCGGTGATCGCCATGTGGTATGGGGTGCCGTAGAATTTTTTTTTCAACTATATATCCAGTCCAACCAAGTATAAACAATACTCAAACATGTGTTAGGTTGATGCAAAAGCGAAGACCAACCAGTTCAATATATGTCTTGAACAGTTATCATTCGGTTGAGGCACTTCTAAGTTGGTTTATTTTGGTTTTTCATCAGGTTCATATGGTAAATCAATTTATGGGGGAAAATATGTGGTGCCATATTTTCTCATTCATGTATCACAAATGGATCTACAGTAGGATTTTTTTATTGTTGTACCAAAATAATTAATTTTGAATAATGAATTTCTATCAAATAAAAGTTTTATTGCCGAAATCTATTTGATTTGACATATTGTGGTCGGTGATGTATTAACAGAAACGGAAAGAGAGGGATTTGAACCCTCGGTAAACAAAAGCTTAAAAATTACCATAGATTCGAAAAATAAACACATGATATTCGTTCATGGCATCCCGAGTAAATTTTTTACTCCCAGATTTAATTCGGGGTAAGATTTAGGAGTGGAACAATTGAATTTTTTCTCTCATATCCCCTTTCTCTCATATCCCCTTAACGCATGGGCACTTTGCTGGTAAGAGAAAAAAAACAATGACACAAACACAATTGCCGCCACATCGAATTGGTGATGTCCATACAAACGGACGGATCGCCCGAACACACGATTTACAAGCCAAACTGTGAACTGCCCAACTCCTGTCCTGAGAGACCCATCGCTCGAACCATCTTGCGGCGGAAGAAAGGAAGCTGAGAAACCAAACCAGGGAGGCGAATCACCCGGAGACGCCGGAGCCAAGCCACGGCCATGTGGCGGCGGGCGGCGACGGCGGCGCTGTTCCTGGGCGCGGGAGCCGGCGGGGCCGCCATCGCCTACTCCGACGACCCCTCCGCCACCCTCAAGATCTGCGCGCACCTTCCCCCGCGCCTCCTCCGCGACGCCGCCACCGCCGCCACCATCGCCTTCGACTACCAGTACTCCCTCTGGGGCCTCGACCCAGGCACCCCGGCCTGGCTCAGCGCCAAGCACGACGCCCACCTCCGCTCCGCCAATCGCCTCCAGGAGCTCTGCTTCCGCAACGGCGGCATCTACATCAAGCTCGGTCAGCACATCGCCCAGCTGGTTCGTACGGAAATTGGGCTCCTCCCTTTGATTCGTGTGACGCCTTTGCTAAAATTTTTGGCTGCTGCGTGGAGTTGAGGTCGAGCTGGTTGTTTGTTTGTTCCAGGAGTATGTTGTGCCGGAGGAGTACGTGCAGACGATGAGGGCGTCGATGCTGAAGAGATGCCCGGTGTCATCGTACGAGCAAGTTTGCCGAGTGTTTGGGAAAGATATGGGAGAATCACCGGAAACTGTTAGTTCCTTGCCATCCTCCTCCTTGCATTACTGTCTGAATACCACCTCTATACTTTGCTGTGGGAATGTAGGCTGCTGCACGAGCGCATAACGATCGTTGAACTAACAAAGTCCACAGTTCACATGACAACTTGGTGCAATTCTGACACAGACTATTGATACTTAAACATAATAATGGGTTTATGGGCTGGATTATGCACGGCTTGTCAATTTGGAAGAAAATCTGATGCCATTTTTGCCCCCTTTGTCCTAATGTGTAGGTTTTCGCAGAATTTGATCCTGTTCCACTTGCAAGTGCTTCTCTCGCTCAAGTTCATGCGGCAAGAACTCATGATGGGCAAAAAGTTGCCGTGAAGGTTGCAATCTAGCGAAACACTGTTATTTGTCTCGAGTACACTCTCATGTTTACTTGGGATTCTTACATTAGCACTATAGATTTTGAATTTCGTCCAGCATGCTGTCTTCCTCTAACATGTTCTATTCCTATCTTAATCTCAGGTTCAACATGATCACTTGACAGATACTTCTGTTATAGATATTGCCACCGTGGGTTTGATAGTGAACACTCTTCATTATATTTTCCCTACGTTTGACTACAGGTACCCCTCCTACTTTGGTTGCGTTGTTTCCTTTTTATTGACATGCACGCTACCTCAAAAACTCATGGAGTTATGGTTAGATCCAGTTTAGATCCTCTTTATGGGAAAAATATGATTATGCATCGGTAGAAAACTGCTAGCAAACAAAGTTCCACATCTTTATGGGTTTACTGTTGCAAATTTTGTTTCTGCAATCCTTATCTGTTCATGATAATCCCTGGCTCACTGCTTTTTTTGGTGATTTGTTGGGAGGAGGCATGCTTGTGCAAACCATCAATAGGTTGGTCAAACACAATAAAAAGATATTATCTTGGATAGTTACACAAGACGTTTGGCATAGTTGGTGTATCAGCTCAAGATTAAGAATTAGAACTATCGATTTTGATCTTTCAACTCCCTTGTTATTTAGTTAGGGTGCTTAGGAAGGATGGGTTTGATGCTATCCATACAATTCCAAATTTTAAAAGTTGCCATAAGCAATGAAAATATAGTTCTTAATGATAAACATGTCTACATTCTACAATATTTGAGTTGAATAATATATTTTTATTACTGTCTAGCAAGTTAAAAGTAGTGCCCCATTACATTGGAATTATGGTTCTTACTTTGATTGGAAAGTTCTTTTTCCTAAGGAAGCTTATGTTACAACAAAAATCATAGAATGGCATCAAAATGAATGAAGTATTTTCTTTTGGCAAGGTTGGATCAACGGTTTTTCAAATATGAAACCAACAAAAGGATTGTGATTACTTTGAATTAAGTCAAACAACAGTTTCTTGGCATGCAGAAGAGCCCTATAACTACTTTAGGGTTTGCATTGAAGGATGCAATCCCTTCCACTTCTTCAGAGAGAAAAATGCATTTATTGTGCTGTATAACCGCAAATGTTCATGAAACACATGCTATGACGATTTCCATTTAGTGTAAATGAGGCAAATACATGCAATCCTTTGCATCGCTGGATAGTTGAAAATTGAGCTCCTCACGAGCGTTTGTGTAATTATGCATTTGCAGTACACATTTTATGTTAATGTGACCGTAGTTCTTTCATTGTAAATTAGTGAATCTACTTTTCCACGGAAATCCCGTTTTGCACCAAAGTTTATGCCATTAAAAATGGTTCCTTGCAGGTGGTTAGTTGATGAAATCCAAGAAAGTGCACCTAAGGTACCTTTCTAATATTTCTTGGCAATTAACGTTATTGCTGTTAACTCCTGTTTTCAATACACCCTTCTACCATTTCATTTTGTTAATTAGTAAATGCATCTCTGGCCTTTACGATTTGTCATCCTATAAATTTAGAGCTTTGTTCCCGTCCAGCAGTTGGTACCTTATGGTACCAGTACCACCAGGTACGAAATTGAATCCAGCTGTTGATTCTTTGGGAGTATGATCGGGAACGAAGAAAAAGCATAGGTCCTTAGGGAGCGTCTGAGTCAACGCAGGCACTTCCAGTCCTCTTTCCCATGGCGATGGTTTGGCCTCCCCTAATGGCGCCGCCATATCCTCCTCCCAGCGCATAGCTAGGATCCTGCAAGTCCTCTTCCCAATCCCAGGACGACGGCTTTCACCCCTAATGCCGCCTCCGCAGCCTACCCCCACACAGCTAGCTAGGTCTTTGCAACATCCGCAGTGCATCCCGGCTGATTTGGGAGTCTTCAATAACAGAGCAAGCATGGGTGAGTCATCTCTATGGAGAAATTAGAGATGAAATTACTATTTGGAGGGTGTAGGATTTTTCAAAGGAGATGACGACTAGTTTCTAGCCGCCTTCTTTCTTCACGGTGCCTTTCTAGATTGAGATGAAATTAGTGATGATTTTGTTTATCCATGGTCGCCATCCCTTGATGTCTTAAACCTGATGCCAAACTACATCGAAGTTAGCCACCCATGCAAAACCTGTTGAGCAGGAAGAGCAAAGCGGGGGCAAGCAGCCAGGTAAATTCATCTCCCCCATTCCAGACTGCGGCGCTAAAGACGGAGATGACGGCGGTGGCGGCAGCGGCAGCGGCGGCACAGTCGCGCGAGTGGTAGGAGAGGGAGACGGTGCTCCTCGTGTGGAAGGGGACGGGGGAACGGGCCGAACGGCGAAGCCACATGCGGCAAAGAAATTAGCAACATCGGCCAATCGTGAGTGCAGGACGAGATGCATTCGCCTGTGTCTGCCTCATCCATCGATACAGCCTCACATCCATTCATCCCTTACCTGACAATGATAAATGACAATCTTACCCTTCCACCTCTTCTTCATTATGCAGTACCACTCAAGGAATTAAGTGGTACCTCACGGTACAGGCCTTTGCCAGCCGTTGGATCCAACGCAATCAATGGCCGCGATTTGGTACCTCCCTAGCCTGTTGGCCGTAAAAAAACTCATAAATTTAGAGTCCATCTTATGGTCATGGACTCATGGTCTGTTGTCTGTAGGATCTCTTGTGTTTATCCTGAATTTTGTGCTCAACAACACATTTTCCAGTTGGGTGTCTTCATGTTGATCTTGACTTTTATTCTTTCTATACAATTATAATGTAGCCAAATGTACAGGGACAGATTTACACAATTTGGATTGGTACTGATTTCCTCTCATGGTTTCAGGAATTAGATTTCTTGAATGAAGCTAAGAACAGTGAAAAATGTGTGCAAAACTTCAGAAGATTGTCTCCTCAAATTGCGGAAAGCATCTATGTCCCCAAGGTCTATTGGACTCTCAGCTCATCTAGAATTCTCACAATGGAGTTTATGGATGCCAAGGAGGTAACTGATGTTAAAGGAATTAAAGAACTCGGAATCCGCCCGGTCGATGTTTCAAATCTAGTAAGTACCACAGTACAGTTTCTTGAAAAAATAAAGTGCTAATAACTTCTTTACAGATTCTCACTTGACAGTTGTGTAGGTCAGTAAAGCATTTTCTGAGATGATTTTCAAGCATGGTTTTGTTCATTGCGACCCTCATGCTGCAAATATGATGATTCGACCCTTGCCACAAGATAGCAGAAAAACTTTTGGTGAGAATCTTGCTATCTAGCATCACAAACTAAAGCAAAGACCCATTATATATATTTGAATTTTTATATTTGATGAAGTGTATCTGGGACTGGGATATCTTGTCCAGTAATTGCTATGATAATCTTAATAATGCATACTGGCAGTCTTTTTTCATGTCATTGGATGAGCAGAAGAGTTATTTAATCCATGGTGGATAGCTTCACCATGATCTTCAGTACACTATATATATGTTAAGTGAAATGTGGCATGTGATGTATGCAATTTTGTGAGAAACTGAGAATATGCTTGTTTTTCTAAGATCCTATGTAGAAACAATGCATGATTACAGCTTTCTATGTTTCAGAATCTCAACACATATATTTGTTGGATAGGTCAGTTATTGCATTTGTTTATTACGCTTATATGATTTTCTTTACTTGAACGTAGGATGGAGAAGGCCACAATTGATTCTTCTTGATCATGGTCTTTACAAAGAACTTGATTATGCTACTAGGATTAGCTATGCTTCTCTTTGGAAGGTGACAAACCGATAATGTTATCACAGTTTTTTCTACGATCACAACTGAGTACTCATTACTAACTTCTTTATGAATTTTGTTCATGCAGGCACTTGTTTTTGCTGATGAAAAATCTATTAAAGAGAACAGTGTCAAACTAGGTGCTGGGGAGGATCTTCACGCACTATTTGCTGGTGTTCTCACAATGAGGCCATGGAAAAGTGTCATTGACCCAGCTGTCGATCATCTTGTTCTGGATGGCAACAGTACTGATCGTTCTGAACTTCAGGTGATTTATATTATGCATTATTAATGTTCTCCATGACTCCATGAAAACTGACAGTATATGTAACTGTGCAGCTTCAGTAACCAACAGTACCAGTACCTCTAGGGTAATCCATGTCATTACCTCCTACTAGAAATGAAATTCAATCATTGTTCACTTTTTATTTTGTTAATTGTGGCTCAAAGTAACACGGCTCCAAAACTTTTGATCTTTCCAATAGTAGGAAAAAAGGCCACCGGAGTAAATATGGAATTGCCAATTATCAGCCCAAGCTTGCTCTAAAGAGATTGGGAACCAATTTAGCTGTTTTTTAATCTGCAATCTAAAACCTATTTACCATATGTACGATGGTTTTAAGTTTTCATGTTTTCCTAGTATGTTTGGAAACTTTGTTATCGATTGCCATGCTTGTATAACATTACATCTCTTTCTGTTCATTTTCCAATTCCCATACTCATTCTCATTCTTCTTATGATATTTTTCTCCTTGCACCTTCAATTCATGTTAGTCAAGGTTTTCTTTTTGGGCTATCTGTGAAAAATCATGTACTTTGAGGTCCTTACGTGATTTTTTTTCTTCGTCACAGATGTATGCTTCCTTATATTTTCCACAAATCTCAGAGCTTCTAAGGAGACTGCCAAGGGTCATCTTGTTGATGCTTAAAACAAATGATTGTTTACGTTCCGTCAATCATGCCCTGGTAAGTGAAAAGGAATTACAACCATAAATATGTAGGCTGTCACATAGTAATATCTTCTTTCTTGCATTTGTCACTTCCCTTGATGCTTTTGATAATCAAGACATGTAAGTTGTACTGCAAAACAAAATAATTGATATAACAAGGAAGCATGTGATTGAGCTACGGGATCATAGTTGTTACACTGGCTTGAATTGTTTAATATCCTAGGCAGTAATAAGCAATGAACCACAGGAAGCCATTATAGAATACTGTAGGTATTATTTCTTTTATGACTTCATTCCCTCGTTATCTGTGCTCTTTTCTGTAGAAGGTCAATGCAGCATCGTATCAGGGGTTAATACAATCTTGGGGCATTCTAGCAAGTTGTACATAAATTTGAGAATTTATTATAGGCCTTTTTTGGGGGCTCTGTTTACATGCGTGATGCTTTGTCAGGTTGGAGGTTCTTCGTTGGAATCATTTGTAATCATTGGACGGATCTCTTCTGAAGCTGTTTTGGAAGCTAAAAGGATGGCCAGTAGATCATTTCTGAATAAATTGATGATATGGCTGGAGGAAATTTTACTGGAAGCTCGATTCTTCAGTTTGAAGTTGCTGTTGTGTTTTATGCAGCTTAAGAAGTTATTGGCATGTTAAGCAGCTCAGCATACCGATGATTCTTGAACTAGTGTAAAAGTGGGCATCTAGTTGATTTTTTTTTTTTTGTATACACCATTCTTTTTAGTCAACCATTTTGCTACCAGGCTTTTTATTTTGATTAGCCACTTCAAAACAGAAGATGATGCCACTATGACATCTTATGTTTATTCCAATAGATGGATAGAATTGTAGAAAACCCCATCACTGCACAGTGTATATATAACTCTAATTCCATGGATCCAGCAAACGATGGATCCATGGAATATGCTGTGCCAAACTGCCAATTGCGTTCTATACAAGATGTAAGAGTATTAGAGTAATAAAATTGCTATTGGAAAGAGAGTCAGCATTGATTCTGACATTTGCCAGAGCAAATTTAGTTTGGTCAAATTTGCGTTTATCATAATGTCGATCTTCATTTTTTCGCCCCTTATCTTTCTGCTAGCCTTTTATCGTTGTGCTGATGTTCAGCCCTTCTGCTTCATCCTTTTGAGTTGCCGCTCCTACTGTCACGTTCTAGAACAGATATAAATGTAAAGACACTTCTGAAATGCAAATATGGTTTGAAGTAGTTAACCACTTCACGATGTTTTAGTGTTTGGATATAAACACGTTTCTTTCTTTTGAAAAAAATATAATTTTATCTTAAAATTCAGCAACTAAAAAAACTGAGTACAACTACTGCAGCAGATTCCCCAAGCATTTGTTGCCCAAATTTGCCACCATCTTTGTTTCAGCGTATTCTGAAGAAATTTGGAGGTAACTGGATTATGCAGATCAATTTCGATCGGAACGTGCAGTGACATGACTCAGTTTCGGGGAAACTATTCTTAACCCAAACCCTCAAGATAACATTCCCTTGTTGTTTACATGTCATTCAAATGGTTATAAAATTTTTTTAACAAGATAGATTAATATGTGATAAATCATCTCATAAACATACATGGTCAAATTTAACTTATACAAGTTACAATGAAAAAACAAATTTAACTGTGAATATACGTTAACTAGAAAATAGTTTAATTTTATTTTTTTCGTTGTAACTTATGGAAGTTAAATTTTAATTTACATGTTTGTGCAATAGTCTATCACATATTAATTTATCTTGTTAAATTTTTTTAAAAAATTCTTAATTATTTAATGACATGTAAACAACAAGTGAATATCCCGAGAGTTTATAATTCACTCTCCTCAGTTTTACTGCAGGCAAACATCATCGGTACCGACCAGCCGAACAGTCTGGGCTCCCCTGTCCGCCGCCGGTGCAGGCCTCGCCGGTCTCCCTCTCCCTTCCCCCTCGCCGCCGTTTGCCGGTCGCGTCCGGCGGTGCTTGCTCATGTGCCCGCCAAGCGCCTGCCCCGTCAGGCACACCTTGCCGCACTCCTCGCACTTGTGCTGCATCACCTTCACGCCCAGATCGCTGTCGCCGTGGTGGCATGATGCAATGACTCTGACATTGTCATTCTGTTCGCCATCACCATGCGCGACCTTGTGGTCCGCGTCCGAGGCGGCGTCAATGGCAAAGGCCGTCTCGGCCTTGCCGTGATCACGGCTTTCGTCGACGGCGGCGTCATGGCATGCTGCAACGTCGTCAACGACGACGGGGTTCTCCTCGTCGTCGCGGCTGCCCTCGGCAGCCTCGCATCCACGCTCGTCTTGTCCATTGATGTCGGCGAAGAAGTCTTGCCTTTGGCTTGCTGGAGCCACGGCCACCGCGACCGCCGTCGTCGTGGCGTCGCGCGCTGCGGCGGCAATGGCGGCATTCTTGGCTTTCTTCTTGTGGCCGAGGACATGCCCGCCGAGCGCCTGGTAGCTGCCGAAGCACCTCCCGCAATATGCTGCAGACGAAGCGCTTGGAAGCCGCCTCCGCCTCTGCCGCCGCCGTCGCCGCCGGTTGCAAGCCCTCGCTCGCCTCGAGGTCAGGGGCCTTGCTTCTCTCGCCGCGCACCGGCGGCCGCGGCTCCTGCTCCTCGCCACTGTCGACGAACCTGCGGCTCTTCCTGTTCTTCGCCTGCCCCGCCTCTTCTTTCCCGATCTTCTTGGGGCACACGCCGCGCGGAGATGGCGCCGCCTTATCCGAACCATCCAGCTCGGCCGGCACCAATGGCGATCTGATCAGGTCGACGAGTCGAGCCTTCTTGCGTGATACCTTCCCGACCCCGCGGCCGCCGCCTCCTGCCTCCCCACGCGGCGCCCTTGCGTCATCATCATCAGAGCTCCCCTCGTCGCCGTCCTCCTCCGCCGCTTGGTCGCCGCTGCCATCCAGCAACGCCGGCTGGCGCGGCGAGAAACCGTCATCATCGTCGACGCGCCTCTTCCGTTTGCAACAACCCGTTCCATCCGCCCCGTGATCCTGCACCTCATCCTTCTCCTCGTCGGCATCGTCGCGGTCCACCGGCGGCGCGGGCTGGCGTGCAAGGAACACGTAGCGGTCGACGTCGTCGGAATCCGAGTCAGAGCAGTAGGGTAGTCCTCGCCGACGACGGCCACACCCTCCTCGTCGTCGTCTCCCTCTGGCAGAAACCCCGAGTGGTGCCCGCGCGCGCGAGCGTGATCGCCGGAGTTGACGGCCATCTCTGCACGTACTCTACTACTCTCCGGCTGCGCCGCGGCGGCTGTTGCTAACGCCGAAACGTGCCAGTAGGTAGCGTGCGTGCGAGCCCTAGATACCGTGGCTGCAGTGCTGCACACGAGGTTATAACTAATAACTGTGGTAGAACGAAAACCTACAACGTTTTTGTTACGGACACGGCAACGCCAATTTTCTACATCTCTGTCCTTTTTACTGGACCAAAATGATCAGTTTAATTACCATGGAGTTTTGTCTGTATATTATATTTCTTTCTTGAAGCATTTTTGCGCTTGTACTAGCTGCTGATGTTTTTGAGACCTAATATATTCCATCTATAACAAAATTATAAGACCAATGCCTTTTCATTTCGCCACATCGGTACAAATTAATAATATAGATAAAGATGACTTGCAAGGTTTCTAGTGATCTAGATATATTGTTCGACTACATGACTCATGACTGCATATAGGTACTACAGAGAATACTCCTGTGTTAGTACTATGTACTTGTTCCGTCCAAAAATATTTAACCTAGAAGAAAATATGATTTTTTTTAATATAATAAATCTGAACAACTCCTAATACAACGAATCTAGATAGAGAATTGTTCAGATTCGTTGTATTAGGAGATATCACATCCCTACCTGATTAAGTATTTTTGGGACGGAGGGATATGAGATATCACATTCCTGCCTAGATTAAGTATTTTTGGGACGGAGAAAATCCGTAGCAGAGTAAGTGTTACATCAGTCTAATCTTGTTAGCAGCACGGCTGCACGGGAATTCAAGAACTCTGCACACTCGACATCCCTACTGGCATCAAAACAGACGCAATCCTCCTCACATATATCCACAGCATAATCCATATATCCACAGCATCATGAATTAGATACTCGCAACGAGAGATGACTTCTTCAGTTGTCGTGCCACTTGATTTATCGCGAGCCATTTCCAGAAAGTCACTGCAGCCCTTGCATTTCTGTAGATCTGGATGGACAATCTTAGCCCCTTCACATTCACAATGATAACAACGACCTTTTAACAAAATGAACAAGGAAAAAAAAGTGGCAATCAGTTATCGTAATAAAGAGAAGAAGAAAAAAGAATTATTATATCATAGCTTATAGAAGATAAGGATACATCACTGAGAGCAGCATTTAGCTGTTAAACTGTTTTTATTCAAATTTGAATTGACACTTCGACTGTTTTTACTTAATTAATTGAGGCACTACATTAATTTATTAGTTTATCAAACTTATGTATACCAGTATCAAGGTGTCTGGTATTTATCAGAATTTCGTTCCACTTGGATTTGATACTTCATTTTCCACATTACACTAACATATGCGAATGCATTATGAGAAATAACAAAAAAAATCACAGCAGAGGTATCTTAACACTATTCCAAGGTTCTACATTTTTCAGTTCGTTACACAAAGTATCACAAAGGATGAAAAGAATAAGAGGAAGACTACATAACGGTATAGCGTTCCAACGAAATACCTGACGTCAACACGATACCCCATATATACTAAATATGATATCTCCGGTACCAGACATGATACCCTGTAGATATCAAATCTGTTACCTAAGTATCATGCTGACGTCAGCATGATGTCGTAGGTATCGGATTTGATACCTTCGGTATTAAACATGATACCTCGTAGGTATTAGATTTAGTGTCTAGGTATCATGCTGACGTCATCATGATATCTTTAGTACTGAATCTAGTATCAGATGTGATACCCCATAGATATCAGATGTGGTACCTAGATATTATACTGATGTCATCATAACATCAATTGTTTTGTTGAAACGGCATACTGTTATGTAATATTTCTGAAACAATAACCACTGGACTTTCCTCCTCAAGTGAATAGGGTCTCGTCTAATGTGACTAGCACTAATGATACCAATGCTCCCAGGAATAAGCTTTCCCTTTTTAGTAAATCGGCAACAAAAAAGACTGCCCCATGAATTTAGGAAATGGAAGTATTCCTTTCCTTTGCTTCTGCCAGCGCCTACTAGAACAATAGCATGCAACACGTGTTCTGCATCAGTGTACAAGAACTTATGAATCCCAGGGGGCTTGTACACCTGTCCATGTGTCACTGCCACAACAGGACCGTCGGCAATGGCAGTACAAATTTCACCGAATTCATCCTTATCAAGCTTCACGCAATCAGCAATATGATGCATTTGATTCCCATTCTGAAAATACAAAAAGAATATGTCAAAGGAAAAATATCAGTTTTGACTAAGAACGCATATATACGCAATCATATTTGACAGTACAATATGAGCAACTTTTGGTTAAAACAAACCAACATATTATGGGCTCACAAATACACGATAGAAACCATACAAGAGGACAATGAAGACAAGCAAAATAAAAAACTATGCATTGGAATCATAAAGTGACGAATGATTGCAAAAAATAAAATAAAATGGTAAAAGCAATAGGTAAACGCAAAGAAGGAAATAATACCTCTTCTTTTATGCCAATGACGTTGGCAACAACACCCATAACATGAACAGCTTCCAAGCTAGTCGCCCTACACCAACATCAATATTGAAGTTCTCCATTCTTTTGTTGCCATGAAGGATCATTTTCCTGTACCTCTCATGTTTGTTTGTTAGGTCTACAGGGTTCAGAGCACAGGGTTGACCTTTAGTGAAATCCGAAGACTTCTTCCCCACTAAAGCAACCTTAATCACACGATCAATTTCCGCTGCTGAAGTCCAAGCATGTGAAGCGCACGTGTCTAAGGAAAAAAAAAGGCAGACTAATAAGTATAATTGGCAAAAAAATATAACAGAAGATATTACAGCTAAATATCTGGACTTATAAGGCGTTGAATTGGAGAAAAATATCCAATCTAAGTACCCCGCTATTAATTTTTTAAATACTTAACAGCTCTTAACAATTGGGAATGCGCAAACACAGATCAATCAAGCTAATTGTTGGGATAGTTGCACAATTGACATTAACCATGTGAGGAAGAAATAACAAGCAACCAAGCAGGTTCAAAAAGAAGATTACTTTATTACTTTTGTTTTTTTTTTCTGAACGACTTACACTAGATAGTGCGAAGTTCATATTGATAAAGTAGAAAAAAATTATAAGATTACAACCCTGGAAGTTTATAATCAGGAAAACAAAAAAAAATAACCATCACCCACACACCGACAGCACCACACACAGACCTAGGAGAAGGCTAGCACCGGACAGGCCACCGCTAGGCCAACAAAGGAACTACAGCCGAGATCGTCCAAAACCGAACTCTAACACCCAACACAAAACTACAATCTATCCACATCTTTGGGATTGAGGGAGAGAGGGTGAGAGAGAAGAATGGAACCGCTCCCCCCCAGGACCTTCGACGTGGCCAACTTGTATAAGCTAGGTTGCCGACACAAGAGGACCGGAATCTAGAACGAGTTTGCACCAGATGTCTGAGAGGTTTCAACAAGAGGGTTGCTTAGACGACGTCTCCAGGGAGAGAAGCGATGAAAGAAACCGCCGCTGCCGTTCGTCGAAGTCTCAAGGAGAACCGAGACTGGGTTTTCACCCGTCAGCCCCACTAGAAGAGATGGGACGACACGACAACGCCTTCAAGAGGGAAAGTGACGCTCGAAAACGCTGTCGTTGCCGCCCCGGCCAAGACCGGGCTAGGATTCACCCGCCGCTCGCTGCTTGCCTATCCATAGCTGACATACCATTGCTCCCCCACCGTCAATCTTCCGTCGGCACGTGGGCACCGCTGCACTGGCGTTCATCGCTGGCCAGCCTTTGCGCGCCGTCAGGCGGCCACCCTCGTCGCGTCGTGCCGACCTCCACTGTCAGCTACGCCTCCTCACATTGAGCCGGCCTCCACCACCACCGGCCGCGCCTCCTCGTGTCACGTCGGTCTCTGCCGCTGGCCCCACCTCCTTGCGTTGTCCGTTGCCCTCGACCTCCTCATCGCGCCCGCTGTTTGGCCGTCGGCGTCGGCCTCCCACCACTTGCGCCATCACTTCTACCTACCGTCCAGTCACCGGCCTCCCTGCCAACGCCTTCACACCTACTGCCTCCACGTCCGCATCGCCGCCTCTATAGCTTGGGGGTCGGCCTCCCACACCGGGAAGACCGGATCTGCACCCCGCCACCATGTCCAGGTGGGAAGGGACCAGATCTGCAGCAGCCACACCCCATCGCCTCCACCATCTTTGTCACACCCCGGAGTTTTCCTTCTAGGTTTAAATTCGCGAAATAAATCGCTTAAACTAAAATTTTCATTTAACCTAGAGCAAAATTCTAATTTAAAAATATATTTAATCAAGTAGAAATAACATGGTGGGATTTTTCTTGAGTTCCCCATGTTAAAATACATTAACAGGAGTTTTAGTGAAATTTTCAGAGCCCTAGAAATAATTTTAATAAATTAAAAACTTTCACCGTAATAATTTAATCCCTGGGAAATTCCTTTTTGACTTTTATCATTTTCCTTCTTCTTTCTTTCAGGCCGTCGGCCCATCTCTCTCTCTTCCCGGGCCGGCCTAAGGTCGCGCGCCACCCCCCGCCCGACCGCCGCCCCTTTCTCTCCCTCTCCCCGGGCCGACCCAAGGCTGCGGCCCGCGCCGCGAAGTCTGCCCCGCCTCCCTCTCCCTCCCGGGCCGTCGACAGGTGGGGCCCACCTGTCGGGCCGTCTCCTCCCAAGTCGGCCGCCCCGCCCTGCCGCCGCCCACGCCGCCCGCGCCTCCGCAACCACCGCCACCCACCTCCTCGAGAAGCGCGCGCCGCCCGTATCCTTTCCTCCCACTCTGCGCCCCCTCCCCCGCGTCGTAGAGCCCAGGATTTGCAACCGAATCCCGGCTCTTTCTCCTCTCTCCTCTCGAACTCCGGCGAGGAATCTGGGGGCCTCGGCCAAACCCTAGCCCCCGGACCCCTATAAATCTCCTCCCCGCGCTCCGCTCACTCTTTCCCCCATTTGCCGATCTCTCCCGAGCCCCCTAGCGCCGCCGCCGCCGTCGTCTTCCTCCCCTCCGGTGAGCACCCCGTCACTCGTCCTCTCCTATCCTCTCCTCCCGGTTCCGCTGCCGCGTCGCTCGATCGGCCGCCGCCCGCTCGACCACCGCTTAGCCACCGCCCGAGCGCGCCTGCGCCATCGCGTTCGGCC